>OX438929.1:23490000-24090000 GCA_949316025.1 Lapara coniferarum
TCATTAATCTAATGACAGTACTTAGACCGTTCTCAAATTAGGATCGGTACAACACAAAGTTTCAATTGTCAGGTTCGAGTACTATGTAGGGGACAAACTGTGTATTTGATTTGAAAAAAAAAAAACATATTTGGTGTGCCTAGAATGTTTAATGTTTTTTTTTTTAATTCTACAGCAGCATTTCGCAGACTATGATAAGAAGAGTAACTGTAGCATTGAATCTAAACTACGCGTTTTTTTCAGACTCACGAGTCCGCCCCGTGACCATAAAGGCTTAAAAAACAAAAAGAAAAAAAAAAAAAGAATTTAAGCCACTAGTTGGGTGGTGAGCTTAGACTAACAGTGGTGAGTGATGAGAATCTAATACAATTTTGTAAGGTAAGTACTCGAATACTCTCTCAGATGTCCCACCGCAACCGTGTCAATAGTATCTAGATCAGCATATAATTAGTAATAATAATACCAGCCCTGTATTATAATACTGTCCCACTGCTGGGCACGGGCCTCCTCTACTACTTTAAATATGTCTTTAGTTATATAAGTGACTATTTGTAATAATAATTATTAATTGAATGTATCGTTGACATATCATAAGTGCAACTATGTTCGCCTACGTGATGAATAAAGTATTTTATTTTATTTATTTTTTATTATTTTACTGAGAGGGTTTAGGCCTTAGTCCACCACGCTGGCCAGTGCGGGTAGACTCTACATACCTTCGAAATTCTTATAATGGACTTCTTAGGTATGCAGGTTTCCTCACGATGTTTTCCTTCACTGTTAAAGCGAACGATAATTGATAAACAATACACACATAACTTCGAAAAGTCAGAGGTGTCTGCTTTGGGTTTGAACCTCCAGACATTGTCTCGGCAGACCGTTCCATTTCCAACTAGGCTATCGTCCTGGCTAGATTAGCATAATTTCTTCGAAACTTTTAGAGTAAAAATTAATCTATGGCGGACAAATCCGTAAAGTGATCCGAAAAGATTCAATGTTGAACATGGGCGTAAACATAACAAATTTTTATTATTAATCAAACCGTTTCTCTCCAGGTTTTTCTTCAACGCTCTCCGACTGCAGCGGTGGATCTTCATTGGAATCGGATTTCTTGTCTTCTGTCTCTTGTTTGTCTGTCTTTTCTTCTTTGTCTTCCTTTACCTCTTGGGGTGATGGAGTCTGTAGAAAGAGATAGGGATGAGAACCAATTGAAATTCGCTCCTTTGAGACATTAAATAGGGGCGAATCTGTCGACATACCAGGCACAAATTCCAGACTTTGATATGGAGCAGAAAAACCAAATATCCCATCCTGGGATTCGAACTCGGGACCACAAGGGGCTTAGAATGTGAAAAAAAAACACGATGCGTCTCCGCTTCGTTTTATTGTGATTGGTTGAGAGTCTGACGTATCGGTATTTTGATGTTTGTGATTGATCGAGAGGATTAACTACAGGACATTATGAGACTTAACATCTTATATCTCAGGATGACAAGCGCAGTGGAATGCCACACAGTAGTTTGTAACTCAAGATGCTGGATAGTGTTGCTACTGTTTATAGGTGGTCGTATCGCTTACCATCAGGCGAACGGCATGCTCGTCTCGTCATTCAATGCAATTGTCAATAGTGACGTACAGTAAAACTTATTAGCGTGTATAATTTTACAACAAAACTCGGCATTTTGTGTTTTGAAATCCGAAACTAAAAAAAAAAAACAATTCGATCGTCACTTATAAGATCGCTGAATAAGATGTATTTTTTCTGTAATGAATTGAGATTTCACCTCATTATTGTCATCTGTCAAAACGGCCACCAAAGCGTGCCGGTATTATAAGCCCATAAAAAAACACTAACCTCAATTTGATCAAGTTTAGCACCACTGTCAGTCTCTAACTCCACTTGTTTCTCAGTCTGTTCCCCATCTATACTCGGAGCTTCGATCTTCTCACTCTCTTTCGCGTCTCGCACCAGCTTCTCCTCGACGGCTTCGGGCTCTGGGCTCTTCTGTTTCAAGTCTTCGGCTTTCGGCTTGTCCGCCTCGATCGCTCGTACCTTTTCGTTTTCGTTTGTTGTTATGTCGAGAATCGGCCATTTCAACGGCTCGAAAGCGGTTCTTACCTGATGATAGAAAATTGTACAACTAGCAGGAATTTGTTAACGTTTACATATTAGTTTGACAATAGGGTATTTAATTATTATTTAGTATTAAACAGCTTCAACCTTTTTAGTTACAGTGATGCGCGCGCGCATCTTGAAATTTCACTCTCATAATTTTTTCATAACGCGCCTAAAGAAGTATAACTTCAAAAACCATTTTCCAACTCACATTGAACCCGCCAATCAGCTGCAGCTTGTCAGAATCCCGGATCGCCTCTATGATCAGCTGCATGTCCCCGGTGAGCGCGCGCACGCGGTGGAACGACGCGATCAGCGTCACCGGTATGGTGCCGTCGGCGGCCATCTTGCGACGCAGGAAGAAATCGCGCGCCAAATTGTCCGGACTGAAGTAGTACTCGCTGGGGGGAATGAGTTCCATTGTAAGCCCGTCAAACCCCGCTTATACAGGGTCATTTTTACATTACGTTACTAAATGAAACCACATATTCGTCTACACCTCTGCTAACATCATGCCAAAAATTATCAATTAATAACGAATAATTTCGCCAAAAATCCCGGTTGTAGTATTCCATTTCTTGTCATTTTGTAGTATAGTGCGAATATGGTGTGTGCGTAAGTGTAATGTTGCCGCTGCGAGGGATTCTCCTAGAGCAGTCATAGTAGCATTAGGGCGGGTAAACTTAAAGTTACATTTTATTGATATTTATTTTGTTCGACTTACACTTTTTTATTTTACATCTATGGTTAAAACAACTTACTGGGAAGTGTTATATTCGACGAGATAAGTATGTGGTTTCATTTATTAACGCAATGTCAAAATGACCCTGTATATGAAAGAAAGAAAGAAAGAAAGAAAGAAAGAAAGAAAGAAAGAAAAAAGTTTATTGTCACATCTAGTGCATGTAATCTCTATATATATAAAATTCTCGTGTCACAGTTTTCGTTGCCATACTCCTCCGAAACGGCTTGACCGATTTTGATGAAATTTTTTGTGCTTATCCGGTATCTATGAGAATCGGCCAACATCTATTTTTCATCCCCCCAAATGTTAAGGGTGGACCACCCCTAAATTTTTTTTTTTATTTTTCAGACAAAATTTTTTGTTTTAATTTTTTTATGATACAGCATACAAAAATACCTACAACCCTAAATTTTGACCCCTCTACGATCAACCCTTATTTTTTAATAGCCATTTTAGTTTCTAGAAATTGCTAGGAAATTATTTATATGGCAAAACAACGTTTGCCGGGTCAGCTAGTATAATATAATATAACCCATATGGGCATCATTACAATTTTTTTATTAGTGCAGACTTACACGCCTGCGATGTGACAATAGGTGGCCAGCTCAGCATAATGCTGTGTTGCGAACGTGAGCCACAACACAGCGCTGGTTTTCAGTATAGATGTATGGGGAAACCCTATATATATGGAAGCCTGCGTCCATCGCCGGGCTTGACGAGTCAAGGAAAGGTTGTTATTGATGGAGTGATATCACATACACACACACACTCTCGCCTTTTATCCCCGAAGGGGTAGGCAGAGGCGCAACTAGTGCACCCACTTTTCGCCGTTATTCCGTCCCATGATGTGATAGGGGGCGAGCCTATCGCCATATCGGGCACAAATTTCAGACTCCGAGCTGATACTGAATAGAAAAACTATCACTTTGCCCGACCCGGGAATCGAACCCGAGACGACTGCAATGCTGAGGCATTGCAGTCGTACCATAATACAACAACGCCACCGGGCAGTCGAGGCGGAGTGATATCAGTGATAAATAATGCAATCAGCCCTGTATTATATACTGCCCACTGTTGAGGCGTCCTCTACGACCGAGAGGGTTAAAGGCTTAGTCCACCACGCTAGCCTAGTTCGGGCAGACTTCACATACCCCTAAAATTCTTATAAGGAATTCTCAGGTATGTAGGTTTCCTCACGATGATTGCCTTCACCGTTAAAGCGAACGAAAATTAATAAACAATACCTACACACGTAACTTCGAAAAGTCAGAGGTGTGTAACTCCGGACATTGTCTCGGCAGACCTTTCCATTACCAACTTGGCTATCGTACACATCTGATAAATAATATTTAAGTTTATTAATATTTGTTAAAAAAACTATAAACCATGATGTCAAGGATTTGTTTAAAAAAATATGATGATAATTTTAGTTTGGTAATTTTTCTTCTCTAATATTTTTTTTTTTCAAATAATCCACAAATTTCTAAATATAGTCCTTTTTTTAAAAAAAATATGTAACCCGTTATCGTCATCCCAAATTTAAAACTACGAAAACGGTAAAAAAAAAACGATTTTTTTCGTATTTTTACTACCAACCTACACCTTTACCCATAAAAAAATCTAAAAAAAAATGACAAAACACTCACATCTGTTTCTTGATCAAATCCTTCAGCGTGCCCTGATCGAGTCCGATTCCATACGGCGCTGCGGTCGCCGCCGCCGCTCCGTAGTAGTACGCCTGGGCCAGACCAGCTCCGAGACCCGCTCCGAGGCCAGCGCCCAGCGCCAGACCGGGGTACGGCACAACCAGACCCTGGGTAACGCCGCTGACCGTTTGACCGACGCGTACCTACGTACGCGGGATGGGAGGGGAAACCCGGTGTTAGAATGATGATGGTGTGTGCGGAAGTGGAGTTTCTGTTATTTTTTATAAAAAAAAATATGAAAAAAGTTTTTTTTATTGTTTATAAGAGTTTTATGCGTTCGTATTCGAAAGTGTAGGTTAGAAAAGTAGAAAAAATCAAATTGCTTTTATATGCGTTATTCTGAACGCGACATTTTTGCTATCCCTCCCAACCGAAAGGCTTTTTAAGTGCATTCTAAAATGACAACTATCCAAATTCCAAATCATATTCCTATCATAGTAAAAAATAACTTATTGTCTTAAATTTTTTGCGAGCGTAATTTAAGAAAATGTCAAACTCCATTTCCACACAAATATGTACAAATTATTAAAAAATCCCATGAAAAATTACAAAAAACCCTCCATTAGCATTCAAAATATTCACTTTCGCTTTAATAATACCCAAAATAAATATACCAATCCCATAAATCGGCAGCTTAGTGTCATAGTTACCTAAGTCAAAAATGTGGAAAAACAGGTCAATCAAATCAGACATCAATATAAGTCAATATAAACCTGATTTATGCCCATTTCTACATTATTGATTAGATAACTTACCCTCAGAATAAATAATATAATTAACATAATATGATGTCATCTTGAGAATTTAAATGGAAATTGATTTCCCATATATGTAAGATCATGCATATATTATAAATTATTATAGTGTTGCAACTATATAGTGCCAAAAACTATAGCTTTTTATAAGACTTTCCTTCAAAAAATTTACATCTTCATTATTTTTAGCAGAATAAAAATGAACATATTGCAATCTCAAGCATGAAAAACAATAGTCCATAAAATATATAAAAAAATTAAATACATAATTAAATAATAAGCAAAACTACATCATCAGCTTAAAGATAAAATTTTCACAAATCATTCTACATGTTTATAAACTTTAATATGTAGAATAACGACTTATAACTTTATTTCTTTACGCTAAAGTTCATATTCCCAAAAAAAGCATTCCAAAACATATTTATGATAAAATATAACCCGTGGCAATGACAGAAAGTATTCAGGAAAAAGGACCACAAGGATACGTGGCTTTTGTATTTCTCTAAGACTGGTTATTTAAAAAAAATATTTCGACATTGAGGTTTCTTATAAACTTAATTATTTTTGTAAAAGACAAGCTTTAGGTCAAAACAATGATTTCATTATTATAATCATGTGTTTTTTTTTATTGCATGAAATGACGAGACGAGCGTGCCGTTCGCCTGATGGTAAGCGATACGACCACCCATAAACAGTAGCAACACCATCCAGCACCTTGAGTTACAAAGTGCTGTGTGGCATTCCACTGCGCTCGTCATCCTGAGACATAAGATGTTAAGTCTCATTATGTCCTGTAGTTACACTGGCTACAATGCTGCTTGGCGGTAGAAATAAACATTGCGGTGGTACCCACCCAGACGGACTCTTACATATGAGAGTCCTACCACCAGTACGTGTAAGTGATAAATTGCTAACTAGGGCTTATTTCTCTACTTGCTGATAAATGCTATTCGTCACATAAATGTATAAGCTGCCCAAATATAGTCACACTCTAATCTCCTAAATACAAACCATGTGTGTACCATCGCAATGTCTATTTCTACCGCCAGCAGTGTGCATGCAGTGTTGTGTTTCGGTTTGAAGGACATTGTAGCCAGTGTAACTACTGGACATAATGAGACTTAACATCTTATGTCTCAGGATGACGAGCGCAGTGGAATGCCACACAGTACTTTGTAACTCAAGGTGCTGGATGGTGTTGCTACTGTTCATATCGCTGGTCCTGTCGCTTGCTATCAGGCGAAAGGCATGCTCGTCTTGTCATCTAATGCCATAAAAAAATAACTAAAAAATTGACATAAAACTTGTGAAATATGCCCTTATTATATAATATCTACAAATTCAAGTTTTTGGGAATCAAATGTAAAGATTTAAGAAAAATACAAAAGCGTAACATTATAGAAAATATCACATATAATATTGCAAATTAAGACTTAATACAATAAGAAACTCGTACAATTGTATACACCCAAATACAATTATTGATGTTGTTTGTAGGGGCTATTATCTGAAACTACTGAACCGATTTTGATAATAGGGTAGTTTCCTGTGTTTCATTTCGTACATTACTTTAGATGTAACAGAAAATAATACGAAAAATCAATTCTGTGAAATCAGCATCAAAATCGTTTGAAAAATAAAACAGTTATTCAATTTTGAAATATTCGTGTGAGCAAAAGTGGGGGCGTGACGGGGATATCGCACTATCTCATTCGCACGCACGCAGCGTTATGGCCAACGGCGCTTGGTGACGTCACAGCCTAGTATTGCTGTTATTTCACAGCTACCCCTTCCACACAAATTTCAAAGCTTTATAGCTTACTATTGCGCCAATTTTTAAAATTCTTTTTCCAAGAGATTTTGGATAGCATACATTTTTCATAACTGTATTAAAAAAAAGTAGTCCAATACCTATTCTTTCACTAGAGATTAAGATACATTAATTCTGAGTGTTTTATCACGAGAAAATATAAATGGTACCAGAGGTAGAGACGAGTATGTGATTTCATTTATTAAAGAAATGTCAAAATGACTGAGTATTGATATTTTATGTTCCTACAATAAGCATAATATGCTTATGCTATATATTATATAGCATTACACCTTTCTTTCCAGGGTAGCCAGAGACGTGTCATTTCGCTAGCAGTAAGTCACATGTAGTAGTAGAAAAAATCGCTATTAACTGTCTATGTTCCCAAATTTTGGGCTGATATTGAGCAACATTCAATATCTGTCCGATACGGGGATCGAACCCGAGACCGCAGTAGTCAACGCAGTCACTACTATATCTCTTTGTGATTGATCCTATAATTATTGCAATATTTTGAAACGTAATTTTTTTATCATTTTCTATATTTAAATTAAAACGCATTAAAGATAGTCTCCCAAGTGTACCCTTAAAGATACCATACATATACATATACACTCACGCATGTTATCCCCGAAGGGGTAGGCAGAGGCGCAACTAGTGCACCCACTTTTCGCCATTATTCCGTCCCATGATGTGATAGGGGGCGAGCCTATCGCCATATCGGGCACAAATTCCAGATTCCGAGCTGATACTGAATAGAAAAACTCAATATCACTTTGCCCGACCCGGGGATCGAACCCGAGACCTCAGCTTTGCAGTCGTACTGTAATACAACTACGCCACCGAGGCAGTCTAAAGATACCAATTACAACAAAATTATTGAAATTTGGACACACACGCGCCTATTTATCCCCGAAGAGGGGGTAGGCAGAGGCGAAACTAGTGCACCCACTTTTCGCCGATGAATTTTGTATTGACTTTGAAATTGCGTTACAAGATCAGCTGTGTTCACCTGCGCCAAGTCGTGGTGGTGCGTGAAGTCGTGGTGGTGGAACATGTGGTGGTGCGCTGGCAGGGCTGGCAGGGCGGAGGCGGGGCGCGCGGCCGGCCGCCGGGCTCCACCCCGCGCTCCACCCCGCCCCGCACCGCGAGTGCGACCTGACCCGCGCGTACGCTCCTCACCATTGAGGGATACTGTGTCTGAGGAATCCATAGTAAGATTGATTGTCACTCACGCCTTTTATCCACGAAAGGGTAGGCATTCGCTTTAGCGTTTCGTACAATAATACTGGCGTTCTAAAAAAATCCCATAACTTTTTTAGGCAGGCAAAGGCTTGGCTGTAGCTCCGGCGTTGCGGCCATGGGTGGCGGATGCTGCTTATCAGGACCGCTTGCTCGTTTCCCTACTAAGGCACACACATAGACCTTTTATCCCCGAAGGGGTAGGCAGAGGCGCGACTAGTGCATTCACTTTTCGCTGTGCGTGCCGTCTCATGATGTGATACGGGGCAGAGCTCATTGCCATATCAGACACAAAGTCCAAACTCCGGGCTAACACTGAATAGAAAAAACCGTCTGACCCGGGAATCGAACCCGAGACCTCAGCAACACAACTGCACCACCGAGCCAGTCTAATATTAGTAAAGTAACATAAAAAACAAAACGAAAATCAGTCGTACAGAATATCAATTCAATAATTGTTAAGCATAGCTTAGAATGTGGTAAAAAGACGCATCTCGTGAGACGATGTCGTTTAATTTTGATGTTTGTGATTGATCGAGAGACCTATACGTCTGTCACGTGTTAGTCTCTCAAGTCTCAACCAATCACAATAAAACGAAACAGTGGGCTTACAATGTGAAAAAAAAACACGATGCGTCTCCGCTTCGTTTTATTGTGATTGGTTGAGAGATTGACGTATCGGTCTCTCAATCGATCCCAAAGATCAAAATACCGATACGTCAGTCTCTCAACCAATCACAATAAAACGAAGCGGAGACGCATCGTGTTTTTTTTTTCACATACTAAACCTACAGGCAATAGGCATTATAATTAAATAGGCATATAATTTTGCCGACTTACCTTCTGGCTATAGATCACATAGTGAAATGGAATGAAGATTTATCACGGTGTTATGGCGGCACGTAAGAATGTAGATTCTTTATTTGTGACGTATCCCTAATGCTGTTATTATACATTGATATATAGCGTGATCGCTTTTATTTGTAATTTTCCATTGCCGCGTAGTACTGTTTTTTAGTAATTATTATTTTTTATGTTATAAAATATATTATTAAGTACCGCCCGGCTCGTGCGGCGCGAAACGCTCTTGGCCCGCTCACAGCCGCGAAGCTAGTGGTGGATGACGGATGTTCTGTCTCGGTCACCCTTCCGGCGCGCTGTTGCTTACAGAATCTAAGTGCGAGCGTATAGTGCAATACTGTTTTTTGCATTTGAACTTGTTTTATGTTTTGTATTTATTCGCTGTTTTTTTTTTTGTCAAATTTGTGATTTGTACCAACTTAGTGTCTGTACGTCACCTGGGTCCCTCATCGAAAATCAGCGCTGCAGTATCAGTCAGGCTGGTACTGCAGCAAGGAGCTGAATGAGGGTTCCCGTTGTTGGCACAATAAGTATAATTATTATGTTACATCGCATAATATACATTTTTTTTCACATTTTATTGTATATGTTATACTGTTATTGTCTCAACAATAAATCTTTTCTTTCTTTCTTTCTTTCTTTACAGAGTCGTGTCGTGTTTTTATCACATTCTAAATCCACTGGATTGACATAAAAACTACATTTAAAAAAGTGATCCAATAATCTCAATATAGATTTTATGCACGTAGAAAAAGTCACAGAATCATTTAAAACAAAAAATGTAGTTCTCAATTAAAATCGAATAACCAACTTATTTATATTCTCCGACGACATATTAAGAACGTTCAATTTCCCCGTATTGCGTAACCCGAAATCTCTATATTAGAGAAGTGAGGCCTAAATTACGGGGGTCCGAAGTGCACAAGTTCGAATCTCGAAAGAACCAAGACAATTATCAGAAATTACAACTACAATTTTTAAATAACGACACTAATAATTTTTTATGGATTTTTGCTGGGATTCGAACCTACGCCCTCGTGATTTGTGACTGATTGTACCGCCACGAGGCCAGAAAAGCTGGTGCTATGCCATTCGAATTTAGGAACACGAAGTGTAGAGATGTAAACTCTAACAAAGATACTAAATTATTTTAACATAAAAAAATAGGTATGAAATTTTCTTTTTCTAGAAACACTACAGTACCGGCACACTTTGACAGCCATTTTGACGTTTGACCGCTCATCAAGCTTCGTACCAATTCATAACTACGTTGAAGGGGATAATTGCTGTAAATCATTGTCGACAGTGACGTGCAGTCAAATTTATTGAAGTGTATAATTTTAAGACCAAACTCGGCATTCGTTTTTCGAAATGTAAAATAATTTAATCCAATATTATTTTCGATAGCGAATTAAGGTTACACCTCACTGTAATCTGTCAAAACGGCCATCAAAGAGTGCCGGTACAATAGTTTGTGGAATTAGGCAATTAAAAAAACATGCTAACTACTGGACACAATGAGACTTAACATCTTATGTCTCAGGATGACGAGCGCAGTGGAATGCCACACAGTACTTTGTAACTCAAGGTGCTGGATGGTGTTGCTACTGTTTATGGGTGGTCGTATCGCTCACCACCAGGCGAACGGCATGCTCGTCTCGTCATTCAATTTGACTTATTTAAGATATGGTTCATTTCGACATTGATTCCAAGATAGCTTGGGGTAGTTATTGATATTGTTAGGACATTTTAAGCCCGCGGAATAGTTTAAAGAAATCTATGATGAGATTATAGGATTCTCCTGGACTCACCGTTGTCAGGTCTGGCGCCGTGAGGAGGTCCATGCTTGCCAGGTCTTGCAGCTTTGACGTCGATGTCCAGGGGAACCCATTTGTGCTTGCCCGATTTACTGCCACCCTTACCGGCGCCTGGAACGGAGTTAAAATTTTATTTAAGTCTCATTATATCCAGTAGTTACACTGGCTACAATGACTGCCGCGGTGTAATAGTTATATTAAGGGCTGCAATGCTGAGGTCTCGGGTTCGATTCACGGGTCTGGCAAAATGATATTGTGTTATTCTATTCAGTATCAGCTCGGAGTCTGGAATTTGTGCCCGATATGGCGATAGGCTCGCCCCCTATCACATAATGGGACGGAATAACGGCGAAAAGTGGGTGCACTAGTTGCGCCTCTGTCTACCCCTTCGGGGATAACAGGCGTGAGTGTGTGTGTGTGTGTGTGTGTGTGTGTGTTAAGTCTCATTATATCCAGTAGTTACACTGGCTACAATGACTGCCGCGGTGTAATAGTTATAGTAAGGGCTGCAATGCTGAGGTGTCGGCTTCGATTCACGGGTCTGGCAAAATGATATTGTGTTATTCTATTCAGTATCAGCCCTGAGTCTAGAATTTGCGGAAAGTGAAATAGATGCGCCTCTGCCTACCCCTTCATGAATAAAATGTGTGAGTGTGTGTAATATGCGTGCGTAAGAATCGACAAGTCAGGCACCAAAAGTTCAAGGCGCGTTTTTTGGGTCCTCAATCCTCATTGAGACCGGTTTCAGAGGTAACGTGTTATGGAATTGATTTTTACGTTTTATTTACCTCTTCGAATAAATCGTTTGTGTGTACTTATTTTATAAAGAGAAAAGATTTGACAATTTGTTTGTATCTACTGGAACGATTCAAAAATAAATCACCAATATAAAGCTACCTTATCAGCTAGTAAGATAGGCTACTTTTTATTCCGTAAAAAATGTAAAGCAGGAATTTTATTCCGGGAAAACTCTGACACGGTCGAAAATCGTCGTCTAACCTAGTTGGGAGTGGAACGGTCACTGAGACCAATGTCCGCAGACTAAAAACCCAAATACACCTCTGACTTTTCTGAAGTTATGGGTATATTCTTTGTGAATTATCGCTTGCTTTAACGGTGAAGGAAAACATCGCGAGGAAACCAGCATACCTGAGTTCTCTATAAGAATTTCGAGGGTATGTCTGTCAACCCGCACTAGACCAGCGTGGTGGACTAAGGCCTAAAACCCTCTCAGCTGTGGAGGAGGCCCGTGGGCAGTATATAATACAGTGCTGGTTATGGTAATGGTGGATTCTGCCAACCTGCACCAGGCCAGCGTGGTGGAATAATGCCTAAACCATCTCAGTACAAGAGGCCCGTGCTCAGCAGTGAGCAGTATACAAGGCTAGTAATATGACTAGCAGTCAAGGAAAACATAATGAAACCTAAATACTTGAGTTTTTATAACAATATCCAAGGTATGTGAAGTCTGCCCGCACAAAGCGTGGTGGACTAAGCTAAAACCTCTTAGTAGAGGCGCGTGCAGTAGTGAGCAGGACATAATACAGAGCTGATATTATGATGGAGATCTGAACCAACCTGAACTCTTAACTTTGTCGTGGTGTTTGTCGTTGTGTCCTTGGTGGTTCTGCGTAGGTTCCACCTTCTCAATCTTGGGCTGGTTGTGCTGGTGCTGTGGTTGGTGCTCCTCTAACGGCTTCCGCTCTTGATCCTGGAAAATGGGAGATTCGTGTGAGTTAGTTTGTTTTCTAAGACGAGTAAGCCGCTCAGCTGATGGTAAACGACTACCGAAAAATAGTGGTAATAATATTACACTGCTGTCGTTACTTTGACATGAGACAATAAAGAACAAACACCAGTCACGATTTTACGTCAGAACCAGAGCACCCAATTTTCGCCAAATATGTTCCGTCACAAGATGTGATGTGTCACCATATCGGGCACAAATTCCAGACTCCTAGCTGATACTGACTAAAAACCCAACATCACTGCCCGACCCGGGGATCGAACCCGAGATGCCAGCACTGCATATCTCAATTCAACTACGCCACCGAGGCAGTACTCTAATCCCTAGATTAGCGTTCGAAATAATTTCCGTTCACCAGTTCATTCTCAGTTTTTAAACGTATTCGTAAATGCAAACGTGGCGGCATTTTGATTGACGACACGTCAGCAACGTGTCGCAAAATATTAACCTGAATACGAAAGTCAGCATTGCTTCAGTGTATTTTTACTATGCATCAATAAAACTAAGGTGCTTTGGGCATTTGGAGAGGATGGATAATAAGAGAGTAACGAACCGGATATATAGTTTCGGAGATGTGCACTAACAAACAAACAGAAAAACAGACAGACTGAAAAGAATGGGGTATTTGACTACTTTTTTTAAAACAGTTATGGAAAATGTATGCTATCCAAAATCTAATGGAAGTTTTTTCAAAATGGGTGCAATAGTAAGTAAGTTATAGAGCTTTGAAATTTGGTGGAAGGGATAGCTGTCAAATAACAGCAATACTACGTTATGACGTCACCAAGCGCCGTCGGCCATAACGCTGCCTGCGTGCGAAAGAGATAGCGCGATATCCCCACCACGCCCCCACTTTTTATTTATTTATTTGCTCACAAGAATATTTCAAAATTGAATAACTGCTTGATTTTTCAATCGATTTTGATGCTGATTTCACATAAGAGTTTGTTTTTCGTATAATTTTCTGTTACATCCTACTAATCCTACTAATAATATTATAAAGGCGAAAGTTTGTAAGAATGTATGGATGTTTGGATGTTTGGATGTATGGATGTAAGGATGTTTGTTCCTCTTTCACGCAAAAACTACTGAACGGATTTCGATGAAATTTGGCACATGGGTAGATCATGTCCTGGATTAACACATAGGCTACTTTTTATCCCGGGAAAATATAAACCGGTACTTTTATCCCGGAAATACTTTTTAATGCGGGCGGAGCCGCGGGCAAAAGCTAGTATTATAAAGGCGAAAGTTTGTAAGAATGTAAGGATGTTTGGATGTTTGGATGTATAGATGTTTGTTACTCTTTCACGCAAAAACTACTGAACGGATTTCGATGAAATTAGGCACACGGGTAGATCATGTCCTGGATTAACACATAGGCTACTTTTTATCCCGGGAAAATATAAAGCGGGACTTTTATCCCGGAAAAACTTTTTAAAGCGGGCGGAGCCGCGGGCAAAAGCTAGTCTAAAATAATGTACAAAATCGAACATAGGAAAATACTCTATTATAAAAATCGCTGATTTGTTTTCCATTACTCTTCTTTGGTCACTCCCTTTCTTTTTTATCACATTTCTTTAAATGTACAGACACACCGGTCTACTGCTTTACTATATGTATTGATTTATATTGTATTTATTGTATTGACTGGCTCGGTGGCGTAGTTGTATTGCGTACGCGTAACGAGTACGATTTGCGCGCCGAGGTCCTGGGTTCGAGTCCTGGGTCGGGCCAAAAAACTTTGTGACTGGGTTTTTCCATCTTGAAAAAATTACTCAGTCGCAGCTCGGAGTCAGGAAGTTGGCGGTGTGATACCCCGTGCCTCGGAAAGCACGTAAAGCCTTTGGTCCTGCGCCTGATCTCTCTCCGGTCATCTCTTCTGAGACATATGTTAGTGTATTAGCCAATAACAAAGCCTCACCGCATTGCCGTTGTGATGTGAGGAGTCTCCATCATGAGGAGGTGTGGAGTGACATCTCGAAGCTGCTACAGCGCCGAGCGTCGGCCAGTCGCCAATGTCGGTGAAGTCTGACGCCTGTGGACAAGCAGATGTACAATTAATATGTTTATCTATACAGCTTAATGATGTGGGCAGTAACATATGCTCATAAGCACTTAGTAATTGATTTTCAAAAGGAAAACTGACACTTAGTTTCCCTTTTAGTGTTTTGTGTAGCATTTCTGAATGACAATGGGCAAGGGATGAAGATTCTGTAATGGGAAATTTGACATTTACTATTTCGCTTTTAAGTAAAAGTAAGCCGATAGGAATGGAATAAGAACCCTTCCTCACTGCTGAAATACGAGACAAGTCGTTAATCGATTGATGGTAAATTATGACTGTTCTATACTAGCCAGATTTTTTATTACGGAGCTCTGTATGGAACTGAAATGAGTTGGTCTTAACTCGATAATATTAACAATTTAAATTGCCTTCACTTCTTCATCGCTTTTGGTGAAACTTTACAGACTATGAAATATTTGACGTACACGATATATCAAAGTAGTTTTAGGCGATATGTGTCAATTGCCCAAAGAATTAAGCATGGAAATGAGACTTTTCTTTTGCTAGTAAAACTACACCATTCGTGTTTTTCTATGGCAAAGACCATTATTATGTTTTTTTAAACTCGTTTCAGGCTGTAACAAATCCAGTATCTGGCAATATTGTCACCACATTACCTGAGCCTCGTTCTCCACCTTCGCCCAGCTTCTGCGCGCGCGCGATTTCCGCCGCGCTGTCACACCAGCCGTCATTTTACACACGTAATTACACTTGCACACTCAATGCACCATTTTCGACACTGTTTTGACACTCTGTCACTTTTGTTTTAAGATTAATTAAGAGATATCATCTTGTAAGTTTCGCTAGAATGGTAAACATTTTAATAGGTTTTTCTATTGTCCTTTGTTTTTTATGGTGCTAAAGTATATTCTCGAGGATAGGTTAGGTTTTAATAAGTCATTCATCATCAGCTACAGCTCACTTTATTTTTCGCGGGGAAAACCCTTTGTCGCTACCACCACTGGGGGGTGAGTGGAACGTTTATGTTGGTTTCACAGAGTCTTACGGCCCAATGTCAAAACTCGGGAATCGCGGCTTCAGCGAAAAAAAAAATACAAGTAATAAATTGAAAATGAAATCCTCCTAGCCAGTTTCGGCCACGGCGGCCAATCTCAACGGAGATCAGCCAGGTACGCAGGAGATATTATAGTGCACAAGTGTGTGCGCAATACACAGGTGCACTCGCTATTCCTTCACTCTCATAGTCCGGTGAGACGGTAATCCGACATGACCGGAGAGAGATCAGGCGCAGAACCAACGGCTTTACGTGCTTTCCGAGGCACGGGGGTATCACACCGCCAACTTCCGACTCCGAGCTGCGACTGAGTAAATTTTAAGATGGAAAAACCCAGTCACAATTTTTTTGGCTCGACCCGGGATTCGAACCCAGGACCTCAGCGCGCAAATCGTACTCGTAATGCGTACGCAATACCACTACGCCACCGAGGCAGTCTTAAGTAATAAATTACTACACCACCAAACCCCCATCCCTTGTGATATTTGTAATTTTGCCGACCCCCCTCAAGCCTCGCGTGATTAATAATCGACTCCTTTGTCAAGGCTAGCAACACTGCCCCTTAGTAATAGAAGCCAATGCAGTACTACTAGCTGTGAGTACTACTACAATATAAACATTACTAGCTTTTGCCCGCGGCTCCGCCCGCGTTAAAAAGTTTTTCCGGGATAAAGGTCCCGCTTTATGTTTTCCCGGGATAAAAAGTAGCCTATGTGTTAATCCAGGACATGTTCTACCCGTTTGCCAAATTTCATCGAAATCAGTTCGGTAGTTTTTGCGTGAAAGAGGAACATACATCCATACGTCCAGACATTCTTACAAAC
This sequence comes from Lapara coniferarum, assembly GCA_949316025.1. NCBI lineage: Eukaryota > Metazoa > Arthropoda > Insecta > Lepidoptera > Sphingidae > Lapara > Lapara coniferarum. Next base: position 23,506,710 of record OX438929.1, read on the forward strand.
TTTCGCCTTTATAATATTAGTAGGATACATGACTTATATTATTACACTGTTGTCAATCGACATCAGCCGTGTGCTCATATATTGGGCACTCGTCCAATCACTGACCCAAGACAACTCCGAGTTAATGTGCATTCCTTGTCCACTATCAAATTCTATTGCGTTGTAAATGTAGTGGCGCATCGAGAGATTAGACGAGATCGATTCTCCGCAATTACACATGTAAACCAGGGAGAAAAGATTTCATACATATGAAATCTGTATTTGTAATGAACAAACTCAAAAACAGGAACACGCAATTACTTTACAGCTGGTAGCCTTTACTGATGGTAGGTGTCTCATATGTTGGAGTCCGTCTGGGTGGGTACCACCGCAAAGTCATTTCTACCGCCAGCAGTGTGCATGCACTATTGTATTTCGGGTTGAAGGACGCTGTAGCCAGAGTAACTACAGGACATAATGAGACTTAACATCTTATGTCTCAGGTGACGAGCGCAGTATGCCACACAGTACTTTGTAACTCGAGGTGCTGGATGGTGTTGCTAATGTTTATGGGTGGTCGTATCGCTTACCATCAGGCGAACGGCATGCTCGTCTCGTCAATGCAATAACAAAAAATATTTTGAACAATCAGAGACATATTGGGTTTCAACCTGCAGACCTTCGTCTCGGCAGTACGTTACATTCTCAACTAAGCTATTGCCACAATGATTCTAGATATTTAATTCCTTCGATACATTTCTTTCAACTCGATCGCGTTTAATACCCCAGTACACAACATCATTGCAAACCTAACTGTACAATAAACTGTAAAGTTGCTTTAAAAAACTGAATCACATTTATTTACAATGACTTCGGCGCTTTGGCTAAGCGTTTTTGATTGTTAGAATTATAGAAAAACCTTGAACATTGTTTTTTTTTTTGGATTGAATGACGAGACGAGTATGCCGTTCGCCTCATGGTAAGCGATACGACCACCCATAAACAGTAGCAACACCATCCAGCACCTTGAGTTACGAAGTACTGTGCGGCATTCCACTGCGCTCGTCATCCTGAGACATAAGATGTTAAGTCTCTTTATGTCCAATAGTTACACATGTATACACTGGCTACAATGTCCTTCAAACCGAAACAACAGTGCATGCACACTGTTGCGTGACGGTAGAAATAGACATTGCGATGGTACCCACCCAGACGGACTCTTGCATATGAGAGACCTACCACCACCTGATTGTAAGAATTATAGAAAAACCTTGAACTCTGTATACTAAGATGGTATTTTTCTCGTGTGCAAAGGTATGGCTGTAGCTACAATCGCAATGTCTATTTCTACTTCTAAGCAAGCACCATGGGCGTAGCCACGGTGGAGGAGGGTGGGGCGCTTGCCCCACCCTGGCTCTGACCTGTAAGGTACCCAATAAAACCTAAAAAACTAAATTATCTAGGCACTAACTACAATACTTAATATTTATTTATTTATTTATTTATTGGTTTTTTAAGGGAAACAAACAAGCAAATAACAAATACATAGCATAAAACAAATTAGATAGTACATAACTCAATTAAGTTTCCACAATTAAATAACTCTTAATGCTAAACTGACAAATTCAGAGGAGAACAGGGAGAGTCCTGTGATCCTGTAACATCGTAATGAATGCCTCCTCCTGGCCGGTCTGAACAAATCAGCCACAGAAAGCAGTCATCTCACAAACTTCACATGAAATTGAAAACAAACAGTAACAAAATATTATCATGCCATCATAAGTCATCAATATTATCTTTGTTTGCAAACTGTTTCCATTAACTGTTTTCTAAACTGATTAAATTTTAAATTAAATATATCCAGATCAGAAAATGTATCATTATAAGATTTGCAAACACGAGAAATAAAATTGTTGCTGCAGTACTTAGTCCTCATATAGGGAGTATAGAAAAGGCATTTATTCCTGGCTCCAGGTCTCGGACACTTAAAATTAATTTTATTTAATAAGGGAATTGAATCTGTTAAACTATTAATAATTTTATATAAGAGCATCTGATCCCTCGTGGCGCGTCGGTTATGAAGTTTAAAGTTTAATTTAGACATTACACAATTATCATCGTTGAATCTATACCGCATATGCTTTAGGAATTTATTATGAATACGTTCAATTAAGTCTATAAAAACTTTATAAACCGGATTCCAAACTGTTGAGCAATATTCCAGAATTGAGATAACTAACGAATTATACAATAGTATCAATGTCGAGGGTTGTTTAAAATCTTTGGAGATTCTTAACATAAAACCAAGCATTTTATAGGCTCTATCTGTAATAATTTCTATGTGAGTCCTAAACATAAGTTTGTAATCTAAGTGCACTCCAAGATCACGCAGTTCGGTCACTCTACGAATTGGAACATTATTAAACTTATAATCGAAATTAATGAGTTCCTTTTTTCTACCAAATGTAATAACATTACACTTTTTAATATTAAGTTGTAAGTGATTGGTTACACAATAAGAATGAAGTCTATTTAAATCCTCTTGAAGCAACTCACAATCATGTACATTTTTTATAATTTTAAAAATCTTTGTGTCATCTGCAAATAATAGAAAATTAGAGTGATTGAATTCTAAGTTTATGTCATTGATATAAATGTTGAACAAAAGTGGGCCAAGGTGCGAGCCCTGGGGTACACCAGAGGTGACAGGTAAGAAAGATGAACAATAACCTTTTACTGCTACCGCTTGACTACGATCTCGTAAGTAAGAAATCAGCCAACGCAAGAGATCGCCGTGTATACCGATTCTATTCAATTTTCTTATGAGAATAGTATGTGAAATTTTGTCAAAAGCCTTGGAATAATCAGTATACACGGCATCCACCTGCTGGCCGGCATCAAGACCACGATACACATAGTCCAGATATTCACATAGGTTACTTTCTGTCGATCTCTTGGAGACAAACCCATGTTGCTGAGATATCAATATTGGTCTAATAATAGGGATAATGGAGTTATACACAATTTTTTCAAATAACTTTGGAATTGTACTTAACTTAGATATAGGTCTATAATTGCTGATATCACGTTTATCTCCAGATTTGAAGATTGGCATAATATAGGATTGTTTCCAGAATGACGGCATAACACCTTCATTGATGGAGAGTGAGAATATTTTAAACAGAGGCTCCGCGAGGTTTTGGCGACAATTATACAAAAATAGTGGTGGAATCCCATCAGGTCCATAGCCTTTATTAATATCAATCTTATTAAGAAGTGCTTTAACTTTGCCTACAGAAAGACTAACAGAATGCAAACTGATGGTTTGTTGTTGAACAGCCGAAGTTTCAGTATTAAACTGATTAGCTTCAAAAACAGAGTTAAAATGATGATTAAACAAGTCACAAATGACTCGCCCCTCGGAAGAGATAGTCTCTCCAAGGAACATAGTTTCTGGTAACTCATTACTACATTGCCTTTTAGATTTAACGTAGGTCCAGAAGAATTTACTGTTAACGGCAATACTGTTCTCTGCTTTGGCTAAAAACTTATTATAGCATTGCTCTTGTGCTATTTTTTGTCTTTCACGCAAGAGTTTGAATGTGTTATAATCATTTTTACGGCCATAAACCTTCCATTTACGATGATATTTCAGCTTTTCCTTTACTATTTTTACTAGTGATTTATCAAACCAGAAAGGATAGTTGGGGCCTTTGCGTAAAGTTTTTGTTGGAACAAAGGTATCGATAATGTTATTTATTACTCTATAAAATTCATCCACGCAATTAGAAACATTGTTGATAGGCAAGCACTTATTCCAATCGATAATGGATAATGCTTTATTTATTTTATCATAGTCGGCATTTTTGAAGAGTTTAATGCTAATATTTGGGGGTTGGAGTGTTGTACAAGTAACTAATGAGAGCTCACAAATAAAAGCAGGATGATATTTATCCTCCATAACAAGAGGTTCTGGAGATGGAGTAACCTTACAATCAACGTTAGATAAAAGTAAATCCAATTTACGACCAGTTACGTTAAAACACGTATTATATTGGTGCAAACCATTAAAAGAAAGAAAATTTGATAGCTCAAACACAATATCTATATTAAGATCTCCGCTGAGGGTAGATCGTGGACTTGAGGTCGATGAGGTCCAAACTGCACCGGGGATATTAAAATCACCTAGCACTATGAAACAATCACTGGGACATTTAATTAATTTATCAGATACATGTTCATAAAACTCGAGTAAAACTTCTTTGTGCACGTTACATTGAGGAAAATAACCACAATATAAATGACAATAATTAATAATTTTAGAGGTACTTACGTAGGAAAAAGTAACGGTCACTATGTCAGCAGCTGAATTCAAAGTAGGAATGGTCGCGAAATTACTAATAGTCAAATCCTTATGGATAGCAATTAAAGCACCTCCACCCATTTTGTCACCTCTTGCAGTATAATCCCTATCACACCTGTACAGGATGTAACGAGAATCGAAAAGCTCAGAATCCAAAATTCCCGGAAGTAGCCATGTTTCGGTAATACATATGATATCAAAATTATTACGTAAAATACTATTATAAAATGCAGTGGTTTTTGTTCTCAAGCCCCTTACGTTCTGATAGTATACGGTTAGATTACGTTGGAATTTTAATGTAAACTATTACCATTATATATACATACACACATACACATACATGCACGTACATGCACATACATGTACATATATACATACACACACATACATATATACACGCATACATATAAATACCAAAATGTAAGAATATACTCCCAAAGCCATCATTACACATATCATACGCCATATCAGATGCTTTATATTCGCAGAAAATATAAAAAGTGAGACACAGTGCACAAAAACAAATGCCAGAAAAATAGTATACTGCCATGAACAGATAACTCATGATGTGAAAAAAATAAAAAACTGATAAGAGGATCTGGAGTAGAACAACAACTATACAATGTAATTTCAGACTCCAAAATACAAGACTAAATAATCTTGAGTGATACTTAACAAAATATTTCAAAAACAATAATATAGTTCCTATTTTATTTTGGATAAATCTTTTATGGAATTAATATGAAGAACGGGGCTAGTATCATTACGACGCACCATTATGCTACAATTTCTAACCCAAATAAATTTATAACCACATGTTTTGGCTTTTATTTTAGCTTGTTGCAGTAATAATTTATTGGCACTTGTTAAATGTTCATTGAAGAAAATTGATGATTGGTTACCATGGTATCCGATATTAGCGGCTCTAAGATCTTTAATTTGCCGTACTGTACACAGAAAATCATCTTTGCGATATCTGGACAAAAACCGGACAATTATATTCCTAGGTTTTTTATCATTCTTAGTTTGTGATGCGACGCGAGTAATGAAATCAATATCAGAATTAACATTTAGTGTAATATCTGCGTGCTTTGCAATATTTTCCAACACCTGGAATAGATTTTCGTTTTTCTTCTCGGGGATGCCACATATCTCGATGTTAGAGCGCCTGGCCCACTGGTCACGCAAATTGAGCTCCATCTCCAATTTAGCAATAGATGATTTTATGATAGAAGTGTCTGAAGATTCCGCCTCCAAAGATTTAATTGACTGGGCATGAACATCTATTTGTTGTTTAATATCATCATATTGATTATTAATAAATGTAACTGATTTCTTAACATCGATTACCTCTTCCTTGATTACCTTAATCTCTGTTTGTAATAGAGAATTGAGGCTACATTCGAGGCTCTTCTTAAGCTCGGACATTTCATGTTTAATAAATTCACGCAATTCCAATGAAATAATTTCCTGAGCCATCTCCCTCAAATGTTCGCTAGAAATGTGTGTTTCTTTCTCCTGCTGTGTATCCTTCATAATACGCCTATTAGGGCGCCTCGAATTATTCGTGGCGTTTGATGTATTACTGCTTTCCATAATGGTAGTACAAGCTCTTCATAGAATAAGGCCACGGAGATATTTGATATGGAATAGGGCCGCCAAAGTCGATCGCTGCGCGCAGGCCGAGCACACATTAACACAGAACCCGACTAATTCCAACAACGACTCTGTGTTACACAGTGTTCTGATATTAAACAGTCCGAGGGTATTTTTATTTAGAATCGAAATAACTTTAGTTGTTTTAGAGCACTAATAGGAATGAAATACTGCCAAATCATTAACCAGAAGGTAATAAGTCACTTATTATTTAGGATTTTATAAGTTACACTACTAACAATGCACTTTTTCCTAATCAATAATGTTTTAAGCACTATAGCTAAGAAGTACGTGTCACTCGGTCAATATCCGTAAGAAAATTCACACTCGACAGTCGTTAGTCAACACAAAAAAAAAATAACAGGGATAAGACTTCGGATATAGTTTGCTAGTATATACTGCTGCCCCACGGCTAGCTACGCCCATGGCAAGCACTGTTATGTTTCGGTTTTAAGGACATAGCATGTTTCGCTGAGTAGTAGTCTGAGGACGGTATTAATAAATGAATCTCAAGGTTGAGTTACATCTCAAGTATTGAAATCTTCATACATTATGTCTACTTGAGATGTAACTCAAACTTGAGATTGATTTATTAATACTGCCCTGAGTTATTGAGACTGCATTCAAACCTACGATTCGTCACGGCAGACCGTCCCATCCACGCTGGTCTGACTTACAACTTAAAAACAAATGTAATCAACAATGTTTTAAGTCTTGGAAGCTTATTAAATTGAATCGGTTATTTCAAAAACCTCTAGTCACATTTTTTTTCCTAGATGCTTTTTTTTATTGAAAATGGTTCCTTAAGGGAGATATTCTAGGTAAAAACCACGAAGTCGATACGTTCCTTCCTCTTCAAATAATACCGTGTGAAAGTGAAGGAAAAATAAACGATTTTGAAGCAAGCTCAGGCTAGTATTATTTTTCAAGAGCATATGCCATTTTATAACAACATTTTTAGCTGGCCAACTGCAAATGTTGAAGATAATCCAGATGAAAAACTGAGATATAAAAAGATGACAAACGGTGTTGTGATGTAAAATGTTAAGGTTATTTCTAAGTGTAATTTTCAATAATAAGCATTAAAAATTTGGTTACTACGATTGTTTTGGAAGCTTTAGAAGTTTTAGCAGCTTTTTACATTATTTTTATTAATAAACTGTGAAGGATGTTCGCTATTTGAATTTTTTACCACTCAAATACTAAACTAAGCACAAAAAAGTCCTTTATAACTAATTGGTTTGTGCATAAAACAGTTTTATTGATTGAGATTTTTGAAATGACCGATTCAGTCTTATCACCTATATTATAATTATGCAATATATAGAGATAAATCATTATAATTTATTATCTTCTTACGTCAAGCGCTGGCATAAAGGTGTCGTTTACGCGATTCGAATTTCAAAAAATAAAAAACAAAGTGACGCGTCGGCGCGGCGTTGCCAACCGCGCACGACGTGTGCCCGCGTGGCGACAAATCAATCGATATAATGTCACATAACCTCAAAAGTGTAACCACGTTGCGTTTTGCGCCCGCACCGGTATATCCATCCCTCTCGCACTCCAAAACAAAGCGTCTCGCGTCCTTGTCGCGTCACTGCACCACTCAATCGCCGCGTAATCAGATATCTGCGTTTCGTTCTTTCGATCATTCCCTATCTCGCTCAAACACGGGCTGGTTGTGTACATTTATCCCGCTCGCACGAACGGTCCCGTTCACCAAGGCTTCAAGGCCACACAATTATTAATATTGTTACTTAGTTCCAATCACGTGACGTTTTTGAACAAAGAACACAATTAAAAATCCATATATTATTTTCTCATTCGCATAGTGATGGCCATGCGACGTTCCAAATACGAATCGAAACTTTTTGAAAGCGAACGCGAACGTTGAACTACGTCCGCCCGTTATGTCCAATTATGTAACGCGATTACGAAATTATTATACGAATAGATATAGGTTATGGGAGTAAAATGTTTTCAACTATGTTAATGGCTTGAATAAATAATGTAAAAATGTGTTGACTCAGTAAACGACATTTTTCCTTATTTTGACATGCGACGAGGAAAAGTAACAGACGTTTTATAAATTCAACGCGTAGCGGGCGAATAACCGGACGAGAAACGAAAGGTCGCTTGTTCGTATCAGTTTTTATATCACATTTGTCTTGACGTGTAAATGTAACGCGTAAATGAATAACTATATTACTCTATAATGAATTTGGTTGGGTTGTAGAAGTTATTAGACATGCAAGCGATTGTTTTCAGAGAGAACTGAATGACAAACGAGCAAGTTAGCCTTCAGATGAACATAGTTGCTAAAAAAAATCGTTATTTCTCTAAGAAATTCATTTTATCTTGTACTCAGTAATATAATTCTTACATAGAAAATGTATAAATTCCAATAGATTACGCTTAATAAATACTTAAGTACTCAAGTTTGAGCAAACTCGTAAGTGTTAGTGATATCTCCCTTACACTTCACCGCAGTACGTTGACCGCGATGTCGCCCACTTACATGCGGTCAAGTCAATGATACAACAATAAAAACCCTTTCCATTGCTTCAGTTAGTTCCTTGGGTATAATATCAACGTCATTGTATATAGTGTTTAAAGTTTTTAGTAATTGCCGAGACAATGTCCGGAGTTTCAAAACCCAAGGCACACACCTCTGACTTTTCTAAATTACGTGTGTATCGTTTATCAATTATCGTTCGCTTTAACGGTGATGGAAAACATCGTGAGGAAACCTACATACTTGAGAATTCTCCATAAGAATTTCGAGGGTGTGTGAAGTCTGCCAACCCGCACTAGGCCAGCGTGGTGGACTAAGGCCTAACCCCTCTCAGTAGTAGAGTAGGCCCGTGCCCAGCAGTGGGACAGTATATAATACAGGGCTGGTATTATTATTATTATTATATTGAGTAATTAGGACTGCCTCGATGGCGTAGTTGTATTATGGTACGACTGTAATGCTGAGGTCTCGGGTCCGATTCCGAGGTCGGGCAAAGTGATAATGAGCTTTTATACTCACTTTCAGCAGGGAGTCTGGAATTTGTGCCCGATATGGCGATAGGCTCGCCCCCATCACATCATGCTACTGAATACGCACGGGGAAAAGTAGGTGCACTAGTTGCATCTCTGCCTATCCCTTCGGGGATAACGGGCCTGAGTATGTGTGTGTGTTGAGTAACAGAACCTAGAGGCTCTATCACATCATGGGACGGAATACACATGGCCAATAGTGAGTGCACTACCTCCGGGAATAAAAACAGTGAGAGTATATGCTCAATAAATCTTCTCTGATAAGCATCGACCATAGAATGACTACTTTAAGAAAACAATAATTATAATTGTGTATCATGGGGGTTTTATTAGGACCTAAACAAGCCTCAGTTGTGAATCGGAACCTTTCTAATCATGATATATCAATGAAGTTCCTTGGCGTAACATGGGGCTTTTATAAACAAACTTGGTGTTGCTGCCGTGAATTATTTTCTGATTTTTCGGGACAATAGTAGCCTATATGCTATCTCAAAAAATGTCCTATTTAGTACCAAATTTCATCAAAATCACTTCAACTTTACATTTATTTTTAACAAAAATTCGAACAGCTTCATAAGCTTCCGCATTTTTAAAAAGGTTAGAAAATAATTTTCCGGAATAACTATCAATCAAAAACACCCTAATCTACATTTATCTAAACTAGACAAAATCACGGCAGATGCGATAACTCCGAAGACGCTTCGTGATATAACAGCGCGGGGAGTCAAACCGAAGGTCACCGGTTGCGCAACACACTATTTACATGCTAACAACGCACGCCGTGACGTATCTACTGGCTACGTACACGAATTGAGATGACACCATGTACGGAATATATAAAAAAAAATCCTCCTAGCCAGTTTCGGCCACGGCGGCCAATCGCAATGGATTTTTTTTTGTTAATGGCCCCACTGCCAGTGGCCTGACGTAAGTCGGCTTTTCTGGCCACACCAGTCTTTAGGGTGAACGCAGTAGGCGCTCGCAACCCTTTGAATAAAGTGACCATGCTGAGGGCAACCCACTAACGGGTTACGAACCTCGGCGCAGAACGGCCACTGAGAGAGGATGAGACATCAACGATTAGGGTAAGATTGGTTTTTAGGCCTAATCCTATTAGATCGTGTTGTCATCGGCACGCGGGGCGGAACTGCTAGGGGGGTCGGGGAGGCGACGGGGAACGCGGCGAGGTCCTCGACGGCGAGGACGGAACTACGGTCTTGTGGAGTGTTGGAGTTTCAATAACTCGTTCTTACGGCGGATGGCTAGAGTGATTTCGTCCTCTGGATCGGTTAATACGGAACGCGGCCGTCTCCATTTGGCGCGGTCCAATGGAAACCGGAGAAACTGGAAATCTCAACGGAGATCAACCAGGTACGCAGGAGATATTATAGTGCACAAGTGTGTGCGCAATACACAGGTGCACTCGCTATTCCCTCACTCTCATAGTCTGGTGAGAGGGCAGACATGACCGGAGAGAGATCAGGCACAGGACCAACGGCTTTACGTGCTTTCCGAGGCACGGGGGTATCACACCACCAGCTTCCAGACTCCGCGCAATGAATAATTTTTAAGATGGAAAAACCCAGTCACAATGTTTTGGTTCGACCCGGGATCTCAGCACGCAAATCGTACTCGTAACGCGTACGCAATACAACTACGCCAGCGAGGCAGTCAACAGAATATATGAGGATATGATATAAGGCCGATTTCTGCTGGTGGTATTCTACAATCTACACCAGGTGTAAACGCCATAGTGGCCCAGGTGAATCACGTTCCGGGATCAGTGTATATCCAAACAGACTGGCATTGAGACTGTCATGTCGACTGAAGATATTCACACCCGTCAATCAATACGCTGGACGTCATTTACCATCAGCTGCAGTGCTAGTATAAAAAGGCAGTTGTAAGCCCATCAAACAAAGTTTATTCTGATTATTCTATACTAGACTTCTGCTCCGTGTTTTTTCGGGATAAAGTCCCACTTTATTTTTATCCGGGATAAAAAGTAGCCTATGTTACTCGCCGATAATGTAGCTTTATATTGGTGAAAGAATTTATCAAATCTGTCTAGTAGTTCCGGAGCCTATTCAATGCAAACAATCAAATCTTTCCTCTTTATAATATTAGTATAGATTCGCTGTCGATACGAAGGTAATTATTAGGATCGTTTTAGTAATCGGCTGTTACTACTATGCCGCCCTAATAACCCTCACAGCTTCTGTAAGCCAGCATCTACAGTGTTACGCATTTTATGACACCGAATAAAGCTCAACTAGCGAGGGATGACGATTTTTAATGGCAAACGCTATTTTATGCCGATGATGTCCAATTGACGTTCAAGATTGGGTTAATGCAACTCGAGAAAGTGATGCCCTACGCCCAATAGCCCATAGCATAAGATCATGATGTTTGTAGCCACCCCCTCCCCTTCTCCTGAGGGTATTGCCCTCGGAGATAAAAACGGAAGCTCTTGTTTTTTGCAAAAGAGGGTATTGCCCTATAAAGGAAGCTTTTGTTCACGATGAATCGATTTGAAATAAGACAAACCAAGCTCGGAAAGAGTGCTTATTTCTCGACAGACAGGGACTTGGCTGTGCCGTTGGCATTGCTATAGTCTTCTTATACTCAACCTGCGGCTTGCTGAAACATGGCAAGCGACCGACTTGACACATTTCACTACAATCAAAGAAATTTTACCCAAAACCACGCTGTATGCTAATTGCTGGCCCTATAAGGATAAAATCATAAATTTAATTATGAATACATTAAAAAAACCTTAAGTTTTAAGTACCTGTTTCGACACTTAAGTAGGTCAATATTTACGGCCCGAGGCATAATAGCTAACGTCTTTGTGACCCGCATAAAAATGGTTGTATACGACTGCTATACGTCAAGGACGGCGGGAGTTTGCCGTCAGGAGGACCGCTTACTCATCTGCCTATTACGACAATAAAAGAAAAAACTTTTGACATACATATACACTCACGATTTTATCCCCGAAGGGGTAGGCAGAGGCGCAAATAGTGCACCCACTTTTCGCCATTATTCCGTCCCATGATGTAATAGGGGGCGAGCCTATATCGGGCACAAATTCCCGAGCTGATACTAAATAGAAAAACTCAATATCACTTTGGCCGACCCGGGGATCGAACCCAAGACCGTAGCATTGCAGTCGTACCATAATACAACTACGCCACCGAGGCAGTCAAAATCATTTTGAGTTGTAGGAAATAGACTCTTCTTGTGATCGTGATTGGACTTAATTTACTCGCATAAATCTTCGTATTTCCGACACGAAACGCTGATTGAATTCGTACATCTTCGCGAAGACGATCACTAGTGACATCACTAGTATGTAAGTCAGTGTGTGAATGACACATTGTTCTCACTTCTTGTTATTATCACAACAATGGCGGAAAAGCACTCGTGACGTCACGAGTGTTATGATAATTAATATCGAAACGGATATATTGAGAGTTTGCAAGTTTAATTTATTGATGGTTATTATGGATTTAGATTTTATGAAAATAATTAGACCTTTAAATCCAGCCTCGAATGTGAACCGTGACGCTTCAGGTTCAATATTTTGATCAGGCAAATAAAAATTCTAAGTATTCAATTCAAAAATGTGAATCGCATAATATCACCCGGGAAGTCGGAGTCTTGTATCACATCAAAGAACGAAACGTATGAATGCACTAGTTACACCTAATTTTCCATGTATAAAATTAACTAAATGTTTTTTTCAATTACTACAGTGGAAAAGAACATTCTTTTATACATACAATAAAATAGCGACATAAATTACTTCACCGGGAATCGAACTCCGATTCCGACGATTCAAATCACCACTGGACCAACGAGACGGTATCCGTTACCATTTACCACATAATTATCGTCCATTTAATATCAAATTCCAACGAGCGTAATTAAAAACGAATTACGGTACATACTTCAATAACGGTTGCACACAAAATTCCTCTAACACAAGGTGAGGCAAACGTAATGTCATAATTATTACTAGTGGTCTAAATTCAACCGTCGAATTTAATATGCAATGCAATCAGCTCTGCATTATACTCCGTCCAACAATTTATTTAACTTTTGACAGTTCAGTTTCTAATCAATTGGGGATGTACTAATGCGTTACCGATTCGATTTATTGTAACAATCGATTTAATTTATGAAGATGTTTTTATCGATTAAACACACTGAAATTTTATTTTTGCTCAACATTTTTTATTGTTTTATAAACACGCCTAAGCGTTTAAATGTGTATATTTTCTGTATATAAATTTATTATGTAGGTATATATTCTATATCCAATATCATTTTGTCAATATTTAACTACCATAGTTTATTTTATCGGTTATTATAATGCTTACGCATATATAAAAAGAAAATTTTCAATTTACACTGCCACATTTTATTTTATAATGTAAAAGTTTTGGATTATCTTTGTTATACAATCAGTGGGCTTAACAAATCGACGGTTCCGTAGAACAAAGTCGTATATGCAAAATGTTAGCTTTTCAGTAGAGCGCTTTGAAAGTCGTTAGTTTGTATTCATGTGCGAATTAGTGCTATTTTCACACATTAAGTTCAAACTTGTTACTGAACCCTATAGAATATAATGTTTTGTTCACTATGACTTGTGATTTTCACAATTAACTTAGACTTTCAAAGCGCTCTACTGAAAAGCTTCATTTTGCATATACGACTTTGTTCTACGGAACCGTCGAAATATCGATCGATAATTAATATCGAAGCTGAACAGCAAGTCGCTTCACTATGGAAAAGAAAAAATGGCGCCCATAAAGTAGTCAATTATTTTGTTTTCGATTCCTTGTCATTAATTATACATTTCATAGGCGTGCATATGTCAAAAGTTAAATAATGGTTGGACGGAGTATACAAACTGCCCACTGATGCACGGGCCTCCTCTACTACTGAGAGGGGTTAGCTTAGTTCACCACGCTGGCCTAGTGCGGGTTGGTAGAATTCACATAATTTGAAATTCGTATGGAGAATTCTCAGGTATGTTAGGTTTCCTCACGATGTTTTCCTTCACCATTAAAGCGAACTATAAACAATACACACGTGACTTCGTAAAGTTGTGTTTTGGGTTTTGAACCTGCGGACATTGTCTCGGTAGACCGTCCCATTCCCAACTAGGCAATCAACATAATTTTTTTTTTTTGTTTTTTTTTTGTTGACGCGGAGAACGTGACTTATTACTACCGCCCAGTGTTCAAGGGGAACGACTGAGCGGTTATGTTGGGTTCACCGTGCCTTACGACCCGACGTTGAGCCGTCCGGAGAGATGGAAAACGTCGGGCGACCGCCGGGCCGAGTCCCTAACCTATGTACACCGCACGGCATACCAACTAAAACTCCTCGGTGGCCATCTTCGGCGCATTAGGGACGGCTGCGGGCTTCCTCCGACTCACGTCTAAGTTGTCGTCCGCAACCGCCCCTGCGCGTACCGCTGTTGTCGTCCGTCTCCTGTTGTTGCGGGGACTCAGAAGCCCCCGTACACCGAAGGACGCCCTTGGCGTCAAAGGCAGCGTGAGACACGCTGCCGTCCATCACGGAGGTCACAAAAGTTGGCTAGACTAATAGGTGGACGGACCCTCCCGCCCACCCGTGACCCCCGGAGGCCCCTATTAGTCGCCTTTTACGACAGGCAGGGGATACCGTGGTGGAATTCTCCAAACGCCCCCAATCCACAGGGCGGGAGGCAATCAACATAATGAGACTTAATATTTTATGTCTCAGGATGACGAGCGCAGTGGAATGCCATACAGTATTCATCCTTTTTTGTCCATTTGCCGTCAGTTTTTCGAACTACGTGCCCTGCCCGTTGCCATATTCAGAATCATAACCAGTTTATTTATCACCTGCAGTTTTTGTATTGATTTCTCATAAATCATACAACACATTACCCAATATCATATAACCATCAGTTTTTAAATGTCAGTATTGAATTATTTATTTTCTTCGTACACAAATTAACACTCCGGTTGAATGATGCAACGTTCAAAAGTTCATTCATCGTTTCATTATCTTTTGCAATAACAGATTGACTGATAAAATATATTATTTACAGCTTTATTATTCACAAAATAAAATGCACTTTGGTAGGTCTTCCATATGTATGTGCACTGTTGTGTTTCGGTTTGAAGGACATTTTAGCCAGTGTAACTACTAGATATGACACAACATCTTATGTCTCAGGATGACAAGCGCAGTGGAATGCCACACAGTACTTTGTAACTCATGGTGCTTGTGGTGTTGCTACAGTTTATGGGTGGTCGTATCGCTTACCATCAGGCGAACGGCATGCTCATCTCGTCATTCAATGCCATAAAAAAAAACTCGTTATTAAAAATTAACTTATGATAGCGACTCCGCGTGAATTTGTTTCCGGAATACAAGTGTCACTTTATATTTCCCTGGGATAAAAAGTAGCGTATGTCCATCGCAAGATTTCAAACTATCTCCATACCAGATTCCATCGAAATCAGGTCAGTAGTTGCAGAGGTTACTTCCTACAAACAAACTTCGACCTTTGCCTCTCAATAATATTAACGTAGATAATAAAGTCTTAGGGCATCTCTTACAACCTTGGTACACAGAGAGATAGCAAATAGTATTTATTGTTTTGCTCCCGTTTCATCAGTCACATGAAGTAACGTAGGCCTCCCCGGACAGTCACTGCAGTCAGTGCAGACCTTACGCCCGAATACTCAAACGCTACTTAAATCTGTAAAGATTTAAGCATTCGTTAAGATTGAAATTCGTATACTGAAACGTTACTTATCTCCTAACCTTAAATGTAAGGCGACTCAGTTTAAGGTCTGCTTATTGATTCAAACGGTATTCACAAACACTGCTTAAAGTTTGACAGAAAGAAAGAAAGAAAAAAGCATCAGCACAGTACACAAAATACACACGAAAATTAAATATAATAGACATAATATAACATCGAAAATCATTTTTAAACTGCACATTGTGTTATTCGATTTATTTATTTTTAACATCTTAAAAATTATACTGCGTGAAACGACACATACATATCAAATTTATTAAAACTGTAATCGAAAACAAACTTTTATAATCTGTCGCAAAGTAACTGCTCCTCAACTGAGTTTTCCATCAAATCTTTTAAAGTACGTTTGAGAATGCCATTTAAAATAAGAAGCCTGTTAAAATTAGTAGGCCTCATATAACTTGCTTGGTTGAGTAGGGTTTGAATATTCGGGGCTTAGACTATTATTAAGCAATGGACACGATATGGCAATAATGCGCAAACAATATTTTCTGTCAATCCTGACGGGGGGCGAGGTAGACACGGATAGCACACATTTAACAAAAAAAATCCACACGTGCAGGGCTGAATATAAGGTCACTTTTTACACAATAACACAACACAAAATTACAATTTCTATGGAGCACCGCTTAGTGTCATTATCGTAGAATGTAATGACAGCGATCGCAACTCACATAGGTTTTAATAAAAGTTTATGACCATCTGCGCATGTATGAGTAACGAAGGGTTCGCCTGGTCATCCCATCTCCTTGTTTTTTTTTTATTTATTTAGGAAAACAAACAGCACAAAATTTTTGTTAAATGAATGCTCTAAGTTGCAGACGGACATGTCACTTACTGCATCCACCGTGTTCCTGCGACCTTTATCAAGTCGTTGGTCCACTTCGTGAAGTTCTATCCGATTGAAACCAATATGTGATAACGGAAACCGGACCTCTGAACGGTGATGACAATACTGTAGCTGTTCTACGACGCGACTCAGTTTAGATCAATCGCTCTCTAAACCGATCAAGCCCGGCTCGGTTTAAATTGGCCCGGTACGTCATCTGTCAACAAGCGAAAATCGACCTTATACGCACCCACATAAAATGTGAAAATCGACCTTATACGCACCCACATAAATTTTATGTGGGTCGATTTTCGCTTGTTGACAGATGACGTACCGGGCCAATGTAACCGAGCCGGGCTTGATGGGTTAATAATACAATGACCTAATCCAAAATTTTGGCTAGATCAGTTTTAGCAAAATATGGACCCTAAAGGGCAAGCTGCATCGACTAAGAAAAAAACATGCGTCTGTTCAACATTGTGAATAAGATCAAAATTGTACTAATTAATGTTCGTTCGTCGCACAACTTAAAAAAAAATGTCGTATACAGTTAGTTTTTGTGACGATTCCCACAAGTCAACGATTTTGAATTAGTTAATTGTTTTATTAAGAGTGAGAATAATTTACAACAACGTAATAAATAGACACATTTTTTTACTTTTCAGAGGTTTTTTGACGGAGTTTATTTCTTTTTTCATCCCGGGAAAGGAGTATGCCCACTTGCGTATGGGAATGTTATTCTATAAAACGAGAATGGTTAATTTCTAAAAATATATGAATTATTGTGAATGACACTTTTAGGTTGAATGCCTTTGAATTAACTTGATATTCAAAGCGGCCAAAATTTTATCAAAAGTAGTCTTATTTAATCAATCAATTTATTTTGCAAATATGGGTACATTATTAGGTGGCGTATTTTGTAACAAAGTATCTTTCCATATTTAGTCGAATGACGCGCAAATATTATTCATGTTTCATAAAAGATACAATAAAGAAACTAGAAACTATTGTGAAATTAAACCCCGAAACGGATTTCCCTCAAATGAATTGGAGTAATTTTAATATTTCTTACTTTTTTTTTTAATGGGAATTGTGAATTAGGATTAATTTCACAAAGCCATACACTCCCTTTAGTGAGGGACCAGATTTGGGCATTCTCCGTCAAAAAGTCAAAGCAAAAGATACCTTAAATGCTTCAGCAAAGAGGACATTTTCTATTCCACGTGCTCCTTATTTAAATACAGCGTGCGAAACTTTCTTAAACAATACTTGACACAATACAAAATGGCGAACAAAAGATTGCTAATTCAACATTACATTCAATACTTGTTTTCGATTACCTGTACGGTCCATTGTAACTACGTGGAAAATATTATGATATTACACATAGGCGGCGACAGCCTAGTTGGGAATGGAACGGACTGCCGAGACGAAGGTCTGCGGGTTCAAAACCCAAACATACCTCAAACTTTTTCAAGTTATGTGTATTGTTTTTCTATTAAGCTGTGATTCCGCAGGACGCGGCAGACGGCAAACGGCAACGGCAGACGGCACTACTATGCAGTATTAAATTGTATGAGACCGATTCCGTACACGACGGCAAATGACACGAGGCAAATGACGTCCTGCCGGGTGTCGCGTCCTGCAGAATCACAGCTTTATAGTGTGAAAACCTACATACCTGAGGATTCTACATAAGAATTTTAAGGGTATGTCTAGTCTGGCAAAGTGCACTAGGCCAGCGTGGTGGACCAAGGCCTAAACTGACTATAGAGGTACCAGAAAAACTTGCAAACGATCTACAAATAGAACAAACCCACAAAATCATTTCGATAAAGACAAGATTACATAAAAAAAAATGTCACAGACACGCCTCTCGGCATCCTCTTATCCGCGCCGAAATATCCATGGGTCCGGTTTTAAAGGTCAAGGCTGGCAGGCTATCTACATGTTAGCGTGTCACTATGTTAACTGTTCCAGCTTGCGAGAGTTCGCGTAATAGATGCGTGTGCAAATTCCCTTCACTATCTATCGCTTCTCTTCTAATAACGTGCCCGTGTCATTTCTTCCCGTCACATTCGTTCTTTGTCATTCATCTTTTCTCATCCTATCTTGTGGTCCATCAATGTCTTCTCATCCTATCTTGTAGTCCATTAATCTCTTCTCATCCTATCTTGTAGTCCATCGATCTCTTCCCTATTTCATGCCATTCTCGTGGACATCTCCATCCATATTACCTCACCCTATCTGGTCTTCTCAATCTATGAAGATCACCTTCCTCATTCATACTAATGTGTCACTCGCAATTCAACTGATCAACATCGAACCTATCATCTTCAATACAGGTTTAGATGAGCAAAGAAAACTCATCCGGTATTTTCAAAATCCTTCTGCTGTTTACGGTGCACTCCTCGCATTATTGACGCCTGTCCATGTTTTATACGGGCTCCTCTATGTCACCCTACTTCATCTGATGATAGACGGATTGGGGTCCATATAGAGTGTACTCTGACGAGAGGGGATTACCCCTCCGTCGACAGAATTATGCCAATTTGAACCGAATATACACAGGTGATCTCGGACGACTGACTCGTTGGCGTAGTCGTATTATGGTACGACTGCAATGGTTTTTTTTTTGTTGATGCGGAGAAAGTGACTTATTACTACCGCCCAGTGTTCAAGGGGAACGACTGAGCGGTTATGTTGGGTTCACCGTGCCTTACGACCCGACGTTGAGCCGCCCGGAGAGATGGAAAACGTCGGGCGACCGCCGGGCCGAGTCCCTAATCTATGTACACCGCACGGCATACCAACTAAAACTCCGCGGTGGCCATCTTCGGCGCATAAGGGACAGCTGCGGGCTTCCTGCGACTCACGTCTTAGTTGTCGTCCGCAACCGCCCCTACGACTGCAATGCTGAGGTCTTGGGTAGGGTGATATTGAGTTTTTCTAATCCGTATCAGCCCGAAGTCTGGAATTTGTGCCCGATATGGCGATAAGCTCGCCCCCTATCACACAATGGGACGGAATACGCATGGCGAAAAGTGGGTGCACTAGTTGAGCCTCTGCCTACCCCTTCGGGGATAAAAAGTGTGTGTGTGTGTGTGTGTATGATCCCGGACGCCACACGTGGAACACTATGGAGGGTTTTGAAACATTGTGTACGGTCGCTAATCAAGCCGGATACAAGATTTTTTATGGCAACGTATGACGAGACAAGCATGCCGTTCGCCTGATGGTAAGCGATACGACCGCCCATAAACAGTAGCAAACAGTAGCGACACCATCCAGCACCTTGAGTTACAAAGTACTGTGTGGCATTCCACCGCGCTCGTCATCCTGAGACATAAGATGTTAAGTCTCATTATGTCCTGTAGTTACACTGGCTACAATGTCCATCAAACCGAAACACAACAGTGCATGCACACTGCTGGCGGTAGAAATAGACATTGCGGTGGTACCCACACAGACGGACTCTTACATATGAGAGTCCTACCACAAGTAAAAGATATCTAACTACCAACATTATTTAGAATTACTTTCATCGCATCGTTAAATCCCAATGTCCTACAATCCATCATATGCACATATAAATTCAACTGGAGCGTTCGTCCGTCTACGAACAACTTTTGATTGTATTCTTCGTTTGATTACGGAAGTGACGCGCGAAAGTTTTCGGCGTTTTGCATATTGATAGCTGTGTCGTGTGTCGTAACGTGTTGTTTGTAATGTTTATTAGATCAGTTGTTGACAACATCCCTCTT
This sequence comes from Lapara coniferarum, assembly GCA_949316025.1. Lineage (NCBI taxonomy): Eukaryota > Metazoa > Arthropoda > Insecta > Lepidoptera > Sphingidae > Lapara > Lapara coniferarum. The sequence continues at coordinate 23,527,178 of OX438929.1, forward strand.
CCTTACATAGTATAAAAAATGCCGCCGCATCTGTTAACTAAAAAACTATCAAAATATTTTTTTATGGCATTGAATGACGAGACGAGCATGCCGTTCGCCTGATGGTAAGCGATACTTTGTAACTCAAGGTGCTCGATGGTGTTGCTACTGTTTATGGGTGGTCGTATCGCTTCCCATCAGGCGAACGGCATGCTCGTCTCGTCATTCTATGCAATAAAAAAAAACACATTTAAAAAACCGTGTCACAATCTCGCCAACTCAACATAAATTAATACACAATCCAGTTCAAAAGCATTAATTAATAATATATAAAGTTCCAAATGTCAGTGCGTGTTTCGGTTTTTCGATGTAAGCACCTGACTGACCGGTGGCCATTTTATAAACAGGTTCTCGGTTGTATGCGCGCGCGCATAACGACCGATGCTAATGTTGTGCGGGTTGGTCAAACGTTGGGTCCAATGGTTGGAGATGGAAAATTACCAAAATTTTAATCTCTGATATCTTTTAATTAACTTATAAGTGTCATGAAGCCCCACTGAGATACAATAGGATGGCCTGCACTTTACTATAATATATAATAATACCAGCCCTGTATTATATACTGTCCCACTGTTGGGCACGGGCCTCCTCTACTACTGAGAGGGTTTAGGCCTTAGTCTACCACGCTGGCCTAGTGCGGGTTGGCAGACTTCACATACCTTCGAAATTATTATAAAGAACTTCTCAGGTATGTAGGTTTTCTCACGATGTTTTCCTTCACCGTTAAAGCGAACGATAATTGATAAACAATACACACGTAACTTTGAAAAGTCAGAGGTGTGTGCCTTGGGTTTGAACCTCCGGGCATTGTCTCGGCAGACCGTTCCATTCCCAATTAGGCTATCGTCCACTTACCTTGTTTTTACCTACTTTTTTTTTTACTCTAATCAAAAATATAAATAAAAAATGAGGGTACTTAAACAAAATACCGTAACTTATCATTTTATACAGTTTTAACTTTACCTATCAGAGATGTAACGCACATTTCGTCAGCTATGTTAGTCGCAATTGTCATTTATGAGGCTGATCCTCATCATCAAATCTGAAAATCAGCGCCAAGCATTGCTGTTTGGCATATTATGCTGATCTAGATCCAATTGACACGGTTGCGGTGGGACATATACCATCCACACTGAAATGAAATCCTCCTAGCCAGTTTCGGCCACGGCGGCCAATCTCAACGGAGATCAGCCAGGTACGCAGGAGATATTATAGTGCACAAGTGTGTGCGCAATACACAGGTGCACTCGCTATTCCTTCACTCTCATAGTCCGGTGAGACGGCAATCCGACATGACCGGAGAGAGATCAGGCGCAGGACCAACGGCTTTACGTGCTTTCCGAGGCACGGGGGTATCACACCGCCAACTTCCTGACTCCGAGCTGCGACTGAGTAAATTTTAAGATGAAAATACCCAGTCACAATTTTTTTGGCTCGACCCGGGATTCGAACCCAGGACCTCAGCGCGCAAATCGTACTCGTAATCCGTACGCAATACAACTACGCCACCGAGGCAGTCATCCACACTGATTGAGTATTTGAGTACTTTTTTTTTTTAATTGTATTACGATACTCACACACCCAATAAGTTCACCACCCAATTAGTGGTCAATAAATTTATTCTTTCTTTCTTTCTTTCATCAGCCACGTGAAGTTCATTGCTGATCATAGGCCTCGCCTAAAGATTTCCAGACGGACCGTCCAAGTAGTCTTGGATATGACATACAAGAGGCGGTACATTTGTCCCGTACATGACGTCAAAGTGTAAGAGCGGCTCAACTTTTTATATTGTACTAGCTTTTGCCCGCGGCTCCGCCCGCTTTAAAAAGTTTTTCCGGGATAAAAGTACCGCTTTATGTTTTCCTGGGATAAAAAGTAGCCTATGTGTTAATCCAGGATATGATCTACACGTGTACCAAATTTCATCGAAATCCGTTCAATAGCTTTTGCGTGAAAGAGTAAAAAACATCCATACATCCAAACATCCATACATTCTTACAAACTTTCGCCTTTATAATATTAGTAGGACTAATTCAAATTTTATGTCGCGGCAGTCGCGAATTCAAGTCATTCACTCTCCGTCTCCGTAAAACTATACGAAGAGGACAAAGAGGGAGCGAGACGGATGCCACATATTACAATAGTGGCCAGTACGCCTCGCCTCATTCGAAGTAGGACATTGTACTGGCTTAGTGCAAAAGGAGGCTACTCTTACCAACTCTTCCATGTCGTATCCTACCCGACACTATTCAGAAGCGTGTTTGTCATGTCATTTGCCCAACTTGCTGATACCGCAATCTAATAGGATTAGGCCTAAAATCCAATCTTTCCCTAATCGTTGATGTCTCATCCTCTCTCAGTGGCCGTCCTGAGCCGAGGTTCGTAACCCGTTAGTGGGTTGCCCTCAGCATGGTCACTTAATTCAAAGGGTTGCGAGCGCTTTCTGCGTTCACCCTAAAGACCGGTGTGGCCAGAAAAGCCGACTCGTGTCAGGCTACTGGCAGTAGGGCCATTAACAAAAAAAAAAGCTGATATCGCATACTGTACTCTATGTATTCTTTCAAAAAAGGTCATTTAAAACCCAAACACGTGGTTTCGTAATCACAAAACCACATATACAAATGCTAAGCTACTTATTAATTTAGTCAAACATTTGATCAAACATCGCTGTTGGCGTGCAGTCGGGTGCGAGCGAGACAACAGCACGCTAATGTAATTTGTTCTGGCGCGAATATGTAGGGGAGACCGGGGATAGTTGACCAAATTTCGGCTTGGACGCTTATAATTTTTTTGTTTTAGTATACAATGTCAAAAAAACCTATAGGTTCCATAGGTAAACTAATAAGCTTTCAAAAGAAATACCAAAAACCTCGCGATTGTTTATAACATAGGTTATAAAAGCCATTTCGTGAAACAAGAAAATCATGTCAACTTACCCCATGCCAGGGGTTGGTGGACTATTCACTTGGGGTAAATTGGCCTACGAAGTGTTTGGTATAAAATACGGCAATAAAATAAAAGAAAACACAACAAATACTTATTTACTATTATCAATGTGCCTTATTGAGACAAAATATCAGTAACATTTACGTAATTTACATATAATTTGTCACTTTTTGTACGATATTCGTTACTGAGGCGGAAACAAAAATCGTACCACCAGCAGAAGATTTACTGTTTCGATTAGTTATTATTTTGTAAATTGACATGGTTTTAAAATAACAAACTTTTGATAAATTTGACAAAAAATTCTCTTTATTCCATGTGAGGAATATTTCGATTATTACGTAGTACATTTTCTAGGTAGTCAACTAGCCCCAACACAAAGTTTGTCTACCAGCCCCAAACAACTTTTTTAAATTTCAACCACATGTGAGTACCTTGAAACTGTGTCGAAATCTAAAAAAATTACACTAAAATAATCATCAAAAACCAAACTCTTACTTTAAATTGCTTAAAATTACATAGCATCGAGTATAAAGGCTTCAATACAAATAATATTAAGACGTAAATAATTACTCATAGGTATAATTTTTAGATAAATCGTTTTTTCTCCCGGATTACGTGCGCCCGCGATGCCGCGTTTGCAGTGAAGGTTCGTAAACAGTTAACGGTTTTTCGTGTATATTAGGACAACGCAACACTTTAAAATTGCTCGAGTTATTGCCGATTATTCATCCTGCCCCTATCGCCAACCATCCCCGGTCTCCCCTACACGTTTCGGTGAGTTAAATGCACGGGCTTGTCAGGGTTGGCAGTATTAAAAAATACATGAATGTGCAATGTTGCAATTTTTTTTACTATACATATACACTTACATATACACTCACGCCTGTTATCCCCGAAGGGGTAGGCAGAGGCGCAACTAGTGCGCCCACTTTTCGCCGTCATTCCGTCCCATGATGTGATAGGGGGCGAGCCTATCGCCATATCGGGCACAAATTCCAGACTCCGGGCTGATACTGAATAGAAAAACACAATTTTTTATTATACGTAATTAGAAAATGGCTACATAATGCCATAAAAGCCCTTCCCGCTACAAAAGAGCCTAAAACAGTTTGACGGCGGTGCCATTCAATTAAAGAACCAGACTAAAACTATCCATTATTTCTCATAAGAACAAACTTTCTGGATAAAAAGTTATAGCCTATGTGTCAACCCAGGACATAATTTACCCCTGTGACAAATTTCATCCAAATCAGTTCAGTAGTTTCTGCGTTTACTTCTAAAAAAATATCCACACATTTACATAAACTTTCGCTCAATTAAAATATTTGTAGGATAACACTTTTACCCGTGACAACTCTAACTTTCAACGACTTTGATAACAACATCTGTCTTTATCGCGCGTGCAGTTTTCATACATTCTTATCTCACTCTGAATCATTACGTATCCCATAATATTCTTGTATTTTTATATATACCAAGTATATGGACGGCATATAATACACTGCCATACTTGATTGCACTGAAATATGGGTTTTGACCCAGGGTCTGTGGATTAGTTTTTCAAAACAAAAATACACATGACGTTTCTATGCCGTAGGCGTAGCGTAGGCAGAACTGCAGCCAGTGCACCCACTTTTCACCATGAGTACACGGAGTACCATGATTTGATAAGAGAGCATACCATATATCGGACACAAATCTAGACTGCGAGCTTATGCTAAGTAGAAGAACCCAATATCACTGCCCGATCCGGGATTCGAACCCGAGACCTCAAAGCCGATGTCGTACCATCTTACTAGCCTTGTATATATGTTTTTTTTATGGCAGAGATTTGATGCCACAGAATGACGAGACGAGCATGCCGATCACCTGATGGTAAGCGATACGACCACTCATAAACTGTAACACCATCCAGCACCTTGAGTTACAAAGTACTGTGTGGGATTCCACTGCGCTCGTCATCCTGAGACATAAGATGTTAAGTCTCATTATGTCCAGTAGTTACACTGGCTACAATTTCCTTCAAACCGAAACACAACAGTGCATGCATACTGTGTCACTGCTGAGCACGGGCCTCCTCTACTACTGAGAGGGTTCAGGCCTTAGTCCACCACGCTGGCCTAGTGCGGGCAGACTTCACATACCTTCGAAATTCTTATAGAGAACTTCTTAGGTATGCAGGTTTCCTCACGATGTTTTCCTTCACCGTTAAAGCGAACGATAATTCACAAAGAATACACACGTAACTTTTTAGAAAAGTCATGTGCGTACCCTTGGGTTTTGAACTACAGACATTCGTCGCGACAGTCCGTTCCACTCCCAACTAGGCTATCGCCGCTTCTTGGTTATGTGGTACACCGGATACAATACTACTATGCCATCGAGGCAGTTGGAGCAATACGTTTTCTGTAATACACATAACACCTTATCTAAAGGGAAATGGGGCCCAAATTGAATCATTTCAATGCCTATGTTTTCATTTTCCAAAATACTATCACAGTAACTATTTCTGCTCCGCATTACGAGCTATAATCATACAGCATTATTTTAAGGAACGTGTAAGAAATCTCGACCTTATAGGCTACCAAATAAGATATAAAGTTCGCTACACGTGTACACTAATCAAATTAAAATGTCAAACACGCGGCACATTTTCAAACGTATGTAGAAATAGTATGTTTGTGAGTTGAAAATATTATATAACTAGGAAGCAAAGACAAGTGGATGTCAAACTCGGCGGGAGACAATGATATGAGGACGGATAAATGTCAGCGCGGAGCTGGCGAAGCGACGCGATGCGATCATGAATAAATTAGAAGTGGAGGCCACATTGTAAATACCTATGTGAAGTATTTTATATGAGTATATCTATCCCAAAAACTCAAGAGTATGTTTGCCCTAATTTCGAGGAAGACGTTCGTCGTTTCTAAACACTTGAATTCGAAAAGACAAGTTTTTGAAGCGATCCAATAAAAAACTTCAGTCTTTAAACTCCTTTGATATGGCAACAAGTCAAATGATGTTTAGACATTAGTCCTGCATTCGTCTCTTTTTCGTTAAGACTGTCTCGTGTCAATCGAAAAGAGAAACTTCGTGCCTTGTTTTTTCGTTTCATTTTCCCGAGTTAACTTGCTCGGGATCCTTAGAATTGGCACGAAAACGACTTATACTTAGAAGTAGCCTCTGCACGTTGTGGACAACTCTATTGTAAGTTAACACAAACAAGTTCTCACAGCAACATATTGCGCAAGAAATTTCAGATGCATTTACACTAGGCAATATTTCAATAGTTCTATACACGTGCAATGCCGCAAGTCCTGCATACTTCAAAATTTGCAGAAGAATTTATCGTAATTGTTTACAAGGTGAAAATGGCGAAAGTCGACTTCTACAAGTTTTCTTCCTAATCCAAACATCGCTTGACATATCTTCGCTCCGCGGGTAGATGTGCGCGGGGCCAACATCTCCCGCATGGCGGGCGCGTGTCGAAACCCATTGGGCAAGTGTTCAAAATTAATTCCGTTAATTGCCGGACAAAATATTTCACAATCCGTACGTCTGTGCAACCTTTATCTGAGGTCTGCGACTTAGACCGGGTTGTGTACAGCCAAATTTTTATACAGGACGTTGCATTGGTTAAAAACGGTATCAATAATAACTCGACTGCCTCAGTGGCGTAGTTGTATTACGGTACGACTGCAATGCCGAGGTCTCGGGTTCGATCCCCGGGTCGGGCAGTGATATTGGGTTTTCCTATTCAGTATCAGCCCGGAGTCTGGAATTTGTGCCCGATATGGCGATAGACTCGCCCCCTATCACATTATGGGACGGAATGACGGAGAAAAGTGGGTGCACTAGTTGCGCCTCTGCCTACCCCTTCGGGGATAACAGGCGTGAGTGTATATGTATATGTACTGTGAGAAATATGTTCAATTAATAATAATAATAAAACATTTATTGCACACAATTTACAAGTTACAAAAGTATTAACAAAAAAGCAAAACAACTTCACTTATCTATTTTATTTAACTAACTTTTGCCCGTAGCTCCACCCGCGTTAAAAAGTTTTTCCGGGATAAAAGTACCGCTCTATATTTTTCCGGGATAAAAAGTAGCCTATGTGTTAATCCAGGACATGATCTACCCCGTGTGCCAAATTTCATAGAAATCCCTTCAGTAGTTTATGCGTGAAAGAGTAGCAAACATACATATATCCAGACATCCATACATACTTACAAACTTTCGCCTTTATAATATTAGTAGGATTATCAAGAACCGCATAACATGGCATCAAAACAATGGCCTAGAGGCTAGACAACAGCCTACCGTTTTTAGATTTGGCGTACCACCAAGCGAGTAAACAGAAAAACACAACAAACCAATGATGCAGCACTAGCTCGCGTCGCGACGCGAGGTATTTTAGAATATGTTATGTCAAAATAGATCAGTGGGGCTAGGATGTGAAAAAAAAAACACGATGCGTCTCCGCTTCGTTTTATTGTGATTGGTTGAGACACTGACGTATCGGTCTCTTGATCAATCACAAACATCAAAATACCGATACGTCAGTCACTCAACCAATCACAATAAAACGAAGCGGAGACGCATCGTGTTATGTTTTCACATCCTAGCCCCACAGGCCGCATTGGCTTGGCGGTTGAGCGAGTGAGAAATGGTGAGTACCGAAATCGATTGTCGCAGATACTTTAGCAAACGTGGAAGATGGCACAATTATAGACGTTCGCGATGGCGGCTATCCTAACTTTTGTATTTGTGTTGAATTATTGCATAAAATCTTGATTTACTCGTGGAAGGTCTTTCGTCTGTAAGAGTCCGTCTGGGTGGGTACCACCGCAATGTTTATTTCTTCAGCCAAGCATCAGTGTGCATTACTGTTGTGTTTCGGTTTGAAGGACATTGTAGCCAGTGTAACTACTGGACATAATGAGACTTAACATCTTGTGTCTCAGGATGACGAGCGCAGTGGCCACACAGTACTTTGTAACTCAAGGTGCTGAATGGTGTTGCTAATGTTTATGGGCGGTCGTATCGCTTACCATCAGGCGAACGGCAAGCTCGTCTCGTCATTCAATGCTATAAAAAAGAGACAAAATAATGAACTAAAAAGGCATTTTTAACCTTAATTATTGAGACTTTTACAACTGGAAGAGCCAGATGTAAAGCACAATGGATGTGTTTTTTTTAAAGGATCCTATCATTTGAGCTGTTAGATTTGATTCCAATATCAATTCCAAGAATCAGGTGCAGCGTGTCAATAGGGTAGTTACTGCTGTTTTTATACATTTAACAAATATTACGTCTAAATGGACAATCTGGTCTAGAAAAGCTACCAATAGAGAAGAATGGAAGCAGCTGGAAGAGGTCTATGTATTACTGGACACGCTGACCACTGAACCGGGAAACCCGATGTACTAGATTTAAGTTAAAACAATTTGCTACTGTGTGTAAAATCATTATTAGTATCAGCAATAAAGGCTAATAATAATAATAGCGTCTAAATGTTACTGAAAAAGAATTTTCAAAATCCACGCAATAATAAATCTATTATATAAAAATGAATCCCTATTTTCCTGGTCACGGCATCACGCGTGAACGGCTGGACTGATTTCGTTATTTCGTTTTTTGATGTGTTTATTATTGTCAGGAGAAGGTTCTTATGAAAGAAAAAATTAAGAAAATTGCGCGAAAAAACGGCTGGACCGATTTTAATGAATTTTTTTTGCGTGTCTTCAGGTGGATTCCAGAATGGTTTAGACTCGGGTTCTAGGATTTTATTTCCTTTTTAGGGCAGGACAACGTCTGTCGGGGCCGCTAGTAAGTTATAAAGCTTTGAAAGGTGTAAGGGGTAGCTGGCAAACATCAGTAATATCAAACTGTGACGTATAGGCCACAACGCTGCGTGCATGCGAAAGAGATAGCGCGATATCCACACCACGTGCCAACTTTTGCTCACAATATTTCAAATATGAGTAACTGATTTATTTTTCAACCAATTTTGATGCTTATTTCACAGAAGAATATCTTTTTCGTATTATTTTCTGTACTATATACAATATTGTACAAAATCAAACATATGAAACTACCCTATTTGTCGAACAAGTATAGAAAAAAATCATCACTATCGCCCGACCGTAGATGAGCAGCCATGATCTACATTCTAGAGTCTAGACTATACTTTCTTATATAAAATTATATAACAATTCTGTCTGCACACATGATGTATGACATTTGATCAAACATCCGTAATCGCCAAGGTCGGGCGCTCTTTACAAGTCCGCAGTCAGGTTTTAAAACACATTAGTTTTTATAAAAAGGCCATTATTATGGTAAGCTACGACTGTCCTAGAACATCACCGGGTCGAACGTGTGTTGGGCAGTTATACTCCTGATAATTTATCAAGTACTAGCTTTTGCTCGCGACTGCCTCGGTGGCGTGGTTATATTATGGTACGACTGCAATGCTCGGGTTCGATTCCCGGGTCGCGCGGTGATGTTGAGTTTTTCTATTCAGTATCGGCTCGGAGTCTAAAATTTATGCCCGATATGTCGATAGGCTCGCCCTCTATCACATCATGGGACGGAATAACGGCGAAAAGTGGGTGCACTAGTTGCGAGTCTGCCTACCCCTTCGGGGATAAAAGGCGTGAGTGAGTGGATTTTGCTCGAGACTTCGCCCGCGTGAGAGTGTTTTTACCGGGATAAATGTCCCCCTTTTTATTTTCCCGAGATAAAAAGGAGCCTATGTGTTAATCCAGCACATGATCTACCCGTGTGCCAAATTGCAACGAAATCCATTTAGTTAGTTTCAGAGATGTGTGCAGAAACAAACAAACAGAAAAGAATTATAAAAATCGCTGATTTGTTTCGATTAATGTTCTTTGGTCACCTCTTTCTTATTTATTACATTTCTTTAAATGTAGACACGCCGATTCTACTGTTTTACCATAAAATGTATAGATAGATATCAATGAGTCATTAAAAAATAGTCACCTAGACTCAGCCCAGGGGGGAGTCATGACCCCACCCTCCTCTGCATCTGCGCTTGGTGTCAGGGTGACAGGGCCTGTCACCCTGTCATGCAGTGCTTTATGATTCTAAGGACGAGTGGTGTGGCTCCTGTAACGGCAGTCATGTCGCTTACCATCAGGCGAGCAGCTAGCTCGTCTCGCCTGCCAGTTGTAAATAAAACGAAACATACAAAGTCAACTTCATTTACCATTTCGATGAAAAACAGTCATCTCACAAGTAATCAAACAAATTATACAAGTCGTTAACGAAAATAATAAACAATATTGAACGGAAAACGTTATCTTAATTGGTTTAGCATTTATGTTCACGGTTCAATGGTTAGCACGCAGTTAGCTAACGCGTGTTGCTAGAGTTCAAAAATGTAGTATTTATACAATAACATATACATATACACTCACGCCTTTTATCCCCGAGGCAGAGGCGTAACTAGTGCACCCACTTTTCGCTATTATTCCGTCCCATGATGTGATAGGGGGCGAGCCTATCGCCATATCGGGCACAAATTCCAGACTCCGAGCTGATACTGAATAGAAAAACTCAATATCACTTTGCCCGACCCGGGGATCGAACCCGAGACCACAGCTTTGCAGTCGTACTGTAATACAACTACGCCACCGAGGCAGTCGATAGATTTTTGCTAAAAATCATTTTTTTTTTATAATTTATTATTTTCCATGCATACAAGTCCTTCAGACGCATACTTTGTTATTTTTTTTTTATTAGTAGTATGTCGTAGTAAGGCAGTGGCTACCTTACCAAGACTTTATCGAGGAGTTTAGACAGCAACCAAAAAACACTTGATTAGCACAGTTACTTCAATTCACTTCATTTGAGCCCTTTAACAGAACTAGTTGCCCGCGGCTCCGCCCGCGTTAAAAAGTTTTTCCGGGATAAAAGTCCCGCTTTATGTTTTCCCGGGATAAAAAGTAGCCTATGTGCTAATCCAGGACATGATCTACCCGTGTGCCAAATTTCATCAAAATGCGTTCACTAGTTTTTGCGTGAAAGAGGAACAAACATCCATACATCCAGACATTCTTACAAACTTTCGCCTTTATAATATTAGTATGATAATATACCACGATAATTATGCAATATAACATTAAGTATCACCAAACTAATAAATTAAAACAAGAGCACCTCTTGACACTTCCAAGATCCCGCCAATACTCCGCTGAAAATCTCTACCGGAAAACATAACACTGTCAATATATTTTCCAGTACAAAAAGGATCCTATATGTGCGTGACACGGTGTATTCGTGTATCGAAACTTCATCCAAATCGTTTCTGCATTTAACAAACATCCATTACAAATGCCATTTATAACATCAGTATTGTTATGCCCACATTTAAAATACAATATGCTGAGCCGGCAACGCGATTACGATCAATGACTCGGCCCCCTTGCCAGCGCATTCTCGCCCTTATGCGCCGGCCCTTCGTGGACCCCTCGATAAAAGGGTCCGTTGGTTGTCTCTAAACGATCAATAGGAAGGCGCGTACTCTACACTCAGAGCCAAAATGTTAATATAACCTGGCTTTCGTTCCTGACTTCGTACGAAGTACATTCGTGGTATAAAATTAACTTGTAAATAAAAATAAATAACCACTCTACTGATGGTAGGAATCTCATATGCAAGAGTCCGTCTGGGTGGGTATCACCGCTATGTCTATTTCTACCGCCAAGCAGCAGTGTGCATGCACTGTTGTGTTTCGGTTTGAAGGGCATTGTAGCCAGTGTAAGTACTGGACATAATGATACTTAACATCTTATGTCTCAGGATGATGAGCGCAGTGGAATGCCACGCAGTACTTTGTAACTTAAGGTGCTGGATGTAAACGCAAACGCAACGCGAAACCGCTGGACAGACTTTGATGAAATTTGGCGAACAGATAGCTCGTCTTCTGGATTAACATATAAGCTACTTTTTATGCTTGAAATGTTCACAATGTGCATTTTTATTCCGAGAATCGTACACACGAAGGCTTTGTCGACAACACAGTATATTCTATAAAAATCTCTCATTGGTTTAGTTCACACTTGTACTATGAAATGTACGATAATAAATTCTCAAGTTGTTCAAGTGTGTGTTATCACATCATACATGATGAGTTATAATGCATTTATATATACGATATGACTATCGTCTATCATACTGAAGTTATGTTAGCTCAGCGTACCAAAATAACATACGTGGCATCACGCCTTTACCTTTACAGGGGTAGGTAGAAGTTGAACACACGTTTCACCATCTGTTGTCTTAAATAACGACCCTATTAATAAGCGACCGCGTTAATAAGCTTTTCCGGGCTAAAAGTACATAAAAACCTTCCTGTTGAATCACTCTGTCTATTAAAAAAAAACTGCACCTAAATCCGTTGCGTAGTTCTAAAGATCTAAGCATACATAGGGACAGAAAGCGCGAAGCGACTTTGTTTTTTACTATGTTAAGATGAACATTCCGAATTATTGAACTACCCATGGAAGGTTATAGCGTGAACTTACAAATTACCATAATTACGAATTACATGCAATAAATCATCTCCCCTACCTCTTAAACTTGAAAATTACCATTCCTCGTTCTAAACACCATAATAAAGATATTGCAACGAAAAACCCATCTTTGCCTATCCTCTGTCGAATATAGCGTGAACTTTATTACCATTCCATGTGTACACTACAATAAAACACAACACTTCACAAACACAATCCGATATTGTTTAATGCGTAGTTCACGCTCAAACGTGCGCTCCACACGACGATCGCCGGACGACTGCCGACCGCAAAGTAGAGTCGGGACACGGCTAAATAGACCGAGGAACGTATCGCGTAGTCGATCGATTGTGTTTCTCGTTTTATGAACAGCGGTTCCTAATTCTATGGGGAAATAAATATAAACAAATATATAATGGAATATTCAATAATACTACCTCGGTACTAGACTGCCTCGGTGGTGTAGTTGTATTACAGTATGACTGCAAAGCTTAGGTCTCGGGTTCGATCCCCGGGTCGGGCAAAGTGATATTGAGATTTTCTATTCAGTATCAGCTCGGAGTCTGGAATTTGTGCCCGATATGGCGATAGGCTCGCCCCCTATCACATGGGACGGAATAATGGCGAAAAGTGGGTGCACTGGTTGCGCCTCTGCCTACCCCTTCGGGGATAACAGGCGTGAGTGTATATGTATGTATGTACGTATATGTATTTAATAATACTACTGGCCTCGGTGGCATAGTTGTATTACGGTGCGACTGCAATGCTGAGGGTCTCGGGTTCGATCCCGGGTGGGAAAAACTTATAATGGGTTAATCTATTCAATATCATCCCGGAGTATGGAGTTCGTTCCCGATATGGCGATAAACTCGCATATCAACATCATGACATACGCACGGCGAAATGTGGGTGCTTTAATCGCGCCTCTGCCCACCCCTTCGGGGCTTAATGGCGTGAGTGTATGCCTTGTATGTGTATTTACTAATATTACGAAACTCTGTTATCGTAGCCAGCGAAGAATTTGAGCACACTATCGCGTGGTATCGCTATTTTTTTGGTACTTTGTGTAGCTTACGAGTTTCGACTAAAACGATCTTGATGTTTGTAAATAAGCTTGCACAGAGAAGCAATGTAGACTCCTTAGTCATGTCTATAACCGAATTCCACACGAACAAAAACCATTAACTGACTGACTGCCTCGGTGGCGTAGTTGTATTATGCTACGACTGCAATGCTGAGGTCGGGCAAAGTGATATTGAGTTTTTCTATTCAGGATCAGCTCGGAGTCTGGAACTTGTGTCCGATATAGCGATAGGCTCGCCCCCTATCACATCATGGGACGGAATAATAGCAAAAAGTGGGTGCACTAGTTGCGCCTCTGCCTACCCCTTCGGGGATAAAATGCGCGAGTGTATATGTAAAAACCATTAACTTGTTATCTACAGCAAATAGATCGTGGGTAACATTCTTATAAATAGAACATACCACAATTTGATATCGCGATTTTTCTGTGGCGTACTGGAGGTGTTACAACTTATCACATTTCGATAACTGTTAGGTTTCATGCTATAGACAACTTTATTTCGATATACCGGATAGAATTTTAGACTCCGGGCTAATAATGAGCAATTTTTGACGGTAACAATAATAAAATCCTATTAATATTATAAAGGCGAAAGTTTGTAAGAATGTATGGATGTTTAGATGTTTGGATGTATGGATGTTTGTTCCTCTTTCACTACTGAACGGATTTCGATGAAATTTGGCACACGGGTAGGTCGTGTCCTGGATTAACACATAGGCTACTTTTTATCCCGGGAAAACATAAAGCGGGACTTTTATCCCGGAAAAACTTTTTAACGCGGGCAGAGCCGCGGGAAAAAGCTAGTATTAATATATAATTCAGTATCGTGACTTGTAGCCCTTATTCGCATAGTAGTAGAGTTAATGTTTCCTCACAAAACCCCTTATAAAACACATATTGCGCGACTTACACTTATACAGTACAGTATTAAACATATAGGTGGTTGTTTGACTTAGATACTCTCCGTTAATTTTCGCATTTAACATCCATCTTTGAAATTTAATTTATATTGTTACTTGCAATTTGTAAAATATATATGTAAAAAAAATAAGATAATAAAAGACCTACGCTGAGTTTCTTGGTACTTCTTCTCAAGTCAGTGGGCTTTTCTTTTAGTTGATAAAAACATTGTTAAAAATGACGTGTAAAAGTGCCCTTAGGGGCTTAATCTATACACATATAAATAAAATTGTAGTGTCTGTTTGTAATATTGAAATAACCGTTTTTTACTACATGTACATGAATATACTATACGGTACATACACCAGAATAACATTTTTTTTTAGTTTTTTGGCTGTATGTCTGTTCCAGCTAATATCTGAATTGACTGGACCAATTTTGACGGGACTTTTATTGGCATGTAGCTGATGTCATAAGGAGTAGCTTAGGCTACGTTTTATCCCGGAAAAACTTTTTACCGAGGGCGGAGCCGCGGGCAAAAGTTAGTTACTTAAACAATGATTTGAATATATTACCCGAACCGGGATCGAGCCCGAGATCTCATCACAGTAGTACCACATACTCCAATAAATAACTACGCCACTGAAGTTATAATTTGATAACTCTTGTTAGTGACTAGCCTTTACTCGCATCTCCGCCTACGAAAGTTTTTTCGGGATATAAGTCCCGCTTTATATTTTCCCGTAGTAAAAAGTAGCCTATGTGTTAATGAAGGACATGATCTACCCTTGTGCCAAATTTAATCGATAACCGTTCAGTAATTTTGGAGATGTGCAGTAACAATCAAACAGAAAAGAATTACAAAAATCGCTGATTTGTGTTCCATTACTCTTCTTTAGTCGTCCCCTTTATTTATTTTTTAATGTACTGTTAGGGCAAAAATATTTTTTGTGCGGGTATTAACGACATGATCTACAATTTTTGCTATAAAAGCATAGAACGTTTGACAGTTCGAGTTAGTTGGTCATTGCCTTCGTGCCGGTCGTTCGCTTGGTGATATTTTTTGTGAAAGTATTTCTGTAAAGTCAGTGGAACATATTTTTATTTAAATCAAAACCGTTACAGTTTCTAATAGTACAGACACACCGGTTCTACCGTTTTATAATATGTATAGATAGATAGATTACGAATGATAGAGAAAAACATAATTGAATTAACTCCACAATTACCGCCAAGCAGCAGTGTGCTTGCACTGTTGTGTTTCGGTTTGAAGGAAATTGTAGCCAGTGTAACTACTGGACATAATGAGACTTAACATCTTATGTCTCAGGATGACGAGCGCAGTGGAATGCCACACAGTACTTTGTAACTCGAGGTGCTGGGTGGTGTTTCTACTGTTTATGGGTGGTCGTATCGCTTACCACCAGGCGAACGA
The DNA here is from genome assembly GCA_949316025.1 of Lapara coniferarum. Taxonomy (NCBI): domain Eukaryota; kingdom Metazoa; phylum Arthropoda; class Insecta; order Lepidoptera; family Sphingidae; genus Lapara; species Lapara coniferarum. The sequence goes on from OX438929.1 coordinate 23,543,130, forward strand.
CATGCTCGTCTCCTCATTCAATGCCATAAAAAATGGTTTTGTAAAGTTTGAGAACCAATGTCAAACAGAATTTTAGAGTTACATGGGGCGCAGTGGATGAAATGATGCTTCCTATTATAGGTTCGATGTTCGTGCGCATATAGCTTTTTATACAAAGCCAGTGTAGAGTAAAATTGGGCTGAATAGGGATGGAAGAGTAAACATTGATAATGGTCTTATCACTAATGAATGACCGAAATGTTGTTTAAAGCTTGACCATTGCAAAAAATATATAGATATTTATTTATCAAATGGATACGAATGATGCTAGTTTATCTTGGATCCATATTTTTTAAACCCCTCCATTTTTAAGACTTTTTAGTGACGTTCGTGTGAAGTGTATTTTTTAAGCAAATTTAAATTGTGAGGGGTGCAACCAGCGCACATACTTTTCCGTCCCATGATGCGATAGGGGCGAGCCTAACTTCATATCAGGCACAAAATTACACCGCATTAACAAAATTACGCCGGACTGACATCGATAAGAAAACTTTATATCACTTTGCCCGACCCAGGATTTGAGTCCGGGGCCTCGTACACGACCGAGGCAGTCGAGATTATTTTTAGTTTTAGTGAGCCATTTGCAAAGGCTCAGCTCGCAGTTTGACTTTCTTTTTTTTATGGCATTGTATGACGAGACGAGCATGCCGTTCACCTGATGGTAAGCGATACGACCACCTATAAACAGTAGCAACACCATCCAGCACCTTGAATTACAAAGCACCGTATGGCATTCCACTGCGCTCGTCATCCTGAGACGTAAGATGTTAAGCCTCATTATGTCCTGTAGTTACACTGGCTACAATGTCCTTCAAACCGAAACACAACAGTGCATGCAGACTGCTGGCGGTAGAAATAGACATTGCGGTGGTACCCACCCAGACGGACTCTTACATATGAGAGACCTACCACCAGTAGACTAGTATCTACGGCATAATTTTCAACATTCTGTGGTATATCTGGTCAAAAACGCTCTATATACGCGAAAATCGCTCTACATCACCATGTTTTTATCGCTTATCGACAATTTTCCGGTTCCCTTTCCTCACTTTTTACGAATTATGCACACATTTCTATGCATTAGTTACTGTCGGGCGAGAAATTATTATTAATCTCCCCCCTTCTCCATAGTCACGGTTTAATATGTAATAAGCATTATGTAGGCTTCATTATTGTTTCCATGGCGTTTGATCTATTTATTTGCGGCCCTGGCTAAAAATCAGTGTCAGGTGGACCACCCCACCTGGCGGACGCTGAGCCTGTGGCCTTTTTGGTCATACTATGGACACGGATGGTTGGGGTGTATAGGTGGGTATGCCGGAGGACATTTTCGTTTTTTCTTTTGTGTGTGAGTAGTTTCATGTATTTTCTAATTTTTTTTTTGTATTCCCGTGTGTACCTAACACTTTCTGCCATCCGGTCCAGAGACAATGGCCAAATAAAGATTTTTTCTTTCTTTCTTTCTTTATATAACACTAGATTTTCCCGAGGCTCCGCCCGCTTTAAAAAGTTTTTCCGGTATAAAAGTCCCGGTTTATATTTTCCCAGTATAAGAAGTAGCCTAGGTCCTTCCTAGGGTCTTAAACTATCTCCCTAACAAATTTCATCGAAATTTCAGTGGCTTAGCCGTAACGGGTCGCGAGAAAAACGATCGGGCATAAAAGTCCCGTTTTATATTTTCCCGGAATAAAAAGTAGCCTACGTGTTAATCCAGGACATGACCTACCCGTGTGCCAAATTTCATCGAAATCCGTTCAGTAGTTTTTGCGTGAAAGAGGAACAAACATCCATACAGTCTTACAAACTTTAGCGTTTATAATATTAGTAGGATACATACACGACGCCTTTTTCATTTTCAGAGGAAGGCACAGGTGTATCACATCCACACCCCTAGCTATGTTAGGTCATATGTAGTAGGGGGCGGACATTTCCAAACTCCGGGCTGATACTGTGTAGAAAAACCCAATATCACTTTGCCTGGCCCTGAGTCTGCAATTTGCGCCCGATATTACAATAGGCACATCCCTATCACATCAGTGAAAAGTATATTTCGAAGACTGGTGGTAGGACTCTCATATGTAAGAGTGGGTGGTGGGTGGGTGGAGGTGGGTACCACCGCAATGTCTATTGCTACCGCCAGCACTGTGCATGCATTGTTGTGTTTCGGTTTGAAGGACATTGAAGCTAGTGTAACTACATGACATAATGATACTTAACATCTTACGTCTCAGGATGACGAGCGCAGTGGAATGCCACACAGTGCTTTGTAACTCAAGGTGCTGGATGGTGTTTCTACTGTTTATGGGTGGTCGCATCGCTTACCACTCGGCGAACGACATGCTCGTCTCGTCATTCAATGCAACAAAAAACTACCTATTCTTCTATTTGATTGACTTCGTAGCGGGTTAGGACTAATTAGTGCTCCCAGAGACTCGTCGAGTTTCACCGCTCGATGTCATAAAATGCGTGCCACTGCCCATCTTGTCTTACAGGAGCAGTGGCGGGTGTGAGGGCGGGATAGTCTCGTACCACATCAAGGGACGGAAAAGTAGGTGCACTAGCTGCGCCTCTGTCTACCCCTTCGAGAATTTTGCAATTTTAGAACGATAATATGTAAGGGTACATAGTTCCCGACTGCGTCGCGTTTACTACGCACTTTAGGTGCATTCGATGCAATAAATTGAGCAATACACGTCGCCACCAAATCCCTGCAACCCCAGGACGATCAATAAGGAATTGCGTCAAGTATTCGTCCTACTAATGTTATAAACGCGAAAGTTTGTAAGAATGTATGGATATATGAATGTTTGTTCCTTTTTCACGCAAAAACTATTGAACGAATTTCGATGAAATTTGGCACACGGATAGATCATGTCTTGGATTAACATGTAGGCTACTTTTTCACCCGGGAAAATATAAAGCGGGTCTTTAATCCTGGAAAATCACCTTCTGCGAGTGGAACCGCAAGAAAATAAGTATGGGGATAGTTTGAGATCCAGAGAAGGACATAGGCTACATTTATCCCGGCAATTGTATCTCCGACTTTTTAATCTCGTCGTTGGAGCCGTAACGACCAAACCAATGAATATATTTCAATGAAATTTAGTAAGAAGACAGTTTAAGACCCTGGGAAGGACCTAGGCTACTTCTTATCCCGGGAAAATATAAACCGGGATTTTTATACCGAAAAACCTTTTTAACGCGTGTAGAACCGCGGGCAAAAGCTAATATCGATTAATATTTAATGTTTAAAGAATTTTATACTCAAAAAAGACTACAGTCACTTACATGAGAATACAATTAACATAAAAGTATACACGATATTGGACATTGTTCGTACAATGATGTAGTTCCAACACATTCACCATATTGGTACCAACTTGGTGAATAAGTTAACGTATAAGGTTCTCAAACATTACTTAGCTAAGACCTAAGTACGGAACATTGCTGTGAAAGTCTATTTCTTAGTGTTTACGGCATGGCAGACTTCGCAGTGCAAACAAAGGCGCTCTGTGATTGGATTATATTCAGACACATTATTTCAGTTGGCTGTCAGATAAACAAAGCTGAACAAAGCCGAAGAAAACCATAAAGTAGCAGACACTATGCGTTCGAGCGCACAGTGCGTCCTCGGCCCGTGCGCCGACGAAATAAACGAATAGGATTAGGTTAAACACCAATCTTCCCCACTAATCGTTGATGTCTCATCCTCTCCCAGTGGCCGTCCTGAGCCGAGGTTCGTAACCCGTTAGCGGGTTGCCCTCAGCATGGTCACTTAAATTAAAGGGTTGCGAGCGCCTTCTGCGTTCACCCTAAAGACCGGTGTGGCAAGAAAAGCCGACTCTCGTCAGGCTACGGGCCGATAAGTCCGCGTAAAAAAAAAAACTGTGCGTCCTCATACTATTGTTTATGAATACGGGTTTAACATATTCGCCTTTTTTGAAGTCGGTAAAAATGTTTAATATCTTCTTCCTTTTCTTCTTCGTTCTTCAGTCTGTTATAGTAATTAGGACATTAATGTGTATCACTATGACGTATAAATTAAATGACGGACAATACGGTTGGCATACTTTGTAATTTCATTCTGACATTAATTTCTATTGCGCGCGATTTACGTCCCTAAGTCATGGCACTTTCAACACCTAAGGGTCGTAAGTGTCTAATAAAGGGCCATTCGGGAACCTAGCTAATTCTTTAGTAACTAACTCACAATTAATTTCTATTTAAACTTCTAATTCATGACACTTTCAACACCCAAAGGTCGCCAGTGTCCAATAAAGGGCCCCTCGGGAGCCTAGTAAATCCTTAACACATAACCTGAAATTAAATGTAAACTTGTAATTTGACGACAAGGACCTAAAATTGACACTTACCTTCTGATTGATCTTTACGTTCTTGGGTGGCTTGACTATCGCCGGCTTGGCGACGGGCGGCGGCGCTACTGGAACTGGTTCTGCGGAAAAACGTCAGAACTTACTGATTGCATCCAAATCCTACTAATATTATAAACGCGAAAGTTTGTAAGTATGTATGGATGTCTTTTTTTTTTTCTTTTTTTTGTGGCCGGCTGCGGGCTTCCTCCGACTCACGTCTAAGTTGTCGTCCGCAACCGCCCCTGCGCGTACCGCTGTTGCGGTCCGTCTCCTGTTGTTGCGGGGGCTCAGAAGCCCCCGTACACCGAAGGACGCCCTTGGTGTCCGAGGCAGCGTATGGCACGCTGCCGTCCATCACGGGGGTCACAGAAGTTGGCTAGACTATGTATGGATGTCTGGATGTATGGATGTTTAGTTACTCTTTCATACAAAAACTACTGAACGGATTTCGATGAAATTTGGCACACGGGTAGATCATGTCCTGGATTAACACATAGGCTACATTTTATCCCGGGAAATATAGAGCGGGACTTTTATCCCGGAAAATGTCTTTAACGCGGGCGGAGCCGCGGGCAAAATCTAGTCGTCTATAAAGTGTATTTTTTTGGGGGCACAACGAAGTATCTCCATTGTACTATTTTTTTATTGTATTGAATGACGAGACGAGCATGCCGTTTGCCTGATGGTAAGCTATACGACCACCCATAAACAGTAGCAACACCATTCAGCACCTTGAGTTACAAAGTAGGTGGCATTCCACTGCGCTCGTCATCCTGAGACATAAGATGTTAAGTCTCATTATGTCCTGTAGTTACACTGGCTACAATGCCCTTCAAAGCAAAACACAACAGTGCATGCACACTGCTGCTTGGCGGTAGAAATAGATATTGCGGTGGTACTTATCCAGACGGCCCTTCGCACACGAGAGACCTACCATCCACGACTTTGTCTGGATAACGACCGCACACGAGGTAAAACTCCTTCAATGGGGCCCTAAAATTAACACATCCAAATTAAATCAGCTAAGTCTTTAGGTCCTATGTGCTGAGCGAACCATTCATCGTGCCGGCTTCAGGCTGATGCTGAGCAGAAAATATCACTCACTTGACCTGATGATCTAACTCGAGGTGTTGCTAATGTTTATGGACGATCGTGACGCTTACCACCAGACCTGCATGTCCCACAATCCAGCTGTACAAACTCTCCACTCACCTGGCAACTGCTGCGCCCTGCCCTGCTGCTGCGGCTGCAGTGGCGCCCTTTTCTCCTGCTCGACGATCGCTGGAGGCGCAGGGGGCGGAGCGCCGGTGCTCCCTCCTCTCACCTGGGGACAAGCGGAGTGCTGCGTGTTCATTTAAAAACATCCGTACTGTGCAACAACATTGGAATGACTTAATGCTACTTATAAACTAGGAAACATGACGCCTTTATCCCCGAAGGGGTAGGCAGAGGTGCAACCAGGGCATCTACTTTTCGCCATGTATATTCCGTCTGATGATATAAACTATGTTTTATTCTAACACCAACTCTTTATATGGGCCACTGTTGCATGGGTTTCCTCTCCTTAACTAGGAAGGTTTAGACCTCAGTCCACCACGTTGGCCTAGTGCGGGTTGTCAACTTCACATGCCTTCGCAATTCTCACGTATAAGTCTTATTGATAAACAGTTTATAGAACTATTTAATTATCGAATGTTTTGTCTTCTTCGGATAAATTTTGAATTGAGTTTGAAGGAAGAAGACGAAACATTTTTTTTATGGCATCGAATGACGAGACGGGCATGCCGTCCACCTGATAGTTAGCGATACGACCACCCATAAACAGTAGAACCACCATCCAGCACCTTGAGTTACAAAGTACTGTGTGGCATTCCACCGCGCTCGTCATCCTGAGACATAAGACGTTAAGTCTCATTATGTCCAGTAGTTACACTGGCTACAATGTCCTTCAAACCGAAACAACAGTGCATGCACACTGCTGGCGGTAGAAATGTCTATTTCTATTATTGCGGTGGTACCCACTCAGACTCTTACATAATAGACCTACCACCTACCTACACTGTTAATGAATAACATCGTTAGAATTGAGGATTCTCACGGTGTTTTCCTTTCTTCAATAAGCTATATTGGTGCGAATGCTGGGAAATAAAAAAAAGTATCCTAAAATTAAGTAGACCTGAAGATATACTAGTCCGCCACCGTGTCTGAAGGCTGAGCGCGATTAACTCAAAAGCCACGCGACGCGAATGTTCGACATTAAAATAAAACTGTTTTACGGATTTTTCACGATAAATTTATTTCATTATTAACTATATAACCTTTCGGACAACCAACACCTCAGTCTGCCCCGTGACCATGAAGGCTGTAAGGTCTTCGAAACGCTGAGAGTATTAATAAAACAAATGTTTTATCGCCTTCAAAGGCAGACGAGCTAACGGCCCACCTGATGGTAAGAGGTTAACGTCGCCCATGGACGTCAGCAATGCCAAGGGCACAGCTAAGCCGCTGCCTAACGTAAAACAACTTTTTTAAACCTAGTTTGAAGAAGGATATGTCATAGCGCTGTGGAAACACCCGAGGAACAAAATCGCGAAAACATGTGTAAAGTGTAAAGACTGCCTCGGTGGCGTAGTTGTATTACAGTACGACTGCAAACCTGAGGTCTCGGGTTCGATTCCCGGGTCGGGCAAAGTGATATTGAGTGTTTCTATTCAGTATCAGCCCGGAATATGGAATTTGTGCCCGATATGGCGATAGGCTCGCCCCCTATCACATCATGGGACGGAATAACTGCGAAAAGTGGGTGCACTAGTTGCGCCTCTGCCTACCCTTTCGGGGATTACAGACGTGAGTGTGTGTGTGTGTGTGTGTGTGTGTGTGTGTGTGTGTATGTGTAAAGTAGTTTTATTTCAGTAAAATGCAAAAACTAAAACACCTATACCTAATTTCGGTTCAAAGCAGTTTCGCAAAACAATAATTTCAGCTTTATCTATCGAGAACAAACGATTTACATATATATGGGTACATTGGGCTTTCCCACTTCAGATAAAAACAATAATGATATTCTTATCGTAACACATTCTCTCTGTTTCCTTTTAAAGTTTAATTACCGTGGGGATTATCCAAAGTTATTCCCGTGACGGGTGGAGATGAGCCCAAGTCCTGGGGGTCAGCTGCAAAAATTAATATCAGCATGACTGTTAAGTAAGCTATAGCATTTTCAATCGTCCGATTAGTTATTCGCACACGCACACACACAGAGGCGCAACTAATGCACTCACTTTTCTCCGTGCGTATACCGTCCCATGATGTGATAGGGAGCGAGCCTATTTCCATACCATCATACCATACCAGCCCTGTATTATATACTGCCCAATGCTGAGCACGGGCCTCCTCTACAACTGAGAGGGTTAAGGCCATAGTCCACCACGCAGCTCTAGTGCGGGTTGGCAGACTTCATATACCTTTGAAAGTCAGAGGACTTCTCAGGTATGCAGGTTTCCTCACGATGTTTTCCTTCACCGTTAAAGCGAGCGATAATTCACAAAGAATACACACATATTTTTTTAGTAAAGTCAGAGGTGTGTGCCCTTGGGTTTTGAACCTGCGGACATTCGTCTCGGCAGTCCGTTTCGCTCCCAACTAAGCTATTGCCATATCGGGCACAAATTCAAGATTAAGGGCTGATACTGAATAGAAAAATCCAATATCACTTTGCCCGACCCGGGGGTCGAACCCAAGACCGCAGCATTGCAGCCGTACCAACAAATACGTAATACAACTACGCCACCGAGCCAGTCCAACACACAAACAAATAAAAAAAGATTTGTTGCAATAAACTGTTTCGATGGAGTAGATGTATGGCGTGCGCGGTACGACCACCGCTCTGAGGTCCCGGGCTCCAATCCTGGGTCGAGCAAAGATACATTGAGTTTTCTGCTTAGTACTACCACGGAGTCTGGAATTTGTGCCCGACATGACGATAGTCTCTCCTATCACATCATGAAACCCTAACACATATGGCGAAAAATAGATGCTCTGGCACCGCTGCCTACCCCATCGGGGATAAAGGTGTAATGTCCGTACAATTTAATTACACACACACACACACACACACACACACACACACACACACGCACACGCACACACACGCGCACACACACACACACACTCACGCCTTTTATCCCCGAGGAGGTAGGCAGAGGCGCAACCAGTGCACCCACTTTTCGCCGTTATTCCGTCCCATGATGTGATAGGGGGCGAGCCTATCGCCATATCGGACACAAATTCCAGACTCCGAGCTGATACAGAATGGAAAAACGCAATATCACTTTGCCCGACCCGGGGATTGAACCCGAGACGACAGCATTACAGTCGTACCATAATACAACTACGCCACCGAGGCAGTCTAATTTAATTAAGTACTAATGCATTAACAAGTCAAGAACCCCACATAATTAAACTAAATATCTGCGCAACACTGTAACGAAATTAACAAATAAATGTACCTACTTATGTAAACTTGTTCAAAACCGGCGTTCGTATCAAACTATACTTAAATGTGTTCATCGCAAGTAGGGCTTTTAGTCTCGTTACATTTACGAGTCTCGGAAAAAAAATCGAGACTCGGTCCGGTCTCGAAAAAAAAAACGTGACTTTCGAAACTAATACAAAAGTAGTTAGTATACTCATAGGTCACGACTCACAGACTTTTCAGGCAGTAATACAAGATATATCAATAAAGTACTTTATTAATCATACTGTTACAAACTCGTGTAAGTAAAATTACCAATTATTTATTTATGAGACTTTATTAATTTTTATAGATGTCACGTAAAAATCAAACAACATAGGTTGTACTTTCAGAGAGAAGATTTGATTTTATTACAAAACAGCTTTTGCTCGCCGCTTCGACCGTGTAAAACACGTTTTATCGGCATAAAAAGTAGCCTAAGACCTTTTCAGAGTCTCTTGAAAGACCATAGGAAATTATCTCCATACCAAATCTGTTCGGTAGTTCTTGAGTTACTTGGCGTTAAAACAGGCAGACAAACGCGGCGGGGCTTTATATTATAACTAGCTTTTGCCCACGGCTTCGCCCGCGTTAATAAGTTTTTCCGGGTTAAAAGTACATAAAAACCTTCCCGTTGAATCACTCTATCCAACACATTTACTTGGATAAAGATTAATATTATGACGTTGATACAACTCTTAACAAATAATGCATTAATTTCGACCAAATTTGATTACCATAAAAACGGTTCTAGTGAGTTAATCTTAAAAGATAGACATATACTGTCGCGGACATTTTTTTAGATCATTTCAAGAGGAATAAATCTTTCATACATATATTTTTGGTATCTTGAACCGTTTTCACAGCGCGCGCAATGGAAGCCCTCAAGGATGAATAATTTTCCCCGTTTTTTTTACATTTTCCATTATTTCTTCGCTCCTAATAGTTGCATCGTGATGTTATATAGCCTAAAGCCTTCCTCGATAAATGGTCTATTCAACACAAAAATAATTTTTCAATTCGAACCAGTAGTTCCTGAGATTAGCGCGTTCAAACAAACAAACTCTTCAGCTTTATAATATTAGTATAGATTAAAGCAGGGATGCCAGACGTACCAATTTCCTGGTACCAGTTTGTACACGTACCATGTACCAACTAAAAGTTGTGTTGGTACCAACTTTTCACATCACTCACTGAATTGTTTTGTATTTAAGAATATATCGCTATAAGTTGCATACAAATTGCAGTTTGGCGACCTAAAAAAAAAATGTCGCCGGAAATTTTATGTACTGATTCTCTATGCCACAGTTGCAAATTATGTATATTATTGTGTGTACCATTTTTTTCGGTCAAATGCCAACTTTCAGTGACATCTGTACCAGTATTAGTGAGACACTATCTGGCATTCCTGTATTAAAGGCAGTAAATCTCGTTATAAAAAGACCTCTCTACTTCTACGCCAGCAGTACGTACTCACAAGACACACACACACACAAAATTATATTTATTTTAGTTCTCCATTATTGTCTATTTCCGTATTAAATGATACAAACTTAATAATTTAATTAAATTAAGTGCCTTTCTTAGAAGATCCACTGATGTCTAAAACACAGCTTCTCCTAGCTTAAGTATCAGTAGATCACATTATTTGTAATAGAAAAATATGGACTTAATTTCATTTGTGCAACAATTTTTTTTTATTAATTTTCGATGTAACTACCGCTTTTCATGTTGTAAGAATTCATATATATATTGCTATAAATAAATAAACATAATGGATTAGCGATCGCCTTACTTTTATCGAAAGAAAATGAAAAAAAAAAAAGAAGAATTATTTGAAAACAAAAACAAAAAACCCGACTGCGTGAATATTTGCCATCTTTGTTAAATTCACTGAAGAACTGAACAGATAAAAACAAGATTCTAATTTGAATATTTTATTTAGGTTTTGAATAATCTTAGTTGACAGTGTTCACAAACGCAGACGGCTACGGCAAAACTATTATACCGGTCAGTCGACACTGACTGACGAGAGTTGGTCACCCACGTCTCGACACAATGCTGGTTTAAAGTGGGCACATACGATGCGATTTGGTACAGCCGAACCATTAAAATGGTATGCCATCGAACCATATCGCATCGTGTGGGGCACGGTTCCATGGACATTATTATTATTATTGTTGGTACGGCTGGTTCGATGGCTTGTCCATCAAACTTGGTTGCATACAACTGGACGTCGCATGGTACGGTTCGATCGTGTGGCGTGAAGACTGTACCGCGTGACGAATTGGTCGCATGATACCAAATCACATCGTATGTGGATACTATTATATGAACCCGATATGCCGCACTCTTAATAAGACAATGACCTAATCCAAAATCGTTGACTTGTGGGAATCGTCACAATACTAACTGTCTGACTGCCTCGGTGGCGTAGTTGTATTGCGTACGCGTTACGAGTACGATTTGCGCGCTGAGGTCCTGGGTTTGAATCCCGGGTTTGGCAAAAAAACATTGTGACTGGGTTTTTCCATTTAAAAAAATTACTCTGTCGCCGCTCGGAGTCAGGAAGTTGTCGGTGTGATACCCCCGTGCCTCGGAAAGTACTTAAAGCCGATGGTCCTGCGCCTGATCTCTCTCCGGTCATGTCTGCCGTCTCACCGGACTATGAGAGTGAAGGAATAGCGAGTGCACCTGTGTATTGCGCACACACTTGTGCACTACAATATATCCTGCTTACCTGGCTGATCACCGTTGAGATTGGCCGGCGTGGCCGAAATTGGCTAGAAGGATTTCATTTCATGCAACTGTATACATTTTTTTAAGTTGGTCGGGGAACAAACATAAATTCAAACGATTTTGACCCTATGCTCAATATTGAAAAGACGCATTTTTTTCTTAGTCGATGCAGCTTGCCGTTTAGCGTCCATATTTTACTAAAACTCATCTATCCAAAATTTTGGATTAGGTCATTGTTTTATGAAGAGTGCGATACACAAGCTGATGTTGCGACCCAAGTGGTGCTCTATGGCGTTTACACCTTGTGGTCGGTGGTGGCAAGGTCTCCTTAACGCTTCGATTAATGCAATAATTAATGACATTACACATTGTCATTATAAAATGAGACAAACAAGGAAAATCTTTAGCTCATCGAGTTATCTGATTTGAAACATGTTTTGAATCATATTCAAGTACAAAAAAGTGTTTGTAAGAAGTATTGACTTCCGTACTGAATTCCGTAACTACGAGTCTATACTTCGAGAACTCGGCATCAAGCAGCGTTTATCATCTTTGGTACAGTCTCGTATCCTCACTTTTTTTGGTCATGTATGCCGCCGAGGGGAGGTGGCTTTTGAGCGACTCTTGGACCAGGGAAAGGCTGAGGGTACCAGACCACGATGAAGAGCGCCTATGAGGTGGACTGACCAGACAAAAGCGGCAGTAAATAGCTCATCATCACTATAGGAGGAGGCCGATGACTGGCACATGCGTCATACTCGTGAACGGGTGCTGCTTGTGTGGACTGGTCTGCTCTGTTTAATGGTTGACTTTATTTTTTACTTAAAATTAAACATGTAGATGGTTGTTTCACTTAGGTCCTCTCCGTTAATTTTCGCATTTAATATCCATCTTTAAAATTGAAGTAATATTGTGATTGTCAAATTGTAAAATATATATATTTAAAAAAAAATGATAAAAGACCTACGCTGAGTTTCTTGGTGCTTCTTCTCAGGTCAGTGGGCTTTTGCGAAGCACTGGTAATCTTTTAGTAAAACAACATTGTGAAAAATGACGTGTAAAAGTGCCCTTAAAGGGGCCTAATTACTGAACAAATGATTTGAACTTAAATTTGAATTATATATTCCTCCTAGCCAGTTTTCGGCCACGGCGGCCAATCTCAACGGAGATCAGCCAGGTACGCAGGAGATATTATAGTGCACAAGTGTGTGCGCAATACACAGGTGCACTCGCTATTCCTTCACTCTCATAGTCCGGTGAGACGGCAATCCGACATGACCGGAGAGAGATCAGGCGCAGGACCAACGGCTTTTACGTGCTTTCCGAGGCACGGGGGTATCACACCGCCAACTTCCTGACTCCGAGCTGCGACTGAGTAATTTTTAAGATGGAAAAACCCAGTCACAATATTTTTTGGCTCGACCCGGGAATCGAACCCAGGACCTCAGCGCGCAAATCGTACTCGTAAACCGTACGCAATACGACTACGCCACCGAGGCAGCCATTTGATTTGAATTATATGCATGCACGAGGAAGGCGGCCATCAGAGAACAGTGGCGGTGTGTTGTGAAGCTTGCCACGAACACCTGAAGGGATGACCACGACCACTCTGTCAAGAGTGATACCGACAAAAAAGAAGTATTGGTATACGAGAGGCATTCCATTCCCGGTTCGAGCAGTGATATTGGGTTTTCTGCTCAGTATCAGCTCGGCCGATAGGCTCCCCTATTTTGGGACGGAAACCACATGGCAAAAAGTGTGTCCTAGTTACACCTTTTCCTACCCCTGTGTGTTTTAATAACTTCCCATACCATGCAATGCAATGCAATCAGCCCTGTATTATATACTGCTCACTGCTGAGCACGGGCCTCCTCTACTACTGAGAGGGTTCAGGCCTTAGTCCACCACGCTGGCCTAGTGCGGGCAGACTTCACATACCCTCGAAATTCTTATAGAATTCTCAGGTATGTAGGTTTCCTCACGATGCTTTCCTTCACCGTTAAAGCAAACGATAATTGATAAACAATACACACATAACTTCGAAAAGTGAGAGGTGTGTTTGGGTTTGAACCTCCGGACAATGTCTCGGTAGACCGTTCCATTCCCAACTAGGCTATCGTCGCTACTATACCATACCAGCCGTGTATTATACACTGCCCACTGCTGAGCACAGGCCTCCTATACTGAGAGGGTTTGGGACTTAGTCCATCACGCTGGTCTAGTGCGAGTTGGCAGACTTCACATAACTTCTGAATTATTTTTGGAGTATTTTATAATTCAGTCGCCTTTAAAACTTATACCCTTCGTACAAATAACTTATCAGTTTATTTATAAATCGATTGTGACAAGATTTTCCTTATTTGCCTCAAGTCATGATTGCAATATATTGTGTATCGTAATTCATAAGTGTTCTTTCATAGATATTGCACAAGACTAACCGACTGCCTCGGTGGCGTAGTTGTATTACAGTACGACTGCAAACTTGAGGTCTCGGGAGTGATATTGAGTTTTTCTATTCAGTATCAGCCCGGAGTCTGAAATTTGTGCCCGATATGGCGATAGGCTCGCCCCCAATTACATCATGGGACGGAATGACGGCGAAAAGTGGGGTGCACTAGCTGCACCTCTGCCTGCCCCTTCGGGGATAACAGGCGCGAGTGTATGTGTGCGTGTGTGTATTGCACAAGAGGTAAATCATTTTCTACCGCCAAGCAGCAGTGTGCATGCACTGTCGTGTTCCGTTTGAAGAAAATTTTAGCCTGAATTACTGGACAACATGAGATTTAACTAATGTCTCAGGGTGACGATCCAGTGGAGTGCCACACAGTACTTTGTAATTTAATAATTCTGTATGGTGTTGCTATTGTATTTGGGTGGTCGTATCGCTTGCCAATGGGCAAGCGGCATGCTCGAGTCGATATTCAGAAGCAATGCAATCAGCCCTGTATTATATACTGCCCACTGCTGAGCACGGACCTCCTCTACTACTGAGAGGGGTTAGGCCACCACGCTGGCCTACTGCGGGTTGGCAGACTTCGCATACCCTCGAGATTCATATGGAGAATTCTCAGGTATGTAGGTTTCCTCACGATGCTTTTCCTTCATCGTTAAAGCGAACGTTAATTGGTAAACAATACGTAACTTCGAAAAGTCAGAGGTGTGTGCTTTGGGTTTTGAACCGTCGGACATTGCCTTGGCAGACCGTTCCATTCCCAACTAGGCTATCTTCCACTCAGAAAAAGTTAGAAGCAAAAAAAAAGATAAGGCAATTTAAATTTATTCAGCCGCTTATGTGGTTAACTCTACTAAGTACAGTTACACAACACACATGTGGTTATAATGGGCGAGTGGACAATCAACTAGCATACCAGTCACCCCGTCATTAACCGCTTGCACCTTGACGGGACCAGTTACTCGCCCTTTTGCACTATTAATTAGACCTTGAGGTCTCCCTTCACCTTTCTTATGACCTTGGCGAATTTCCCCGAGGTGAATTATTTACATAAGATATTTCTATAAATAAAATAAATTATTTAATATTTTATCACTACATGTACCGCCAAGCAGCAGTGTGCATGCACTGTTGTGTTTCGTTTTGAAAGACATTGTAACCAGTGTAACTACGGGACATAGTTTAATTTTTAATTTAATAACAGGCGTTTTGAAATTTCGATTTTGTACAAATATTAATGATGCTGACTGAGCAGCCTGAGCAATACCGCAGCGCTGATTTTCAGTGGGGGACCCATGGTTTTTTTTTGTTAATTGCCCTACTGCCAGTAGCCTGACGCGAGTCGGCTTTTCTGGCCACACCGGTCTTTAAAGTGGGCACATACGATGCGATTTGGTAAAGCCGAACCATTAAAATGGTATTCCATCGAACCATATCGCATCGTGTGGGGCACGGTTCGATGGACATTATTATTATTATTGTTGGTACGGCTGGTTCGATGGCTTGTCCATCAAACTTGGTTGGATACAACTGGACGTCGCATGGTACGGTTCGATCGTGTGGCGTGAAGACTGTACCGCGTGACGAATTGGTCGCATGATACCAAATCCCATCGTATGTGGATACTATTAGGGTGAACGCAGAAGGCGCTCGCAACCCACTAACGGGTTACGAATCTCAGCTCAGGACGGCCACTGAGACAGGATGAGACATCAACAATTAGGGAGGGACCCAAGGTGACATCTAGTATATGTATCGATGTAAAAAAACCTGTCCTAGATAGTTGAACAGACCATTATCCAAGTTTATTGGACAATCGCATAACAATGTAGAATCAAGACAGATTCGAGGAGTGCTTTGTCAGTAGCATTTTGCGACCGCGTCGTATTAACACGCCTTCACTTTTTGAAGGTAGGTAGAGTTGTGATATTGATTATCGCCAGCAACGTTTGGTCTCTAATGATGTAACAATAGCATAGAAAGATATATGACTTTTTTTAAAGGAATTTTAGCAGTTACTTATTATTGCCTTCTTAGAAATTGAAGACTTGGTGAAAAGTGGATGCCCTGGTTGCATCTCTTTCTACCCCATTGGAGATAAAGACTAATTGATATTTTTTTCTTCCAAACAGTACTTTAGACGTAGAAATATTACTGGTGGTACGTCTCTCATATGTAAGAGTCCGGCTGGGTGGATACCATCACAATGTCTATTTCTACCGCCATGCAGTAGTGTGCATGCACTATTGTTTCGCTTTGAAGGACACTGTAGCCAGTATAACTACTGGACATAATGAGACTTAACATCTCATGTCTCAGGATGACGAGCGCAGTGGAATGCCACACAATACTTTGTAACTCGAAGTGCTGGATGGTGTTGCTACTGTTTATGGGTGGTCGTAGCGCTTACCATCAGGTGAACGGCATGCTCGTCTCGTCATTCAATGCAATAAAAAAATATGTGGGGACACCTCTGTCCCCTCTGTACCCTCAAAAGCGTGATACGTCATACAATAATAGCAACGTTTAAAATGTAACATATTTACTACTTAACGTAAACTTTTTCGGGGACCTTGCTTTGATTATCAGTTAACGATAACATTGATAACACACATCAATCATACAAAAAAAAAAAATAGTTGAAAACAATGCGGCGATGGCGTATTGGGGAGTACATAATACATATTGAGAAGGTCTCGAGTTCGAAATCAACATGAATATTTAAAGAAATAATTTAAACTCAAAAATATCACGCATTTTATCCTTGAAGGGGTAGATGTGAAACTAGGGAACCCACTTTAGGCCATAAATGTTCCGTCCCATAAAGTGATAGGAGCATAATTGTATCAACTGGTGAGAGGTCACATCTAGTCAGCAGATCACTTTTCGGTGTTCTAATAAAAAAAAATCTCCAAGTCAATTTACATAGTGATTATAAAATAGGAATTCTTAAGTAAATGATTTTTTATGTTTACGCGAATGTTAGACATTGAAATAAAACTATAATTAAAATTTTGATATTGAATAGAAAAATCCAATATCACTTTGCCCGACCCGGGGATCGAACCAGAGACCTTAGCATTGCAGTCGTACCGCAATACAACTACGCCACCGAGGCAGTCATTAAGTAATTGATGGAAATAAAAAATATTTACAAAAAGATGACGAACTTTCTGTATACTAAACAAGTTCACAGGTAAAGACCTAATTTATTCAGATTTATATTATTAATTAAAACTGACTGCCTCGGTGGCGTAGTTGTATTACAGTACGACTGCAAAGCTAAGGTGTCGGGTTCGATCCCCGGGTCGGGCAAAGTGATATTGAGTTTTTCTATTCAGTATCAGCCCGGAGTCTGGAATTTGTGCCCGATATGGCGATAGGCTCGCCCCCTATCACATCATGAGACGGAATGACGGCGAAAAGTGGGCGCACTAGTTGCGCCTCTGCCTACCCCTTCGGGGATAACAGGCGTGAGTGTATATGTATATATGTATGTTATATTATTAGGTTTCGCCCATATGCAAAGCCTATCTTGCTAGAAAAGTCCCTAAAGCACTAGCGATGTAAAGCGCCAGCGGTACAACGCCAGTGTCGTCTATTTAAAAAAAAAACCGCTACGTCACCTATTTAAAAAAAACACCGGCCAAGTGCGAGTCAGACTCGCGCACCGAGGTTTCCGTACAAACTTGCAGGTATTTAAGTAAAAGTAATCACATAGAATTTCAATTTAATACCTCTACGCGTTCATGAGGAAAGGGGTAGTAAGTTTAAAATTATTAAAAATATTTTTATTATTATGATGTTGCTAAAAATTTACGGTTTTTGCAATTTTCCCTTTATCTGTGCTATGAGACGTTGCTACGTACCAAATTTCAAGATTCTGAGTTCACGGGAAGTACCCTGTACTTGCGAATTTCGAAAATTTGCGGCATAAGCGGCTGTATCTTTTGATGGCGTTGGCTTAGAAGTTCAATTTTTTCACAGCTCTAAGGGACAGTAGAACTGAGTATTTGATATAAATTTCAGCTTAATACCTCCACGCGTTCCTGTGAAATAGGATCTTGACAGACGCCCGGACGGACAACAGAGTGATCCATAAAGTTCCGTTTTTCCTTGCGAGGTACGGAACCCTAAAAACCTATGGGAATAAAAAAAGCACCCTGTATGTTAACCCAGGACATGGTCTATCCGCGTGCCAAACTCCATCCAAATCCGTTCAGCGGTTACGGCGTTCACTTCTAACATCCACATGCCAAAGATTTCCACTAGCTCGCATTTATATTAGTGCGAACGTTTTTCAAAACACGTCTTGTAAACACAAATAACACATTTTTTTATTATAACCAACCGCGTAAATACTTCGTAACAAGGTTATGGATACTACGCACCACACGTTTTAGTATGGTGCGCCAAAAAAACATTTAATCAACCTTATTAATGGAATGTTTGGTAACAAAGTGGTTTTTTATAGAACAGAGCGAACGGGGAAACGTATTCGTGCACGGCTTTTTTTTTATTGCATTGAATGACGAGACGAGCATGCCGTTCACCTGATGGCAAACAATACGACCATGAACAGTAGTGGCACCATCCAGCACCTTGAGTTACAAAATACTGTGTGGCATTCCACTGCGCTCGTCATCCTGAGACATAAGATGTTAAGTCTCATTATATCCTGTAGTTACATTGGTTACAGTTTCCTTCTGAACGAATTATAACATTGCATGCACACTGCTGTTTGGCGGTAGAAATGGACATTGCGGTGGTACCCACCCAGACGGACTCTTACATATGAGACACCTACCACCACGGTATCCCTACTAATACTGTAAACGGAAAAGTTTGTAAGAATGTATCGATGCATGTTTGTTACTCTCACGCAAAAACTATTGAACGGATTTCGATGAAATATGGCACACGGGTAGATCATGTCCTGGATTAACACATACGCTACTTTTTATCCCGGCAATATATAAAGCGGGACATATATCCCGGAAAAACTTTTTAAAGCGGGCTGAATCGCGGGCAGAAGCTAGTATATAATAAAACACACAGACACTGGAAGGCGAGTCTAGTTGGGAATGGAACGGTCTGCCGAGACAATGTCCGAAGGTTCAAAACCCAAGGCACACACCTCTGACTTTTCGAAGTTACGTGTGTATTGTTTATCAATTATCGTTCGCTTTAACGGTGAAGGAAAACATAGTGAGGAAACATGCACAACTGAGAAGTTCTCTATAAGAATTTTGAAGGTATGTGAAGTCTCCTTGCACTACGCCAGCGGAGTGGTCTAAGGCCTCCCAGTAGTAGAGGAGGCCCGTGCTCAGCAGTGGGCAATATATAATACACGGCTGGTATTATTATATACACACACCATTTATCTCCAGAGAGCTAGGCAGTAACGCAACTACTGACCCAACCTTTCGCCGTAAGTATTTCTATGTGTTAGGGGGCGAGCCTATCGCCATATCGGATACAAATTCCAGACTCCTGGCCGATACTTAGATCAAAAACCCAACCACGTTGCCTGGCCCAAGATTCGAACCCTAGACCTCACCGCGGAGGTAATACAACTACGTCCCCGACGCAATCATTTTACGTATAAAGAAGCCCATTATTCAAACCCAGGCATCCATAGACGCCATGACTAAGCCGCGTCCTTGAACCTTTAAACTTTCCACAAACGGCGTATCGCGCGTCCATGACCTTGACATTTCACGTCACTTATGTACATTACTAACGGTTCCCTCGTGAACTGCAAAAGTAAAAGCTAAAGTCATATTTCCACAAACTATTCTCAATGAACATATTAATATACAGGGTGATTTTGACATTGCGTTAATAAATTAATCCACATCCTTATCTCGTTGAAAATAACGTTATCCATTATGTTATTTAAACCGTAGATGTAAAATAAAAAAGTTTAAGTTTCAAACAAAATAAATATCAATAAAATTTAACTTTAAGTTTACACGCCCTAATGCCACTATGACTGCTCTAGGAGAATTCCTCGCAGCAGCAACATTACACTTTCAGTCAGAAAAACACTTACGCACATATCATATGCGCACTAAGCTACAAAATAATAAAAAAATTGGAATAATACAACCGGTTTTTTTGGCGAAAGTATTCGTTATTCATTGATGATTTTTGGCACAATGTTAGCAAAAGTATAGACGAATATGTGGTTTCATTTAGTAACGTAATGTAAAAATGACCCTGTATACATATTCTATCCCTTTTCAGAGCAGATTTGTATGAGAGTTCAGACCCACAGCAATGGTATTAATGGTACGTCTTTCAGTATTACTTCAGCCTTTAAACAGCATTGTACAAACACTGTTTGGTTCTGATTTGAACTTAGAGCACTCATTTAACAAGGAGACGGGATGACCAGGCGAGCCCTTCGTTGGTCATAAATGCGAAGCTGGTCATAAACTTTTATTAAAACCTGTGTGACTTGCGATCACTGTCATTACATTCTACGATAATGACATTAAGCGGTGCTCCACAGAAATTGTGATTTTTACTGTGTTATTGTGTAAAAAGCGACCTTATATTCAGCCCTGCATGTGTGGATTTTTTTCGTTAAATGTATGCTATCCGTGTCTACCTCGCCCGCGATCAGGATTGACAGAAAAAATTGTTTCCGCATTATTGCCATATCGTTAAAAAGTCTAAGGATTTGAAGGGCATTGTAGCCTGAACCACAGGCCATTATGTACTCTGAATATGGTAAAATGGTGTTCTATTAATTTGATTTTATGGGACTTTTCTCCTGTCACTTTTACGCCATATCTTTATTGACAGGGACAATCAAAATTCAAAGTTACTGTGACCCGTTACATTTGATAAAATTATGACGCTTATGTTCTGACTACTTTCATTACATTTACATCATTTTAAATCGACTTCATAAAAGAAGGTTCTGTATTCGACCCGCATTTATGTAAATTTGTATAACCGCGATTTTCTCAAAAACTACTGATCCGATTTGGATGAGGTTTTCTTTATTCAAATGTATATTTTTCAGGGAAGGTTTTTAAAATGTATGAACAAATTGGCCGTAATATCCAAACAAACTTCGCTGGCTCACTATTACAAGGTCCTATGTTAATTTTAATTACGTTCGGAAAATGAGATTTCAAATTCTCATGTTGGTAAAAATGAGAGAAGACCATTAAGGCACTGTTTCCCCTTTACTTATCTTTCAGAATTATTGGAAGTATTTACTAAAAAAGACACAGAATCATGTGATATATACAAATTGAATTGTTTCAGTTTGTGCAAAAAATATAACATAGAACCTTGTAATAGTCCACCAGCGACTTGTCCCCCCCACTTTTCTAACAATACACTCCGACACGTCAAAAGCGTTCAACAATACAGTAATGTAACGCGTCGAGCTAAACGTTCAGTCAAGAATAAAGATTGGCCAGCATCCAAGACCATTAACCGTTGTCTACATTTAAAAAAAATACATCTCAATACAACGAGAGATTAGTTTAACTCCATCCCACTAATCCGTATTTTAAATCTTCTGCTAAATTCGAAAGCTCAAATACCTTCATGAAAGCAAACTACATTAGACAGGAAAATAAATTACATACATACAGAGTCCATTGCACCCACTTTCCGCCGAGCATATGTGATGGGGACGAGCTTATCGCCATATCGGACAGAAATCCAGGCTCAGGATTGATACCAATTAGAAAAATATCTGCCAGACCCAGGGATCGAACCCGAGACTTCAGCATTACGGTCGTACCATGATACAACAACGCCACCGAGGCAGTCTTCTATAAAAAGTAAAAGAATAATATCTGTTTATAATTTAACTTTATTATAAGTGCCTCGGCTACTAGAAGGCCCCTACTGCCAGTAGCCTGACGCGAGTCGGGTTTTCTGGCCTCACCGGTCTTTAGGGTGAACGCTTAAGGCGCTCGCAACCCTTTAAGAGACCATGCTGAGGGCAACCCTCTAACGGGTTACGAACCTCGGCTCAGGGCGGTCACTGAGAGATGAGACATCAACGATTAAGGAAAGATTGGTTTTTAAGCTTAATCCTATCAAATATTTCATCATCGGCACGCGGGACGGAACTGTTTCCTAGTAAATTCTTACTTTTTACTAATATTATAAATACGAAAACTTTTGAAAATGTTTGGATGTTTCTTAGAAGTAAACGCAGAAACAAACTGATTTGGATGAATCTAAACGGATTGGCACATGGGTAGATCACGTCCTGAATTAACGTATAGGCTTTTTATCACGGTAATATTCGCACAAAGGAAATAATGATTATTTTAATCTCATTCTTAAAGTAGATGGCGCTTATGTCGCACTGTTTTAGGGTTTTTTATAGTGCGACAGGTTTTTCACTCAAGCGTAGCCGTGATAATGCAGTAGGATAATGTATCTCTTTGTGAATTATCGCTCGCTTTAACGGTGAAGGAAAACGTCGTGAGGAAACCTGCATACCTGAGAAGTTCTCTGAATTTCGAAGGTATGTGAAGTCTGCCCGCACTAGGCCAGCGTGGTGGACTAAGGCCTAAACTCTCTCTATTGTACAGGAGGCCCGTGCTCAACAGTGGACAGTATATAATACAGGGCTGGTATGATATGGTTAGATGTAATGTAGTGACAGCGATGCACCCGTCCGGGCCAGAGTTACGCCCGTGCGGAACGCCTTGCCGTCTCGTTACTGTCGCACTAATCCGCAGTGACGCGCGCCGCCAGGGGGCGCGGCGAGCGTGGACATTTAGTGCACAATTAAACAGAACTTATCTTACTTATATTATAAGTTAGATGTTCGGCCGCGTAAAAGCCTCTAACAGTAAAAACAAGACGACGCCAATAAAGAAATGAAATCCACATCTATCCACGCGTGCTGGCATGCGAAGCCACAGCTTTATGGTTAAAACCATCTCGGCCCGAACCAATAAGTGCGCCAAATCTTTTCTTTGCAAGTGATGTGTCATCACAAGTGGCCTGTACTTGTATAAATCTGGCGTTTGTACTCCAACAAAATTTTGATACAGGGCCCCCCTATGGCCAGCTACGCCACTCTCGAATAAACTAATATTGAATATGCAGCAGCTCGGAGTCATTAATTATAACTAGCCCTGATTAATTACTGCATACTGCTGCACGGGCCTCCTCTACTTCTAAGAGGGGTTAGCTTAGTCCACCACGCTTTTCTGCAGACTTCACACACCTTCAAATTTATTATGGAGGACTTTTAGGTTTACTCACAACGTTTTCCTTCACCGTTAAAGCGAGCGATAGTTGATAAACAATCACTTAGAAATGTTGGGGTCTCAACCTGCGGACCTTGTCTTGAAAGTCTGTTAAATTCAGAAAGTAAGCAGTTTATTTGTGACAACTTAAAACTATGAAAATTTACACAAAAATTCAAAACTTAAAATTAACCTTGTCACA
Source organism: Lapara coniferarum (assembly GCA_949316025.1). Taxonomy (NCBI): domain Eukaryota; kingdom Metazoa; phylum Arthropoda; class Insecta; order Lepidoptera; family Sphingidae; genus Lapara; species Lapara coniferarum. Next base: position 23,566,690 of record OX438929.1, read on the forward strand.
AAACGGCTCCAGCTTAGCATGTGCTGTCGATAGAGCCAGCGCTGATCTTCCGCTGGGCCGCTTAGTGATGTCACGGCCGCCAAGACCGACATTCAGATTCTGGCACCATGGTTTCTTTTTTTTTTCTATTACTCTTTTCTGCCAGTCTTATTTATATTAAATTATATCTGCGTACCTAACGTAATTCACAACTAGATATAGGCTCCTATCAGGACCTAAGGACCTAAAATAGCTGGCTGAATACATCTGCCTACCCCTGACAATTTATGCTACAGTGTTAATATTTCTAGACATGTCTGGCATACCTCCAGATGAAACGTCATGGTGTCAACGCCTTGATGACGTCAAGGACATTGATGGTCATGCGTGTTATTCAGAGAGTGATGATTTAATATTGCTCACACACCAAAATACATTACATACACACAAGTGTCATAGTCCGTACCCATAGTTGGTTACATTGGGACGTATCTTTGAGGGACTGTCGGCCAATTTCTTCATCATCAGTAACAGTCAGTGACTGTTACTTTTGCTGGTGGTAGAATATCTAGTATACTCCTGGATAGCGATCACTGTACATAAGGTCTTAAGTCCCGCCATACTGGACCACGCGAGGAACGTTCCATGATTAGCGTATGTATATCCAGTTCAATCATAAAAAATTACTCAGTCGCAGCTCGGAGTCAGGAAGTTGGCGGTGTGATACCCCCGTGCCTCGGAGACGTAAAGCCGTTGGTCCTGCGCCTGATCTCTCTCCGGTCATGTCTGCCGTCTCACCGGACTATGAGAGTGAAGGAAAAGCGAGTGCACCTGTGTATTGCGCGCACACTTGTGCACTATGATATCTCCTGCGTTGGCTGATCTCCGTTGAGATTGGCCGTCGTGACCGAAATTGGCTGGGATTTCATCGGGTTCAAACAAGCCTGCATAATTGTATCAACGGGCGAGGGACAACCATCTCTCGTATACACACATATAAAATCACCAGTAGTGCTCGCGGCTCCGCCGGCGTGAAAAAGTTTTTCCGGGACAAAAATATTTGCCCGGGATAAAAAGCACTATAGTACTCAGGAGTTATGTAGCTTCCTATTAGTGAAAGAATTTTCAAAATCGGTTCAGTAGTTCCTGAGATTAGCGCGTTCAAACAAACAAACTCTTCAGCTTTATAATATTAGTATACATAGTATAGATATTTGTTAGCTCGTGCTACACCAACTGACAAATCACCACCTTTGTGTAGTTCGGTTAATTATCTGGCCCAAAATGAAAGGGCCCTGTCCGAATAAGTTCGAAATGAACAGTGTAAGCGCATAAGAGTTGCCGTTACACAAACGACTGGTAACAAACGACGATTGCATAAATATTCCGGTTCACTTTCTATTTTGTTAATATTTTTTCGTAAACATTTACTGCAAAGCTGAGGTCTCTGGTTCGATCCCCGGGTCGGGCAAAGTGATATTAAGTTTTTCTATTCATTATCAGCCCGGAGTCTGGAATTTGTACCCGAAATGGCGATAGGCTCGCCCACTATCACATCATGGGACGGAATGACGGCAAAAAGTGGGTGCACTAGTTGCGCCTCTGCCTACCCCTTCGGGGATAACAGGCGTGAGTGTATGTGTGTGTGTATATTTAATAAAAGTAAAAAACAAAATTTTAGGTTACTTTTTATCCCGGAAAATGTATAGCGGGACTTTTATCCAGGAAAAACTCAATGGTGCGGGCGAAGCCGCGGGTAAAAGCTAGTAGCCTATAAAACTACAGTCATAAAGAGAATGCTCGAACCTTAAGGTTCTTAATAACATGCAAATTACAACGAACGTAGACAATAATACTACTAACAGATGATTAGATTTGGTATCATGCGACCAATTCGTCACGCGGTACAGTCTTCACGCCACACGATCGAACCGTACCATGCGACGTCCAGTTGTATCCAACTAATATGATGGACAAGCCATCGAACCAGCCGTACCAACAATAATAATAATAATGTCCATCGAACCTGTCCATCGAACGACTGCCTCGGTGGCGTAGTTGTATTACAGTACGACTGCAAAGCTGAGGTCTCGGGTTCGATCCCCGGGTCGGGCAAAGTGATATTGAGTTTTTCTATCCAGTATCAGCTCGGAGTCTGGAATTTGTGCCCGACATGGCGATAGGCTCGCCCCCTATCACATTATGGGACAGAATAACGGCGAAAAGTGGGTGCACTAGTTGCACCTCTGCCTACCCCTTCGGGGATAACAGGCGTGAGTGTGTGTGTGTGTCCATCGAACCGTGCCCCACACGATGAGATATGGTTAGATGGCATACCGTTTTAATGGTTCAGCTGTACCAAATCGCATCGTATGTGCCCACTTTAAGAGTTATCTGCAGTTTCCTTTGTACAGTGAGCCACATAAATAGCTGTACAAATTCAAAACATCAAATCGCGTCTACACTTTCGTGTTCTTACCAATTTTTGTTTTCTCTTCACAAAAATAAAATAAAGGCGATTAACTTTACTTCCGCCAAAGAAAAAAAAAATGTTTCAATTAATCTTAACGCGTGGAAGTGAATTGAAATTTTGAATTTGTTCAGCTATTTATATGGCTTACAGTACATCCCTGAAATGAATGCACTTGCTTGGTAAAATATGAAAAGTGGACGTTTTTTATTTAATACTAGCGGCCCCGACAGACGTTGTCCTGCCCTAAAAGGAAATAAAATCCTAGAACCCGAGTACAGCGCTACAAACCATTTTCGAATCCTCTTGGAGACACACAAAAAAAAATCATTAAAATCGGTCCAGCCGTTTATCCGCGCAATTTTCTTAATTTTTACTTTCACAAGAACCTTCTCCTGACAATAATAAACACATCAAAACAAGAAATAACGAAATCAGTCCAGCCGTTCACGCGTGATGCAGTGACCAAGGAAAATGGGATTCATTTTTATATAATAGATTTAAAATTGTACTAGCACCAAATTGGATGATTGTACGTACTTGCCTTACTGCCAAAATATAAGATTAAAATCTCATGTGCACGTCTATAAAAAAATGTTTTTAGCAGATTATTGTGCGTAACAAAGTGCTACATATTTATCTATGTGTGCGTACATAAAGACAAACCGGAAGTATACGATTGCGCTTTCTTAGTAGTTAGTAGTTACATTGAAAGTGACAGAATTTCTATCGCGGCTATAAGAACATGGCGCGCCCTTTCTTGATGCTCTACGATACGTCTACAGTAAAAAACACGAACATTCGAAGATCGTTAGAGGTCTCAATCGTCGAAAAATGTACTTTGCGACATCCATCCAGGATTTTCTTTTGGTCACGAGTCATCAAAACGAGTGACTGCGCCAAACTGACGATGACAATGCAAAATGTTTTCTACGCGTAAAACGCCTCATCGAGTGGCTGCTATTGACTCGCCTCTAGGGGTGTGCACGCTTTTAATGTGGCAGGATAGGCAGTGATCAATAGAACTGATTGTTTTTAGAAATCCTCCTAGCCAGTTTCGGCCACGGTGGCCAATCTTAACGGAGATCAGCCAGGTACGCAGGAGATATTATAGTGCACAAGTGTGTGCGCAATACACAGGTGCACTCGCTATTCCTTCACTCTCATAGGCCGATGAGACGGTAATCCGACATGACCGGAGAGAGATCAGGCGCAGGACCAACGGCTTTACATCTCCGAGGCACGGGGGTATCACACCGCCAACTTCCTGACTCCGAGCTGCGACTGAGTAATTTTAAAGATGGAAAAACCCAGTCACAATATTTTTGGCTCGACCCGGGATTCGAACCCAGGACCTCAGCGCGCAAATCGTACTCGTAACGCATACGCAACACAACTATGCCACCGAGGCAGTCATTTTTGATTGTTTTGAGAACTGATTGTTTTTAGATCACTACCCTCAATGCACACTACTACCTGACACATTGCACATTCTGACAGACATGACATTTTTGAGTCAGATTTTTCACCACAGAATAATTAGTGCAAATTACTGTTTGTTAGCCAAATACATTAAGGGTCTCTTTCACCATCTCCAAGTAAAGTGTTGATTAGTTACTTCCCAATTAACGTTAACTGGCAAGCAAAACTTACGAGTATCTTCTATCAATTTCACAAGCAAAAATGAAGCTTCGAGTAACAACTTACCGGTTAAGTGAATGAAATAACAAATCATACGTTACATTCGTTCAATATTAAGTCAACGATACTCTTCAAACGTCTTTGGCAGGTAGTCGTTTCATTTTTTGTGTTGTTTCTTGCGTTTTAGGTTAGGGAATTATTTCGTGTGGTTTATTTTTTTTTATAAATTATCATGGATAAAGTTAAAAGAGATAGAAGTGCAAACTTTTCATTACATGAGCGGGACATTTTAGTATCACTTGTACAAAAATACCAAACCTTGTTACAAAAGGAATTTTAGAAATTGTTTTATGTCTTATTAAATTATGCACTTGGTTCACGGCATACTTCGACAGACGGAATTTAGCGAAAAAATCAGTTTCATCTAAGTCCATAAAATAATCAACACGGAATTTAAATACACGAATCCTCGATATCCGTTGCAGCGTAGAATATACTAATTCATGCAATCATTATATCAGATATCAATTAAATCCATTTTTAGACAATAGATAGACAAATGTTCATTAATCTTAACTCTGTGATTTAATTTAACTGTCAAGTAAACACGCTACTTGGCAGACGACGTGGCAAGTAAGTTACGGGTCAGTTTATCATATGATTAGTACTACTCGAACGTGGTGAAATTGACACGTGCAGTTACGGGTGACTTTAACTGGCGATTAGTCTACTCGATACTTTACTCGAAGGTGGTGAAACAGGCCCTAAGTGTGTACTATCCTACTTATATGATAAACGCAAAGTTTGTATGAATGTATATTTGTTACTCTTTCACAGAAACACTACTGAACGGATTTCAATGAAATTTGGTAAGGAGGTAGGTTGAGACTCTGGGAAGGTTTAAGGCTTCTTTTTATCGCGAGAAAACTTTTACACGGGCGAATCCGCGGGCAAAAGCTAGTTATTTAGTGAATTAAATAAATAATACACTGTTAAGTACACCAACTTCAATTTCTGTCCCAACTTTAAGTTTATTTAGACGCCATTATTTATGATCAAATGCTGTCTTTAACCACATATCAGATAATTTCGATAAAGTCAAGGCTGTGTAAGGATTATGTGTATTATCGCAGTCTCGTATCATACACGTGATCTATCTAATCAAAAGATTTGGCACAATGCGACCCATAAAACAGGTAGCTGTAACTTAATTTTAAGTATGACATCTTTGCAGAAAATGAATATTGAAATTATTTGGACAATGAACCAATTTAAGGCATCAATTATTTTTTTTGTTGAATGTATACTCCAACACTAGACCAGCGTGGTGGATTGAGCTTAACCTACTGTTGCCTGGTGAGATCTTAAATTGGCTTCTTGATTTATTTTTCATTGCTTATGCTTCCTATGAAAATGATAGTAGCTATATAAGTGATTTTTTGTAGTAATAATTATTAGTAACTAACGGCCCCGACAGACGTTGTCCTGCCCCAAAAAGGAAATAAGATCCTAGAACCCGAGTACAGCGCTACCTACCGGATAGAATTGTAATCTAAACCATTCTCGAATCCTCTTGGAGACACACAAAAAAATTTCATTAAAATCGGTCCAGCCGTTTTTCCGCGCAATTTTCTTAATTTTTTCTTTCATAAGAACCTTCTCCTGACAATAATAAACACATCAAAAAAAGGTATAACGAAATCAGTCCAGCCGTTCACGCGTGATGCCGTGACCAAGGAAAATAGGGATTCATTTTTATATAATAGACTAGCGGCCCCGACAGACGTTGTCCTGCCCTAAAAAGGAAATAAAATCCTAGAACCCGAGTACAGCGCTACCTACCGATCCACCTGAAGACACACAAAAAAAATTCATTAAAATCGGTCCAGCCGTTTTTCCGCGCAATTTTCTTATTTTTTTCTTTCATAAGAACCTTCTCCTGACAAATAATAAACACATAAAAAAAAATAAGGAAATCGGTCCAGCCGTTCATGCGTGATGCCGTGACCAAGAAAATAGGGATTCATTTTTATATAATAGATTGAATGTATCTTGACTTATCATAAGTGCAACTATGTTTGTCTACGTGATGAATAAAGTATTTAATTTATTTTTTATTTAAAAGAGAGATACTCTCTCTCCAAATTAAGGGTGTTTTTAAACCATGGGGCACATTTGGGGGATACTTTTGGGAATAAATTTACTAGATTCAGGTGAGGTGCAGTCACTTTGCCGCGCCCGAATAAAAACAAGTGGGACAGAACAAAGCTATTATTATTAGTACAAACACTTCAACGTTTATAGTATTTGCATTTCATCTGTACATCTTCCTATAGTAACACATTTATTAAATACGTCAATTGTAATTACTCAGCTGTTTTTAATAACATTACCATATTTTTTGCTGTTTCAAAATTGCATACGACCTTCGAAAACATCTGAGTAAACGTAATAGTCAGTAGACTATCAAGGATCGATACATTACACCGAGCGGTGAAGCTCGGCGAGTGTAGAGACTATCCCGCCCTCACACCCGCCACTGCTCCTGTGAGGATCGACACATGACACCGAGTGGTGAAGCTCGGCGAGTGTAGAGACTATCCCGCCCTCACACCCGCCACTGCTCCTGTGAGGATCGACACATGACACCGAGTGGTGAAGCTCGGCGAGTGTAGAGACTATCCCGCCCTCACACCCGCCACTGCTCCTGTGAGGATCGACACATGACACCGAGCGGTGAAGCTCGACGAGTGTAGAGACTATCCCGCCCTCACACCCGCCAGTGCTCCTGTGAGGATCGACACATGACACCGAGCGGTGAAGCTCGGCGAATGTAGAGACTGTCCCGCCCTCACGCCCGCCACTGCTCCTGTGAGGATCGACACATGACACCGAGCGGTGAAGCTCGACGAGTGTAGAGACTATCCCGCCCTCACACCCGCCAGTGCTCCTGTGAGGATCGACACATGACACCGAGCGGTGAAGCTCGGCGAATGTAGAGACTGTCCCGCCCTCACGCCCGCCACTGCTCCTGTGAGGATCGACACATGACACCGAGCGGTGAAGCTCGGCGAGTGTAGAGACTATCCCGCCCTCACACCCGCCACTGCTCCTGTGAGGATCGACACATGACACCGAGCGGTGAAGCTCGGCGAATGTAGAGACTGTCCCGCCCTCACGCCCGCCACTGCTCCTGTGAGGATCGACACATGACACCGAGCGGTGAAGCTCGGCGAATGTAGAGACTGTCCCGCCCTCACACCCGCCACTGCGTCTGTAATATCTTCTTATCTAATACTACACATAGCTTAGTCAAACCCTAAACATCTCAATCTCCAACAAATTCACTGCCATTAGAACAATGACACCAGTCACGCATGAAATCAAAATTCATTAAAACCAACGCTACGCGCACTATCTTATCTACGAAGAAAAATGAGGCAGATTATGAAATTGGAAAAAAAAAACGTAATGATAACGAGTGATAACACTCGACTGGCACATAACCTCCAAACACATGTGGCACCACGTGTTCGACACAATGTGGTCGGTTAAACTTTACCAGCGCGTTGGACGAAATTCGACCATAACCCTTTACAATTAGAAGTTCTATTATAATTTTGTTCTATTCAATCAACTGATATTTTATTTGGCAGCATAATGCATATTTTTATTCAATTAAGAATCTGTTTCGCAACTTCAGAGTATATGGTACTCGTCACATACATCTATAAGCCGACAAAATAAGCAATTCAAACTGTAATCTATTCTCCCAAAAGAATGGTAATAAAAAGAGTACTATTTACATTATCAATTTAATACGAAAACTGTCAAATAACATTTACCGAAGTCTGTCAAGGCCCGCGACGGACACCGGTGTCCATATACATAGGGTTTCCATATACATAGGGTTTTCTCATACATCTATACATCGCACCTTTAGGATGAAAACGACACAATTCAAAAAGACAGAAAATTGAGTTATCGTCATAAAATTACTTGAAACGAAGTTCTCAATACAATAATAGTTCAAACACAGCCATATTCGAGCAGGAAGAGGACAAAGCTATTACATCAGTCCCTTTTTTATTATATTTTTATAAATAAGGTACTAGTTTTTAATCATTTAAAAATTACAACTCAATTTTATATTTTTTGAATTGTGTCGTTTTCGTTCTAAAGGTGCGATATATAAGCGGGCCTTGAAGGGTTAAACTCGTGTAACAAGCCTTTACTAAGTTTGTTATACATTACAAACACTAAATATGTAATATCACACATACTTGCGCGTGCGCAATATTCTTACAAAAGGATACGATGCTTCCGCGTCAAGTATTATTTCCATACCATACCAGCCGTGTATACTTCCCATTGCTGCACGGACCTCCTCTACTGAGATGGGTTAGGCCATAGTCCACCACGCTGGCAAGAATTATTATTTAGATATTATTATTAAGTAGACGATAGCCTACTTGCAAAATGAACGGGCTACCGCGACGAACGTGCAAGTTCAAGACCTCTGACTCAAGTTTGTGAATTATTTATTTAATAGGTTTTCTAGCAGATTTAATATTTACACACATACACATACACTCACGCCTGTTATCCCCGAAGGGGTAGGCAGAGGCGCAACTAGTGCACCCACTTTTCGCCGTTACTCCGTCCCATGATGTGCTAGGGGGCGAGCCTATCGCCATATCGGGCCCAAATTCCAGACTCCGGGCTGACACTGAATAGAAAAACTCAGTATCACTTTGCCCGACCCGGTGATCGAACCCGAGACCTCAGCATTGCAGTCGTACCATAATACAACTACGCCATCGAAGCAGAGATTTATATTACAATAATTAAAATATAACTTATAGCACGATGGCATATTATCGATGACATGGTAAGAAAACCCACATATTTGAGAATTGGACAAGAATCTCGAAAACATGTGTAGTCTTCACTACAGCGTGGTGGACTAAGCCAAACCCTCTCAGAGGCCCATGCCCAGTAGTGGGATAATATATAATCCTACTAATAATATAAAGGCGAAAGTTTGTAAGAATGTATGGATGTAAGGATGTTTGTTCCTCTTTCACGCAAAAACTACTGAACGGATTTCGATGAAATTTGGCACACGGATAGATCATGTCCTGGATTAACACATAGGCTACTTTTTATCCCGGGAAAATATAAACCGGAACTTTTATCCCGGAAAAACTTTTTAATGCGGGCGGAGCCGCGGGCAAAAGCTAGTACTATATAGTTTATCTTACCACTTTACAAACCCCAGCTGAATGCTACACGGAACGAGTCACAAAATTGACATATTAATACCACCTAGAAACACGTGTACAAATATAACTTTCATTCGGTCAAAATTTAAGGAAAATATTCTTTTAGCAAATGTTCATTCGAAGGCCATTGAAGTAATGTCTGTACATTATGAGACTTAGCATACATCTCAGGATGACTAACTTTCCTTATCATGCATATATATAGTGTTCAAGTTTGGACTAGCAAATCGCAGCAATTTATTGAGATTGTCGATATGGAGATAGTTTGTTATCTTAGAAAATACATAGGCCTTTGTATCTCAGAAAACATAAATCCATTTATCGCGGTCAAATCTATAATTAAACAAAAAAAACAACCTAATCTTAATGAGAATAAAATAAAAATTTGGGTTTTACAAAGTAGCCATAGATAACAGATATCACACTTTATCGTTTTAATAAATCATGATTAATAAAACATCTCCCTGTGCTTTATGAGTCAACGATTATTTTACTCAGAATTTGAGTATTCTTTTATAAGAAATAGCAACACCATACAGGACTTTGAATTACCAACTGCGTGACACTCCTGGCTCGTCACGCTGAGACATTAGTCAAGTCTAGGGCTGCCATCCGTCCGGATTTCCCCGGATTTGTCCTAGTTTGAAGGGCGTCCGGGGGCCGTCCGGCCGGGGTTTTAAAAATTGTCCGGGCAAAACCCGGACACTTTTGTTGTCAGGGGAAATCCATTTTTTATAGATGAGCGACAAATTGAAATAAATCTTAGTCAAAACTTCATGCATTTCCCCGCATTCAAGAAGTAACGGCAAAATATTGTTTCAGAGGTGTCCGGGGAAATACCCATATTTCGCCCAAATGTCCGGGATTTTTGCCGTGTTTATCCGGCGTCGGCAATATAGACGATGGCAGCCCTAGTCAAGTCTCATAATGCCCAGTAATTACGATGGCTACAAATATACGTCATATCATCACGCCTTTTTCCTTTTTCAGGGGTAGGCAAAGGTGTAACACATCCACATCATCATCAACTGGTGGTAGGTTAGGTCTCTCATATGTAAGAGTCCGTCTGGGTACCACCGCAATGTCTATAGCTACCGCAAGCAGTGTGCATGCACTGTTGTGTTTCGGTTTGAAGGACATTGTAGCTAGTGTAACTACTGGACATAATGAGACTTAACATCTATGTCTCAGGTTGACGAGCGCAGTGGAATGCCACACAGTACTTTGTAACTCAAGGTGCTGGATGGTGTTGCTACTGTTTATGGGCGGTCGTATCGCATACCATTAGGCGAACGGCATTCTTGTGACGTCATTCAACACCACAAAAAATATTTCACCAGACAGAAAAACCCAATATCACTGCCCGAGCCGGGATTTGAAGCCGAGACCTCAGCACAATATTCACGACGCACACACTATACAACTACGTCAACAAGACAGCTACAAAGTTGATTATTTCTCTGGTAAAATTTTTACAGGCATCCGAAGTCACGTGCAAAAACCAATATCAAAACATTGAAATAAAACTATTTTACGAAATTCATCGCGGTTTTTAAATTCATATTTTCTCGCGACGTTTCGAAGGCTTAACCGCCTTCATGGTCATAGGGCGGACTGGGGTGTTGGTTGTCCGAAAAGTTAATGTTACAATATCTACCTTCACTTTTTAATTACATATTTTTTTTAAATTAGCTTCTACACGCGACTTCATTCGAGTAAAAGTCGATAATGATTCTAATAGGAATTTTAATTGTATTTTTGTTACGTTATTCATTTTGTTATAACATACTAGCTTTTGCCCGCGGCTCCGCCCGCATTAAAAAGTTTTTCCGGGATAAAAGTCCCGGTTTATATTTCCCGAGGATAAAAAGTAGCCTTTGTGTTAATCCAGGACATGATCTACCCGTGTGCCAAATTTCATCGAAATCCGTTCAGTAGTTTTTCCGTGAAAGAGGAACAAACATCCATACATCCAGACATCCATAAATCCATACATACTTACAAACTTTTGCCTTTATAATATTAGTAGGATTTAAAATTATTATGTTCAAATGTTTGAATACTTATATTTTAACAATATTTATTACAGTGTGGGGATTTAAAAGTTAAATAAACATGAACATAAAATAAAATTTTGTTATATTTTGTGAACACGAAGCTCAGCTTTTATTTGCTTATGTTTTTGAGTTTAACTTTTTTTGAATAAAATCGGATTGAGTTTTCAAATATGTGTTTGAATCAATTGAAGATATTAATTATAACCTAATTGTATTAGGTTTAAGATACCTGTAAAGATATTGTACGAATGATAAATAAATAAATAAATAAATAAATAAATAAATTAAATGTGTTTGAAATCAAAAGCACTAAGGATTATTAATATCAATTTCGAAGCAAATCAATGAAAAAATTACTTTTTAACCCCGTTAGAGGATGAATTTAAATAAAATAAGAAACACGTCTTCCATCACACACACACACACTCACGCCACAGGGTAGGCAGAGGCACAACTAGTGCACCCACTTTTCGCCGTTATTCCGTCCCATGGTGTCATAGGGGGCGAGTCTATCGCCATATCGGGCACAAATTTCAGACTCCGAGCTGATACTCAATAGAAAAACTCAATATTACTTTGCCCGACCCGGGAATCGAACCCGAGACCTCAGCATTGCAGTGGTACCATAATACAACTACGCCACCAAGGCAGTCTTCCATCAATTCTGTTAAAAAAGGTTTATGCAAAATTCGAACTAAATTGGACCAAGGAATCACGTTATCCTATGCAAACTTTGCCCCCCCCCCTTTTCAATCCCTTAGAGGTAGAATTTCGGAAAATCCTTTCTTATCGGATGCCTACGTCATACAAAGAACACACCCTCCAAGTTTCAGCTCTCTTCGATCAGCGGTTTAGGCTGTGCGTTGATCCGTCAGTCATTCAGGACAAAGCATTTTATATGTATAGATAAAATCCGTAAAATAGTATTTCAATGTCTAACATTCGCGTAAATTAAAGAAAACACAATATATGGTGGTACTAACACCATGCCACCGAGGCATATGACAATATCCACTTCCGAGATATTTTTAACTTAATTAGCACCCCGCGATGGTCTATTTTACACATGTACCAGAAATTCGCAAGCATCACGACATTTGAGGCATATTTGACCGTTTATGCGTAACTCTCAATTAGAACAATTGTCATACGCACGTGCAATTGTTGAAGAAATAAAGAACACCACACATCCGGGAGACTTGCATCAAAAACTTGCCGCAAGCAATCCGCTCCAAATAGATGGTTTAGTGGACGGTGTCGACTGAGATTGCACGGCTGGCCTTAGTCAACCGGATAGGATTTACTTGGCTTTTCAAGATCGCAATATTATTGTCGGCAAAAGATATTTTAGCCGATAAGTAACGTTCATGTCAGAGGAAAAGCATGGTACTGGACAAGTAGACAAGTGACTTGTAACCTTAGAATCTGGCGAACCGAGAGACCTAACAACTTGCTCTTCCCCAAGCCGGCAATATTACAAGCCGTTTATCTTTGATAGAAACTGCTTTCCGAATTGGTGGTTGAGTCGAAATTGACGGAATCTAAATATTGTGCAAAATTTTGAGTAATAAAAAATTACATCCGATTTAAGTAAACGATCCCAATCCCTTTTTGCGATCGCGAAAACGAACCAATCAGAACAAGGCTTTTGACACGCCTACAAATCGACGGCTCCGAAGAACAAAGTCGTATATGCAAAATGAAGCTTTTCAGTAGAGCGCTTTGAAAGACTAAGTTAATTGTGAAAATCACAAGTTATAGTGAACAAAACATTATATTCTATAGGGTTCAGTAACACTTTGAACTTAATGTGTGAAAATAGCACTAATTCGCACATGAATACAAACTAACGACTTTCAAAGCGCTCTACTGAAAAGCTAACATTTTGCATATACGACTTTGTTCTTCGGAGCCGTCGAAATGTCTTTTTTGATTGGTTTTCGAGGTCGGATCGAACATTAAGATCGCTTATAGTATAACGGTCGATAGACGATAATAATTACTGGGGTATAGATGCGTAAACCATGGTGTTATTACAACTTCACGACGATTTTACAGAAACAATACATCACATAATATAACAAATAGGTTAACGCATAAGGTTACACGTTTATTAAATCTCACAAATCAATTATTAGCTAAAGACGAGTTTAGACTAGCCAAGTTCTCGCAGCAATATATTGCGCAAGAACTTCCAGTCGCGTTTACACTTACTTCAATATGTTTTCCCCACTATCCCCTAACACCCCCCTTCCTAACAGTTGCCGCCCGCGTGACGAAATGAATTTATAAGATTAGTCTTAAAAACCAATCTTCCCTAATCGTTGATGCCTGATCTTATTCTCAGTGACCGTCCTGAGCCGAGGTTCGTAACCCGTTAGTGGGTTGCCCTCAGCATGGCCACTTAATATAAAGGGTTGCTGGCGCCTTAAGCGTTCACCCTAAAGACCGATGTGGCCAGAAAAGCCGACTTGCGTCAGGCTACTGGCAGTAGGAACAGTAACAAAAAAAACGGCAATATGTAAGTATTTGTTAAAATTATAGTAATAATAATAAAATAATAATAAAAATCTTTATTGCCACAATATATAAATGTACTTTTTTTTTTTGAATCCCATGACTCCCGAACTAGTGTTAACTGTATCTCGGGAGACAGAGTCTTCTCACAACTTTATTTATAGATCATTGCCACAAAAAGAAGGTTATAGTGTGTTCGTTTTTTCGTCAAAATCAATGAGTTCGATTCCTGGCTATGAATATTGATTCTATATAAATACAATGATGCAATTTTAGTTTTCATCAAAATCTGCTTGAGATTTCTTTGAGTTTTTTTATGCTATTCCTCATAGCGAAAAAATAAGCGTTGATACCCTAGTTGGCAGTGGAACAGACTGCCGAGACGAACGTCCGAAATTTAGTGAACTTCTCAAGTTTTACAGGTTTCCTCAAGATGTTTTCATACATACATATATCCTACTAATATTATAAAGGCGAAAGTTTGTAAGAATGTATGGATGTATAGATGTTTGTTCCTCTTTCACGCAAAAACTACTGAACGGATTTCGATGAAATTTGACACACGAATAGATCACGTTCTGGATTAACACATAGACTACTTTTTATCCCGGGGAAATATAAACCCGGACTTTTATCCCAGAAAAACATTTTAACGCGGACGGAGCCGCAGGCAAAAGCTAGTATACATATAAACTCACGCCTTTTATCCCCGAGGCAGAGGCGCAACTAGTGCACCCACTTTTCGCCATTATTCCGTCCCATGATGTGATAGGGGGCGAGCCTATCGCCATATCGGCCACAAATTCCAGACTCCGAGCAGATACTGCATAGAAAAACTCAATATCACTGCCCGACCCGGGGATCGAACCCGAGACCTCAGCATTGCAGTCGTATGTTTTCCTTCACCGTTAAAGTGATCGATAATTCACAAATACACACATAAACACATAATTTTTTTAGAAAAGAAAGAATACACAAATAATTTTTTAGATAAGAAAGATGTGTGTGCCCTTGGGTTTTGGGAAGGGGTGGGCAAGGGCGCAACTTGTGCACCCATCTATCGACATATCGGACATAAATACAGGGCTGGTACTTAGTAGAAAATCCCAATAACACTTTCCTCGACCCCGGGGTCGAACGCGGGACAGCACGGCAGTCGTAGCGCATCAAAACTACGCCTAGATAATTATTTTCTTATAGCGCGCCCATACAGCAGTTATTATAAAGTTATAGAACATTGTGTAGCACATTATTTTTTTTTATAACAGTGTGTAATATTTTGCTACAATATATTGAGGACGTTATATTATGTTATACTAGCTTTTGCCCGCGGCTCCGCCCGCATTAAAAAGTTTTTCCGGGATAAAAGTCCCGGTTTATATTTACCCGGGATAAAAAGTAGCCTATGTGTTAATCCAAGACATGATCTACCCGTGTGCCAAATTTCATCGAAATCCGTTCAGTAGTTTACAGTAGGAACAAACTTCCATACATCCAGACATACAGACAGACAGACATACTTACAAACTTTCGCCTTTATAATATTAGTAGGATAACGCTCCCCCACTGGTTCAACTCGTTGTACAACATTCTGTAATCATCAGGGTCTGCCTTTCGAGGAAGCTGGTAGTGTTGATGCTTTACCCACTGCATCGAATGAAGTGACTAGGGAAAGGTACGTGAGAGAGTAATTACTCCCTGTCAATTACACAATCCTTTATAGCTTTATAACTCAAAAGTAAGGAAAATCAAGCATGAAATAACAATTTTTTTGTTTGTCTAGTCATTGTATAGAATGACTGGGGTGTCCAGGCAAAGCATGAAATAATAATTTTACACTTTGTCTAGGCATTGTGTACAATGACTGGGGTGTCCAGGCAAAGCGTGAATTAACCATTTTACACTTTTTCCAGGCATTGTGTACAATGACTGGGATGTCCAGGCAAAGCGTGAGTTAACCATTTTACACTTTGTCCAGGCATTGTGTACAATGACGGGTGTCCAGGCAAAGCACAAAATAACCATTTTACTTTGTCTAGGTATTGTGTGCAATGTGTGGGGTGTCCAGGCAAAGCACGAAATAACCATTTTACACTTTGTCCAGGCATTGTGTACAATGATGGGTGTCCAGGCAAAGCACGAAAAAACCATTTTACTTTGTCTAGTCATTGTATAGAATGACTGGGAAGTCTGGGCAATGCATGAAATAACCATTATATACTTGGTCTAGTCATTGTATAGAATTACTGGGATGTCAAGGCAAAGCACGAACTTAACCATTTTACACTTTGTCCAAGTATTGTGTGCAATGACTGGGGTGTCCAGGCAAAGCGTGAATTAACTATTTTACACTTTGTCCAGGCATTGTGTACAACGACGGGTGTCCAGGCAAAGCACGAAATAACTATTTTACACTTTATCTAGTCATTGTATAAATTGACTGGGTGTCCAGGCAAAATAAATACGAAATAACCATTTTACTTTGTCTAGTCATCGGACTTTATACAACAAAAGTTATAATTTGTCAACATCACTAACCATTTATAACGTTTGTTAAAAAAGTTAGACAACAAATGTTACGCAACATTCTCATTCTATAACTGCACCTTTAGAAATAAGGAAAATAATAAGAAACGTAATTCATACTTTGGTATTCATTTTCCCTAAGCTATATGGGAAGTCCTATGCAATGATGTGTTGTGGATTTTTTTTCATTTTTAAAACTAAGAGCAAAAGGATTTTGGGCTTATACGATGCACTAGCGCTAATGTTACTTAACCTAAGTTTGTTATATTTTAAAACCTGAAAAAGAATGGGTATCCATGATTTTATTCTGATCAATTCGGCTTAGTCTAACTTTAGTGTTTTTTTAATATTTTTGTGTTTTTTTTGCACTGAATGACGAGATGAGCATGCCGTTCGCCTGATGGTAAGCAATACGACCACCCATAAACAGTAGCAACACCATCCAGCACCTTTAGTTACAAAGTACTGTGTGGCATTCCACTGCGCTCGTCATCCTGAAACATAAGATGGTAAGTCTCATAATCACACCTTTAGAACGAAAACGACACAATTCAAAAAATAGAAATTTGTGTTGTCATTTTTAAATGACTTAAAACTAGTCCCTTATTTATAAAAATATAATAAAAAAGGGACTTATATAACAGTTTTGTCCTTTTCCTGATTGAAAATGGCTGTGTTTGAACTATTGTTGTATTGAGTACTTCGTTTTAAGTAATTTTATGACGATAAACCAATTTTCTGTCTTTTTGAATTGTGTCGTTTTCATCCTAAAGGTGCGATATGTCCAGTAGTTGCACTGGCTACAATGTCCTTCAAACCGAAACACAACAGCGCATGAACACTGCTGCTTGGCGGTAAAACTGAGTATAATAAAAAAGTGGTTCGTCATTTATGTTTTGTTGCATTTCAGTTTTGCATTTACCATCTAAATTATTTTGTACTTGGACTACACACGGACTATGCACACTTAAGTCATAGAAAACCGACACAAAACTGCTCAGCCTGGGAATCGAACCACGGACCTCTCGAAACCCACTCACGCCTTTATGCCATAAGGGTGTGTGTATCGCACGTAGGCAGAGATTACTGAGCGCCATGTTACGATCTTGACACCTTTTTCGCCTCTTCTAAATTCATATTTCATGCATTTTCGCCGGTTGACCGGCCTTTTCAGAAATTATTTAATCTATGTCAGAAAAGTGTGTGCTCGACCACCTTACGGTTCTAAATAAGTGGCTTGCGCGTTATCTGTCAGCAAACATGCAATGATGCAACTTAGAACTAAAGGGGATATTAAGAATTATCTATTTCCTTTGTACATATCCCAAAAACAGCTACCGATTGGTAAAATATGAAAAATAGGCGTTTTATTTTAAGTGTACTAGCACCAATTTAGGTGATTGTACTTTCTCCTCGGGCGCCTCCTTCCAGCCGTACAATCCTCATCACTACATAGTATAAAACAAAGTCGCTTCCCGTCTGTCTGTCCGTATGTAAACTTAGATCTTTAAAACTACGCAACGGATTTTGATGCGGTTTTTTTAATAGAGTGATTCAAGAGGAAGGTTTATATGTACTTTTATCTCGTAAAAACTTATTAACGAGCAAAAGCTGGTTCGTTTTATAACACCTTTCATCCATTCTCTCAACATGTCCATTTCAGCATACTTCTTTCGATCTTAGTCGCTACATCATCGTTCAATTTCCGCTTCTCGTTCAACCCATATACTAGAAAGCGGCGATAACCTCTATTAATTAAAAGACATTCCCAATTAAGAAACTATTTCATGTGAAGCCAATTTTTGTAATCGCGCAGCAATGTTTAACGATGGAAATTTATTCTGAAACACCAGCCAAGTGTGAAAAGCGGTCAAGTGTGGGTGTCACGGACGGCTTGTGGGTTCCGTACTATATTCGTCTTTATACTGTCACTAGGTTTTACTCCGCGTGGAGTTTTTCTGGAATTAAAGCCCCACATACAGGGTCATTTGGACACTGCGTTACTAAATGAAACCACATACTTATGTCGTTGATAACAACACTTTCCATTATGTTATTTTAACGATAGATCTAAAACAAAAAAGTGTAAGTTTCAAACAAAATAAATATCAATAAAAAGTAACTTTAAGTTTCCACGCCCTAACACCACTACTACTCTAGAAGGAGTCGTTGCTGGAGCAACATCACACCTTCAGTCAGAAAATCATTCACCCACACGCCATATTCGCACTAAACTACAAAATTACAAAAAAAAATCAGGAAAAAATTGTGATTTTTTGTGAAAATTTTCGTTTCTCATTGATGATTTTTGACACACTGATAGCAAAAGCCAAGACGACTATGTGGTTTCATTTATTAATGCAATGTCAAAATAACCCTGTATATTTTCGCGAAATAAAAAGTAGTCCTGTGTGCTACTCCAGACTATAATCTGTCTGTTTTGGCGTGATTGAGTAACAAACATCCATCCAAACTTTCGCATTTATAATAAGACATGTCCTTAAAACATAGTACGTCGCCATGGCCTTCTTCTACTTCAGAAGAAGAATCAGATAAAAATATACATTATTTTCGATGGAAGCAAATCACCAGGATAAAAGTAGCCTATAAGTTAATCCAGGACATGATCCACCCATGTGCCAAATTTCATCCAAATTCGTTCAATAGTTTCTGCGTCTACTTACACAAATACACACATCGAAACATTTTCATAAACTTTCGCTTTTATAATATTAGTAAGATTTATAACATAAAGTGATTTCATATATTGTCATGTCAATATTTTTCATTTATTAGGGCATATTGAGATGGAGTATTTTCTCCATAAGATTTATAAATAAATTTAAAAAAGATATCTCGATTCTGTGACTTTATTTTGATGACACAATGCCTAAATTTACTCAAAATATTTTTTTCATTATTCTCAGTAATAACATTTTGAATTGAATTGAACAGAGGCTTTTGCGGAATACACCAACAAACTAAAAACACGTCTTCAAATTACTTTTTTTGGATAAATAATCAATTTACAGAATATAAACACTCAGAGCCCGTTATGTTGAACTAGCTTTTGCCCTCGGTTCCGCCCGCGGTAAAGGTTTTCCGGGATAAAAAGTAGTCTATGTGTTAATCCAGGACATGATCTACCTTTGTGCCAAATTTCATCGAAATCCGTTCAGTAGTTTTTGCGTGAAAGAGGAACAAACATCCATACATCCATACATTCTTACAAACTTTCGCGTTTATAATATTAGTAGGATATTATATATTATAGTAGGATGTATAGATTAATGTTGTAACAACTCGAGACATTAAAATAGCGCATAAATATTATTCCTAAAAAAAATTACTTGTTTGTTCTGAAGAAATTAAGCTGATGTAAACCATGTTAGGCAATCCACGGCATGTAGGTCAAATCACAAGCAAATTGAGTTATAATGCATTTTTACTGCAGTCGCAAAACGAATGCGATTACCAACCTTGTGCTAGAAATATCCATAAAAAGCTAGCTATTTATTAAAAAAAACTTTTTATTCCGGCCAGTTAAAAAAATGTCTCATGGAACACAATGCAAGCAGTAGAAATTGTGGTGGTAACAGAAAGACCCTAGCATACAACAAACTGGATGACTGAACATTAATAAAAATGGGAGTGTATTGATATGGCTAGCTGATGAGAGATAGTGATTACTTGTAGTTGCTACTTAGCTAAAGATGATTAGAAATATATGAGAAAATTTATTAGTAGCTTTTACATATACTTTAATAGTATTCTTGGAATAATCCCACTATACGATTTTTAAAATAATAAAAACCATCTCAGTGACACCAGCTTTCCAACAAAAAAAAAACATCAAAATCAGTTCATTTGTTTAGGAAGTACGATGACACAGCCTGACCCACAGATACACACTCTAAACTTACACCCCTCTTTGTGCATCAGGGGTTAAAAAGTAAGGGTCGTAAGACTGGTGAAACCAACATAACCATTCCATTCAACCCTCCAGTGGCAGCAGCGATTAAGTATTTTTTCACCATGAAAAAAAAAACGGGATTTTTCATTTCTATCTGAGTGCACAACCCTATCAGGAATCATGAAATAATTTGATGATCTATATTATTTCCAACTAGCTGTTGCCCGCGGCTCTGCCCGCGTTAAACAGTTTTTGCGGGTTAAAAGTCCCGCTTTACATTTTCCCGGGATAAAACGTAGCCTAAGTTACTCCTTATTACATCAGCTACCTGACAATAAAAGTCCCGTCAAAATCGGTCCAGCCATTTCCGAGATTAGCCGGGACAGACAGAAGACATTCCAATTTTATTTATATGTATAGATGTATAAATAAGCTATGAAATATAACATCTTACAATACCCAGTAATTACAACATCATCCTTCAATCTGGAACCTATTGGTTGCACAAAGTTGCTTGATGGCAAAAATAGATGTAGCAGACTGGCATAGAGACATACTTCTTAGTAACCAGATGATACAAGGTCTACAAGTTATGATGAGATATTATAATTGACCCAGTAATTTGCTGATAACTTAAGGAGGTCAAGAGTTCAGTTCTTAATTATTATTAACTAGACTTTTGCTTGCCGCTCCACCCGCATGAAAAAAATTTTTCAGGATAAAAACTAAAAAGTATGCTGATAGCACTCAGGAGTAATGTAACTTCCAATTAGTGAAGGAATTTTCAAAATCGGTCTAGTAGTTTTTGAGTTTATCCATTACAAACAAACAAACAATTAAATCTTTCCTCTTTATAATGTTAGCATAAATATAGAAATATAATCCAAATTTTACTGGTGATGGGTCCACTGCAATGTCTATTTCTACCGACGACTAGCAGTGTGCATGCACTGTTGTATTTAGTTTTGAAGGACATTGTAGCTAGTGTAACTACTGGAAATAATGAGATTTAAAATCTTATGTCTCAGGATGACGAGCGCAGTGGAATGCCACACAGGACTTTGTAACTCAAGGTGCTGGATGGTGTTGCTACTGTTTATGGGTGATTGTATCGCTTACCATCAGGCGAACGGCATGCTCGCCTCGTCATTCAATGCCATAAAAAAAACTTTGCATGCAAAAAGTATCTAGCATAATTTGCAGTATAAAAACTGCTTTTCAGCATGAAATAGAAACATGATTATTTTGAGTTATAATATTTTTTATAATGCCTTAATGATTTATTGATAGCATTAACCTTAACAACAAGCCATGATTCAGTACATTATGAAAGTGTTTTTGGGTAAATAATGATATAATAATCTTCTTCTTTGAAAAATGGTTCAAACCGTTTCAATATAACATTCATAAAGTTATAATCCAAAAGAAATTTTGTAAAAAACAAAATGATATGAAATACTCCAGTAATGAAAAGCAAACAGTATGCATGAATACATATTTGCATAGCAGAATGATTGAAACATATTCCTATTATAATATGTAAAATTTATTATGACAAATGTTTTATATCATGCCTAATTACATGGTGTCCTTCAAACTGGAACACAACACTTGCAGCAAGCTGTTTTATTCTTTAGAAATGGCACTTCATTACTAATTTTGCCAATGTCAAATGGATAGGTGTTAATATATATGCAATTTACCTAAAACTAATAACATTTGAGCCAAAATGGACTAATAAAATCGACTATGACAATCATTTTTACCCACCTCGCATGTGAGATTATATTGGTAACAATAATAAATTTTCATTAATATTAGGCTCTCTTTGTACTTGTCACTGCAAGGTAATACAACCAGCCCTGTATTACTGAGCATGGGCTTCCTCTACTACTGAGAGGGGTTAACGCCTTAGTCCACCACGCAGGTCTAGTGTGGGTTGGCAGACTTCATATACCCTCGACATTCTAATGGAGTATTCTTAGATTTGTAGGTTTCCTCATGATGTTTTGCAGACCGCTCTGTTCACAACTAGGCTATTGTCTTATACTGTACTTTTCATTAATAATGTATTATCGTTAAAGATGAACTCCAAGTTCAGAATAAACATAGCTAAAATCCACTCAAAAACTTAAATGCAACCTTGTAGTGAATTTATTAGTGTCAAGCCACACTGGTGTGGCGGGCTATGCTAAACCTCAGTAGTAGACAATGGCTATATTATTATTACGGTTTCAACACTCCTCATTCATCAACCAGTTTACTTTCTTTTAATACACACATACACCCACACACACCATAAATCCACGAAGGGGTAGGCAGAGGTGCAATTAGTGCACTTTTCACTGTGCGTAATCCGTCCCATAATGTGATAGGGAGTGAGCTTATCGCCATATCAGGTCCAACTTCCAGACTCTGGGCTGATACTGAATACAAAAATCCAATATCAGTTTGCCCGACCCAGGGATCCAACTCCTGACCTCAGCATTGCAGTGGTACCGTAATACAACTACACCATCGAGGCATTCGCTTTTAATACATATGCAATATATCTTCATCATGTACATTCTTATCATTTACATTCTTTGTACTGTCAGGAGTAAATATGGTATAGTAGTGGTTACCTTCTAAGACTTTTTGTTTCCACCTCTATTTAGGACAGATTGCCCATTTAATTTTAGGTAAATGTTTTACACCAGAAAACAATGTAAAAAATACCAATTTGATTACCATTTCTTATATTTTACTTCCTCTTTTTATCAATGATTTTGCCAATGTTCAGAAACAATGCCAAAAATGATTAATATACCATTTATAGTAATCAATAAGCAGTGCCAAAATGTTAGTCAAACTCCTAGAAAATGAAGAAAGACAGAGTATAATTTATTCATGAGAATAGTTGAGAGTGCAACTTTTGTATTTCGTCACTTCAAATTATTGCCAGGTAACTCAGATGTGATGAAACAGTTGCTAAAAATCTTTATCAACTGATTTATTAATGAAATTGTATGCAAGAAATTATAAATCAACTCTTGTGACAATAAGGAAGTAAAGTTTACATAATAAATATTGATTGTATTAGGTTATACAGACCAACATGGTACTTTGGTTATCAAAACCAAAGTCCGTGGTTCATTGATTGTTGCATTATATGACAAATATTACAAAATACATAAAGTTTGAACAAAAGATATGTCTGAAACTATTTCTCAGACCGTAAATTCATTCACAACGAAGTCAGTTTACTTGTAAGTTATTTTTTATCTTTCGAATAGTTCAACATGTGTCAACCATTACCAGTAAAACACAATTAGAGTTAGACATAAAATGTTATGGTAAACAACATTTCAAGAATCTTACCTGCCACGGATTGACTTTGGGTATGGGTGCCTCAACAAACTTCTTGGGCTGGGGTTCGTTCGACTGCTGCTGCTGCTCCTGGGTGGGCTGGGGCTCCGTCTGCGCTGGCTGCGCGGCGCCCTTGTGCGGGCGCTGGGGCGCCTTACGTTCTCGGTCGCGCCGACCTTTACCTGGCCGGCGCGTGTGCGAGATTACCGGCACGAAGCCTTCCTCCTCCTCGTCGTTAGGCCGCGGGGGAGCGTCCACAGCCTCCTCGCTCGGCGGCTCTAGCTCAATGTTCTCCTTGTTGCTTTCAGCACCTCTGAAGTTCAGGACGGATGCGTACGAGGGCCCTGCGCCCTCGGCAGAGACGCGCGCGGCCATGCCGCCGCTGCCGTCGCTTATGTAAGGCCGGGCGCGCGCTCCGCGCCGTGAGGGGATCACGAGCGCGCCTCCATGCCTCAACAGGCCATGTTGGGTTAACCCAACAAATTCGTTTCGACGCCGACTACCGATATACGTCCGGATCGGTCGCCGTGAAGGTTAAAAACACAAACTAAACACAAAATCACGCGTTCCCGTGGCTATATGCGCGTTTTAGCGAGCACACCGCACTGACCCTGGCCGAAGCGTATTTACATCGAAAAAATTCACTTCCGTCGGCTCGTTCCAACTTTTTTTCA
The DNA here is from genome assembly GCA_949316025.1 of Lapara coniferarum. Lineage (NCBI taxonomy): Eukaryota > Metazoa > Arthropoda > Insecta > Lepidoptera > Sphingidae > Lapara > Lapara coniferarum. The sequence continues at coordinate 23,591,100 of OX438929.1, forward strand.
ACACTGAACGGGCCGCACGCACCGTATTGATCGATGACGTGTACTGTTCTAGGTGAAAATGTGTTTTTAAAACGTAAAATCACAACAGAACCATATTTCGTTCACAATTCACACATGTGGTCGGACGCCCAAAAAGGGATTTTTCCGCAACACACACGGAACTTGCGGAAGGCTATGACTTCTAAATTTACACGGCGGACATTTTGCCGCCAGAGGGCGCTGAAACAATATTGACATGTGGTGTGTTCCAGTTTAAAAGCCGGTTTTTTACGTTTTTTAATTCGATGAAGAAATAATAATGTACCAAACTGTTATCAAAAGCTATGAATATAAGCAATTTATACAGAATATATGTGTATATTGTGATATGATCATATTAAGAACTTTATTTACTTATGTTTGTACAGATAACTTGAACGCATCTTTAATAAAGATCACATTTTCCACATCTTGCGACATGCTTTCAAATCACGTTAATAGGCAACACCATTAAAACATTGTGTAACTTTCGCTAACTTAAATAAATTAAATAACGCTATTTTATGACTTAAAACTATTTTGCTGATAAACTAAATGCATTTATGTTAGTTTATTAGTAAGATAGTTATTTTCACAATAATTGTCTATGGTGAGATTAAGTCATGAAAAGCAATAAATATCTAATAAGATTTTCCAGAAAACGTTTTATTTCAAAATCTTGTACACAATAAATAGGTATAAACAATACAAAATTAAATAATATAATTAAGCTTTTATTACCGATAATTACTATTTTCTGGATTTGTAGGGCAATACATTCCTAAATAATTACGACAGTTTGCGCAATAATGGTACACATCTTTGCATGATCTTAAAACGTAAGGTAATGGGACGCATATCCAACAGCAGAATAAACATAAAATAAACGCACACATATGCGTACATAATGTAATTTTGGTTCTTGTTATAGTCATACCTGTAAAACCACATTCAGGGCATAGAACAGGCATTGACGTGAAACCTAAGCTATAGATTCTGGGCGGAGGTGGGGGTATAGAATTATCGACATAAATATCAAATGCGGTTGCGTAAGTTGGTGGTGGAGTATGTTGAATGAAAGATGGGGACGGTATAAAAGTTCCCATTAAACGGGGTCGCCGCCGGGTGGCCATCTGTCTCAATACAAATGAATACGACGGTGGCGCGCTAGTCAAGGAATCAGGCGGAGATAAATATATAGCTTTCTTTTCTGTATTTATGATTTTACTCGTAACGGATGGATGTGTGGATATTATATGGTTTATAATAGCGATACTTATGGAGCTTTCATTTAATTTAGACAGCGCTTGAAGAAATAAAGTCTGAGGTTGGGTCTGTGCTGCTGATTTTCGGGTCCTAGTAGTTGATACCGTTGTGATAGCTTCCAAAGACGGGTGTAGTAACGCTAAAAAGTTGCTATTTCTTGATGTTTCGCTTGCTATGTATGAGAAATTGGATGATATACTAAACGATTTAGGTGGTTCGGGAGTGTGAGAAGCCGTTTGTGACGGTTGAACATGTTCTTTGGAAATTATCGATTTTGTTTCATCTGTCGTTTGTGGAACATTATCTGGTTCACGGCTGCATTGAGGTGTTTCGTGTTGATCCATGTTTGCTGTTGAAATTTTGTGTAATTTTAGAAAGTTGAAATTATAAATATTAATGATATTGTAAAACATTTAGTTACCACAGAGGTCACGAGCATAAAGTGTATATGTTTAACTAGGATATTCCTCATTTGGTAATTAAAAATCATTGGTGACCTAATATTTAAATTATCAAATAATAAAAATACAAAGAACAATAAATATTTCAATGCCAAAGTTCGATTTATTTTGGCTGTCAGAATGGTTAACTTGATCCGAACGATTGAGGCAACCAAGAAGTTTATAATATTATCTAATGGAGAGAGCGGTACACACATTTTTGTGAAGACAAAAAAATTACCTTTTGTGTTGTATTCTATCTCACTCACTCTTTAACCTATGTTGCCAAAGCTTACGGATTATTTCCCTACCCATAAAAAAATATCAATACCGTTATTGTCGTCTCAATCATGTATATATAAATATTTCCAACATATCTTATATAATGATATAAGTACTATTTTCATTTCAGAATTATTCTTGTTGAATAAGATATCCTTAAGGTTTTTTATCCTTATTAACATTTTAGTTTAAAAAATTTCCTCATTTAATTGGTAATTGCGAATACATACTTCGGCAACACTGTTATAAAACGTTAAGTTCGATGTCAATATAGTTGTCAAATAAATGTTCACTTCGAAATTTTCTCCGTAATTATCTACAATAATAAGTGTGTTTTAGTGATATTTTAATGTGAATTGTGTAGTTCACGGTTGCAGAAATATTTGGTATCCATCATTTAATGTGAAATTCTACAGGTAAGTTCATTGTCATCAATATTGTGTACATATTATAATTTTATCAATATTTATACGAATCGTAATAAAATACGTGAATATTTTATAAATGAACTGTAGAAAAACCTCGCTTAATGTGATTTGCTTTATATATGACTACTTTTTTCATATTAACGTAATGTTAAATGTGATTTTTTGTATTGTAAATAGTGCATGTAAACAAGAGGCTAGGGTGACCATGGTGTAAGCTTTGGTGGACCGGTTTGACAATGGTGCTAGAGTATTTGTAATACTAGCCGCCTTACTTATGAATATTATAAAGCTTATTAATCTTTAAAAAATCATCGTAAATAAAAACTGAGGATCAACAGTTACAATCGAGTTCTCAGTGTATCCAGCATTGATTTATTGAAACTTTTATTTAAAATAAAATCGAGTTTGTATTTCTCTTTACAGATTTCTTAAAGATCTAGATAAGCAAAAACGTGGTTAAATATAAATACCATTAAAAGGTCAATTTGATGTCTGCAAGAATTACTAGTCAACATTTAAAGACAGAAGATTATGATTCTGAATGTGATAATGTGTCTTCTACTTCTGGGAATATGGCAGTAGATGTCAAAAATAATTATTTATTACCAGAAACTCATGCTGTAAGTATATTATTTTTTATCATTTCACTGGTATAATTATGATCCACTTAGACTTTATTATTTACTAGCTTTTGCCCGCGGCTCCGCCCGCGTGAATGTGTTTTTCCGGGATAAAAGTCACTGTTTATATTTTACTGGGATGAAAAGTAGCCTATGTGCTAATCCAGGACATGATCTACCCGTGTGCCATATTTCATCGAAATCCGTTCAGTAGTTTTTGCATGAAAAAAACATCCATACATCCAGACATTCTTACAAACTTTCGCCTTTATAATATAATAAGATTAGTAGGATAGGGCATTAAGCTTGCGACCCACCAAATTTTATAACGGCGGTACATTGGGTGATATCTGAGTGTACTAAATGGCACCTCTGCCTCTGTCTAAAATGTATAGGTACTTAAATATATTATTATTGATTGATATTTACTTTTTACATTACATGTCAGCGAAATGAATATGATCCACCATTGAAACGTCAAGACTTGAAAGATTTCAATATATCAGTTAATGTGAAGACATCCAGTGAAATAAGTTTAAAGAAATAAAAGAAAGTATTGCAGCAGAAGATGAAGAGATAAAAGAAGAAAATTAATTACAAGTTATTTCTTATTAAAGTTGTTCATGATTATACAGTCTGAAATTGAAAATATTTTGCAGTGAAATTTTGCTAATATTTGAGATTTTTTTTAAAAGTATATTCCAAGTAGCAAGCAAAGAAAAATTACATATAGTGATGACATAAAGACTTTTGCTTTAACATTACACTTTTAGTCGCCGAAAACATTTTTGTTTTATAAATTCAAAGATATATTTGCCGAAAGAGAGCACATTATGGCGATCTTTAGCAAACTTTAATTGTTTTGTTGGCTTCTTCACAGAAGTTTTAGAATATTAAAAATAAATTTAAAGACGAAACCTCACCCGCAGAATGTAGCGTTAATTTTTGATTCCATGGCTCTCAAACAAGAATTTATTTGGTATTGTAATTTGTAAAACATCCACGTGTTTATTACTTTTGCTATAAATATCTACACAACTTTGTTTACAATCAACTTACCTATGGAATTTCACACTAGATGTTGGATTGCAAATAATTCTGCAACCATGAATTACACAACTCATAGTAGAATATCTCTAAAACACAATATGTATTATTATGGATAATTACAGAAAAAAAGTTCGCAGAATACTCGCAAAAATTGTAAAATCACACAAAATAGATATTCGTAATATTTCAAAATTACTTACTGAAAATTAGGTTATTAACTTCCTAAATGTGTATTATTTTTTTATGTATGATTGTTTACTTTTATGAGTATGTTTTTTATTTTTTTTTATTATATTTAAATTTAGCAATAACTGTAGTTTTCATTTTTAAATATCCCAATGTTTTTCTGTCTGACCTTACAGTCTCCATATTTGGTTATAAAGGCCGGCAAACAACGTGAACATATCCAGTCGCGGGGGAAAGTAAAACATATACAATGTGAGGCTGTGTGCCGAGCAAAAAAAAAGCACGCGGGGCCCCGTGCGAAGCAAATATTTTTTTTAACAGCTTTGTAAGTAAGGTGCCAAAAAACGGGCCCCCAAGGAGCTGCAAGATGCCCCTGTAACTGCGAGGCCCCAGGCGGTTGCCTGGTTTGCCCCCTCCTCCAAGGCCGCCACTGAATTCACCACCGCGTGGTGAGGTATTTTTTTTATGTAAGTGGAACTAGTAGTTCCGAACTACACATACCAAAAAAGTATGTAAATATGCCAATTTTGTTTGGAATAAACTTTCTAACTCAAATTATATTTTTTAAATATCAACTATTACTAGCCGCTGTAGTTGGTTTTCATAATTAATTTAAACCGCATTACTTTATAGAGATAAAAATAAATATTATGGTGCGATATCATATTATTACACACTCACGCCTCTTATCCCCCGGGTAGACAGAGGTGCAATTAGTGCACCCACTTTTTGCCGTTATTCCGTTCCATGCTGTGATAGGGGGCGAGCCTATCGCCTTATCGTGTACAAATTCCAGACTCCGAGCTGATACTGAATGGAAAATAATCACTTTGCCCGACCCGACTAACCCGGGGATCGAACCCGAGATCTCAGCATTGCAGTCGTACCATAATACAACTACGCCACCGAGGCAGCCATATTATATCATATTATTATGGACAGTTAATTATGTTACGTCCTGGTTTTGAAAATAAACCTTTGTCACTCTAAAGAGAGAGACAGCAGATAGCTGTGACGTCACATTTTAATCTTCAGTTTGTTAAACGGAATGAAAAATCCATATGGGTATAACATTCTTGGAGGCAACATATAAAAAAATGTCTATGTTTGTAAAGGCTCACGTGCATGTAAATTAAATTAACATCATTTATTTATTATTTCAGAGTGTTATTGTTCAAATATTTCACTCAAAAAATTGTATTAACCTTTTAATTTATCAATAAAATTATTCTAATAAATTTTTTTATTTACAAATCAATCAACTTTGTGTACCATTTTATAAAGATTTTTATTTTTTCTCTGAGTATGGCAACTGTCGGTGTCTGCTGTCAAAAGACAAATTTGATTTCCGGTCTTTCACACCTCCGTGGCATGGCGGATGGTCTTTACCACCGCTAATAGTGTGTTTTTCGGAGGAATAGATTCGCTAACATAGCGAAATGGTAAGTTTAATCCATGTTTAAGTGTTTAAAATTCCTTTAACCGTATAAAGTGCTATTATTTTACGCAGTGAAAGTGTTTGGTTTTGCGTTATACGCACGGCATTGGAAACACGTGTTTCGTTTCGAACTCGTAGAAATAATGCCGATTGTGGAGTATTTGTGTGAGTTTTAGTGTTTATCGGAGACCCAATCAAGTTTTCAGGCCGAAATACTGTGAAATTCTCGTTTATTTCAACACAGCATGTATTATTTTGGTTATGTGTAACAACACGCTAACTATATGAACGTTTATTTTTTTGTTTATAATTTTATAATTCCCATTAATACAACATAATAACCTCAATTCACATAATTTGAGCGTTATTTATAGAATCGCGGTGATATAAATTCATTATTTTGTGAAAGTTTAGATTTTGTTTTTAGGTTATGTTTCCAGGAAGTTTCCAAAGATGAGCTATGTCAAATATTCAGTAATATCTTGTATAAACATACGCCTTTTGCATATATTTCGGTATTTGGCTAGGTCCAAACACTATTTTAGCTATTGTCAAGGTATGTGTTATTGCTACCCACAACCTGCTATGATACGATGCCTTTTTAAAGTAATAAAACTTGACCATTTCAAGTAACTGGAACAGTACTAGCATACTTAACTATTAAAGTATTTGGCATGGAAGACACGCTTTCGTCCTACACATATGTTTTTTTTTACAATAACATTATAACAAACCTTTTGGTCCAATATTACACTTCTGAATCATTTAAATTTTAAAATAAATTATGATTTGAATTTCAAATACATGTGAATTATATTTTTATTTTATTTTATCATAGTACAGGAAACAAACAGTAGAATATACACAAATAAATTAATGCAAAGTAACTTAACACATAATATCAAAAAGGTTCCAATATCTTAATTTCTTAGTTAATTAATTAGTTTATTAGTTTGACTACTTAAATAATCTTCTTGGATAAAGTTCTATGTGATGGGCTGAAAGAAATGTGAATACTAAGCTATTGCAATTCATAATCATTTTTTTTTACCAATATCTTAGACCAGTGCAATAAATGTTTTAAACTTAGCAGCCCTATTCACAAACAGTTTATTACCTAATTTAGTTTAGTTATCAAATGTTTTTTGTGCCTTTAGACTTATTTAAAAATTCTTTCAAACAAGACTATTATTTGTATTGTATTTGATATTTTTGGTTTATAAACTGTTTGTAAATAAGGTTGTGAGTGTTTAAAAGTCCAGTATTGATTTGGCCTTGCCAAATTTCAAGGTTGATAACCCAATAGATTATATCTCGTTACTATATTGTATCATACAGTTTATAATACAAACTAAAATTACTAGTTGTTGCTGGGATGTATGTCATAATTCTTAAAACATTTTGATATATTTTACGTTAACCGAAACCCCAATCTCTTCCTGTGTGCGCCCTAATTGGCCTCTCAGGTACAAATATGGGGTAGATTAACATGTTCCCTTAGGAAACACTCCGACAATGTTGTTGACAGTGTGTCGACGTGTGGAACACATTATAACCCATAAAGTCACACTCTTACTTAAACGATGACCTAATGTAAACTTTTGGCTAGAAGAGTTTTTAGCAAAATATGGACCCTAAAGGGCTAGCTGCATTGACTAAGAAAAAAAAGCGTCTATTCAACATTGGGAATAGGGCCAAAATTGTTTGAAATTATGTTCGTTCCTCACCCAATTTAAAAAAAAATGTATATGATTCGTTTTTGTGACAATTCCCACAAGTCAACAATTTTTCAATTAGTTCATAGTTTTATTAAGAGTGCGAAGAAGTGTTGACCAGCTTTTATTAATAGTGAATCTTAACTCTGTAATGCATAATTCTTGTTAATTTTAATTAGTATTATTAAAGATTTCACAGTAACTTACATACTATGAGAATCCCCAGTAGTGTCTGAATGCAATGAATAAAAAAAACTCTGAACAGATTTTGATGAAATTTTCTATGGAGATAGTTTGAGACCCTGGTAAGGATATAAGCTACTTTTACTCCTGGGAAAACTCGATTCACATGGCCGAAAATGCTACCAAAAGCTAGCGGTAAATGAAATACATGTGTAAACTGCGATCATAGGAAATATACTATGGCAAAAAATTCACCATGCTCTTTTCAATCCTAACCTGTGCTGACGGTAAGATTTTTTTTGTATCAGCCTAGATGGTGTTCCCCATACACATGTTAAAATTTGCAATAGTGGCCTAATTGGGTCTCATTCTGGGTTCAACCTGTGTATCCAGACAAACAACTACCATTGTGACAACTGCTGGGACTAGTTAATAGTTCCAATAAGGCCAACTGATCGCCTGTCTGTGCAACTGCATATGTCCCAAGACACATTGTGTTAACTGGAGACAGGTAAACATTTCTCATCACATTCTATCTGGACCCATAGGTGTATAGAGGGGCCAGGTGGTCCACGCCCTTCCCAGAATTGCTTGGTGCTCACCCTAAGGCTTTATGCAGTCTACCACTATATTTTTAAATGATGTTTAAGTCTAGCGCTTTTCTTTTTTTTTTTTCGCGGAGAAAGTGCAGTCTTTACCACTACCGCCCAGCCTGGCGACTAGACGGTTATGTTGGGTTCGCCTTGCCTAACAACCCGTTGTTGAGCCGCCCGGAAATTGACTCTAGCTACCCCAATCTCTGGACCCCACTCTGCTCACTATTAAGCGTAGTGAAGTAATATAACCACAAAATAATTAAAAATTTATATTTTTTTTCGTATATCCATACATAGTATAATTTTTGTTCCAGAGTTTAGCACTTTCCCGACCTTTAGTGTCGGTGTACTCTGAGAAGAGCGAAGTGGTCGCAGGGAAGACTATCCCGCTGCCCTTCGTGTTCAAGGCGCCCATCCGCCCAGACCTGGTCAACGATGTCCACGTGTCCATGTCCAAGAATGCGCGCCAGCCTTACTGCGTCAGCAAGGAGGCCGGTAAGTTATACTCAGCTGATTTAAAATAACAATCCCTAAGTCCCGGCCGTTATGGTTCTTATATTTTTTACCCCTTCAAACCCTGCTTATATATAATATAGATGTATGGAAAAACCCTATATACTCGGACACCGGTGTCCGTCGCGGAGCTTGATGGGTCAAAATGTTATTCAGATAAATGTTAGTGTTGTTCATGTTTTAAATAAAGTTTTTTTTTGGTTCACATTTTTCCAATCTTTCCATATATCTAATAAGTGGTTGTGCACTAAATGTCCACGCTCGCCGCGCCCCCTGGCGGCGCGCGTCACTGCGGATTAGTGCGACAGTAACGAGACGGCAAGGCGTTCCGGACGGGTGTCACTCTGGCCCGGACGGGTGCATCGCTGTCACTACATTATTAATATCGATATTAAATTTACAACACACAAAATAAAATATGTACCAGTCATTTTAGGTAAAAAGGTACATGATGAATTATCATGTATGAAAGTCAGTTGAGCTGAAATCAGCTGTGAATTGCAATATCAATACATTTGGTGTTATACTACGTAACCTGAAATGAAATTAATACTATCTATATAGTTTCTAAATTAGCGCATGCTTGATTAGTTTATAACAAATTGCATTTAAACTAATTTGTATACACTTCATTAAAATAAATCTTAACTGTCATAAGTAAAAAGCTATGTCTGATATCATGGGGTAATTTTACGTCATAAATTTTCCACATTAATAAAATTTTTCTTCAAGAATGTTCTAGAATTGCAATTAATTTGCTTTGTTTTGTTGTCAGGCCACCAAACCAGCGCTGAGTCGTGGGGTACCGGTCGAGCCGTAGCGCGTATCCCGCGTGTGCGTGGTGGTGGTACTCACAGGTGAGGCGATTCGTCAGCAAAATAATACTAATTACATTTTGTTTATTATTACATCGAATGACGAGACGAGCATGTCGTTCGCCTGATGGTAAGCGATACAACCACCCATAAAGAGTAGCAACACCATCCAGCACCTTGAGTTACAAAGTACTGTGTGGCATACCACTGCACTCGTCATCCTAAGACAAGCATGCTGTTCGCCCGATGGTAAGCGATACGACCGCCCATAAACAGTAGCAATACCATCCAGCACCTTGAGTTATGAAGTATTTTGTGGCATTCCACTGCGCTAGTCATGAGACATACGTTAGGTCTCGTTATGTTCAGTATTATTCCAACGCCTTCACATTTTCTCTGTTTGTAAGCACCTTCCTCCGTCAGGTCCGGCCAGGGTGCGTTCGGCAACATGTGCCGTGGCGGTCGCATGTTCGCGCCGACCAAGCCGTGGCGCCGCTGGCACCGCCGCGTGAACCTGCGCCAGCGTCGCGCCGCCGTCGCCGCCGCACTCGCCGCCTCCGGCGTCCCCGCGCTCGTGCAGGCCAGGGGTACGTATTACACACACACACGCACGCACGCGCACACGCACACACATGCGCACACACACGCGCGCGCTCACACACACACACACACACACGCACACGCGCACGCACGCACGCACGCACTAACAGCTAGGTTACAAATAGATTCTAAGTTATGTATTTCTAAAATTTACAGCCAATTATAAGTTTCCATGGATAGGTATTTTTTTAGAATATAGGTAAAACAAAATTACAGTCGATTGAGAGACAGCATACTAACAACCACATGCGCGCATACACTCACGCCTTTTATCCCCGAAGGGGTAGGCAGAGGCGCAACTAGTGCACCCACTTTTCGCCGTCCGTGGGTACATACTATCAGGGACATTTTTCAAGTGGCCGTGAAATCAAATGAAATGAGGCCTTATTGTTACTAAATTGTGTTTCCCAACAGGCCAGCATTGTATTAACTGAGGTGTAACGATGTTTCGTCAGTGGATACTTTTATCTGTGCCCATGCCATCAGGTGCACAAGTCATTTTGCCATGCTCATATAATATTTACCCCCATTGTATCTTAATACCCCAGTTCTGTCGTGCTAAGCTCAAAAGCCGTAAAAACATCGTAAATTTGGCTTTTATGGCATCAGATAGCTTAATTTACATCATGAACAGTATAGCCCATTAGCGATATAGTTTTTAAAACATGTAAAAAAACGTGAGTGAAAAGAAAACTATATTTACCAAACTTTTCTCTGAATTAGTGTTTCTTGACATACTGCTTTTGCGCTTATCGTGGCAGCGTTGACTATACAAATAGAAAGCAAAACAATATAATTATACATTAAAAACTGCACTTCAGTTCAAAGTTATTAAATTTCCCCATTCCTTATTCAGGTCACATCATCGAGAAAATCCCTGAGTTGCCTTTGGTCGTGTCCGACAAGGTCCAAGAGATCACCAAGACCAAGCAGGCTGTGATCTTCCTCAGACGCGTGAAGGCTTGGTCTGATGTGCTGAAGGTAAGAGACTATCCCGCCCTCACACCCACCACTGTCTTGTAAGCCAGGATCAGCAGTGGCACGCATTTTATGACACCGAGCGGTGAAGCTCGGCGAGTCTCAGGGAACACTAATCTGTCTGTAACCCACTGTGGCCAACTCCAAGAAACCAAAAAACAACAGATGACTAATAAAAATACAGGAGAAAATAGTAGTGGGGCAATTATTTGTAAGTTCTAAAGCTTTGAAATTTGTTGGATGGATTAGTTGTGAAATAACAGTAATATTACACTATGACGTCACCGAGAGTCGCCGGCCATAACGCTGTGGGCGTGCGAAAGAGATAGCGCGATATCCACGTGCCCACTTGCTCAGAACAATATTCCAAATATTAATAATTGCTTTATTTTTCAACCAATTTTAATGCTGATCTCACAGAACAATTTCTTTTTCATATTATTTTCTGTTACATATAAAATAATTTACAAAATCAAACATAGGAAACTACACTATTGTGTGATTGACCCGGGTAATTTATCGCCAGTCGGTCAATACTATCTGGGGATCTAGACAAAATCCCTTTTCTGTTAGCGTTTACGGTTACGGATAAAAAATAAATAATCGAGCTATAAAAAAGCTTGACGTTTTTGTAATAACAGTCCTAAGTTCATCCGCTTATAGTTTCCATTCTATGAGCTTGATATAATGGACAATATTAAAACACCAAACAACAGTGGGAATGCTAAAATATTGTATTCCGATATAGACTTGGAGTACATTCGTTCAACACAAAAAATTTAGGGAAAGGACATATCCAAACACTAGACTAAAATTCTAACCAAGATACTTTATATATTTGGATAGTATTCCCATACTAGGTTTTTGCAATAAATTGTATAATATTTATCTTTATTTGTTTTGCTTAAAAACGACATTTAATATGAATGTTTTTAAAAATAATTTTTTTTATGCATAATTTTTATTTCTATTAATCAAAATATGCATCCATGATATCGATGCTCTGCAAAATTGTTTGTTGTAATTTTGCAATGCCCTTTTGAAGTCATGTGTATGGTAGCCTACAAGCTCTTCAAAAACATTTTCTACTGCCTCTATATTGTAGGTGATCGCTGTTAAAATTAACAACGGATCTAAAGACACATTTCTGTTTTAGGTGTACAAGTCTCAGCGCCTGCGCGCTGGTAAGGGTAAGATGCGAAACCGTCGTCGCGTGCAGCGCAAGGGACCTCTCATCATCTACCACAAGGACAAGGTGAGGATATTGTTTGTTGCATAAAATAAAAAAATAAAATACTTTATTCATCACATAGGCAAACATAGTTGCACTTATGATAAGTCGAGACTCATTTAGTTATTTATTATTAATCACTTATATAACTACAGACATTTTTATTACGAGTAAAATAAATGATGAATAATAAAAAGTAAGAAGCCAGCTCGGGCTGGCAAGAAAAGCAATATAAAACAAGGGATACTTTTGTTAACAAAAAAATAATAATAATAATAGTAATGATAATGGGAGGAACGCGTCGCAATCCTCACCGGTGAGGACACTACAGGCCCTAGCCTAGCTATCCTACCTTAAGTAACAACTGCCTCGGTGGCGTAGTTGCATTACAGTACGACTGCAATGCTGAGGTCTCGGGTTCGATCCCCGGGTCGGGCAAAGTGATATTGAGTTTTTCTATTCAGTATCAGCCCGGAGTCGGGAATTTGTGCCCGATATGGCGAAAGGCTCGCCCCCATCACATCATGGGACGGAATAACGGCGAAAAGTGGGTGCACTAGTTGCGCCTCTGCCTACCCCTTCGGGGATAACAGGCGTGAGTGAGTGCATAAGTAAAAACTCGCATCTTTAGAACTAAATGACACAAAAAAATAATAATTGAAAATTGAGTTATCGTCATCAAATTATCTTAACCAGTTTTAAGTAATAATATGTCTCAGGATGACGAGCGCAGTGGAATGCCACACAGTACTTTGTAACCCAAGGTGCTGGATAGTGCTGCTACTGTTTATGGGTGGTCGTATCACTTATCATCAGGCGAACGGCATGCTCGGCTCGTCATTCGATGCCATAAATAAAATAATGCAATATTGACTTGCGTTAAGTCCTACCTAGTAAATACCAGAGATGCCTAACCCTATATATTTCCAGGGTTTATCCCGCGCGTTCCGCAACATCCCAGGCGTTGAGATGCTCAACGTGAACAAACTGAACCTGCTGAAGCTGGCGCCCGGAGGTCACGTTGGTCGTTTCATCATCTGGACTCAGTCTGCATTCGACAGGCTCGGTGAGTGTTTATGGTCACATTTAGGATGGAGAGTTATCTTCAGGAAGGAGGGCTTAGGTGCAGGTTCTCAGGGGAGAGGGCTGTTCTAGAAATTAATGGCTTTAGTCATAAACAGTTTACGAGATTATCGTCGGTATGGTAGCAGAGACTACCACGTTCACAGTCTGCCCGGACAATATTGTTTGCCTGTAACCAAAGAAGGGTGTTTTATTCCAATGACTTGTTCGGTTGTTAGTAATTTTAATTTCCCTGGTCTGGTGGTAGGTCTCTCATATGTACGAGTCCGAGTGGGTGGGTACCACCGCAATGTCTTTTTCTACCGCCAAGCAGCAGTGTGCAAGCACTGTTGTGTTTCGGTTTGAAGGATATTGTAGCCAGTGTAACAACTTGACATAATGAGACTTAACATCTTATGTCTCAGGATGACGAGCGCAGTAGAATGCCACACAGTTACAAAGGTAACTCAAGGTGCTGGATGGTGTTGTTACTGTTTATGGGTGGTCGTATCGCTTACCATCAGGTGAACGGCATACTCGTCTCGTAATTCAATGCCATAAAAAAAAGGTGTAATGTTACCTAAAAAAGTCTTCTGGCAGTACCGTTTGTTAAATAATTTTGTATCAAAATAAAAATTTCTAATAACATAATATCGGAAGACCCCCGTACTCTTACTCTCTCCGTACGATACGGTCTGAGTTACATACCAGAGGGGTATATTGAACGTTCCCGAAGGAAACATCTAGTCCGCTCACAAGCGGCACGGTGTGTCGACATGTGGAAAACAGTTGATTAGCACACGACTTCGCTCGCGTTTCTGTCTTCACGGGGCAAAAGCATAATGTAGCTGATAGATATTGCAGTAATTTCTTAGTTTATTGAGTTAGATAATAAGACTGATAGCTTTCAGTGTTATACCGGGTGGAAGGGAAACGCTCTCTATACCGGAACGGTAAGAGAGAAGAACCATAACATTAACGAAAAACTATATTCATTTGCAAAGCTAAGCGATAATACTTACGATTTTAGTATTTCCGTAATTCATGCACGCGCAATGTAAAGCGTACAAAAAACTACAAAGCAAACGCCGACAAGGCGGCACGGCGGCCACGCGGTCGTTAACCCGTCAGCTGATGTACGTGTTTCATTACGATTTTTTTGAAATATTGACCTTTTATACTATGTTTTTCAGCATAATAGTTTGATTTATCTATCCATACGTGAAGCTGTACAGAAATTTGAGAAAATCCTACAAAAATTTTAACAATGCGATCGCGATTTTTTTAGTGCCATCACGTTACGAATCACCAATACTGTCACCTGTATTCGTTTCCGAGAGCGTTTCCCTTCCACCCGGTATAATGAAGGCATAAATAAAATATTTACTCAGATTTAATAATTTTCCTATTGATGTGATTATTATCACTCACTTATTGACACAGTTATGCTGGCCTGTTCAAAATACACAGGCTGATAACAGACTGCCTTGGTGGCGTAGTTGTATTACGGTACAATTGCAATGCTGAGGTCTCGGGTACGATCACCGGATTGGGCACAGTGATATTGAATTTTTCACTATCAGCCCAAAGTCTGGAATTTGTGCCCGATATGGCGATAGGCTCGCCCCCTATCACATCATGGGATGGAAGACGTACAGAGAAAAGTGGTTGCATGAGTTGCGCTTCTGCCTACCCCTTCTGTGATTAATGGCGTGATTGTGTGTATGATGTATGTATGTGACGCCAACCCTGCAAATACAAATTTACTACCACCAGTAAATCTGACATTATCCCAACAGACGCCCTGTTCGGCTCATGGAAGACGCCGTCCAAGCTGAAGAAGAACTTCAACCTGCCGCAGCCCAAGATGGCCAACACTGACCTGACGCGTCTGCTTAAATCCGAGGAGATCCGCAGCGTCCTGCGCAAACCCAAGTACGTTATATTTTTCTTTCCTTCAGCCTCTAGAAGATCACTGCTGAACATAGGCCTCCCCCAAATATTTCAAGGCCAACTTGTCAGAAGATCGTCTGTCCACCTTGTAGGAAGACATCCCACACTGCACTGGCCAGTACATGGCCTCCATTCGAGATAGATGTATTTTTATATCGTTATATTTTTAATAAGTCATAGAAAGAGATGGAACTGGCGGAAGTCTGCAGATAGAGTGAGAAGAAAATATTTATATATATTTAAATGAACAGAGATGCATTTAATATTTCAGTTATGACAAGGATGTTAAGTTTTACAATGCTTAGTGGCCAAACCGTGCATGAACATTGCCTTGTAAAAATTTTGTTACAATAGGGATTCTAATGATATCTTTTTTTTACCCAGCTGAGGAAGTAGGTTGAATGTTTTTCGATCTTTGTTCAATTATGTGTAATAGCTTGGCACACTCTAAAGCCTAAACCATTAGATTTTGTCTCAGTATTGGGAGTGATGTAAAGTATATTTATCTAAAAGTGGCAGGTCCCTCATATGTAAGAGTCCGTCTGGGTGGGTACCACCGCAATGTCTATTCCTACCGCCAAGCAGTAATGTGCATGCACTGTTGTGTTTTGGTTTGAAGAACATTGTAGTCATTATAACTACTGGACATAATGAGAGTTAACATCTTATGTCTTAGGATGACGAGCGGGAAATGCCACACAGTACTTTGTAACTCAAGGTGCTGGATGGTGTTGCTACTGTTTATGGTCGTATCGCTTACCATCAGGCGAACGGCATGCTCGTCTCGTTTTAAAGTGCATGCTTACATTCAAATGATGATATTCTCTATCAGAGCATTGGGTTATGACAACCATGATTACCTATCACGTTGACAACTCCTGAACACCCCCATACTCCCACCCAAACCTCCCCAATACCCCCAAATACTAACCAATCTACCGTTACAGCAAGCGAGTGATCCACGCCAAACGCAAGCTCAACCCGCTGACCAACACTCGGGCTATGCTGAAACTCAATCCGTTCGCTGCTGTGCTCAAGAGGAAGGCGCTGCTGGACCAGGCCAGGACGAGGAATAAGAGAGCGCTGGCGCTTGCTGAGAAGCGTGGTGTGAGTGTTCAGACTTATCTTATATTTTTAACCGACTTCAAAATGGAGGTTCTGAATTCGATCCGTATGTATGTAGGGCCACTTGTTTCTCAAAAACTACTGATCCGATTTGGATGTGGTTTTCGATATTCAAATGTATAGTTTTCAGGGAAGATTTTTTCCGGGATAAAAATATTTACCAGGGTAAAATGTGGCTTATAGCACTACGAAGTAATGTAGCTTCCTATTAGTGAAAGAATTGTCAAAATCGGTTCAGCAGTTTTTGAGTGTTATCCATTAGAAGCAAATTTTTTCTCTCTATTATATTGTAAGATTTTCCGGGATAAAAGTCCTGCTTTATATTTTTCTGGGATAAAAATTAGCCTATGTTACTCATTGATAATTTTACTTTATATTGCACTAGGTGATGCTCGCGACTCCGCCCGCGTGAAAGAGTTTTTCCGGGATAAAAATATTTTCCCGGGATAAGAAGTAGCCTATAGCACTCAGGAGTAAAGTAGCTTACTATTAGTGAAAGAATTTTCAAAATCGGTTCTTTAGTTCCTGAGATTAGCGCGTTCAAAGAAACAAACTCTTCAGCTTTATAATATTAGTATAGATTTACATATAATTGACTGGAAACTGAGTAGTCCAATTCGAATCGCAATTCTATTTGGACCCATGAATAAAGCAATTAATAACTAAATGATGATATTCTCTATCAGAGCATTGGGTTATGAGTACCATGATTACTTACACGTTGACAACTACTGATACTACCCTCTCAAATGCCCTCCCAAAACCCCCCAAGCAGTTGTTATAACTCTTGAATTTACAGATCAAACTGCCTGATGACCACCCAGCGGTGAAGGCTGAGAAATTGAGGGAAAGGAGACGCAAGGCAATCAGCGCTGCCATGGCTAAGAAGCCCAAGAAGCCTGTTGCGAAGAAGACCGCACCTCCCGCGCCCAAGAAGAAGACCGTGGAGAAAGCCGCAAAAAAGGCGGAGAAGAGGACGGCTAAGCCGGCCGCGAAGCCAGCAGAGAAGAAGGCTAAGCCGGCGGCGAAGCCAGCAGAGAAGCCAGCGGCTAAGTGAAGGGAATAAAGTTTTATAGACTATGCGAGTTGTTTTTATTAGTTTTTATGCAAAATATACTGAAATTTGGACTAAATTCAGCTGTTTCATGAGAAAATTACACATACATAGCTTAGCCTGTATGGACAAACGTTACTTGCTAAGTACAGATAGGGCTGCCATCACCTAAATTGCTGACGCTGGATAAACACGGCAAAAATCCCGGACTTTTGGGCCAAATATGGGTTTTTTCTCGGACACCTCTGAGAAAACATTGTTATATTTTTTAATTTTTATTCATTTACGTATACAGCTTGTTATTAAAATCGAATTAAGTACGTATGTAACATTTTTAATATAAACACTCTCTGAGGTAATATGGTAACGAAACTAATAATTAGAAACTACTAATAACTATAATACTTCGATCGTCGACTATTTTGCCGTGCCTTCTTGAATGCGGGTTATGAATGAATTTTTAACTCGGATTTACTTCAATTTATCGCTTATCTATAAAAAAATTGGATTAACTCGGACACTTTTTGAAAACTGCCGTACGGCCCCCGGACGCCCTTCAAACTAGGGCAAATCCGGGGAATTCCGGATGGTTGGCAGCCCTAAGTACACTCAGCAGCATAAATATCTGTACAAAATCAAAATTTCAAATCGCCTATATTAACGCGTTATACCGGGTGGAAGGGAAACGCTCTCTATCCCGGAAAGGTTAGAGAGAAGAACCATAACATTAACGAAAAACTATATTTATTTGCAAAGCTAAGCGATAATACTTACGATTTTAGTATTTCCGTGATTCATGCGCGCGCAATGTAAAGCGTACAAAAAACTGGGCGGCCGCCGCGCTGCGCCGGCACCGGCCCGCGGTCGTTAACCCGTCAGCTGATGTACGTGTTTCATTACGATTTTTTTGAAATATTGACCTTTTTTACTACGTTTTTCAGAATAATAGTTTGATTTATCTATCCATACGTGAAGCTGTACAGAAATTTGAGAAAATCCTACTAAAATTGTAACACTGCGATCGCGATTTGTTTAGTGCCATCACGTCAGGAATCACCAATACTATCACCTGTATTCGTTTCCGAGAGCGTTTCCCTTCCACCCGGTATAGGTAATTTGAAATTTTGAATTTGTTCAGCTACTTTGCTGGTGACTACAGAGCAATGCTATGATAACAAAGCCTATATCCACAACCGTTACACACTAAATTAGGGCGAAAAGCTACTAATCTTTGCGCCCTAATTAATAAAAATAAGTCTGTTTCTCAGTGCTTACGGCATGACTAGGCAAAGGGCGACTGATTGGCTATCCGATAAACGAAGCTGAATAAAGCCACAAAAACTATGAAATTGAGTATGGGTTCGGGCGCACTCCGCGTTCTCATAGTGAATACTGCTGCAATTTACATGTCATTTTTACATTATGTTACTAAATGAAACCACATATTCGTCTATACCTCTGCTAACATCGTGCCAAAAATTATCAATGAATAACAAATACTTTTGCCAAAAATCTCGGTTGTAGTATTCAAATTTTTTTATGATTTTGTAGTTTAGTGCGAATATGGTGTGTGCGTGAGTGTATTTCTGACTGAAAGTGTAATGTTGCTGCTGCGAGGAATTCTCCTAGAGCAGTCATAGTGGCATTAGGGTGTGTAAACTTAAACTTACTTTTTATTGATATTTATTTTGTTCGAAACTTACAATTTTTTATTTTACATCTATGGTTAAAATAACCTTAATGGAAAGTGTTATGTTCAACGAGATAAGTATGTGGTTTCATTTATTAACGCAATGTCAAAATGACCCTGTATATTTAATTCATAGTTTGCAGTCTGCACACAAGTATAACAAAATATCGACTTAGTAAGCCACGTTGAACTAAGCTTAGTTTTCGGTGTACAACCTGGAAAAATCCTGTGCTTCGAGGTTATGATAAAAATTATTAGTTATAGCAGTGCTCGCGGCTCCGCCCGCGTGAAAAGGTTTTTCCGGGACAAAAATATTTTCCCGAGATAAAAAGTAGCCTATAGCACTCAGGAGTTATGTAGCTTCCTATTAGTGAAAGAATTTTCAAAATCGGTTCAGTAGTTCCTGAGATTAGGGCGTTCAAACAAACAAACTCTTCAGCTTTATAATATTAGTATAGATTTGGATGTAGTGGGTTACATGGAATAGCTTGGTAATCAAATTATTTCTTAATAAGACAACAATGAATAGATAAATTGAAATTTAATAAAGAATTCAAAAAGTTAACATTCAATTCTATATCAATTTCCTTAAAACCATGAATGTAATACAGCTTAATATATTGAAACATGCTTCAATAACTTTCATTATCAGTGTTATGTAAAACTTGAACGTTTTATGTTTTATGATATGGCGATAGGCTCGCCCCCTATCATATCATGGGACGGAATAATGGCGAAAAGTGGGTGCACTAGTATCGCCTCTGCCTACCCCTTCGGGGACAACAGGCGTGAGTGTATATATGTATATATTGAACGTTTTTCAAACACTTCAAAATGTATGCACTACACATACACACACAGACTTTTACCCCGAAGGGGTAGGCAGAGGCGCAACTAGTGCACCCACTTTTAGCCGTGCATATACCGTCCCATGATATCGGGCACAAATTCCAGACTCCGGCTGATATTGGATAGAAAAACTCTCACTTTGCCCGACCCGGGGATCGAATCCGAGACCTCGGCTTTGCAGGCGTACCGTAATACACCGAGGCAGCATGTAGGCACTAAAATGTAAAAACATCTATCTATCTATACTAATATTATAAAGCTGAAGAGTTTGTTTGTTTGTTTGAACGCGCTAATCTCAAGAACTACTGGTGCGAATTGAAAAATTCTTTTTGTGTTGAATAGACCATTTATCGAGGAAGGCTATAGGCTATATAACATCACGATGCAACTATTAAGAGCGAAGAAATGATGGAAAATGTGAAAAATGCGGGGAAAATTATTCATCCTTGAGGGCTTCCTTTGCGTGCGCTGCGAAAATGGTTCAAGATATCAAAAATATATGTATGAAAGAATTATTCCTCTTGAAATGATCTAAAAAAAAGTTCGCGACAGTATATGTCTATCTTTTAAGATTAACTCACTAGAACTGTTTTATGGTAATCAAATTTGTTCGAAATTAATGCATTATTTGTTAAGAGTTGTATCAACGTCACAATATTAATCTTTATACAAATAAATGTGTTGGATAGAGTGATTCAACGGGAAGGTTTTTATGTACTTTTAGCCCGGAAAAACTCATTAACGCGGGCGAAGCCGTGGGCAAAAGCTAGTACTAATATAAAGCTGAAGAGTTTGTTTGTTTGAATGCGCTAATCTGAGGAACTACTGAACCGATTTAGAAAATTGTTTCACTAATAGGAAGCTACATAACTCCTGAGTGCTATAGGCTACTTTTTATCCCGGGAAAATATTTTTGTCCCGGAAAATCTTTTTCACGCGGGCGGAGCCGCGAGCACCACTAGTTGTATATGAGATTGGAAAAATCGAGAAACAATGAAAACAAACAATATACTTATGAATAATGTTTATTTACAATTACATACGCTCTATTCTATACTAAAATTTATTTGTAAATGACAAATATTACTGGTGGTAGGACTCTCATATGTAAGAGTCTGTCTGGGTGGGTACCACCGTAATGCCTATTCCTACCGCCAAGCAGTAATGTGCATGCACTGTTGTGTTTCGGTTTGAAGGACATTGTAGCCAGTTTAACTACTGGACATAATGAGACTTAACATCTTATGTCTCAGGATGACGAGCGCAGTGGAATGCCACACAGTACTTTGTAACTCAAGATGCTGGATGGTGTTGCTACTGTTTATGGGTGGTCGTATCGCTCATATATATCAACATGCTCGTCTCGTCATTCAATGCCATAAAAAAAAATCATATCACGTATATAAGACCTAAACTACCTTTTACCTTTTTTGACTCGTCAAGCCCCGCGGCGGACTCCGGTGTCCTTATATATAGGGTTTTCCATACATCTATAATTTATATAAGCGGGGCTTGAAGGGTTAATTTTACAACGACTCGGCTAACTGCATCTGTGATGGTAAGTGTAGAGAAGCCCAAAACCATGACCGGCACGAGATAAACATCCCCGGACGGTCAGCACAGTTAGCTTGAGTATGGTCATATCCAGACTACCACCAGAAATTAGTCTCAATAAGGTAGTTTCCTATGTTTGATTTTATACACAATTTTATATGTAAAAGAAAAAAAAAACGAAAACGAAATTCTGTGAAATCAGCATCAAAATTCGTTGAAAAATAAAGCAGATATTCATATTTGAAATATTGTGAGCAAAAGTGGGGGCGTGGACATCGCGCTATCTCTTTCGCACGCACGCAGCGTTATGGTCGGTGACACTCGATGACGTCACAGTCTGACATTACTCTTGACAACTTCTTCCACCAAACTTCAAAGCTTTACAACTTATTTATTATTACGCGAATTTCGAAAATTATTTTTCGCTAGATTTGGGATGGCATACATTTTTGATTACTATAATATATTTCTGGTGTCATGTAGCCGAATAAGTTATTAGTAATCCGCCGCGGTATTCGCCAAATAATCTCTTCTGCCGATATTCGACGCCTGTTTGTTCTGCACCGCCTCCAATTTGGGACACTCTGTTGAGAAAAAAAAACATAATTTAGCTTATTGTGAAAATTCTACTGGTACTGGTGGTAGGTCTCTCATATGTAAGAGTCCGTCTAGGTGGGTACCACCGCTATGTCTATTTCTACCGCCAAGCAGCTGTGTGCATGCACTGTTGTGTTTCGGTTTGAAGGATATTGTAGCCAGTGTAACTACTGGACATAATGAGACTTAACATCTTATGTCTCATGTCGAGCGCAGTGGAATGCCACACAGTACTTTGTAACTCAAGGTGCTGGATGGTGTTGCTACTGTTTATGGGCGGTCGTGTCGCTTACCATCAGGCGATCGGCTCGTCTCGTCGTTGAATGCCATAAAAAATCACTTTTTGTAGTTACCATTGCTTGCTGGATACATGCATTCAGATGATTTTTTTATTTTGATTTGCTTCCGTATTTGTTGATGATGAAATTATTATTACATTTGCATGTAATGAATTGAACATTATCGTTGTACTGATTAGTGGAAACGGTTTAATACAATCGTTCTAATCGAACAAAAATAAATAAGTACTAAAATATTATCACGCCTTTCCCCTTTTCTGGGATAGGTAGAGGTTTAATCACACACATATCGCACCTTTAGGATGAAAACGACACAATTCAAAAAGATAGAAAATTGGGCTATCTTCATAAAATTACTTAAAACGAAGTACTCAATATAACAACAGTTCAAACAAAACCATATTCAAGCAGGAAAAGGACAAAACTGTTATATTGGTCCCTTTTTATTATATTTTTATAAATAAGCGACTAGTTTTTAGTCATTTAAAAATTACAACTCAATTTTCTATTTTTTTTTATTGTGTCGGTTTCGTCCTAAAGGTGCGATATTTTGCCCGCCAAGGGCGTGGGGGCAGGCGGGTGTCAGTGACCCCCGAGATTGAACACGAGTACCTACATACAAAATATAGGAATTATCTACGTCATTATCGCTCTCACCCCTTCTAGATCATTTAGTTCTCATGCAATATTGTGATTGAGCAGAGACCTAATGTCAGTACTCGAACCGGGGCTCGAACCCGAGACGGCGCGGCAGTACGACGGCACACTACGACAGTTCAACATATATTTATCACAAACACTCGCGCCTTTCACCCTTGAAGGGGTAGGCAGAGGCGCAACTAGTGCACCCACTCTTCACCATGCATATTCCGTCCCATGATAGTGGGCGACCCTATCACCAAATCGGGCACAAATTCCCGAATCCGAACTGACTTATTAGAAAAACCCAATATCACTGCCCGACCCGGGGATCGAACCCGAGACCTCAGCAGTTGTACCGTAATACAACTACGCCGAGGCAGTCCGATATTTAACTTCAGCTAATAGAATACCTAGTGGACGATAGCCTAGTTGGGAATGGAACGGTCTGTAGAGACAATGTCCGGAGGTTCAAAACCCAAACACACCTCTGACTTTTCAAAGTGACGTGTGTATTGTTTATCAATTATCGTTCACTTTTACGGTGAAGGAAAACATCGTGAGGAAACCTGCATACCTAAGAAGTTCCTTATAAGAATTTTGAAGGTATGTGAAGTCTACCAGCCCGCACTAGGCCAGCGTGGTGGACTAAGCCAAACCCTCTCAGTAGAGGAGGCCCGTGCCCAGCAGTGGGCAGTATATAATACAGGGCTGGTTGCAATAGAATACCTGTAATGCGATGTCCGAGGCCGCCACAGTAGGAGCATCCCTGTCCGTCCGGGACGGGTACTTCGGGCGCTCCGATCATGTCCAAGAGGAATGGAGGCACCTGAAACAAATTTAACTGGTGGTAGGTCTCTGTTTTTTATGGCATTAAATGACGAGACGAGCATGCAGTTCACCTGATGGGAAGCGATACGACCACCCATAAACAGTAGCAACACCATCCAGCACCTTGAGTTACAAAGTACTGTGTGGCATTCCACTGTGCTCGTCATCCTGAGACATAAGATGTTAAGTCTCATTATGTTCAGTAGTTACACTGGCTACAATGTCCTTCAAATCGAAACACAACAGTGCATGCACACTGCTGCTTGGTGGCAGAAATAGCCCTCCATTCATAACCAACTTTTTGAAAACATTCATATAAATAGTAGTTTTCAAGCCAAACAAAATAACATGCATCTCAAAATTTTATGCATCTTTAAAATTAAACAATTTATTGCAAAAGGCTAGTTTTCAGGAGTTCTATCCAAATATAAATGCACTGTCTTGTTTGATTTTCAGGCCCATTTTTGGACATGTCCTTTACATACAGAAAATATACACATTTAAACGCTTAGGCATGTTTATAAAACAATACAAAATATTGAGCAAAAATAACATTTCAATGTGTTTAATCGATAAAAACTTTTTCATAAATTAAATCGATTGTTACAAGAAATCGAATCGGTAACGCATTACATCCCTAATTGGTTAGAAACTGAACTGTCAAAAGTTAAATAAATGGGAGAGTTTTAGCGGGAACTTGGAAGTGTCATGAGGTGCTCTTGTTTTAATTCATAATTTTGGTGATACTTAGTGTTATGTTGCATAATTATGGTGGTATATTATCCAATATAGTTCTATTAAAGGGCTCAAATTAAATGAATTGAAATAACTGTGCTAATCAACCGTTTTTTGTTGCCGCCAAAACTCCTCGACAAAGTCTTGGTAAGGTAGCCACTGCTTTACTGCGACATAGTACATAGGTTAAAAAAAGACAACCAAAAATATCACTTAAGACGAGGCTGTATGGGCTTGAACCCTTTGCCTTCCCTATAAGGGAAAATTATTTACAAAAAATAAATAAATGGTTGGACGGAGAATCTAACGTAATATCATAAACGCCAAAGTTTGTAAGAATGTATGGATGTTTGTTACTCTTTCACGTAAAAACTACTGAACGGATCTCGATGAAATTTGGTACACGGGCAGATCGTGTCCTGGATTAACATATAGGCAACTTTTTATGCCGGAAAAACTTTTTAACGCGGGCGGAGCCGCGGGCAAAATCTAGTAATACATATGTGTTCTTTCTTGTGGCATGTAGGCATGCATTATAAGCTCCATCCCTGCCTACCTTCTGTCCGGCCTCGGTGAGCAGATGCGCCAGGTCCCGCAGCACACTCTCGTCCACGGCCCGCCCCAGGAGGGTGGTGGCGACCCCCCCACCCCCCGCTCGACCCGTCCTCCCTATCCGGTGCACGTAGTTCTCGATGTCTTCCGGCATGTCGTAGTTAATCACGTGCTGGATGTTCGCGAAGTCGAGACCTGGGGGCACTCTTTATTATACTGGTACGCATTGCGATGCATCCCAACTCTCTCGCTAGCAACTTGATGAGTAAAACCTCCAGCAGTTTCCAAAGAATTAAAAGAAAATCACCCGCAGACTTAATATGATTTCATGAAAAGAATAATGGTAAAGCCGCTGGGCTTTGTCCATTCAAGACGACCAGAAATTCCTAACCTCCAGCTAAATGCCTAAACACAGGCAGATTGCAGGAAACAAAAATTAAAAAAAAAAAAATTATACTGGTGGTAGGTGTCTAGAATGCGAGGGACCGTCTGGTTAAAACAACTGTCAAAGAACGACTTTACAAAAAAGGCTATTACAGTATAGGAGATTATTTGGAAGATACAAATGCTTGGGATTAGGTTGCTTGCATTCATACATGTTCCATAATATGAATTTATATTGTTAATTGAAATTTGTATTTAAATATGTGTTAGAAAAAACAAGATGACATAAAAATAACCACGCTGAGTTTCTTGGTGCTTCTTCTCAGGTCAGTGGGCTTTTCCGAAGCACTGGTAGAATCATATAGTTTAAAAAAAAAACATTGTTAAAAATGACGTGTAAAAGTGCCCCTAGGGGCCTAATTACATAATAAATGATTTGAGTTTGAGCTACCACCGCTATGCCTATTCCTACCGCCAGCAGAGCATGCACTGTTATGAGGTTTGAAAGCCATTGTAGCCTTAATTACTGGGCATCATGAGACTTAACCAATGTCTCCGGGTGACGAACGAGGAGTTTTTTTTATGGCCTTGGAATGACAAGATGAGCAAGCCGTTCGCCTGATGGTAAGCGATACGATCATAAACAGTAGCAACACCATCCAGCACCTTGAGTTACAAAGTACTGTGTATTCCACTAGTTTCATTATATCCAGTAGTTACACTGGCTACAATGTCCTTCAAACCGAAACACAACAGTGCATGCACAGTGCTGCTTGGCGGTACAAATAGACATTGCGGTTGTACCCACTCAAACGGACTCTTACATTTGAGAGACCTACTTCCAGTAAAAGTGTCACGCAGTTTGTAAAAGTTCTGTGTGCTGTTACTGTTTATGGTCGTATCGCTTACCATCAGACGAGCGACGTGCTCGTCTCGTCATTGAGGGGTCTTTTTTATCTCCAATGCATACTTAGACGATATATAGGTTCATTTTAACACTACGTTACTAAAATAAGTACATGTATACATGTACAGTCAGCGGCATAAATATCTGTACAAAATCAAAATTTCCAATCGCCTATATACGCGTTAAGTTAAACTGACACATTTGTTTCTTCGTTTGAAGTAAATTAAATCTCACACACACACACACACTCACGCCTGTTATCCCCGAAGGGGTAGGCAGAGCCGCAACTAGTGCACCCACTTTTCGCTATTATTCCGTCCCATGATGTGATAGGGGGCGAGCCTATCGCCATATCGGGCACAAATTCCAGACTCCGGGCTGATACTGAATAGAAAAACTCAATAGCACTTTGCCCGACCCGGGAATCGAACCCGAGACCCCAGCTTTGCAGTCGTACTGTAATACAACTACGCCACCGAGGCAGTTTTGAATTAGTTCAGGTATTTATGCCGCTGACTGTATTCTAATATGGACGGACTCTAATAGACGAATGGTTTTCAAGCCATAATTCGCAAAAAACCTTCTTCCATGCTGCAGCGCCTAAGAAACAGTAGTAACGGCATGTAAAGCGTGATCGCTGAGCGGTTTGACTGTCCTTTCCAAAATTATTGGATGAAAGTATTTCTGGGATTATAATACAATAAATGTAGTAGCTATAAGTAATTTATTGTGATTTTAATTTATATGGATTATGTGATCTGAATTAAATAAAATAATAATAATACCTTTGCTAGCAACGTCAGTGGCCACTAAGACATCCTTCTCCCCCTTCCTGAAAGCTTCAACGGCTCTGGACCGCTCCTCTTGATCCTTGCCGCCGTGGATGGCCACCGCTTCCACTCCTACGAATGAATACTGTATTTTGCTTTGTTCAATTTTGACAATTCTATTTATTATTTAGTATAGTTATTATACGAATATAAACGCAAAAGTTTGTTAGAATGTATGCTTGTTACTCTTTCACGCAAAAACTACTGAACTGATTTCGATGAAATTTGGCACACGGGTAAATCATGTCCTGGATTAACACGTAGGCTTTTTACTCCGGGAAAACTTATTCACGCGAGCGGAGCCGCAGGTTAAAGCTAGTAGCAAATAATACGAAAAAAAAGCCGTCTAGTGAAATCAGCAATAAAATTGGTTAAGAAATGAGTCAGTAATTCATATTTCAAATATTGACATGTACGCGTAATGCGGATAGCGCGCTAACTCTTTCTTTCGCGTATCGTAGCGCGTGATGACGTCAACTCGATATTGTTGTGTCTCTTTCGTTTTTTGACATTTTGCCCTCCCATCAGATTTCAAAGGATCTTATTGATTATTTATCAGATTTTAATTTTTGCATTAGATTATAAATGATCTAATTTTTTTTAATCGAACAACTCCTGTTAGCGCAAGGCTTTTCTTGTCCCCCCCCTTCCTAGCTACTCATCGAATAGAAGGGGAGGCGTGTACTTTAGGCAGTAGGGTAGCGTGACATAAAAACATTGTGTACCCAGGGGCGGGTTGGATACGTTGGCTGCCCTAGGCCTACGAAAGATTGCCCCCCTATGTGCTGTAACGCACGAAAAACTAAATAAACTGTACAAATTAAATTAAAATGGAAAAAAACTATAGTAAGTGATTTAATTATCTTAATCAGTGTATTTCAGATACTGATTCTTACCATTTCTATTAGTGCTATGCTATATGGACACATTTTTGAGTTTTTACACGAAGGCGCGTAGGCAACCACTTAAAAAAATATAAAAAAAAAACGATCAAATTTTGTCGCCCCCGAAATTTTACCGGCCTAGGCCCGGGCCTACTTGGCCTATATTCCCCTACAACAGAGGTTCACAGTGACCCTCCGTTGAAGAACATTCCAGTACTAACCTTTAAGCAGCAGATACTCATGTATAGCGTCCACGTCCTGCTTCCTCTCGGCGAACACCAGCGCCGGGGGCGGAGTCTTCTGCAGGCAGTGCAGCAGGTGGACGGTCCTCGCCTCCGCCTGCACCGCCTCCAGCTCCTGCCGGACCGTCAGCGACGCGGCGCCCGCGCGACCCACGTTCACTGTCACGGGCTTTACTAGCGCTGATCTGTGAAGAGAAAAAAAAAAACTTTACTAGCGCTGATCTGTGAAGAGAAAAAAAAAACTTTACTAGCGCTGATCTGTGAAGAGAAAAAAAAACTTTACTAGCGCTGATCTGTGAAGAGAAAAAAAAAACTTTACTAGCGTTGATCTGTGAAGAGAAAAAAAAACTTTACTAGCGCTGATCTGTGAAGAAAAAAAAACTTTACCAGCGCTGATCTGTGAAGAGAAAAAAAACTTTACTAGCGCTGATCTGTGAAGAGAAAAAAAAAACTTTACTAGCGCTGATCTGTGAAGAGAAAAAAAAAAACTTTACTAGCGCTGATCTGTGAAGAGAAAAAAAAAAATTTACTAGCGCTGATCTGTGAAGAGAAAAAAAAACTTTACTAGCGCTGATCTGTGAAGAGAAAAAAAAAACTTTACTAGCGCTGATCTGTGAAGAGAAAAAAAAACTTTACTAGCGCTGATCTGTGAAGAAAAAAAAACTTTACCAGCGCTGATCTGTGAAGAGAAAAAAAAACTTTACTAGCGCTGATCTGTGAAGAGAAAAAAAAAACTTTACTAGCGCTGATCTGTGAAGAAAAAAAAACTTTACCAGCGCTGATCTGTGAAGAGAAAAAAAACTTTACTAGCGCTGATCTGTGAAGAGAAAAAAAAAACTTTACTAGCGCTGATCTGTGAAGAAAAAAAAACTTTACCAGCGCTGATCTGTGAAGAGAAAAAAAAAGAGTGTAGGGCCAATAGGTCAACAGAATCGCATTGAATGACGAGACGAGCGTGCCGCTCGCCTGATGGTAAGCGATACGACCATAAACAGTAGCAACACCATCCAGCACCTTGAGTTACAAAGTACTGTGTGTCATTCCACTGCGCTCGTCATCTTGAGACATAAGATGATAAGTCTCATTACGTCCAGTAGTTACACTGGCTACAATTTCCTTCAAACTGAAACACAACAGTACATGCACATTGCTTCTTGGCGGTAGAAATACATTTCGGTGGTACCCACCCAGACGGACTCCTACATAGGAGACCTACCACCAGTAAAATTAAAACCACCAGTCTAAATAATTTCATTTAATTTCTTTTAAGAACCTACCTGGCAAAGTTCTGTATCTTCTTCGGCATGGTGGCACTGAACAGTAGCGTCTGCCGCTGTCCAGCGAAGTAAGAGAAAATAGTCCTTACGTCCTCCTCGAAACCCATGTCGATCATGCGGTCCGCCTCGTCCATGCATAGGTAGCGGCACACGTTTAGGCGTACCTGGGGGTACAGTTAACACCATTAGTAGCGGAACAAAATTTCAAATAGCCTATACCGGGTGGAAGGGAAACGCTCTCGGAAACGAATACAGGTGATAGTATTGGTGATTTCTGACGTGATGGTACTAAGCAAGTCGCGATCGGATTGTTACAATTTTAGTAGGATTTTCTCAAATTTCTGTACAGATTCACGTATGGATAGATAAATCAAACTATTATTCTGAAAAACATAGTAAAAAAGGTCAATATTTCAAAAAAATCGTAATGAAACACGTACATCAGCTGACGGGTTAACGACCGCGTGGCCGGCGCCTTGTCGGCGTTTGCTTTGTAGTTTGTACCCTACCCAGTTTTTTGTACGCTTTACATTGCGCGCGCATGAATTACGGAAATACTGAAATCGTATGTATTATCGCTTACCTTTGCAAATGAATATAGTTTTTAGTTAATGTTATGGTTCTTCTCTCTTACCGTTCCGGTATAGAGAGCGTTTCCCTTCCACCCGGTATACACTTTAAGTTAAAGTTATTGTGAAAAGAAAAAAGTTATTAAAAACGCAAAAGTATGTAGGCGATTTGAAATTTTGAATTTGTACAGATACTTATGATGCGACTGTACATTGTTCATCATTATCATCAGCCACATAACGTCCACTGCTAAACACAGGCCTCCCCCAAAGATTTTCAGATGGACCTGTCAAAAGTAGCCCGCATCCAACGCGTTCCCGCGGCCTTTACCAAGTCATCAGTCCACCTTGCAGGTGGATGGCAGACGTTTGCCAGTACGTGGTCTCCACTCGACAACTTTTTTGCCCCATCTGCCGTCAGTTTTTCTTCATAATCATCACCATCACATCATGAGAGGAAATACAAGGTGAATTTTCAAAGTAGGAAATAAGAAACTTTGAGGTTTAGCGAAAAATACTCAAAGGAGTCTCGAGTCTGATTTTAATCAATTCTTGGCTAGGAATATTGACTTTTCAAAAATCCAATGACGTTTAAATTTTAATCAAAATCGACTCCGAGACTCCTTTGAGCATTTTTCGGGTCAGGTTTCGTCATCCACACCCACTTGAGAAATTCACCCTGTATATGCGGCCAAAAGTGGCTGCACTACTTGCGCCTTTGCCTACCCCTTCGGGGATAAAAATCATGAGCGTGAAAAAAAAATAATTACCATTTTCTTGTCCAACATGTCCATGAGCCTGCCCGGAGTTGCGACCATAATATGAACGCCTCTTTGCACCACCTCCATGGACTCGGAAACCGGTACACCTGCAAAAACGAGACGAGCATGCCGTTCACCGGATGGTTCTATTTTTCAATTGGATTTTCTATAAAGCATGTTCTTTAGTTTTTAAAATTCTAATCAGTATCAGCTCGGAGTCTGGAATTTGTGCCCGATATGGCGATAGGCTCGCCCTCTATCTCATCATGGGACGAAATAACGGCGAAAAGTGAGTGCACTAGTTGCGCCTATGCCTACCCCTTCGGGGATAACAGGCGTGAGTGCGCGCGCGCGCGCGCGCGTGTGTGTGTGTGTGTGTGTGTGTGTGTGTGTGTGTGTGTGTGTGTGTGTGTGTGTGTGTATTGAAGTCCTCACCTCCAATCGCCAAGCAGCTCCTGATCTCCGGGCTGCCGGTCATCTTGAGGTGTTTGATGAAGTGCAGTATGATATCATGAGTCTGCTTCGCCAGCTCACGTGATGGACATATTATCAAGCCGTATGGACCTTCGTTCCTGAAACAATAAATAAGTATTACACACACACACACACACTCAAGCCTGTTATGCCCGAAGGGGTAGGCAGAGGGGCAACTAGTGCACCCACTTTTCACCGTTATTCCGTCCCATGATGTGATAGGAGGTGAGTCTATCGCCATATCGGGCACAAATTCCAGACTTCAGGCTGATACTGAATAGAAAAACTCAATATCACTTTGCCCGACCCGGGGATCGAACCCGAGACCTCAGCATTGCAGTCGTACTGTAATACAACTAAGCCACCAAGGCAGTCTGTATTACCTAATAAGTATTAATAAGTATTACCTATTTATTATCCCAGAGGCTTACAACTGCCTCGGTGGTGTAGTTGTATTGCGTACACGTTACGAGTACGATTTGCTGAGGTCCTGGGTTCGAATCCCGGGTCGAGCCAAAAACATGGTGATTGGGTTTTCCATCCTAAATATTACTCAGTCGCAGCTCGAAGTCAGGAAGTTGTCGGTGTGATACCCCCGTGCCTCGGAAAGTACATAAAGCCGTTGGTCCTGCGCCTGATCTCCGGTCATGTCTGCCGTCTCACCGGACTATGAGAGTGAAGGAATAGCGAGTGTAATTCGCACACACTTGTGCCCTATATATCCTGCATACCTGGCTGATCTCCGTTGAGATTGACCGCCGTGGCCGAAACTGGCTAGGATGATTACGTTACTCACAAAAATGAATGACGAGACGAGCAAGCCGCTCGTCTGATGGTAAGCGATACGACCATAAACAGTAACACCATAGAGAAGTTTGAATTACAAAAACCGATTAAGTGCGAGTTGGATTTGCGTACAGAGGGTTCCATACAAACTTGTAGATAAGGTATTTAAGTATATAAGTTAGTTCACCAAAATTAATTAATAAGTTAATAGAATTTATTAAGTTTAGTAAAATCGTTTTGTTTTTGTTATTAGACATACATACATACATATACACTCACGCCTGTTATCTCCGAAGGGGTAGGCAGAGGCGCAACTAGTGCACTCACTTTTCGCCGACATTCCGTCTTATGATGTGATAGGGGGCGAGCCTATCGCCATATCGGGCACAAATTCCAGACTCCGGACTGATACTGAATAGAAAAACTCAATATCACTTTGCCCGACCCGGGGATCGAACCCGAGACCTCAGCTTTGCAGTCGTACTGTAATACAACTACGCTACCAAGGCAGTATTAGAGTACATATTTATAGATTTCAGATTTTTTCCTCTAGATGTACTGTAAGACCTTGCTGTATGCCATATTTCATGATTCTTGGTCATCGGGAAGTACCCTACAGGTATTGATTCTCTTGCGAAATCGCAAAATATGCGAAAACATGCGACATAAACGGTCATGTCTTTTGATCGCATTGACTTACAAGTTTGATTTTTTCACATCTGAAAAAGACCGTAGACCCGAATATTTCATATAAATTCAACTCCAACTGGATATGTTAACGCGTTCCTGAGAAAAAGGGGTCTTGACAAACATACAGACAGACAGAAAAAGGATCTTGACTAGCGTTGAAAATTCTAAAAGAAACGAATTGTTTCTTTCAAGAAAAAAACGGGAACATCGTTTTTTCGGTTTTTTCGTTCTGAGCACTGAAAATTTTAAACCACGAGACTTGATTTTTTTCTTTGTTTGTTAGTTGTTACTCATTTATGAGCTTTGCTGTTATTAATAAAAAAAATGGTAGCAGTGATTCTTTTTGTGTTGGGTTCAATATAGACTGCACTGGCAGTGTTTACTTATGTGAAAACATAAATACACACATAAATTTATATATTTATGATGATAAATTTCGAAAAAAGCATGGTTTATTTCGGTTGATTTCGTTTTTTTCCGAAATTAACTCGTTTTTTTAGAGAAACATTCGTTTTTTTCTCGATCAAACTTCTGTGAAATTTTAAATGTTACACTGAAAAAAACGATGGACTGAAAAAAACAAACGGGAATATTCCCAGTTTTTTTAACGCTAGTCTTGACCAACGGACAAACAAAAAAGGGATTTTGAAAGAAACGGGAATATTCCCAGTTTTTTTCAACGCTAGTGTTGACAGTCAGTCAAACAATAAAGTGATCTTATAACGGTTCCCTTTCCCTTTGAGGTACGGAACCCTAAAAATGTATTCTACAGCGTTCGTCACGCTCAGACATTATATAACCCATAATGCTATATAATTTAGGCTTCCATGTCCTTCAAACTGGAACACCCAATGTCGTTATAGCCTAATTTAGATTTGTTTGATTTTTTATTTTTTTTTTATTTATTTATTTAACACAAAACAGGTTACAACCATGAATATAATAATTATAAATTATTGATCACAAAATATACTTACTTCTAATCGTAACCCAAAACTTGTGTATAAAGAAAAGTGAAATAAAGTGGACTAGTTTACAATATTATTTATTACAAAGTATATAGAAATATTACGACAAATTATTGTAAACTGAAGTTATTTTAACTAGATTGATGCTGAACTCACTTGATGAACGGCATTTTGATTTCCTGCTCCAAACAGAACATGATGATAGGCAGCGTAAACACCAGGGTCTTGCCTGACCCTGTGAACGCTATTCCTATCATGTCCCTTCCACTGAGCACTGCAGGAATGCCTTGCACTTGGATTGGGGTCGGTTTCTTGATGCCTTTCGCTTCTAGACCTCGTAGGATACCTGGAAAAAGATTATTTTTTTTGGGTCCGCAAAGTAACCCGCCCTGATAACTGGAGTAGAGACTCAGTGGCATAGCGGAGTGGAGTGAGACAATGAGTACAATAAAGCCTTTTACACAGGAGATGACTGCTTCTTGTATGGGTGCTAGGCCTCAAAATTTAACTAGGCTCAAACTTTATCTTATACTAGCTTTTGCCTGCGGGTCCGTCCGCGTTAAATAGTTTTCCGGGATAAAAGCCCCGCTCTATGTTTTCCCGGGATAAAAAGTAGCCTATGTGTTAATCCAGGACATGTTCTAACCATTTGCCAAATTTCATCGAAATTCATTCGGTAGTTTTTGCGTGAAAGAGAAACAAACATCCATACATTCAGACATTCTTACAAACTTTCGCCTTTATAATATTAAGTAGGATGTTTAAACGAACAATTCTTGCATACATATATTCTGAATTCGGGGCCCGATATGGTGATAGGCTCGCCCCCTATCACATCATGGGACGGAATAACGGCGACAAGTGGGTGCACTAGTTGCGCCTATGCCTAGCCCTTCGGGGATAAAAGGCGTGTGTGTATGCATATGTCAGCAAATCAAATACCTTTAGGAAACTTCATGTGCTGGAATGTCCTTATAGGTGGTGGCACATCCTCACCCTCTACTAACACTCGCAACTCCCTGCGGATGCGCTCGTGTCTCTCTTCAGGCTGATTGAGGACCGAGCGAGGAGGTCGCCATGATGTCTTTATAGGGTCTTCGTATTGTATGCCTGGTGGAAATGTCATAGAAAATTGGTTAAGTAATTTTCTTTTTAAATTTTTACATACATACATATACGTACATATACATATACACTCACGCCTGTTATCCCCGAAGGGGTAGGCAGAGGCGCAACTAGTGCACCCACTTTTCGCCATTATTCCGTCTCATGATGTGATAGGGGGCGAGCCTATCGCCATATCGGGCACAAATTCCAGACTCCGGGCTGATACTGAATAGAAAAACTCAATATCATTTTGCCCGACCCGGGGATCGAACCCGAGACCTCAGCTTTGCAGTCGTACTGTAATACAACTACGCCACCGAGGCAGTCAGTCAGTTTTAATTTTTATTTTTAAAATTTGAATGGAAACGTGAAACAGCATCATAAACGATTTAGCCACTTAATACTCGTCAGTTTTATTTGCATCATAAACTTCTGTGTAAACGTAACGTATTCCTCCTAGCCAGTTTCGGCCAGATGGCCAATCTAGATAGAGACCAGCCAGGTACGCAGGAGATATTATGGTGCACTTTTTTTTATGGCTTAAATGATGAGACGAGTATGCCATTCGCCTGATGGTAAGCGATACGACTACCTATGAACAGTAGCAACACCATCCAGCACCTTGAGTTACAAAGTACTGTGTGGCATTCCACTGCGCTCGTCATCCTGAGACATAAGATGTTAAGTCTCATTATGTCCAGTTGTTCCAGTTATTAAGTATAAACCTGTTTTAATTAATTAATGTTTGTCTTCTTCAAACGAATTTAGAATTGAGTTTGAGAAACGTAATCTATAGAGTAGTTACAACATACACAACACATATTTTGAGGCAAAACTTTAAGTGAACCAACCCTTAGCCAACTCAGCGACGCCCATCAAAGCCTTGCTCTGCGCGACGCTTTCAAGTATGTGTTCCTCTTCTCTTGCCTGTTTCTCTGCAGCAGAGAGTGCCCGTGCCTCCGCCAGCCTCTTGAGTTCGCTGTGCTGGTCCAGTAAGGATATGTTGTATCGCCTGCCCCATTCTTCTTGGGAAGCTGAAGGGATGGAAACAGTGTTTAGTATATTTATTACGAGACTTTCCAATGACTCAAATCAACTTATAAATAATTATTAGAATTACTAAATGTGCTATGCTCCCAGGAGCTCTGCACATAACATGTCAATTTTATAAACACATTTGCTTATAGCTTAGTGGCTGACCGCAAATAAAACAATAGAAAAAAAAACAGTAAGCATAGAAATAAAATTATTTTGCAGATTTCAATGCAGTTTTTTAATTATAATTCTGCATAAATTGGACAGTCAACAACAAACTTATCAGAATCTCTGTATTATTGCAAAATGTTGGTAGATATTGCAACTTTGACTTTTCAGACAACCAGACCTCCATCCGCAAAGTCTTCGAAAAGTTGAGAGAATACATAATTAAAAATCTGCAAAATAGTTTTATTTCAATGTCTAACATTAGCATAAACATAAGAAACCAGTATGTTAAAGTTTGAGTTGTATTTTGAGCTGTCACATACACTTATTGGTACATTGAAGAGGCAGATAATAAGTGTACCTATCTTACAAATATTATAAATGCGAAAATTCGTCACAATGTTTGGATGTTTGTATCTTAGTTAGAAGTACTTGCAGAAATAACTAAATGGATTTGGATAAAATTTGGCACACGGGTAGATCATGTCCTGGATTAATACATAGGCTACTTTCTATCCCAGGAAAAAACTGCACATTTAACATGATATTTTAAATATATGGTGCTGCTGTTATACTGTGTTGAGGGCTTAGGTAGCGAGAAAGGCTTTTCACAGGAGGAAACCCTTAAGCAATACCTGATATATGTACACACACACATACACATACACTCACGCCTGTTATCCCCGAAGGGGTAGGCAGAGGTGCAACTAGTGCACCCACTTTTCACCGGTATTCCGTCCCATGATGTGATAGGGGGCGAGCCTATCGCCATATCGGGCACAAATTCCAGACTCCGGGCTGATACTGAATAGAAAAATTCAATATCACTTTGCCTGACCCGGGGATCGAACCCGAGACCTCAGCTTTGCAGTCGTACTGTAATACAACTACGCCACCAAGGCAGTCAGGCTGATATATGTATTATACTTTATGGGTCTAATATAAATATGAAGCATTTACTGGCTTAAGTAGTGAATATTTATTAACTAAATAAGCAAACTTAATCGACATGTCAAGTCAAAAGTACGAAACATTAATTTCATAACATATTTTTTTGACGTTGAATATGAGTTGACTAGCCATAATTGCCACATGCAGGTATTGGCTCTATCTCTCCCAGAAAAATGATTATTGAGACCTTTATACCCCGAAAAGACGTAATTTCGAACATCCAATTATACTGCAAAACTCACTTTCATCATCAGGGTCATTGTCACTCGAGCTCTTTGTCTCCGCAGCAGCCTCTGCAGTGAGCTGCGTCAGCCTCCCGAGCTTCATTAGCTGTTGTTTCTTACGTTCTTTTACAGGTACATATGGTTCATAGTTATCCAAATCTTCCTCCGATTCTGATGATTTCTCTTCGCGTCTGTACCTCTTTATAGGCGGAGGCGGGTCTTCTGGCTTGTCTGACATGGTCACTTCTGTGATTTTATAGCTTTAAAAGGTTTAAATTGAGTTTTTGTTATGAACACAAAAGTTCACAACAAATATCAAATACAGATTAAAAATCTAATACATGGAAAATGACAGTGTAATGTCATATATTTTAAGCAGAGGAAGTGTAATCATACAATCTAATTAAGTAGTACTTTCAATTTTCAGAAGTTAGGTAGGTATGTATTTATTTAGGATCTCCCAAAATAATTATGGGAAATCACAGTTACAGTAAAATAAGCTCACGCCTTTTATCCCCGAAGGTGTAGGCAGCGGGGCAATTAATGCACCCACTTTAGGCCGTGCGCATTCCGTCCCATGATATGATATAGGGCAAGCCTTTCGCTATATCAGGCACAAATTCCAGACACCGGGCTGATACTGAATAGAAAAATCCAATATCACTTTGCCCGCCCCGGGGATCGGACCCGAGACCATAGCACTGCAAATGCTTGATTAATGAAAGATATCAACTCTCCAGTCAACACAATTATTTCAGCCTGTTATGGAGTCGAGACCGGATATGTACAAGTTGATCCCGGAACCCGACAATAAGTAAGCTTTATAACAAGTCGATTGCTCCGAAATTAGACAATCAATAAATATTATAATAAAGGACACTGCAAACCGCCAACGTGGTCCAGTGATATCTATACTAATATTATAAAGCTGAAGAGTTTGTTTGTTTGTTTATTTGAACGCGCTAATCTCAGGAACTACAGAACCGATTTTGAAAAATCTTTCACTAATAGAAAGCTACTTTACTCCTGAGTGCTATAGGCTACTTTTTACCTCGGGAAAACTTGATCACGCGGGCGGAGCCGCTGGCGATACTAGTATATAATATATAGCTTGCACTGTATTTTTGTCAGAGGTCTTTAGGGCAGCATCACCAACATCTGGTGCTTGTTTAAGTTAATCATACGGAGCCCCTAATGTTCAGGGGTCCCGTATCATTGATACGGATGAAATGGCAGGAGCTACGCCCCTGACGCGACGTGAGGTTTAGGTAACACTTTAGTGGTGTACAGGAAGGTTGCCACTAGAAGAACATGAGAGCGTTCTAGATCGATAAGTTAATTGTGAAATCTTTAAAATATACAAAATATTACATTTTGATTTCGTTTTTAGCTAAGTTTTTATTTTTTAATAGCTAAGAAGGCTAATATATACCTATCTGTAAAGCGTAAAATAATGTTGAGTGCTTATGTTCTAAAACGAGCCATTGCAATGATTATTTTGACAGTATTTGTATTATTCATAATTAAAGATTTATATTGAAGTTCACTGAAAGAATTTTATGGGTAGGTATCGTATAAATACCTATAATAAATAAATATCGTATAAAAGTTATGTTTCATATGAATGAGGACAAGTAAGAGTTAAAAATTCATCTCCTCATAGAGTAAATTGTTCAATATTATGCATTTAAAGCTCAAGAATCAATCGTTGCCACACGTCGCCCACGTTAAAAAGTTTTTCCGGGATAAAAGTCCCGCTTTAAGTTTTCCTGTGATAAAAAGTAGCCTATGTGTTAATCCAGGACATGATCTACCCGCGTGCCAAATTTCATCAAAATCCGTTCAGTAGTTTTTGCGTGAAAGAGGAACAAACATCCATACATCCATACAGAGGACTACCTGGCAGGAGTGGGCCGCCGTACGCCAGGACCTCTGGCGACCATAGAAGTGAGCACGGTCAGCAGCGATAGGTTTCCTTCGACGAGGGCTGCGCTCTTCGTCTCAGGCTGGATTAAGCCCAAACGCGTGTTGGGCCGTGTCCAGCGGCAGTTGCCTCAATAGTGAGACACAAAGACATTCAACAGAATAGTTAGTGACACACGACCTAAGCAGGGATGCCCGTTGAATACCTACCTATATTAACCGAAACGTAAATGCGCGGTGGCACCTGTCCAGCCACTCGGCAAAGACCACCGCGACGGCTTTGAGCGCCGCTGATGGGGCCTTCAGCCTGAGTTGCAGCTCCTCCACGGCGGCACGGCGCGGCGAAAAGAGGCACGTATGACCTCTATCTCTCTCGAGACGATCTATTAAACCTGCCCATGTACCTAATATTATAAGTTTAGCTATTTTATAATAATTGTGATGCAATATAGATTCCATTTGTAGTTGTATGATAAAGTAATACCAATATCCATAGAATATGTGTGTTATTATTCTACGCCAATATCAATTGATGTAAGAGAAAGTTATTAATTGGCATTGATGACATCATGGCAAAAGTTTGCACAAATTGCATGATATTGGTGCAAAACTTGCCGTCTTCATAAAACCTTAGGAAATCGTATTGGCGTAAAAAGTAATGCATTTTTTGTCCCATACAGTATTTATTATTACATTTTGCTTGTTGCTCGAGTAAAACTATGTCTTACATTATAAATGATAACATAACAGAAAGTGGTTAATTTCGATGTTCTAAATAAAGACTTTCCACCATGGAATTGTATTCCATGCTTGCCATTTATCCAGTAAACTTTCTTTGCAAACACAATCTAATGTCACACGTCAATTGTCAAATTGTGTTGACACGTAACTTTTGCAAATAAATTAACAACATCCCGACCTCCAAATGTGCGATATTGTGATAAATTTTCACATGTAACCGGTGTTTATTGTATCTAAATTATGTCCGACAAAAGTTTCGGTGATCAAACCAATCGGAACATTGTCAAAAATCCATTGTTGTCTAGTGCGGTAACGGGTCTATCCTTCGAAGATTTGACGAATAAAGCAATTTTGCTGCCTGTAACGCCTTCTCAGGGATTGATCACGAGACCCGGTGAGTATTATTGTTTATTTTTATCCGACAAGCTTATTATAAATGTTTTTTCTGTGACGTAATTGTGTTAAATGTGCCAAAATAGCGATCATGGTTTAGTAGGTTACTGTCAGTTTTACTAGTACTCTCGCGAAAATATCTCGTTATAAGCTATTTTTGCATATCGTGTGGTGTTTTCAGTGATATTTTTGACTAAGCACGTGTTCAAAAAGTTTTAAGAGCTTGTAAATCAAGTCGTTAATTTACAACTCGTCAGAATGTCTTCATTTTTATACAAAACATACAAGAATGCTCCGTTTCAAAGTGGTTTTACGCCGGAGTTTCGCATTTCGTATCGTTCCAAACTCAAAAAGGTTCAAAGATTCTTGGATGATGTTATGATTGTGAGTAAATACTAATTTACTGACCTCTTTTCTTATAACATTTTTTTTGGTCCATAGACTACCTACATATTTTTTATTATATTAGCTAAGAAAGTATGCATAGCCCTGAATGTCTGTGTATTTATTTTTTTCTTAATTTGCAAAATATAGTCATACTTATAGTGACATATTATATTATGTTACTATCATTTATAAATTTGTGATGCACCTTGGTGACATCATGGGCATTATGTAAATTCACCTTGATGCACTGTCATCCTTTTATGAACGGAAGTGCAAATTTAAACATCTAGATTTCAGATGAACAGGATAAATAAATCATAACATGTATTTTGATTTCACATTTGTGAATTTAAAATTTGGTAATTAGAATCTCTTTTGTTTCTTATAACCTAATATTTTTTCTAAATTATTGGCCTTGAAATAAAAACGAAGTAATTCACTTATTATTTCACTCATATGCATTATATACTGTAATTACAGCTATTGTGTATCATCTCTTTCTCTGTCTGGTTTGTATACATAGCATCATGGACAAAGTACTGTCAAAAAGTTCATTACTTTGTGGGGAGACAAAGTATTTTCCCTGAGTATTCAGTAATATGTTACATTTTGTTTTCTTTTTAGTAGTGGCAAAGGCATGTAAAGACCTCATCTGCACCTGTAAATCTGTGATATGAATTTATCTCAATGTTACTAAAGATAACTATTGGCAGTATGCTTACTTTTAACTCTCACAGTTTTCTCCAAATATTTATGACAGTTTGATGTTGGAAGACACAGTTTATTTTGTAAAATCGCAGTGTATTTTGTAAAATTGCAAATGTCTATTAATGAAATTAACCAAAGTTTAATCATAATTAATTTGTTATTTTTATTGAGATGTCTTGCTTTTTGATAATATTCTAAATAGTTTTTTTTTATTCAAAATTGTTTGACTGCAAATATTAGTCTTCAGAACAACTTTGATGAGAATAGTAATTGCAATGTGATTTAGAAAGTATGGAAAATATCCCAAAAACTTATTATTTTGTCCATGGCTCAGCTACATTAAAGATTTTGTCTAGAATAAAAAGTATACCATTAATCCAGAGATTAGTGTGTCAAATATATCTAGCAGTTTTTACATTTAATTGCAATGCAAAGAAATCAGCCCTGTATTATCTACTGCCTACTGCTGAGCTGGGGTTCGGCCTTAGTCCACCACTCTGGCCTAGTGCGGGTTAGCACACTTCACATACCCTCAAGACTCTTTTAGAGAAGTCTCAGCTATGCAGGTTTCCTCTCTATGTTTTTCTTTACTGTTAAAGCAAACAATAATTTATAAACAGTACATACATAACATCGAAAAGTCAGAGGTGTGTGCCTTGGGTTTTGAACCTTTGGATATTGTCTTGGTAGACCATTCCATTCCCAATTAGGCTATTCTCCAGTTTTTATATATTTACTTCCACCATGAAAATATCATAACAGATATTCATGCACTGGTTGTAGGTCACACATACGCGAGGTGCTATCTGGGTAGGTATCACCACAATGTCTATCTCTATCACCAGCAGAGCATGCACTGTTGTGTTCTGCTTTGAAGAACATTGTAGCCAGTGTAACTACTGGACATATTGAGGCTTAACATCCTATGTCTCAGGATCATGAGCGCAGTGGAATGCCACACAGTACTTTGTAACTCAAGGTGCTGGATGGTGTTGCTACTGTTAAGGGCCGGTCGTATCGCTTACCATCAGGCGAACGGCATGCTGGTCTCGTCATTCGATGCCATAAAAAAAGTGATACTAACCAAATTCTATAACTATGCCACCAAGTCACCATTTATTTAATCTCCAGGTGGTGAACTAGCGTCATTACTGGGAATCATGACACTTAACATTTTATCTCAGGGTGACAAGCAACAGTGTTCAAAGTTCTGTATGGTGTAACTGTTTATGGTTGTATTGCTCACCATCAGGAGAGTGGAACGATCGTCGCGAAACTAAATTGTATAAAGAATAGGATGAAGGATAATATAGTCCTAGATGTGTTAATAAAACAAAAACTCAAGAATACAATAATGTTTATTTGTAAAAATATAACTTTACAATAATATGGCTCATTGCTTGATATATTAAATTACAATTAATTTATTGTACTACCCGTATATTAGTTTATCATTATGCTGGACAGTTTGAATTTAGGTGTAAAAAGTTACTAGCTTTTTCCCGTGGCTTCGTCCGGAAGAAATAGTTTTTCCTGGATAAAAATCGCGCTATACATTTCCCTGGGACAAAAAGTAGCCTAAAACCTTCCCAGGGTTTCGAACTATCTCCAAAACAAATTTCATCGACATCCATTTGGGTAGTTTTTGAGTTTATCGCGTACAAACTTTGCCGCCCTTTTTTACCCTCTTAGGGGTTGAATTTCGCAAATTCCCGTCTTAGTGAGCACCTACGTCCTAAAAGGATCCCCCTTCCAAAATTTGAGACTCCTAGCACTTGCAGTTTCTGAGATTTCGTGATGTCCAGTCACGAGCATAAATGGCTGAACAAATTCAAAATTTCAAATTGCCTACATACTTTTGAGTTACACACACATATACTCATGCCTGTTAACCCCGAAGGGGTAGGCAGAGGCGTAACTAGTGCACCCACTTTTCGCCGTCATTCCGTCCCATGATGTGATAGGGGGCGAGCCTATCGCCAAATCGGGCACAAATTCCAGACTCCGGACTGATACTGAATAGAAATACTCAATATCAGTTTGCCCGACTCGGGGATCGAACCCGAGACCTCAGCTTTGCAGTCGTACTGTAATACAACTACGCCACCGAGGCAGTCACTTTTGAGTTCTTACTAATATATTTTTTCTCTTCACAAAAATAAAATAGATTTACTTTACTTAAAATGATGAAAAAAAATTTCAGTTGAAGTTAACGCGTATGTAGGAGATTTGAAAATTTGATTTTGTACAGATATTTATGCTGCTAACTGTACAGAGGGACTTTTGTTCAGGATTCTGCTCGTGGATCCGCCCGCGTGAAAATATTTTTTCCGGGATAAAAACGTAGCCTACGGCACTCAGGAGTAATGTAGCTTCATATTAGTGAAAAAATTTACAAAATCGGTTCAGTAATTTTTAGTTTATCCATTACAAACAAACAAATTGTTGTTTATAATATTATTGTAGATAAACTATTTCGTGCGGGCGAAGCCGCGGGCAAAGCTAGTTAATTATATCCTACTAATATTATAAAGGCGAGAGTTTGTAAGAATGTCTGGATGTTTGTTCCTCTTTCACGCAAAAACTACTGAACGGATTTCGATGAAATTTGGCACACAGGTAGATCATGTCCTGGATTAACACATAGGCTACTTTTTATCCCGGGAAAAATATAAACCGGGACTTTTATCCCGGACAAACTTTTTAATGCGGGCGGAGCCGCGGTCAAAAACTAGTATAAAATAAAGTTTATTTGCGGTATTTAGTAAAATAAATAATGATTCTATAAAATCGTGAAATATACCATTAATATTTTAGAAATTATAATGGAAAAAAAACATTTTAGCAAAACGTCCGAAATGTTGGTTACAATGTTCCTTTTGAAATATAATGAATGATGGAAATAAAACCAATGACTTTCGAGAAATTTCATTCATTTCTAGGTCATGGGTAGTCTAGAGCTTTGTAAAGTTAGACCCAAATGCAAACTGTCTAAACCATAAAATCTATAATTACTGTTATTTTACAATCTAATAAATACTTAATTATAATAATAAAAAGGCTGATGGTTTATAAAGTGTAATTTAAATTGTTATAACACCATTTCAATTTGTATCCAACATGATTTATTCAACCTCTTGGTAGACCACTA
The DNA here is from genome assembly GCA_949316025.1 of Lapara coniferarum. Lineage (NCBI taxonomy): Eukaryota > Metazoa > Arthropoda > Insecta > Lepidoptera > Sphingidae > Lapara > Lapara coniferarum. The sequence continues at coordinate 23,635,959 of OX438929.1, forward strand.
ACATAGGATATGAAAACCAAGTCATTCACCTGATGTTACATTATATCAAAATTAACACGCTTTATCTCTGAAGGCGTATGCAGAAGTGCACCCACAGCATTAACTTTTCTCTATGCGTGTTCATGTGATGTGAAAGGGGACAAACCTATAGACCTATCGCTATACCTGACACAAATTTCAGATTCTAGAATGATACTGAACAGAAAAATCTAATATAACTTTGCCGAACCAGGGATTCCAAACTGGCATCTCAGAGAGACTTGAACTTTGAACGGAATACAACTATGCATAACTTTTGGCTAACAAGTTATTGATGTCAGGGGCGCAGCCCGGACCCCCCAAACCTCTTATATACGCCCATGATTGATATACAATTTATGAACCATAGCGTAACTTATAAATGGTGAAAAATTATAATTATAACATCACATGACATCTCCACTTTTCTATCACAATATTTTACGTATCTTCCTCATTTTAATTTCAATTATTTAAATAGGTTTATTGTGGTAAATAGCCTAGTTGGGAATGGAACGGTCTGTCGAGACAATGTCCGGAGGTTCAAAACCTAAGCCACACCTCTACCTTTTCGAAGTTATGTGTGTATGTTTATCAATTATCATTCGCTTTAACGGTGAAAGAAAACATCGTGAGGAAACCTACGTACCTGAGAATTCTCCGTAAAAATTTTGAGGGTATGTGAAGTCTGCCAACCCGCTCTAGGCCACCATGGTGGACTAAGGCCTCACCCTTCAGTAGTAAAGGAGTCCCGTGCTCAGCAATGGGCAAATATATAATACAGGGCTGATTGTATGCATTTAAATACCACTTTCACCACTTCGAATACCTGAAAATACTTATATATTTTTAATCAAAAACTCTAAAGCAAATATTTGCCTGACCTAGAATCAAACTCAGCGTTTTCGGTTCACAATTCTAGTAAGCTGGTAGTTGTTACTATATTAGCCATATACACTCAACCTTTTTTTATCTGGGCCAAAAAGACGTCTTATTTGGTGCCTCAAGCTGCAATGTAAATTTATTTGCCTAATTAGAGTGTCTAAAAAGGTAATTAAAATTTAACTTTTTATTTATCTTAATAAAAGGTACACTTCACTGAATGGTTATTAGGGAAACGTAACAGGAAAACGTTGAGGTATCAAATTAAAATTTGTAGAAAACACTAACATTCTCATTCATCTTTGTAAGCCAATGCGATCAATAGATATTACTGTATTCATGGGGTTAGCATATGGCTCAAGTCAAGGGCGGATCCAGCTTTGGCGCCAGGGGGGGGTCACATAGTCGTGGTCAAGTCACAAGAAGTTATAATTTAATTTTGAAAAGTAAAAAGTAGGTATTCTATCTATACTATCTATACTTAATATTATAAAGCTGAAGAGTTTGTTTGTTTGTTTCTTTGAACGCGCAAATCTCAGGAACTACTAGACCGTGGGCCAGTTCATAATTTCGTCAGCCATATCCTTCCGAACGATAATTGGTGAGATGCATCAGAGACGTGTATCATAAAGCCTCGTGAACGTCAGCTTCGGCTCCGTGGGGGCCATGAGCGGTGGTAGCCTCCCAAACATGTAGAAAAAAAATTAATTCCTCATCAGTCATTTCCTCCCAACTAAGAATCATTTTAAATTGTAGCTAACCCGATACCTTGAAGAAAAAAAATAATCAGCTGACTGTAACTTGGGGCATTATGCGTCAGCTGGTCAATCAAACATGTAAAAAAAATATATCATTTCAGTGATTTCCTCTCAACTACAAATTTACCTGATGATAGCTTATACGCAACTATGAATAAATATATATGTCAGCTGGCTGTATGCCGGGGCAAAAACCGTCAGCTGATGCCTTGAAAGTGATAACGCAGGTGTTAGGCGAGAGCTTCTATTACATAATTACATGCATCAGCTGACAATGTTTCCCTCGAATTAATGATAGTAGATTCTCTTTATTAATTACAGCATTGTATTATCAATCTATACATGTAAAATGCTTTGTCCTGAATGACTGACTGACGGTGAAACGCACAGCCTAAACCTCTGACCGTAGAGACCTAAAACTTGCAGGGTGTGTTCTTTGTATGCCATAGGCATCTAATGAGATTGAATTTTCCGAAAGTCTACCCCTAAGAGGATGAAAAAGGGGGGCAAAGTTTGTATGGGCCAACGTGATTCCTTGTTCCAACCTACTTCAAATATTGCTTAAACTTATTTTTAACAGAACTGATAGAAGACGTGTTTCATGTTTTATTGAAATTCATCCCGTAATATAAACTCATTTGCAAAAAACACGGGCACCTAAGCAATGAACCATTTCAAATGTTACTATTGGTTTGTTTGATAATTATAGGTAGTTTTACTTTCACAATTTTGTAAATGAATAAGCAAATAATCGTTTTCGTCAGTATTATCATAAATTTTTACATACATATACATATACACTCACGCCTGTTATCCCCGAAGGGGTAGGCAGAGGCGCAACTAGTGCACCCTCTTTTCGCCATTATTCCGTCCCATGATGTGATGGGGGCGAGCCTATCGCCATATCGGGCACAAATTCCAGACTCCGAGCTGATACTGAATAGAAAAACTCAATATCACTTTGCCCGACCCGGGGATCGAACCCGAGACCTCAGCTTTGCAGTCGTACTGTAATACAACTACGCCACCGAGGCAGGCATAAAATTTTGATAAAATTTATGGGTTTTAATGCTAAAGTTCACTAGTAGTGCATATGCTCGTGAAGTAAAAGTTAACAAAGATTTTTGTTTGTTTTTTCTTTAATAAAGTAAAAGCAGATAAATGTTTAGTATCGAGTGTGACCCCCTCTAGCTGAAATCACAGCTTGAATTCGTCTGGGTATGCTAGCGAGGATATCCCGGATACTTGCTTGCGGAATACGTTCCCACTCCGCAGTAATCACATTCTTCAGCTCTCTGATGGTTTGCGGAGCCGGTTGTACTGATCTCACGCGTCGTTTCAGAACGTCCCAGACATGCTCTATAGGATTGAGGTCGGGACTACGAGCTGGCCAATCCAAACGACGAATGCCGACCTCTTGCACATACGCTTCCACATCGCCAGACCGGTGGGCGCGAGCGTTGTCGTCCATAAAAATTGAGTCTTCGCCTAAAGCGGCCAATGCGGGTTGTGCATGAGGAATAAGAACTTCCGTTATGTATCGTTGTCCAGTCAGTGAGCCGTTTTCAATGAAGACTAACTCTGTACGATCCATTGAATTTATTCCTGCCCAAAACATAACAGAGCCCCCACCATAAGGTGTGATTTCTTCAAAACAAGCCTCTGCAAAGCGTTCTCCTCGTCTTCGTAGCACTCGCCGACGTCGATCTTCACCGAACAGAGATATCCTGGCTTCATCGGAGAACAATACCCTACTCCAGTCTTCTTGAGTCCATGACTCACAATTTCGAGCAAACCTAAGCCTGGCAACTCTGTGCTCACGGAGTAACTTAGGGCCGCGGGCCGGGCGATGACTGCGTATATTGGCCGCGAGCAGCCTCCTCCTGACCGTCCATAGACTAATATGCACATTTCTTACTTCTTCGAGGTTGTTCTTAAGGTCCACATATGAAGACTTGCGATTTTTCAATGCGCGACTCACAAGAAAACGATCATCCCGTGGTTGGGTACATGGTTTTCTTCCAGAACCAGGCCTTCTCTCGACGGAACCGGTGTCTTGATACCACTGCCAGGTCCTTTGAACCGTCGAGCGACTCACACTTAGCCTCTGAGCCACGAAGCATTGGCTGCAGCCCTCTTCGAGCAGCGCAATAATTTTGGTAGCTTTTACCACTTTCTCTAACATTATTGAGACAGTTAAACAGCAATAAATGAAGCTTTGACAATTAAGAATATGAAATAAATTCATAAAAATTGATTAAAAGTTATGAAAACCGATATTATCTTTTGGAACTTCGCACCAAAAATGTAGGATAAAAAGTGGTTTTCTGTAAAAACGAGCATCAAACGAAAATTTTTATTTAGAACGTACTGTTTTAAACACCACGGCATTTTTAAAACCGACCAGTAACATGTACAAATGATTGAAATCATTTTGGTACCGTATTTTTTTAAAAAAGAATTAAAATCCAAACCGCCCGTTTTTTTGTAAATGAGTGTATAATATGTATAAAAACGAAAGGTCATTAACTCACTCATCACGAAATCTGAGAAACTACATGTGCTAGGAGTCTCAAATTTTGTGGAGGTTCCTTTTAGGATGTTGGAGATCACTAAGACGGGATTTTGCGAAATTCAACCCCTAATGGGGTAAAAAGATTGTACGCGATAAACTCAAAGACTATCAAACGGATTTTGATTAAATTTGATATGGAGATAATTCGAGCATCTGGGAATTTGGAAAGTTTTAGGCTACTTCTTATCGCGTGAAAATGTATAAGTGGGACCTACATAATAAAATGACCTTTCGTACGACCGAGGCTGCGGGCAAAAGCTAGTCAGCTTATAAATTTTAATCTGGGAAGATATACCGGGTAGAAGGGAAACGCTCTCGGAAACGAATACAGGTGATAGTATTGGTGATTCCTGACGTGATGGCACTAAAATATCGCGATCGCATTGTTACAATTTTAGTAGGATTTTCTCAAATTTCTGTACAGCTTCACGTATGGATAGATAAATCAAACTATTATTCTGAAAAACATAGTAAAAAAGGTCAATATTTAAAAAAAAATCGTAATGAAACATGTACATCAGCTGACGGATTAACGACCGCGGGCCGGTGCCGGCGCAGCGCGGCGGCCGCCCAGTTTTTTGTACGCTTTACATTGCGCGCGCATGAATTACGGAAATACTAAAATCATAAGTATTATCGCTTAGCTTTGCAAATGAATATAGTTTTTCGTTAATGTTATGGTTCTTCTCTCTTACCGTTCCGGTATAGAGAGCGTTTCCTTTCCACCCGGTAATGTATCTTAAATGTTTGACTGTACGCTCAGATATGAGTTTTCCGATGAAATGTATAAATACTTTACGATTAATACGTATATAATTAAATAACTGAAGAAATATTAAGAAAAGTGATTATGAATTTATAGTTTATTGTACTCTCCGGAGTACGATAAAGTGGTCAGCAGAAGACTTTTCAGATTAACACAACCTACTGCAGGTACCACCTTTGCAACACGTTTCTAATCTAAGGGTTAAAAACGTGTTGCATGCCTACATCGCGTCATACAAAGAACACACCCTGCAAGTTTCAGGTCTCTACGGTCAGAGGTTTGAGCTGTGCGTTTAACCGTCAGTCAGTCATTCAGGACAAAGCATTTTACATGTATAGATTGATAATACAATGCTGTAATTAATAAAGAGAATCTACTATCATCAATTCGAGGGAAACATTGTCAGCTGATGCATGTAATTATGTAATAGAAGCTCTCGCCTAACACCTGCGTTATAGCTTTCAAGGCATCAGCTGACGGTTTTTACCCCGGCATACAGCCAGCTGACATATATATTTATTCATAGTTGCGTATAAGCTATCATCAGGTAAATTTGTAGTTGAGAGGAAATCACTGAAATTGTATATATTTTTTAAATGTTTGATTGACCAGCTGACGCATAATGCCCCAAGTTAGTCAGCTGATTTTTTTTTCTTCAAGGTATCGGGTTAGCTACAATTTAAAATGATTCTTAGTTGGGAGGAAATGACTGAATATTAATTTTTTTTTCTACATGTTTGGGAGGCTACCACCGCTCATGGCCCCAACGGAGCCGAAGCTGACGTTCACGAGGCTTTATGATACACGTCTCTGATGCGTCTCACCAATTATCGTTTGAGAGGAAATTGGTCATCGAAATCTGTCACTGGCCCACGGACCAACAGCTGTATATTTAAAAATTATGTTTTACAAACATATTTGAACAATGAGTTAGATATTTAAATTTAGATATAGAAGACAGAAAATGAAGATTTCCAAAGTAAATAATTTAAACTGTACCACTCAATTTGTGATTTGTGTTTCAGTACACACATTATTTCTTTGTAATGTTCAATAACCAATTTAAATGTTATGAAAGGATAATCGTGAAATTCTATCGGTAAATCATAATGAACGACTAACAAAAACTATTATAATAAAAAATCCTCTTGATTGTAATGTGTAAGATTTGATAATAATCTAACTCTATTTACATACGATAACAAAATCCTTGAATATAAAATCAATTGCATTCAAAAATCGGTTATTTGGTGCAACCGATTTTTTGTTCTCTTCCCTACACACTATCCGACCTATAAGGAGTATTGATATCTTACTGATACTTCGAAGCAAATCAACGCCAAAATAACTTTCTACGCCTTTTTAACCCCATTAGGCATCAACCCCATCAATTGTATTAAAAATGTTTATGCTAAATTTGAATTAGATTGGACCAAGGAATCGCGTTGCCCCATACAAACTTTGCCCCCTTTTTCATCCCCTTAGGGGTAGAATTTCGGAAAATCCTTTCTCATCAGAAGCCTACGTCATACAAGGAACACACCCTCCAAGTTTCAGGTCTCTACGTTCAGCGGCTTAGGCTGTGCGTTGATCCGTCAGTCAGGACTAAGACTTTTATATGAATAGATTAATTAAATATTTAAAGTACTTAAATAAAATCTATATTGTGACAAAAAATATATAAAAACATAATGTTTAATAATTTTAATTAGTGGTTCACCTAGGTTCTGGACTCAGCCCAGGGGGGGGTCATGACCCCCATGACCCCCCCCCTGGATCCGCCCTTGGCTCAAGTAATGTGATAGAAGTTTCCAAACCATACCAGCTCTGTAATATAAACTGCTTACGGCTAAGCACGGTTCTCCTCTACAACTGAGAGAGTTTAGGCCTTAGTCCATCATGCAGGCCTAGTGCGGGCAGACTTCACATACAATAGAAATTCTTATAGAGAACTTCTCAGATATGCAGGTTTCCTCACGATGTTTTGCTTCACAGTTAAAGCGAACGATAATTCGCAAAGAATACCTTCTGTCTGAGTTTTGAACCAGCGGACATTGCTCTTGGCAGTCCGTTCCACTCCCAACTAGGCTATCGATGCTTTCCTTAGTTTTAGTGAAATTATTGAAATCAGACGGACCACTCGCAAAATCGCAGCAGGTTGAGCATAGCTGCATTAGAGTATGCATCCAAACAAAAACTACAATATTGTTTAATTTGATGTTTGTCTTTCAAAGGAGATTTCGGCTTTTTGTTTGGATGCTGGGCTCAAAAATCTAACCAGGCAAACTTTAGGGACATTAAAGGGCCAAAATCAAAACTTGAATACATGAAAATAAAACATTTTCGACCCCTCCATTCATATCTAACTTTTCAAAAATTTTTATATGACATATAGTTTTTAAGCAATATAAAATACATAAATCTCAAGATTGACTGCCTCGGTGGCGTAGTTGTATTACAGTACGACTGCAAAGCTGAGGTCTCGGGTTCGATCCCCGGGTCGGGCAAAGTGATATTTTTTCTATTCACGGGAATTTGCCCGAAATGGCGATAGGCTCGCCCCCTATTACATCATGGGACGGAATGTCGGCGAAAAGTGGGTGCACTAGTTGCACCTCTGCCTACCCCTTCGGGGATAACAGGCGTGAGTGTATATATATGTATGTAAATCTCAAGATCGGAGGTCTTGATTTATTGTAAAAGTCTAGTTTATAGGAGTTCTATACAAATGCATAAACTGTCTTAATTAGAAGTTTAGGCCCATTTTTGGATAAGTCATTTTACAGTTATGAACTTTATACGATGTTTGTATGTAAAAGATTTTATTAAAAATATTATTAGTCGCCTCTTAACTTAATTTAAAGCCTTAATATTAACATAAAACAAAAGGTAACTTATTACAATATATAAAAATCACATTTTTGTTTACACTTTCATGACGTCATGTCGTAGTGTTCGGTTTGAGCGTCAGATGGCAGCACTGCGTTTTGTATTTTTAAACAGGAAATGCAAGTAAAAAAATGTTTATAATTGGTTTAATTTAAAAATTGAGACCTTGCAATTAATAAATATTTGAGTGTATATTTAAGTGTTTTTCAATGTTCACGCTAGATGGCGTTTTAGTAAAATATTTCAAACATGAAATAACAAAATATTTCTGGCTCTTAGATATTTTTGCAGAAATTTGGCAATAAAATTATAATATTAAAATGGTTTTGTAATTAATCTTTAATTATATGACTTTACTGTCTTCTTATTCAGAATGATATCAATAAGTTATCATTCAGTGCTACCGTCCGCCGCTAGGTGGCGCTATAATATTTTTTTCCTAACTAATATTCCTCGATGTACTGAACGAGGGTAGTTCTCTTGACTCCTTCCTTCTCCTCACGCACAGACATATTAAGAAGATGACCAAAGCTATGAGGGCTATTGCTAGAATAACGCCCAAGACTATGGCCGCTATCATGGCTTCCGAGAAGTAATCTGCAGGAGAAAATTATCATTAATCACTGTATTATATTCTTTCCCACTGCTGGTGTATTGAGAGGGTTTAGTTAACACGAGGCTGTAGTGCAGGCACACTTGACATATCTTCGAAATATTGGAGAGTTCTTAAGTATGGAAGCCGATATTATAGTGTTTAGGTTTAGGGACATTGTAGCCTGAATAGGGTAGTTTCCTATGTTATATTTTGTACATTATTTTATTTGTTACGAAAAAGAAATTCTATGAAATCAGCATCAAAATTGGTTGAGAAATAAAGCAGTTATACATATTTGTAATAAAAGAACAAATCGCACCTTTGGATGAAAACGACACAATTCAAAAAGATAGAAAATAAATTGAGTTATCGTCATAAAATTACTTAAAACGAAGAAATCCGTACAACAATAGTTCAAGCACAACCATATTCAAGCAGGAAAAGGACAAAGCTGTTATATCGGTCTCTTTTTAATATTTTTTTTACAAATAAGGTACTGGTTTTTATTCATTTAGACAACTCAATTTTCTATTGATTGAATTGCGTCTGACTGCCTCGGTGGCGTAGTTGTATTATGGTACGACTGCAATGCTGAGGTCTCGGGTTCGATCCCCGGGTCGGGCAAAGTGATATTGAGTTTTTCTATTCAGTATCAGCTCGGCGTCTGGGATTTGTGCCCGATATGGCGATAGGCTCGCCCCCTATCACATCATGGGACGGAATAACGGTGAAAAGTGGGTGCACTAGTAGCGCTTTGCCTACCCCTTCTGGGATAAAAGGCGTGAGCGTATATGTAATAATATGTATGTATTGAATTGCGTCGTTTTCGTTCTAAAGGTGCGAAATGTTGGGGCGCAGTGGGGTAATCGCACTATCTCTTTCTCTCGCACGCAGCGTTATGGCCGGCGACACTCGGTGACGTCACAGTTCGCTGCTTCCGTTATTTGACAGATAGGTAGAGTAAGGACTTCACTCCTAATGAGACATTAGATCTTACAACGCCCAGTAATAAAGTAGCTGACTACTTTTTTTAATACATTTATCAAAACTAAATGTCATGGAAAACTAGCGGAAAAAGAATATTCAAAATCCACGCAATAATAAAAAAAGTTATAAAGCTTTGAAATTTGGTGGAGGGCACCAAATATGTAAGATCTCTCATATGTAAGAGTCCGTCTAGGTGGGTACCACCGCAATGTCTATTTCTACCGCCAAGCAGCAGTGTGCATGCACTGTTGTGTTTCGGTTTGAAGGACATTGTAGCCAGTGTAATTACAGGACATAACGAGACTTAACATCTTATGTCTCAGGATGACGAGCGCAGTGGAATGCCACACAGTACTTTGTAACTCAAGTTGCTGAACAGTGTTGATACTGTTTATGTGTGGTCGTATCGCTTACCATCAGACAAACGGCATGCTCGTCTCGTCAATCGATGCAATAAAAAAAAAACAAAGATTGGTTGTTGCTATCGTAGACCGTAGTTACCATCAGCGGCTTGCTCGTCTCGTCATCTCGGCAACAAAATCATCACCTTTCTGCTCGATTAAATACTTACTAGATATATCGACGACATAGCTGTTAGTGTTCCCGTAGGCGTCCACAGCGTTGACCAACATCCTGGGAGCGCAGCAGGTGGCTCTGTACGAAGCCATCACCTCCTCCCTGGTGCCGGATATGAAGTCGTTGTTGTACGCCAGGCCGGCTGGTGATGACGTGATGCGGAGTAGGCCTGGACATAGCAGGGTATTTTCAGGGTACCATCATTTTCAGGGTAGGCAGAGGTGTTTTACATTTCGAGTGGTACAGTCAGCGAGAAAAATAGCTGAACGAATTCAAAATTTCAAATCTGAAATATATTTTCTTTTTATGTAAACGAAACAGTTTATGACCACCGTGGTCATCAATCTCGTCTTCCTACCTGCTCCTGAATCCCTAACGATCACCACGGCAGACCAGGTATGTTGCGAGCAGTCATCTCCCATCCTGCCGATGCAGCTTCCTTGGAAGTTGTGTCTCACTTCAGGCGCCCAGGTGTCTCTCACGCTGCTGTCTGATGCCACCACGTAGATGTACGCTGATATGGAGACTTGTTCGGAGCCTGGGGCTGGAGGGAAAATTTATTATTTTCATAAAGAGAATGCAATGTAATGAGCCCTATATTATATACTGCCCAATGCTGGGCACGGGCCTCCTCTACTACTGAGGGGGTTAGGCCTTAGTCCACCACGCTGGCCTAGTGCGGGTTGGCATGTAGGGATACTCTCAGATAATTTAATTCTTCTGTCTTTATCCCACTTATGTGGGGTTAACTCCTGTCCAAGCATGTTGCCAAAAGTTTAGATTTCTGTGGGTTGCCGTCCTAGGATTGTTTCAGAAAACCTTAGAGTGTTCGACCTGGGATTTGAACCCAGAACCTTCCAGTCTAAGCTCTAGCTAGACTAATGACGCGAGACCAAAAGTTTAGATTTCTGTGGGTTGCCGTCCTAGGATTGTTTCAGAAAACCTTAGAGTGTTCGACCTGGGATTTGAACCCAGAACCTTCCAGTCTAAGCTCTAGCTAGACTAATGACGCGAGACCAAAAGTTTAGATTTCTGTGGGTTGCCGTCGTAGGATTGTTTCAGAAAACCTAGTTTAGATTTCTGTGGGTTGCCGTCCTAGGATTGTTTCAGAAAACCTTAGAGTGTTCGACCTGAGATTTGAACCCAGAACCTTCCAGTCTAAGCTCTAGCTAGATTAATATCAGGGTTCTGTTGGCATCATCAGGCAAGGAATATTTAAATATTTCCCTTACCATAAGCAGTGAAGGTGACCAGGTCTCGGACTCCTGGTTGCGCGTTCGTCGGTATGGTAGCAGAGACTACCACGTTCACAGTCTGCCCGGACAATATTGTTTGCCTGTAACCAAAGAAAAGTGTTTTATTCCAATGACTTGTTCGGTTGTTAGTAATTTTAATTTCCTTGGTCTGGTGGTAGGTCTCTCATATGTACGAATCCGCCTGGGTGGGTACCACCGCACTTCATTGTGTACTTAATGGGGTAATTGCTTTTGCCTGCTTGATTTTCCATACATAACAGCAAACAATAAAAAAAGGAGTGCTTCTGTGAAAAATGCATTTAAATGCTTATGGAATGAGGCAGCTATTCATTCGAATATTGTAAGCATATCTCGCTATCTCTCTTTCACCTGCATCGTTATGTCTGGTGACGTCATCGGACCAATTATGCATTCTATATTTCAAAAAGCTTTATACTTATTTATTTTTGAGAATATTTTGCTTAATTGGCATGAGCTATATTTTTGGTGCCACAGTGTTCTCTGGCCTATGAAAAATTATATGGATATATGAAAATACTCACGAATATGGACTGATATCAGTTAGGAATCTCAGTTCACCGACTGCACCAAATGTGAACCGTACTGACTGCTCCCTGTTGTTGGAGACTTCGAAATGCAACTGAAATGAAAAGAAAATATTTGTTGGTGGTACGACGTTTGCTTTAAAATTCGCCATGGTGGTATACATGAGTCGCCTGAGTATATTTAAATAGGCCAGTATTGTGGCAACTTAGGGACTACTATACTCTTTCTGGACGCTAGTGTAATTCCTGGGCATTATGAGAAATCTTGATAAAGACGATATGTACAGACGACTTGATAAAGGTCGCAGGAACGCGCTGGATGCAGGTCGATTTTGACAGGTCCATCTGGAAATCTAGGGGAGGCCTGTGTTCAGCAGTGGACGTCATGTGGCTGATTATGATGAGAAATCTCATGTCTCAGAGTAAGGGGTGCAGTATATTGTAGTTTTAGGATTTAAAAAATATAAATGAAAAAATACTAACTTATTTACAAAACGATAGGAATAGCCTTACAAATGTAGATCATAAAATATTAACAGTACACTTAACTCCCAAGACGATGTTCACGGGCGCACGTCTGTTGCCAAAATACAGTGACAAACTTTTTTTAACAATGGCTAATCTGCCAGTAGCCTGACAAGGGTCGGCTTTTCTGGCCATACTGACCTTTTGGGTGAGTCCTTTAGGCGCTCGCAACCCTTTAAGGGACCATGTTGAGGGCAAGGCACTAACGGGTTACGAACCTCGGCTCAGGCCGGTCACTGGGAGAGGATGAGACATCAGCGATTAGTGAGGAAGATTGGTGTTTAACCTAATACTATCCTTTGCTTTCGTCGGCACGCGGGCGCCGTGACAGACCGATGTTCACTCCTTATATAGGAATGGTCGATGCTATCAGTAGTTACTACTTTCTTACTAAAGGTCGTGTCCAAAAATAGGCCTGAAAATCTAAACAAGACAGTTTATATATATTTGGATAAAACTCCTGAAAACTAGCCTTTTGCAATAAATCGTTTAAAGACTTCCGATTTTGAGATACATGTAATTTTGATTGGATTGAAAACTGCACTTAAAATGAATGTTTTCAAAAAAGTTGGTTATGAATGGAGGGGTCTAAAAATGTTTTTTAACGGATCTAAGTTCCGTATAAATCCGCACCACACTTGACACCACTGTATACGACGCCATACAGTTGGCCAACAGTCGGGATCGATGGCGTGACATCATATGGCGGAAACTGGTGAGAGGAGGTCTTGACCCTCAGAACTGAGGAGAACGACGCAAGGAGGAGGAGGAAGTTCCATATGTTGCCCCTTTAATATCCCTAAAGTTTGAGTCTGTTTAGATTTTGAGACGCAGCACCCATACAAAAAGCGGACATCGTTAGACCTAACAGGTACTGTTGTGGACAGTCGTGTCGCGTATCATCAGGCGAGTGGCTTGCTCGTCTTCGCATTCATTGATAAACAAATGTCACCCATTCCATCAGATCTAGTGGGGTCACTTTGCAGTCACCATTATCATCATCAGCCTCATGACGTCCACCGCTGAACATAGGTCTCTCCTAAAGATTTCCAGATGGACCTATCAAAAGCAGCGTGCATAAAAATCTATACTAATATTATAAAGCTGAAGAGTTTGTTTTGTTTGAACGCGCTAATCTCAGGAACTACTGGTTCGAATTGAAAAATTCTTGTTGTGTTGAATAGACCATTTATCGAGGAAGGCTTTAGGCTATATAACATCACGATGCAACTATTAGGAGCAAAGAAACAATGGAAAATGTGAAAAGAACGGGGAAAATTATTCATACTTGAGGGATTCCATTGCGTGCGCTGCGAAAACGGTTCAAGATACCAAAAATATATGTGTGAAAGAATTATTCCTCTTGAAATGATCTAAAAAAATGTCCGCGACAGTATATGTCTATCTTTTAAGATTAACTCATTAGAACCGTTTTTATGGTAATCAAATTTGGTCGGAATTAATGCATTATTTGTTAAGAGTTGTATCAACGTCATAATATTAATCTTTATCCAAATAAATGTGTTGGATAGAGTGATTCAACGGGAAGGTTTTTATGTACTTTTAGCCCGGAAAAACTTATTAACGCGGGCGAAGCCGTAGGCAAATGCTAGTGTGTTATAAGTTACTTATGCATACCTGAAGCCTGTCTCCCGGTGATCCATATAACCTGGTACTCAATCCGATCTGGACGGCAGTAAGGATGACTCCTCGCTGGTTCACCACCTGGAGTTTAAATGAAAGTGGTGACTTGGTGGCTTAGTTATAGAATTTGTTTAGTATTAGCGGCCAAATTTTCCCACGATCTTCGGTATCTAATATTCTAGATGATTCTATACCTGTGCAACAGCTCTGCTCATCATTTCGCTATCGTTCAGCCTTTCGAGGTAGACCTTGGAGTTTTCCTCCTCAACTCTCTCCAGGTCGTTGGTGGAGTCTGGAAAGACTATGGAGGCTGATCTCCCGAGCCTGACCTCTGGCTGCTGCAGCGGGCCTGCTAGACGGATGAAGGGCTCCCCTAGGAAAGAAAGAGTGATAGATAAGGGATTTAGCAGATTTGAGGCCGCTTTGACCGCTTGTTGATAAATATATAAGTCGACCAAATACAAAAACTGAAAAGCATAAAATAATAAACATTTATTTAGCCTTAATAACTAAGTTCTTATACTAATGTAAGTCTAACTACTCAATTCCAATATTTGGTTCTTGAAAGATCTTGTTACCTTTATAATCCCTCCCGAAGATCTTCACGTAAACCTTGGACCCCTCGACTGGTGGAAGCTGAACGTCTGCCACCAGCTCTGTGGACGGATCGATCCTGTCGCTTTGACCCTCACCAGCTACTGGTTGATAACTGGAATTGGTAAATCAACCTTTACTAAATATCCTTATTGGTTAGCAGGTCTTTGGATTGCCTGTGGCGTTTTCCCTGTTATTTTGTAAACAGTTCCAGTGTTATTTTGTAAACAGTCATGTTCTTGATTTAATTCAACATCATCGTCATCATCATAAGCCTATATTTTAGTCCTCCGCTGGATATAGGCCTCCTCCAATACACGCCATTTTACCCGGTCTTCGGCCTGTCGCATACAGTTAATTAGATACTCAGTTCAGAAATCGTAAAACTTTAAATTTAAACACACCTTAATTGTTTGATATTACAATTTGTATCAAATATAGCGATAGTCCTCTATATAATGGAATGGATATAAGCTCGGCGGATTGTATAATAGCTGCCTCTGCCTTCCGCTTCAGGGATAAAAGTCGTAAAATATGCAAATTACCTGAAAGATAATTTGGCCAGCTCCGTGCCATATTCGTCGACGAGGAGTGACTCCCTCACGCTCGTCACTGGCCCGGTCACTGTTATCTTTAGAGTATCTGTAAAAAATGTATCCTTATTAAAAAGTTTTTCTTTAAAATTGGGTAACTAGGGCTCAAGAAAATGTAAATTGTTACAAGTTCTAACTTTTACACCTGTAAATATTATAATGGAGATAGTATGTGACCAAGTTGCGTCTCTGCGTAACCCTTCAGTGATAAATGCTTTATTGCACATTGATTAAGTGGACGATAGCCTAGTTAGGAATGTAACGATCTGCCGAGACAATGTCCGGAGGTTCTAAGCCCAAGGCACACACCTCTGACATTTCGAAGGAAACATCGTGAGGAAACTTGCATAACTGAGTTCTCTGAATTTCGAAGGTATGTGAAGTCTGCCAATCCGCTCTAGGCCAGCGTGGTAGACTAAGGCCTAAACCCTCTCCGTAGTAGGCCCGTGCTCAGCAGTGGGCAATATATAATACAGGACTGGTATTATTATTATTATCATAGCCTAGTTGGGAATGGAACGGATTGCCGAGATGCAAGATTAAAACCCAAGGCAACAAGAACATCGGGAAACGCCCCATAATTGTAAATAAGAATTTTGTTTCTGAGAGGCTACTGCGAAAAACGAAATCCGTAGTTTCGGGTGACGGATCGCACGTTTTCTTACTACGAAGTGTTACGGATCCTTCTTTATGAAGAGTTGTTGCGTGACGAAAGTGTTGAGCGAAGTCGGAAGCGTCGCAAACTGCGTGAAACCTTCGTTCAACGGTGACGGATCCGAAGTAATTTGGTAGTAAGGTTAAAAATCCGAAGTTCGTGGTTTCTTCGTTTCGGACCGACGTTTCGGATTTCGTTTTTCGCAGTAGCCTCTCTGAAGTCTATCAAGCTGTTATTCACAGGTCCGTCTGGAAATCATTGCGGGAGGCCAATGTTCAGCAGTCAGCATCAAATAGCTGATGATGAAGAAGTCTGCCCGTATTACAGCGTGGTGGACTAAACCAAACCCTCTAGTAGAGGCAGTGGAGAATATACTACAGAGCTTTTTTTTATGGCATTGAAAGACGAGTCGAGCATGCCGTTCGGCTGATGGTAAGCGATACGACCACCCATAAACAGTAGCAACACCATCCAGCACCTTGAGTTACAAAGTACTGTGTGGCATTCCACTGCGCTCGTTATCCTGAGACATAAGATGTTAAGTCTCACTATGTCCTGTAGTTACATTGGCTACTATGCCTTTCAAAGCGAAACACAACAGTGCATACACACGGCTGCTTGGAGGGAGAAATAGACATTGCGGTGGTACCCACCCAGACGGACTCTTACACCTGAGAGTCCTACCACCAGTAAATGAGCTGGTATTCATATGTTATGATATTAAAACACATTTTTCAATAATCGTACACTCTATTTACGCTCGTCATCGTCGGCATTTATTGATTAGCTTTCATTAATGCATTCATTAATAGCTTATTATAATCTGTTTATATTGTAAAGAAGATTACAGTACTGTCTGTGTGTTATTACTTTTAAAAAATGAGGGTGTTTGCTACAATTTGATGATACGAATAACAAAACGTGTTAGTTACTCCATGGAGCTAGTCATCCTGAGATATGAGTTACGTCTCATAAGAACCACGATTCAACTGGTTTTAATGTCCTTAAACACAACTGTAGATGACAGCCTAGTTGGGGATGGAACGGACTGCCGAGACGAATTTCTGCAGGATCATAACTCAAGAAATACCTCTGACTTCTCATAGTTACGTGTGTATTGCTTATAATTCGTTCGCTTTGACATTAAAGGAAAGCATCGTGAGGAAACCTATATACCTGAGAATTTTCTATATGGAATTCGAAGGTATGTGAAGTCTGCCAGCCCACACTAAGCCGACGTTATGGCCTAAACCCTGTTAGTAGTGGAGGAGGCCCGAGCTCAGCAGTGGGCAGTTTATAATACAGGGCTGGTATTATAACGCAACAGTGCGTGCATACTGCCACTTGGTGGCATAAACACATTGCAGTGGTATCTATAGACGATCTCTCGCATACTATAGATTCTTTGTATAAAGAAGCTTGTATTTGATGACGTCGAGGAGTGAAGTTATGCGATATAAATTAACGCTTTCCTTCCTTGCTTATAGCGTCAGAGGAGATTGCGATGTGAATGTATTCAGTGTCTTTCTAGCTGCTATCAAATCAGGAATGGCCTATATCAAACTCCTCATCAAAAGCGAACCAATCCGCGTGTACAAGTTACATACTATTAGTCGTTTGTTACTTGTTATTCAGCTTTGATGATAAACTCTTGAACTTTTATCTCTTCATAACTTCCTTGTTTATTTCGTTACGTATCGACTTTTAGTAAGATTCTAATGATTACAACGTTTGCCGCGTGGGTTCTCTTGGTCAGATTTTTTTTTATTGCACTGAATGACGAGACGAGCATGCTATTCGCCTGATGGTAAGCGATACGACCACCCATAAACAGTAGCAATACCATCCAACACCTCGAGTTACAAAGTACTGTATGGCATTCTACTGCGCACGCCATCCTGAGTCATAAGATATTAAGTCTCATTATGTCCTGTAGTTACACTGGCTACAATGCCCTTCTAACCGAAACACAACAGTGCATGCACACTGCTGCTTGGCGGTAGAAATAGACATTGCGGTGGTACCCACCCAGGCGGACTCTTACATATGAAAGAGTGGAATTAATTAAATGCAGCAAGTGCACTCCGGTCAAATACTACAGTTTATAGATAACCATAATTAATTTTAACTTAATTAGTTCAGTGATTGCGTTAACTCTGTGCTGACGTTGTGTAGTGATGTGATTAGTTAAAAACGTTCGTTAATTATTTAAATTTTTATTGTGTTTTTTTAATGAGGATTGAGGTTAGGTCGTAAAAGTTTACGTTTAGGAAAAATATAAAAATAATATTTTTGAACGTTCCGTGCAAGAATGATTGTCTAAAAACATAAATAAATGACGAAAAATTAACAAAATATTTTTTTAATGATGATTGAAGTTAGGTCGTAAAAAGGACAATCTATAGATATGAAAAATATTTAAAAAAATCTATACAACATGTAAAACAAATAAATAGTGGAAATAAAGAGAGTTTTGAGCTTGTAGCAATATGTTTTGGAATAGGCTAATGAGTTCAAAGTTTGTTTTGATCATTTTTAACAAGTGTTTTAACTTACAAGCAGTTAAATCCTACTAATATTATAAAGGCGAAAGTTTGTAAGAATGTATGGATGTTTGGATGTTTGGATGTTTGGATGTATGGATGTAAGGATGTAAGGATGTTTGTTCCTCTTTCACGCAAAAACTACTGAACGGATTTCAATGAAATTTGGCACACGGGTAGATCATGTCCTGGATTAACACATAGGCTACTTTTTATCCCGGGAAAATATAAAGCGGGACTTTTATCCCGGAAAAACTTTTTAAAGCGGGCGGAGCCGCGGGCAAAAGCTAGTCTTACATACATAAACACTCACGCCCTAATCATGTAGGGGTAGGCAGAGACTATTGAGCGCAACGTGCTACGATCTTGACATTCATAGTTCTTTTCATACATTTTCGTCGGTCAAGGGTACTCCTGACCTGCCCTTTTCGGAGAAGGTCCATTTATTCGGTCAAATAACGTTTTCCTCGCGTGTTCCTTTCCAGCCGTACCATCCACATTCGCGTGATCCGTCTTTCATCCATCCTCTCCACGTGCCCAAACCATCTCAGCATGCTTCTTTCAATCTTAGTCACCACATCATCCTTTAACATACAAGTCAAGTCAATCAGCCTCTCGCCGTCCACTGCTGAACGTCGGCCTCCCCAAGTGAGCGCCAACCATCCCGGTCTTGAGCAGCCCGCGTCCATCCGCTACCCGCCGCCTTTTTCAAGTCGTCCGTCCATCGTGCAGCAGGGCGTCCTACACGTCGTTTACCTAAACGCGGTAACATACATCGATCTCTTATCATACTATTCCTTATGACTGCCTCGGTGGCGTAGTTGTATTACAGTACGACTGCAAAGCTTAGGTCTCGGGTTCGATCCCCGGGTCGGGCAAAGTGATATTGAGTTTTTCAATTCAGTATCAGCCCGGAGTCTGGAATTTGTGCCCGATATGGCGATAGGCTCGCCCCCTATCACATCATGGGACGGAATAACGGCGAAAAGTGGGTTCACTAGTTGCGCTTCTGCCTACCCCTTCGGGGATAATAGGCGTGTGTGTGTGTACGTGTGTACTATTCCTAATGCGATCAGCAATGAGACACATATACTCCGCAAGGAGTTAAAACTTGTTTAAATAAAAAATGCGTATCGCTCTCGTCTCGAGGACATAAAAATTATATCTTTTATCAAAACGCTACATATACCGTGGAGTTAATGTCAAAACCTGTTTAAAGTTTTTTGCGTTCGATGTTCAAATGTCAACAGCTTAACTGGCATTTGGCGGCCGTGGTTGTTTTTGTTTTTTTGTGATGGGTTAAACTTCCGATGGTTGTGCCCGTTATAAGCGAGTATTGATATACACGATTTTTTAAGTGTTTTTAGTTGAAATTCTTTGAGGTTAGGTAATATGGTCATAAGTAAATAATTTGTTCATTTTTTATATTTTTATGTAATCAACCTGCTTTATTAATGAAAAGATTTTGTTTAACTGAATTTTTACCCGACTGCGAAAGAAGGAGAGTTATATTTTTCGAGTGTATGTATGTATATTTCTTTGGCATGCCCTAGAGCCTAAACGGCTTGTCGTATTTTTATGTGAGTGGTGTCTATAGCTTCGTCTTAGCCGTGAGAGTGACACTGGCATCTGCTCACTCCGAGATTTTGTTGCTCTGCGTATATTACCAACCAAATTATGAGAAGTGAGCGTGTTATCCCTCCGACTGCGTTTGTGAACACTGTCAACTAACATTATTCAAAACCAAAATAAAATATTCAAATTAAAATCTTGTTTCTATCTTTTCAGTTCTTCAATGAATTTAATAAACATGGGAGATATTGACGCAGTCGGTTTTTTTTTTTTGTTTTTAATTTTTTTTAAACAGTATGAACGATCAATGATTTTATGTTGTTATTGTTAAGTGATTCAATTTCGTATTTAATACCATTAATAACTGTACAAAAAACACCAATTAAGAAAACATCCTACTAATATTATAAAGGCGAAAGTTTGTAAGAATGTATGATGTATGGATGTCTGGATGTTTGTTCCTCTTTCACGCAAAAACTACTTAACGGATTTCGATGAAATTTAGCACACGGGTAGATCATATCCTGGATTAACACATAGGCTACTTTTTATCCCGGGAAAATATAAACCGGGACTTTTATCCCGGAAAAACTTTTTAATGCGCGCGGAGCCGCGGGCAATGGCTAGGTAATAATAAAGTAAAATAAATGCGCAGCACATCTAGACATTACACAAAATGCCCTATTTTGATTCCATACTGCGACGCATGCACTATATTTCTCGGTTTTATTGCAACTTTGAAGGACGACAGAAATCATGATTTTAATTAAAACGAGTTTGCGCAAAAGGTGTTTCCAGAAACTGTGTTTTAATTTAAACTTACATAACGCCTTTATCCCCGAATGGATAAGCAGTGATATAATCAGTGCTCATTTCGCCACGTGTGTTCCGTACAGCGATGGGGGCGAGCTCATTCTTTTAATTTAAGCACCTAAACTTGTTATTTTCCTTAGATATATTCTCACATTCTAACCTTTAACAAGTTTTAAAACTTTAAACGGTCAAAAATTCGCGTATATCGATTATCGGGGGAGGAAATATACTATATACAGACTAAAATGCAGTATGTTTGTTAGTTTTATTGCTTCGTTAAAGGTTACGAACAGATTAATGATATCATCATCATCACCATCATCATCATCGCGTGGTTGTAGATTTGGGATATTTTTTTCTTATAGTTGGATTTTATATGGGACATAGTTGTGTTTGTAGCGTGGCAGGGAAACGGCAGGTTATATGGCAAATGAGGTAGTTTTTAAATTTGTAATAAGAAGGCTTATGTGCTATAATATAACTTTAGCAAAAAGTTGGTATATATATATAGAAACATTTTTTTTTGTAAAATTAAAAATGCGAAAAAATCCGTGTACACCTGAGAGGCTACTGCGAAAAACGAAATCCGAAACGTCGGTCCGAAACGAAGAAACGACGAACTTCGGCTTTAACCTTACTACCAAATTACTTCGGATCCGTCACCGTTACTTTCGGATCCAATTATTATTTTATTATTTTTATTGATTATTATTTGTTTTTATTTTTTTTATTATGATCCGAACGAAGAAACGACGTATTTTATGTCAAATTGGTTTTCAAAGTAGGGCCAACGAAAGTAAAAATGTCATTAGTATCAAAATCCGAACATCGGATCCGTCTTCGAATCCGTCGTCGGATCCGTAACACTTCGTAGTAAGAAAACGTGCGATCCGTCACCCGAAACTACGGATTTCGTTTTTTGCAATAGCCTCTCTGGACATCTGGATATATTGCAAAATGTCCTAGTGAAACCAATTTCGCGACGCATGCACTATAATATCTGTTTTATTGCCTCGATGAAGGTTACGGGATTAATAAATTGTATTGTATTTAAACCGGTGTAAGGTACTTCCGGCACCTTTGTTTCGCGCCAAAATGATGTATTACTTTACATAATGACCTTGACTTAACCTAAAAGTTGAAGGTTTTATTCTGGTGGCCTTTGAAATTTCTCGGGATGTAGCACAGCTCTCTTTTTTGGCGGGGGTTAAAAAAAATTACATGAAATATGTCCTTTTATATTCAGGGAGAGTGTAGCTTGCTATTAGTGAACGAATTATTATAATCGGTTTAGTACTTTTGTAAATTATGTAGTACACAAAAATTGCTTTTGTATTTGTTAAAACATAAATGAACAGACAAACTTATTTAAATACTTGTAAAATTCTATGATCATTATAAAAATAATCCTAAATGAATTTAAAATCAGTACACAAAATAGGCGGCAAATATGTGGACGCCCGACGCATTTCGCGCTAAAAACAAAAATGGCCGTTTTACGCGCCAAAAATAAATTACGATGTATTAATAAAAAACTTAAGTCATTAACATAAATATAAAAGGAGATGGTTGCTGTTAGAAGTTAAACTTTTTTCCAATTTAATTAAAATACTTACCATAAGCAGAGAGTGTAATATTTCGCTATTATACGCTAAAATATTTCGATGACAATTAGAAAAACTGGTTGCGAAACATGCCAACCTTAAAATAGTGGCTATTAGGCGGCCAAAACTGAATCGTTATTTGAGTTTTAATCATCTCGCTATAAAAGGAGACGGTGCATACTTGGTTCAGACCTTAGAAAAAAACTAATAAGCTACTAAAGCATTTGGAGATGATATGACTTCAGTATGGAAGACAAAATGGCTGTTCCGAGCTAAAATGGCATTCCATTTTTAAATATTCAAACATTATTAAAAAGAGAACGCGGTCTTATTGAAGATTCGAAAATCAAAATGTTAGTGTTAAAAATGTCGAGTATAAAGTTTGCATGCAGGTTGCAAATCGTTTGTCAATATTAGGCTTAAAGAAATGCCGAATTCCAATTTTAAAACATGGTTACAAAACGTGATACCTTATAGAGTGGTGGGTGCAAACTGGTCGTCGACATTTACGACCAGTCTAGATCTGATGATCTTGACCTGGTTGCACCGAGGAGCGCCGAGTGCGAGGTTAGTGGAATTTTGTTTATGTTTTTTTTTTATATGCAAAGGAAACCCTCTTGAACACTTGTGTATATCGATGTTTTTATTATCTTTTAAGTTGTAAAGTTATGGCCGAACCGATTTTATCTTCTACATTCTTATAGTATTTAACCAATGGACACGATATGGCAATAATATGCAAACAATTTTTGTCTGTCAATCCTGGCGGGGGCGAGGTAGACACGGATAGCACACATTTAACAAAAAGAATCCACAAGTGCATTGACACCATGCACCCCACGCTTTTTTTTACAATAAAATACATGTTTTTCTCATTTATACTATTCTCAATTCAAGTTTATTAAAAAAAAAATCTATTTTTAGTTGGATTTTTTTATGGTTTGTTTACATTTAGTTACATACCTATACCGATGGAGTATAAGTAACGTTTGTGAACGGGCGTAAGAGAACTATGAAATAGCCGTCACCGTAGGAACAGTATTGGTATCTGCGAGTATAGGCCGACATAATTGTTACGACCGACGACCGTCAACACATCGTCCCTCGTTAAAAACCGGTCGCTGAGTTCTAAAAGGGTCACGACTCGCCCACGGATACGTTCATGATGTCATCTCTTGATTTTCATACGGGGCTTGCGATACTGACTGACGTGCGACTTCCTTTGATTATTATTAAAAAAAGTATCGACTGATATTTTTTTTATGGCATTGAATGACGAGACGAGCATGCCGTTCGCCTGATGGTTAGTGATACGACCACCCATAAACAGTAGAAACACCATCCAGCACCGTGAGTTACAAAGTACTGTGTGGCATTAGTCTATAGGCATAATAGTCTCTTTGCACAGAATACCCGGTTAGATAAGACCACTTAGCTAACCGGGTATTCTGTGCATATAAAAAAAACTATTGTTCTTTTTTACTAGCAAAAGCTACCTTATGTCGATGATGATTGACTGCCGTATAAATGAGAGTAAGTGACTGGTGGTAGGACTCTCATATGTAAGAGTCCGTCTGGGTGGGTACCACCGCAATGTCTATAGCTACCGCAAGCAGTGTGCATGCCCTGTTGTGTTTCGGTTTGAAGGGCATTGTAGCCAGTGTAACTACAGGACATAATGAGACTTAACATCTCTTGTCTCAGGATGACGAGCGCAGTGGAATACCACACAGTACTTTGTAACTCAAGGTGCTGGATGGTGTTTCTACTGTTTACGGGTGGTCATATCGCTTACCATCAGGCGAACGGCGTGCTCGTCTCGTCATTCGATGCCATTAAAAGAAAAAAAAAGACCCTGAGCACCCTAGGACCCTTGGTATCCTCGATCATCGACCCTCCCCGCCCTAAAGCCGGTACTGGCTTAAAAAAGAATATCGACACTCATTATAAGCAGAATCAAAACAAACCTCTTCAATGGTATTCCAAATAAAAAGATGCCGAAGGTCAATAAAGTAACATTTTTTATCTCGTGTGTGATAAATGAAGTTTCACATGGGGGTCCTACGATATAAAAAATTTAGTGGCGTCGGTTCTTGCATTGCATGACACTGTATTTTAGAAGCTAGGAGGGGTCTGGAGCCCTAAAATGTCAGCGGTCAGTGGCGTAGCGTGGTTTATTGTAAGCTAACTAGGGGGTCCGGACGCCCTGAACCCCTGATATACGCCCATGGATGAATGAGACTCTTTACTATAGACAGTTGGGCCGTATGACTGATGGATATTCGTATCTGGATGACACACCAGAGTTAGTAGTCAAGAGACCATACCAGCTCTGTGTTATACTGCCCACTGCTGAGCACGAGCCTCTACGGAGAGGTATAGCTTAGTCCACCACGCTAGCCTAGTGCGGACAGACTACACCACGAAATTCTTATAGCGAACTTCTAAGATATGTAGATTTCTCACGTTTTTCCTTCATGGTTAAAGCCCGCAATGCGGCGTCGCGCTGGAGCGGTTCCGTGCAGCTATTATAGTGCAACAAGATACCCCGGGGCCGTCCCGTATGCGCCGAAGAAGGCCACCGCGGGTTTTGGTTGGTATACCGGTGTAGGGTGTACATAGTGTTAGGGACTCGGTCCAATGCTCGCTCGGATGATGCTATACTCCCGAGTGTTGACATTGGGCCGTAAGACTGTGCGAAACCAACATAACCGTTCCACTCACCCCCCAGTGTTGGTAGCGATAACGCGCTTTTCCCCGCCATAAAAAAAATGGTTAAAGCGAGCCATAATTCACGAATACACACATAACTTTTAAGAATAGTCAGAGGCGTCTGTCCTTGGGTTTTAAACCTGCCAAGATGCTGTTTACGAACGTAAATGTTAACGTTATGTAGAATAGGGTAGTTGACTATTTTTTAAATATATTTATCAAAAATGTATGTCTTCTAAATTCAAGAGTAAAAATATTTTTTTAAATACAAGCATTAATAAATGAGTTATATAGCTTTGAAGTTTGGTGGAAGGGGCATCTGTCAGATAACGGCAACAGCAGAATGTGACGTCACCGAGTGTCACCAGCCATAACGCTGCGTGTGTGCGAAACAGATGAAGCGATATCCCCACTACGTCCCCACTTTTGCTCACAACAATATTTCAAATATGAATATCTGCTTTAGTTGTCAACCAATTTTGATTCTGATTTTACAGAAGAGTTTAGTTTTCGTATTGTTCTGTTACATATAAAATAATGTACAAAATCAAACATAGAAAACTACCCTATTATAGAGGTGGACTTATCGATGCAATGTCACTCCTATACATTTTCCTGTACCCCTAGGAATTAACGCATTATCGTATCGAGTAAGTCAACGTTTTCAGTACTATGTTTTGCTTGCGGTTTCGTCAGCGTGAAAAACCCGCCTCGCTATAGAAGTAACTAAAACAGTACGATGCTAGCGCCATCTACTCAAAGAATCAGATTTATCAGTAGCGTGCGTATAAGTTGATTATTGTGATGGTTGTTTTTAAATTTATTTTATCTGTGTTTAAAAGAATGTATATGTTTACTGTGGGGCTAGGATGTGAAAAAAAAAACACGATGCGTCTCCGCTTCGTTTTATTGTGATTGGTTGAGAGACTGACGTGTCGTTATTTTGATGTTTGTGATTGATCGAGAGACCGATACGTCAGTCTCTCAACCAATCACAATAAAACGAAGCGGAGACGCATCGTGTTTTTTTTTCACATCCTAGCCCCACTGGTTACTCGTTCGCTTTTGGTATTGTTTATTATTATTTATTTGTAAGTTTTTAAGTTTGTTTTTAAGTATAAGTTTTTAAATCGTTTACCGATTTGATGTCTGTCGACGTCACATGGGCATCTCATTGAAAACCAGCGCTGCGGTATTGCACTGGTGGTAACGTGGCATTTAGCTGAATAGGAGGCCGATTGTTGGTGCAATTATTGCTTTTTATTTTATAACATGAGATGTGATTTTGTTTTCCGTGTGCAATATTGTACCAATAATAAACTTCTTTCTTTCTTTCTATTTAAAATATCCATTATTTCCCTTGAGTGCAAATTATCGGGGTAAAAAGTACCTTATGTATTACTCCAGGACATGATCTACCCGTATGTCAAACTCCATCCAAATCCGTTCAGTAGTTTCTGCGTTTACTTCTAACAAACATCCAAACATATTCACAAACTTTCGCATTTTTGATATTAGTAAGATTCGTTAGACGCCGTGCTGTCATTTTCCATACTTTTTGACACATTTTTGTCTGTGGTTGTAGTACTCAAATACCACTGAACTCGACTATCAGATTGTAAGTTCTTTCTTAGTTTCTCTTATCCCGAAATATGGGAGCGATGGAAGATTTTTCGCGGATGCTGCCAAAAAAAATTGACTGGCGGCTGGCTGTCTGATTTAAATTAGCAAGAAAATTTGCAGAAGACAATTGTAATTTTTACTGCGTATAAAATAAAAATAAGTTTTTTTTTACTATTTTTAAGTTAGGGTATAGAGAATACGGTATATAGTAGTGTGTCAAACTAAACACTTGTGAAATGTGTATATTAGTAGCAATAAAAGGCTTTTTATTTTATTTATTTATAAATAAACTAGCTTCTGCAAATATTGAAGCGCAGGACTTGCGGCGAGTTGCGTGTGTATTGAATTATTTAAATATTACCGCAAGTATGTTTGGAAGTTTTTGCGCAATATATTGCTGCGAGAAGTTGCTAGTATTAACTTAGCTCTAGAAAAAAAAACAGGGATACCCACCTGGCTTTCGAAACCAGATCCTAAAAGTCAATGATCAATTACTAGATCAAACAAGTCCTCAACTTTACGATGAACACATTTAAAAGTATGACTCATCTTGATTACTTTTTTTTCACCAAATGTTTTTCGGTTTTCGGCCGGAGGTTTTTTTTTTTATTTTGACATTCGTTATCCTTTTTGATATTGTTTATAACGTATTGGCATTGTGAGGTAATTTGTTTTTATGAGCTGATTTGAATTATAGAATTCGTTCTTTTTTTGAATTTTAATTTTCGTTGCTCACATGTTGTTATTGTAAGAATTTGAAATTTAGATATCGTTCTTTTTTTGAATTTTAATTTTGATTGCGCACGTATTATTGTAAGCATACGGTTAATTCGGTATGACGTTAGGGCTTGATGTCTCCAACTCTTTTAGCCGGTTTTAATCCAGTATAAAAAATATAAAAGCAGTTGAAACGGTGGCTACAAAACGCTTAAAAGGATGAATCTTAAACGTCAATTTAAAGTAACCGTTTTCACAATAAGTACCATCCATAAGTAACTAGTGTTGGATCTACAAAATACACGTGTCCGGTCAAACCGGAGAAATTTTCGGATTGACTGGTATATGATTAAGGAAGATAACAAATAATATATTTGCGTACAGAACGAATCATTGTTACTGAATTTTGATAAGTAAATTTGACTTTTATGTGACACAAATATAATTGTGTCGATTGGCAAGGTGTAATTATTTCTCGTCAGCCGACACTCGTCTGGATTCTGAACCCTATTCCACTTACAATGGGTTCACATTGCCGTCCACGTAAAAAAAGGAAAACAGTTTATAGTTTACCTGCACCATTATAATCCACGTCCAGATGAATCTGTCCCCGCGCAGTGATGCACAACCGGTAGTCGCATGTGTCACAGCGCACGCTGAAGTGCCACACGCCGACCAAACCGGAGTGAGTCTCGGTATTCTTCGGATTGGCCGGAATGACTGAGAGTCTGGAAATGGAATGGACATTATTATGTTTAATCAACATTAATTTTGATTCTAAAATATTCGTTAAAATAATTTAAAGAAGTAATTTTGATGGTCATGTTTAAAATGTCGATCGTTAGAATAGTACAAAGTCTCTTGTTAGTCGATTTTTCTTAAATTCCATTTGATTATCATCAGCGATCTCTCTTAGAGGCGAGGATTTGGTTTGGTGGTAAAAATTAAAAATAGACCAAAGCGGTGATTTGGTGATGGGTACACCAAAACGCTTATATGATAGTTATAGATACTACATCAAGAACATTAACTGATTGTAGGTACAGTTGACTCACTATAATTAATATTACTTAGGAACAAGTACACATTCTTACTAATAGTATGAGCTCCATCAGCAAATATCGCACCTTTAGGATGAAAACGACACAATTCAAAAATTAGAAAATTGAGTTGTCATTTTTAAATGACTAAAAACTAGTCCCTTATTTATAAAAAATTAAAAAAAAGGGACCGAAATAATAGATTTGTCCTTTTCCTGCTTGAATATGGCTGTGTTTGAACTATAATTGTATTGAGAACTTCGTTTTAAGTAACTTTATGACGATAACTCAATTTTCTATCTTGTTGAA
Organism: Lapara coniferarum; assembly: GCA_949316025.1. Classification (NCBI taxonomy): domain Eukaryota; kingdom Metazoa; phylum Arthropoda; class Insecta; order Lepidoptera; family Sphingidae; genus Lapara; species Lapara coniferarum. Next base: position 23,664,750 of record OX438929.1, read on the forward strand.
TTGTGTAGTTTTCATCCTAAAGGTGCGATATGTCGGCATCCAATCCGCAGTCCAAAAATGAGTTTATCAAAGTGATTGCCCTCGCGGTCGGGCTATTCAATATAAAGTCCATATCACCTCTGGAGATTGGTATAAATGAGTACTCACGTGTCCTCGTCGAAGGTGGTTCCTGGGAAGAGCAGGTACACATCTCTCGGCATGAGACCCTCAGTCCTGGACGCAGGTGAGAACGCTGCCACCGACGATGAGTTGTACAGGTCTATTTGCGGGGCTGGTGGAAAGAACGGTTGTTAGAGTAGACCATTTAGAAAGAACACTTCTTTAGTCTACTGCAAATTTTTATAATTAATTCGAAAAGTTGACTTCACTGCTGCTGGTGTGAAATGAAGTGAAAAAGAAAATGTTCTACAGCTTAACGGGACGGCAAAAAATATGAAATGAAATCCTCCTAGACAGTTTCGGCCATGGCGGCCAATCTCAACGGAGATCAGCCAACGCAGGAGATATTATAGAGCACAAGTGTGTGCGCAATACACAGGTGCACTCGCTATTCCTTCACTCTCATAGTCCGGTGAGACGGCAGACATGACCGGAGAGAGATCAGGCGCAGGACCAACGGCTTTACGTGCTTTAGGCACGGGGGTATCACACAGCCAACTTCCTGACTCCGAGCTGCGACTGAGTAATTTTTAATATGGGAAAACCCGGTCGCAATGTTTTTGGCTCGAACCCAGGACCTCAGCACGCAAATCGTACTCTTAACGCGTACGCAATACAACTACGCCACCGAGGCAAGAAATATAGACCTCCAAAGGTTTCCATATCAATTTATTAGAAGCCTGCATCTAGCGAGTTCCTACGACCTTCAGGAGGTCGTCTCTCCTTGTAGGGGAACGTATAATGCTGCGCTTGCTATGTTATTGCCGCGAGCGAAACATTATGTCACTAGCTTTTGCCCTCGGCTCCGCCCGCGTGAATGAGTTTTTCCGGGATAAAAGTCCCTCTTTATATTTTCCCGGGATAAAAAGTAGCCTATGTGTTAATCCAGTATATGATCTACCCGTGTGCCAAATTTCATCGAAATCCGTTCAGTAGTTTTTGCGTGAAAGAGGAACAAACATCCATACATCCATACATTCTTACAAACTTTCGCCTTTATAATATTAGTAGGATTCAATGTAACTACTACCTCAAAAAGCTGAATAGTGCTATGTACTAGTTTTTTTATGGCTATTGTGTGAAAACTTACCTACTGGCTCATAGGAGATGCAGTACATACTATTTCGTGTCACGCACGCACACATAAATCAATCTGAACCTGTTTGACTGCCTCGGTTGCGTAGTTGTATTACGGTACGATCAATGCTGAGGTCTCGGGTTCGATCCCCGGGTCGGGCAAAGTGAGAGTTTTTCTATTCAGTATTAGCCTGGGGTTTAGAATTAGTGCCCAATATAGCGATAGCTCCCCCCCCCCCCCTTCCTATCACATCATAGGATGAACACGCACGAAAAGTGGGTGCACTAGTTTCGCCTCTGCTTACTCCTTCGTGTGTGTGTGTAAAAGCATTAATTGATCTTACATTTTAGCAGAAAAAAAAGATTATACAAACTACGGACAAGGAATCTATTCAAACACACCGCAGTTCATGCATGTAGCCAATCCTTACTTCCTTACTTATATTAATATTATAAATGCGAAAGTAACTCTGTCGCGCTTCTCAAAACTACTTAACCGATTTAAATGAAATTTGGTATTCAGATAGTCTATAGCCTGAGAAAGGACATAGGCTAATTTTTATCCTGGGAAAATATAAACCGGGACTTTCGTCCCGGAAAAACTCATTCATAAAAATATATGCAATAAAAAAAAATATATACAAATGACACGAGTAAACCTCAAAAAAGTCGATAATGTCTACCAAAGTACCAGTGTGCTAGCCACTTATTTGACCTATATTATCGGTCATCACGCATGAATATGAACTTGTAAGTATGATCCGTATCTCTTCATAATTCAAACCAGGCTTGGGAAAGGCAGAAACACCTAGGTGCTAAGATTCCCGTAAAAAATTGTAATTTCTCCTTCAGTGTTGGCTTTTATTTGCAAGAGTGTTGGTCTGGGTGGGTACCACCGCAATATCTGTTTCTACTGCCAAGCAACAGTGTGCATGCACTGTTGTGTTTCGGTTTGAAAGACATTATAGCCAGTATAACTACTGGACATAGTAGGACTTAACATCTTATATCTCAGCGTGACGAACGCAGTGGAATGCCACACAGTACTTTGTAACTCAAGGTGCTGGATGGTGTTGCTACTGTTTATGGGTGGTCGTATCGCTTACCATCAGGCGAACGCCATGCTCGTCTCGTCATTCTATGCAATAAAAAAAAAACTTTTGGTACACTTATTGGTGTGCGTGCATTAATTGTCACTATTTTTGACATTTCTACTGTCAACTAAAGTGACATAACAACCGGTACATTACGAGACCGATCAGCAATCATACTAACGACCGGAAACCATCAATGATAATGAAAATAATGATTTCAAGTGCACAGTCATTGTGGGCGATTACCAATTATGTATTGTTCAGGTTTGAAGTGATTTGAGCATACAGTTTCACATACACACACACGCGCGCACACGCACACGCACACACACTCGTCTTTATCACCGAAACCGGGGCGATACTTTTCGCCGCGTGTTTTTCATCGCATCATGGAGGACGAATTTATATATGCATCCTTTACATACATACATTAATATCCAACATCTTCATGAACTAAGATACTTATAATATTAGTAATTCTACAACTTACCGTCATTAGGCGGGTACAGAATAGCATGCTCCACTGCCCCCTCGATGTAGATCCTGAGTGCTGTCACTCCGGTCTCCACAGGAAGGCCCAGGGATATCGCCTCTCCACCGCCGCGGCGTACCAACAACGTCTGCCGATGGGTTAGGATGGGTTAGAATTGTTCAGTGAATTTTCGCTTGCTGTTTTGTATGGTGTATTTTTGTCTACAAGGCAGTGGCTTTTGGCTGTGTCTCCAACCTTGCTTTAAAGTCTATAGGTGACGTATGGACACTAAGTTGGTATAAAACACAAATTTGATATTGCATGTGCGTTACGACTACCGCGCTCTAGTCTATGTCGGGTAAAGTGTTATTCGATATTTTTGCTAATGCCTGGAGTCTGGAAATGTGCCTTAAAAATCAAGAGCATCGCCTGCTATTAATTATCATCATGACCAAATGAAGTGCACTGCTGAACATATGCCTCCCCTAAAGATTTCCAGACGTACATGTCAACAGCGACCTGCATCCAGCGTGTTTCTGCAACCGTTAATTCCTTATGATGACTGATGAAAATTAATTTTGGTCTAACATTCACCGCTGCCAAACTCAAAAAGGAAAATACATGATGCTATGTATATAAATTCCGATTAAAAGATCTTCATAGATCTCAGCATATGCTGTCGTAACTCACAACAATACCAGCCCTGTATTATACTGCCCACTGCTGAGCACCGGCCTCCTCTACTACTGAGAGGGTTTAGGCCATCACCACGCTGTCCTAGTGGGGGCAGACTTCATATACCTTCGAAATCCTTGTGGAGAATTCTCAGGTATATACAGCTTCTCACGATAATGTCCTTCATCGTTAAAGCGAACGATAAATGATAAACAATACACCTATCTTTCAAAAGTCAGATGTGTTTCTTGGGTTTTGAAACTGCAAACATTCGTCTTTGCAGACCGTGCCATACCAAACTAGGCCATAGATGCTCGATAGTAGTAACTCCTGGTCCATACTCACATCAAATCTATCATCGAAGTCGTGGTTGAGTCTTCCTTGCCTGCTCATCACAAGTGGTTGCCAGTGCATCTCGGACTCTGATGCGAAGTTGCTGGAGCCGTCCACGTCCTGCCGAACAAGTGTCTTTTAAGCTGGTTTGTTTCATTCGTAGTCAGGCGTGGAGGTTCTTGTCTCAATGGCGAATTTACAACGAGTTGAACTCATTCAGTGTAATAAGACCGTTAACCTTACTCGACCACTGATGGAATAATAAGGGGTTAGTAAATTAGCGGTTTGACCTACGTAAATCCTATCTCGGAGTAAATGCTGGTCACCAAGTGTCTTATATAGATTTAGTTTTTTGCTTTTGTCTACGTGATTGTTTGGCCAGAATAAAACTCTAGGGGCCTGTATCGCAAATTTGAAGGGTTTTTTGACAGTTATCGTTACTGTTGTGCTAAGCTCATAACCATATCTCAAAAATACCGTAAACTTGATTATGATGTCATCAGTAGCTTAAAAATGCATCCAATGAACAATATAGCCAGCGGTATATTTTTTAAACATCCTACTAATATTATAAGAAGAATATTTATTTGTAAGAATGTCTGGATATATGGATGTATGGATGTATGGATGTATGGATGTTTGTTCCTCTTTCACGCAAAAACTATTGAACTGGTTTCGATGAAATTTGGCACACGGGTAGATCATGTCCGGGATTAACACATAGGCTACTTTTTATCCCGGGAAATCATAAAGCGGGACTTTTATCCCGGAAAAACTTTTTAACGCGGGCGGAGCCGCGGGCAAAAGCTAGTGTAAAATACCTCAAGAAACATTTCCCTAGCTGAGTATTACCTCAAATCGCAAAGACTAAAAGAAAACTATATTTACAAAACTTCAATGTTCTCGAAACAAGCGATTCTTGATGTACCGCTTCTTGGCTTACCATGTCAGTATAATACTCTTTATTACCATGTATTTAGGAGCATAGATTAGGAATGATGATTAAATGATGACAAATAATCAAACATAGGAAACTACCCTATTGCAAAAGTTGTGAAAGTCTGCTTACCATGACTTGCATTGAGTAAGGAAGCACATCTCCTTCGGTATGCTGTGATATTCTCCGCAGACCTTCAAGAGCCCTCTCTGATTCTGCTGAAGGATGGTCAGGATCCGTCCAGATTGTGTAGACCTGGTGAAAGAGATCGATTAGTAAACACGTTTTATTAGAAGGGGTGGGCAAGCGCGCAACTGGTGCACCTTTTCGTAGTGTATTTCATGATGTGATTGATCAGTTTTATCCAATTGACGAGCCAGCCAATGACTATTTTTTACATGGGCACAGCAAAGTGTCCGCACTGTTAACTGACTAGAGATGATTATTCCTTATCAGTCATAATCATGCCTATTTGAGCCGTACAACGTAACGTATTCCTCCTAGCCAGTTTCGGCCACGGCGGCCAATCTCAACGGAGATCAGCCAGGTACGCAGGAGATATTATAGTGCACAGGTGTGTGTGCAATACACATGTACACTCGCTATTCCCTCAGTCTGATATTCAGTGCATGCACGGTATCTTATGTAAGAGCCCGTGGGGGGTGGGTACCACCGCAATGTCTATTTCTACCCTCAAGCAGCAGCGTGCATGTACTGTTGTGTTTCGGTTGGAAGGACATTGTAGCCAATGTAACTACTGGATATAATGAGACTTAACATCTTATGTCTCAGGATGACGAGCGCAGTGGAATGCCACACAATACTTTGTAAGTCAAGGTGTTGAATGGTGTTGCTACTGTTTATGGGTGTTCGTATCGCTTACCATCACGCGAACGGCATGCTCGTTTCGTTATTCAATGAAAAAAAAAACGATCTGTTTCGTTTTATATTCTCCATACCTTAAGTCTCTTCTCCACCAAAGTCCTCAACGCCAACGGCAACCTCTGCAAATCTCCAGGGCCCTTGTCAGTGACCACGAAGAGCGCGCTGTCGTAAGGCACCAGCTTGGCTGCGGACGCTAAAGCCCTCATGGTGCCGTCGCTGGCGGAGTCGGAGTGCACGCCCTGGGGAGATGAAGATAAGTTACTCTCTCGCACACACATATCACGCCTTATCCCCGCAGGGTTGGGCAGAAGTGTAACCACTTTTCTGCAAATGTGTTCCGTCCCATGATAAGAGGCGAGTCTATCGCCATATCGGGTACGAATTTCATTATCAGGATAATTAGTAGCCTACAATTTGTATATAAATAAATAAATAATTAAAAAAAAAACTTTATTCATCACGTAGGCGAACATGGTTGCACTAATGATAAGTCGAGACACATTTAATTAATTATCATTAGTCACTTATATCACTACAGACATTTTTATTAGGAGTAAAATAAATGATGAAAAATAAAAAGTAAGAAGCCAGCTCGGGCTGGCAAGAAAAGCAATATAAAACAAGAGATAATAAACATTTACAATTATATATTTTCCGCATTATACTCGGTTATTTATTTAGTAAGAAAAACATGAATAAATTTGCATAGTATGATGTGTCACTTGTACTATGTTATACCTTGAAACATCGTTTTTTTTATGGCATTGAATGACGAGACGAGCATGCCGTTCGCCTGGTGGTAAGTGATACGACCAACCATAAACAGTAGCAACACCATCCAGCACCTTGAGTTACAAAGTACTGTGTGGCATACTGCGCTCGTCATCCTGCGACATAAGATGTTAAGTCTCATTATGTCCAGTAGCTACACTGGCTACAGTGTCCTTCAAACCGAAACACAACAGTGCATGCACACTGCTGCTTCGCGGTAGAAATAGACATTGCGGTGGTACCCACCCAGACGGACTCTTACATATGAGAGTCCTACCACCAGTAAAATGTATGTTTGTACTTGGTTAGAAGTAAACTCAATAACGGCTGAACGGATTTGGATGAAATTAAACTTTTAATAACCCCCGACACATACTTTTTAGAGATTTTTTGTGTTGGGGGTTATTTAAATTTTAATTCTATGTTATTCATATAGGGCACAATGTTTTTTTACTGGGCAAAATCCAGTATCATTATCCGACCGTCGAGCGTTCGGCAGTCGTATCGTAATACAGTTGTATTACCGACACGCCATTCACTCTTATATCCTATGCAATAAGGTGTATATTACCATAAAAAAACTATTGTTAACTTACTTGATATTTCAATAGAAGTTTTGTCAACGCCTCCGGAACGTCACGGTCTTTTATCCCGGTGCTGGGCTGTAAGTTGTGCCGGGATCTCCAGTTCACTCCTAAGACATTAAAAATATATTAATTTGTGCACACAAACACACACTTACGCATTTTTTATCCCTGAAGGGGTAGCCTGAGGCACAACTAGTGCACCCACTTTTCGCCGTTATTCCGTCCCATGATGTGATGGGGGCGAGCCTATCGCCATATCGGGCACAAATTCCAGACTCCGAGTTGATACTGAATAGAAAAACTCAATATCACTTTACCCGACCCGGGGATCGAATCCGAGACCTCAGCATTGCAGTCGTACCATAATACAACTACGCCACCGAGGCAGTCCATTAATTTGTGCATATAGATTTAACCAAAGCTGCTCAAACCCGCGCAGGAGTGTTATATGCAAGCAAGATAAGAAGACGTGTCTAAAAAACGTGCTTAAAGTTCTAACCAACATGCTTTACATATATTTGGATAGTATTTTTTTTTATTTTTTTTTTGTTAATGGCCCTACTGCCAGTAGCCTGACAGGAGTCGGCTTTTCTGGCCACACCGGTCTTTAGGGTGAACGCAGAAGGCGCTCGCAACCCTTTGAATTAAGTGACCATGCTGAGGGCAACCCACTAACGGGTCACGAACCTCGGCTCAGGACGGCCACTGAGAGAGGATGAGACATCAACGATTAGGGAAAGATTGGTTTTTAGGCCTAATCCTATTAGATTGTGTTGTCATTAGGATAGTACTTCCATAAACTAGGCCCTTGCAATAAATCGTATAATTTTAAAGTCCTCCGATGTCGAGATTTATTTAATTTTATTATGCTTGAAAACTACACTTAAATGAACGTTATTAAAAAAGTTACTTATAAATGGAGGGGTCTAAATTTTTTTTTATCGATCCACGATTCACATTTTTGTCTCTTTAATATCCATGAAGTTTAAGCCTGGTTAGATTTTGAGGCTCAATACCCATACAAAAAGCGGGCTTTCGCGAGGTTTCTTTTGTTAAATAAAAAATATTCCATAAAATACACAAACAAATATACGAAAACATTGTTCAATTTAAATTAGGCACCGACTCCAAATATACGTATATACTAAGCGAATACAAATTTTAATTATTTTTTTTTATTTGTATTGGTTTTGAAGTCGGTTTATTTTTTATTAAAAAGTTTTCGTTTATTGCTTTTTTGTTAGTTAATTATGGAATGGTGTAAACAATACATCATAGATATTATACGACTAGCTTTTGCCCACGGCTTCGCCCGCGTTAATAAGTTTTTCCAGGTCAAAAGTACCCTTCCCGTTGAATCACTCTATCCAACACATTTATTTGGATAAAGATTAATATTATGACGTTGATACAACTCTTAACAAATAATGCATTAATTTCGACCGAATTTGATTACCATAAAAACGGTTCTAGTGAGTTAATCTTAAAAGATAGACATACACTGTCGCGGACATTTTTTTAGATCATTGCAAGAGGAATAATTCTTTCATACATATATTTTTGGTATCTTGAACCGTTTTCGCAGCGCACGCAATGAAAGCCCTCAAGGATGAAAAATTTTCCCCGCTTCTTTCACATTTTCCATTATTTCTTCGCTCCTAATAGTTGCATCGTGATGTTATATAGCCTAAAGCCTTCCTCGATAAATGGTCTATTCAACACAAAAAGAATTTTTCAATTCGAACCAGTAGTTCCTGAGATTAGCGCGTACAAACAAACAAACAAACAAACAAACAAACTTTTCAGCTTTATAATATTAGTATAGATTGCAGCATTCGCGAGTCATCTGCTGTTAGTTATTGAAGAGTTCCATTGTGTATCTCCGAAGATCTTCATCAGATCTTCATAAATTATATACTAAAACCTTCCTTGAAAAATATACATTTGAATATCGAAAACCACATTCAAATCGGATCAGTAGTTTTTGAGAAACTCGCGGCCATACAAATTTACATACATACGTACATACATACGGATCGAATACAGAACCTCCTTTTTGAAGTCGGTTAAAATGTTTGTTAACCTAGTTATTAGAGTTATTTATGAACAGCTGTTCCATAAACTATGATAACTGGTCGAAATGAACTGGTTCCGGTCATTGACTTCGAACCGGAATTATTGATGAGCGGATAAATTATTTTTCTTGACATATTATTATTTTACCGGTGGCAGGTCTCTCATATGTAAGAGTCCGTCTGGGTGGGTACCACCGCAATGTCCATTTCTACCGCCAGCAGTGTGCATGCACTGGTGTTTCGGTTTGAAGGACATTGTAGCCAGTGTAACTACAGGACATAATGAGACTTAACATCTTATGTCTCAGGCTGACGAGCGCAGTGGAATGCCGCACAGTACTTTGTAACTCAAGGTGCTGGATGGTGTTGCTACTGTTTATGGGTGGTCGTATCGCTTACCATCAGGCAAACGGCATGCTCTTCTCATTATGCCATAAAAAAAAAAGATCATGTAATGTGAAATATTTCAAAGTAATCACTTGTAAAGTCCAAAAAGTGTATGCTCGACCACCTTAAGGTTCTAAATATCGCTTGCGCGTCACCTATCAGCAACATGCAATTCACAACTAAAGTAGACAATAAAGGCGCGATTCCATTAGGCAAGTTACTTGTATACAAGTTGCACAAACCTGCATACAAGCCACAACTTGCATGTGGGTAGTTTGAACTTGTAAATTTCCATTCAAGTGACGCACAAATTGAACGGCCACAGTTAAGTTGCATGTTTTGAATTGCAAACGAGTGACATGGTGTCTTTTGTTGTACAAATTGTCGAAATATAATGGCTGTTAGGTGGGGGAGGAGTATCGCAGAAACGAGTGCCTTCCACGCATCATTTCCTACTCAATTTTGAACGTCTCCACTTGTATCCAAGTAAAACTTCCATGCAATTTGCACACTCTCGAGAACATGTTTCCAATGTAAGCAACTTGTACGAAAATGTGACGTCATACTTGCATACAAGACTTGCCTAATGTAATCGCGCCTTAGATATTTGCTGTTGCCTTTGTTGTCTCCGAAACGATCGCACCAGCTTGGTAAAATATGAAAAATGAGAGTTTTATCTTGAAAAAGTGAACTAGCACCAAATTGAGTGATTGTACTTATCTAAAATATTTTCCGTTTTTTTTTTCAGACAGGGAATGAAAGCACTTACGTATGACAACCGATTATCTTGAGCAAGTGTACTAGCACCAAATTGAGTGATTGTACTTGTCTAAAATATTTTCCGTTTCTTTTTCAGACAGGGAATGAAAGCACTTACGTATGACAACCGATTATCTTGAGCAAGTGTACTAGCACCAAATTGAGTGATTGTACTTGTCTAAAATATTTTCCGTTTCTTTTTCAGACAGGGAATGAAAGCACTTACGTATGACAACCGATTATCTTGAGCAAGTGTACTAGCACCAAATTGAGTGATTGTACTTGTCTAAAATATTTTCCGTTTCTTTTTCAGACAGGGAATGAAAGCACTTACGTATGACAACCGATTATCTTGAGCAAGTGTACTAGCACCAAATTGAGTGATTGTACTTGTGTAAAATATTTTGTTTTATTTTTCAGACCGGAAATGAAATAACGTATGTATCGCAATCGATTTTAATTATTACTAGTATTGCTCGCGGCTCCGCCCGGGTGAAGTTTATCCGGGATAAAAATATTTTCCCGGGGTATAAAGTAGCCGGTAGTAGGAGTAATTTTTTTTGGCCTGACTAAGTTCAGTAGCCTGACGCGGGTCGGATTTTCTGACCACACCGGACTTTCGGGCGAACGCTTTAGGCGCTGCGACCCTTTACATTTATACGACCACGCTGAGGGCACCCCCTAAGAGGGGTACGAGCCTCGGCTCAGGGCGGTCGTTGGAAGGTGATTGAGACATCAGCGACTAGGGGATTGTAGCGGTGTAATGCACCAATCTATCTATTGCTTTCATCGGCACGCGGGCCGGGGCAGGCGTAATGAAGCTTCCTGTTAGTGAAAGAATTTCCAAAATCGGTTCAGTAGTTCCTGAGAATAGCGCGTTCAATCAAACTCTTCAGCTTTATAATATTAGCATAGAGTATAAGTTAAAATTGATATTAGGTTTCTTTACATTATTACTAAATGGCATGAATCTATTTTGTATAATGGTATCGTACGCATTCAAATTCTTGTATTATTTCGTTTTTATTATTCTTCGATTTGATTTGGTCTAGACGTTGAATAGTATGTTATTTTTGTGTTATTGGGAGTCGAGGCTATATTTTACGCCCGAATGAATAGCGATTGTATATAATATACTTGTGAAAACTTAAAAGTAGATTTTTTTGGCGCTTACTTTAAAAATGCCGGACAAGTGCAACTTGGGCTCGCCTACTGAGGGTTCCGTACAAACTTGTAAGTAAGGTATCTAAGTATATAAGTTCAAAAGTCAGCCAAATATAATTAGCTAGTAGTGCTCGCGGCTCCGCCCGCGTGAAAAAGTTTTTCCGGGACAAAAATATTTTCCCGGGATAAAAAGCCTATAGCACTCTGGAGTTATGTAGCTTCCTATTAGTGAAAGAATTTTCAAAATCGGTTCAGTAGTTCCTGACATTAGCGCGTTCAAACAAACAAACAAACAAACTCTTCAGCTTTATAATATTAGTATAAATAAATTAATCGAATTTAAAAATTAGTAAATTCGCTTTTTTTTGTTATTGAAGTACATATTTACGGTTTTCAGATTGTTTTCTTTAGATGTGCTGTAAGACCTTGCTTCTTGGCAAATTTCATGATTCTATTCAACGGGAAGTATCCTATAGGTTTTGATTCTCTTACGAAATCGCAAAATATGCGACACAAACGGTCATATCTTTTGATCGCGTTGACTTACAAGTTTGATTTTCGTCGTTTTCGAAGTCAATGTCTAATTTAAACTGAACAATGTTTTCTTATTTGTTCGTGTATTTTTTTAGCTGGCAATTTAAATTAGGCACCAACTCCAAATATACGTATATATTAATTATTAAAGTTAAATATTATTTATTGCTTTTCAGTTTTTTCTGCTGTGTATATATTTTTTTTGTTAAAAAGTTTTAACACCTTATTTACGGTGGTCGATATTAAGGCGATTATAAAATATATTACACGCATTCATGCCTTTTATCCCCGAAAGGGTAGGCCGAGGCGCAACTAGTGCACCCACTTTTCGCCATTCACAAATTCTAAACTCCGAGCTCCTAAACAGGAACCCATTTTCACCCGACCCGGGGTTCGAACCCGAGACATCAGCATTGCAGTCGCGCCATAATACAACTACGCCACCGAGGCAGTCAAAATATAACCTACCACCAGCAGTTTTAAGATCACTTTCGACTTCGCCCACCCCCCAACTGTTCGAGCGTGACGGCCCAGTTTTATTATGCTTACTAACCTTGTAGAGTGAATGTGATATAATGTAAATTGACGCCAGTAACCAGACTAGTAACGAGTGAAAATATTGAATGTTGACGCTCGTAGGGTATATACACTCACGCCTATTATCCCCGAAGGGATAGGCAGAGGCGCAACTAGTGCACCCACTTTTCGCCGACATTCCGTCCCATGATGTGATAGGAGGCGAGCCTATCGCCATATCGGGCACAAATTCCAGACTCAGGACTGATACTGAATAGAAAAACTCAATATCACTTTGCCCGACACGGGGATCGAACCCGAGACCTCAGCTTTGCAGTCGTACTGTAATACAACTACGCCACCGAGGCAGTCTACGCTCGTAGGGTATTTTTTTTTATTGCATTGAATGACGAGACGAGCATGCCGTTCGTCTGAGGGTTAGTGATACAATCAACAGTAGCAACACCATCCAGCACCTTGAGTTACAAAGTACTTTGTGTGTGGCATTCCACTGCGCTTGTAATCCTGAGACATAAGATGTTAAGTCTCATTATGTCCTGTAGTTAAACTGGCTACAATGTCCTTCAAACCGAAACACAACAGTGCATGCACACTGCTGGCGATAGAAATAGACATTGCGGTGGTACCCACCCAGACGGACTCTTACATATGAGAGACCTACAACCAGTAAAACATTTCATGACACCAAACGGTGAAACTGCCTCGGTGGCGTAGTTGTGGTGTGACTGCGGATAAGATCTCAGGTTCGATTCCTAGGTCGGGCAACGTGATTAGTATTTTCTCAGTATCAACCTGGAATTTTGAATATGTGACCGATATGGCGATAGGCTCGCCCCCATCTCAAGAAACGAATTGTCTCCTTCACGAAATAAACGGTGCCTGCCTCGGTGGCGTAGTTGTATTATGGTACGACTGCAATGCTGAGGTCTCGGGTTCGATTCCCGGGTCGGGCAAAGTGATATTGAGTTTTTCTATTCAGTATCAGCTCGGAGTCTGGAATTTGTGCCCGATATGGCGATAGGCTCGCCCCCTATCACATCATGGGACGGAATAACGGCGAAAAGTGGGTGCACTAGTTGCGCCTCTGCCTACCCCTTCGGGGATAAAAGGCGTGAGTGTATATGTATACAAGGTCATTTTTACATTGCGTTACTAAATGAAACCACATATTCGTTTATACCTCTGCTAACATTATGCCAAAAATCATCCATGAATAACGAATACTTTCGCCAAAAATCCCGGTTGTAGTATTCCATATTTTTGTTAATTTTGTAGTTTAGTGCGAATATGGCGTGTGCGTAAATGTATTTCTGACTGAAAGTGCAATGTTGCTGCTGCGACAAATTCTCCTAGAGCAGTCATAGTGGCATTAGGGCGTGTAAACTTAAAGTTACTTTTTATTGATATTTATTTTGTTCGAAACTTACACTTTTTTATTTTACATCTATGGTTAAATTAACTTAATGGAATACGATATTTTCAATGAGATAAGTATGTGGTTTCATTTATTAACGCAATGTCAAAATGACCCTGTATATGTATGTACGAAATAAACGGAAATATCGTTTTTTTTTCGTTCTGAGCATTGAAAATTTCGAACCACGTGATTTGATGTTTTTTTTTCTTTGTTACTCATTGATGAGCTTTAGTGTTATCAATAAAAACATGGTCGCAGTGATTATTTTTGTGTTGGGTTCAATATAGACTGCACTGGCAGTGTTTACTTATGTGAAAACATAAACACACACATAAATTTATTTCTTTATAAAGATAAATTTCGAAAAAAAAAACACTGTTTATTTCGGTTATTTTCGTGTTTTTCCGAAAATAACTCGTTTTTTTTTTCGAAAAGCGTTCGTTTTTTTCCCGATCAAACTTTTGTGAAATTTAGAATGTTATTACACTTGAAATAAACGTTGGATTTGAAAGAAACGGGAATGTACCCAGTTTTTTTTTATTACACGGGACGGAACAGACGGTGCATAGTTGATGCCCTAGTTTCACCTCTGCCTACTCTTTCAGGTGAAAGCGTGATGTATTTGTAACAGTAACGTATTATTACATAAATTATTAAGATAAGTGAGAATATTTTTTAAAATATTTTATTCCGCAATGGTCTCTTCGCTGATTCCGTGGTCAAAATTATTACCCTGTTTGAGATAATATGTGAATTAATGTTATGCCTTTATTTGTTTCAGGTAAGTGGAGTAACGGAATTATATTGTGTAAGTCGTGAAAGGTTTTTATATCATTATCGTATTTTAGGTCCCATGTAACGGGACATATGTAAGAACATCTCATATGTTAGAGTCCGTTTGGATGGGAACCCCGCAATGTCTAATTTCTACCGTCAAGCAGCAGTGTGCATGCACTGTTGTGTTACGGTCTGAACGGCATTGTAGCCAGTGTAACTACAGGACATAACGAGACTTAATATCTTATGTCTCAGGATGACGAGCGCAGTGGAATGCCACACTGTACTTTGTAACTCAAGGTGCTGGATGGTGTTGCTACTGTTTATGGGTGGTCGTATCGCTTACCATCAGGCGAACGGCATGCTCGTCTCGTCATTGCATGCAATCTATATATATAAAAGAAAGTGGTGTTAGTTACACCACTTATAACTCAAGAATGGCTTAACGGATTTACCTGAAAATTGGTGGAGAGGTAGCTTAGAACCAGGAGACGGACATAGGATACTTTTTATCCCGGGAAAATATAAACCGGGACTTTTATCCCGGATAATTGTTTTCTGCCAGTGGAACCGCAAGAAAACAAGTATAGAGATATTTCGAGATCCAGTTGAGGACATAATTACTCTTATCCCGGAAAAAGATAAACCGGGAATTATATCGAGCCGCCACGACTAAACCACTGAACCGATGGCGATGCAATTTGGCAGGGAGATAGTTTAAAACCTGGGAAGAATCTAGGCTACTTCATATCCCGGGAAAATATAAACCGGGACCATAATCCCGGAAAATAGTTTTTTGCCAGTGGAACCGTATGAAAATAAGTATGGAGATAGTTTGTGATCCAAAGGAAATCAATCTCAAGTTGGAGTTACATCTCAAGTAGACATAATGTATGAACAGTTCAATACATTATGTCTACTTGAGATGTAACTCAAACTTGAGATTGACCTATTAATACCGCCCATAGGCTACTATTATCCCGGAAAACAGACACCGGGAATTTTATTCGGGATTTTTTTCCGGAAAAAAATATGGTTAGGTATTATTTACGGGGGGGTGGGGGTGTTTAGGGATTTTTAAATTTCGTTAAATAAGGACTCATTTGGTGGCAGGGAGGTTTTTTGCAAGAAAATTACGCGGAAAATTTGAAAATTTAAGAATACTTAACCGCCATATTAAACGTGTATGTCACTGAATTCCTCCTAAGCGGCTGGACCGATTTTAATGATTTTTTTGTGTCCTCAGGTGGGTTTGAGAATAGTTTCGATTAACAATTAGATCCGGTAGGTGGCGCTGTACTCGGGTTCTAGGATTTCATTTCCTTTTTAGGGCAGGACAACGTCTGTCGGGGCCGCTAGTTAAATATAAGCGAGCTTGTTGACCTAATTCTAGGCTCCGGACTGATACCGAGAATAAAAATAAACACCCTACTCGGAGAACGTCAAGGACGCATAGAAGCGAATAACGGCATTATAGGTCCCATGTAATATGACGAGCCTAATCTAATTCTAGGCTCCGGGGTGATGCTCAACAAAAAGTAGACAATATATCGCCCGACCGGGAAATCAAATCATGAAACCGGATTTTTTTCCGGTATACCGGGACGTAAATTAACCCTTTCTTAAATTAAAGCTTATCGCCATATCGAGCATAAATTCTAATACCAAGCAAGTCACATGTATTTATCTAATCAAAAAACTAAGATGTTGCCTGATCTGGGTATCGAATTTCGCACCTCGTAGTCAACAAATACGCTGTCACTAAATCTGAAGCGATAAAATTATACGTAAACAAAAAATAAATAACACTTGTGAATTGAATCAAGTTTTTGTGTATGCGTGTCACAGTTTTAAAAGGTCTTAACTGTATAATGGCTCCTCTACACGTTTGCCAATATGTGAGTGTGTGCCGACGCGTGGTTAACGTGTGGAAACGGCCGTCATCATTCCGACCCTTTTGATTTATTAAAAGTTCGACATTAAACGGATATTGCGACATTATGTGTGCAAACATTCAAATACCTAACCAGCCCTGTATTCGCACCTTTAGGATGAAAACGACACTATTCAAAAAGATAGAAAATTGGGTTATCGTCATAAAATTACTTAAAACGAAGTACTCGATACAACAATAATTCAAAAACAGCCATATTCAAGTAGGAAAAGGGCAAAGCTGTTATATCGGCCCCTTTTTTATGACATTTTTATAAATAAGAGACTAGTTTTTAGTCATTTAAAATTAACAACTCAATTTTTTATTTTTTGTATTATGTCGTTTTCGTTCTAAAGGTGCAATATACTGTCCACTGCACAGGCCTCTACTGAGAGGGTTTAGGCCTTAGTCCACCACGCTGGTCTAGTACGGGTTGGTAGACTTCACATACCTTCGAAATTCCGAGAACTTCTCAGGTATGCAGGATTCCTCATGATTTCCTTCAACGTTCAAAGCGAACAAATCCTACTTTTACGTGTTGTAATCGTATTAGCAACAGCTACACACACTTATGCCTTTGTCCCGAATGGGTAGGCAAATTAGCTAGTGTACTTTTTACCCGACCACGGCGAGGCAAGGAAGGGTAATGGCATAACACCCTATGTATATATCCATTTTATGTTCTACTCCAGCGTCGCTCCCAACGAGCGGGTTGTTTAAATTTCGCAAATGATACTAGGTTTTGAGTATATGTCCGGAGTCTATTGAGCTCGATATGACGATAGGCTCGCCTCCTATCACATCATGAACGAAATACACATGGCAATAACCATAAGTACATTGATAGCGATCGTGTAGAACGGCCATCATATTAAGAGTATTGTGTGTCTATTTAAAAAGGATTTATAAAAAAAAGTCGACCGAAAAGTTTGTGTTCGATATTAATTATCTTCTGATTTGAGGTTTGTTTGTATCTTACGTAACGAGTACGTAACGATTGACCATATTTTGACCTTAGCTTCTCCCGTCTTAAAATCCTAACGTGATAAAATAGCTTGCAGTACTGAGGGATAATATAGCTTCTTATCAATGAAAGAATTTTCAGAATCGCTGCAGTAGTTACTGAGATTAGCGCGGATATCCAAGAAACCCTTTCATAATGTCTCTTCTACTATCGTAATGCTCCAATTTCAGTTTATTGAACAAATAGCTTTGTGCAGCTCCACCCGCGTATTGGTCCCGCGGTGAAAAAAAAATATCCAAACAGAAAAGAATTCTACATATACATATACATATACACTCACGCCTTTTATCCCCGAAGGGGTAGGCAGAGGCGCAACTAGTGCACCCATTTTTCGCCGTTATTCCGTCCCATGATGTGATAGGGGGCGAGCCTATCGCCATATCGGGCACAAATTCCAGACTCCGAGCTGATACTGAATAGAAAAACTCAATATCACTTTGCCCGACCCGGGAATCGAACCCGAGACCTCAGCATTGCAGTCGTACCATAATACAACTACGCCACCGAGGCAGTCCTTTTCAAAGAATTCTAAAAGTCACTAATTTGAGTTCTATTTCTCTTCTTTAGTCACCCCCTTTTTTATTACTTTCAATGTACAGATGTGTCTGTACAGGGTTCAGCTGTTTTCTTATGTGTATAGAATTTGTTCAACGGAATGATGAGACGAGCAAGCATTTCGGCTGATAATAATCACGACTGACCATATACAGTAGGAACGCGTAATTAGAATAACAAAGTACTGTACGACACCGCACTGTTATCATCTTGACCTTTGGTAAGTGCCTGTTTCAGGGTTTCAAGTAAATTTTATTTGACAGTTATTGTATGAAACAGCTAATGTATATAGTACTCATTTTACGTTAATTTATTTGGAAGCATAGACTAGAGTTTGAATTTGTATTTGGTCGTATAGATTTTTGTGACGAGTAGCATTTATCTGCAAGTGGTAAAATCGGTTGTTAGTCTCATAATGTCCTGTTACACCGACTACAATCAAATGATTATGTAATTAAGCCACAACACTTACCAATGCCCGGAAAA
The DNA here is from genome assembly GCA_949316025.1 of Lapara coniferarum. Classification (NCBI taxonomy): domain Eukaryota; kingdom Metazoa; phylum Arthropoda; class Insecta; order Lepidoptera; family Sphingidae; genus Lapara; species Lapara coniferarum. The sequence goes on from OX438929.1 coordinate 23,683,388, forward strand.
AAACAACAACACGCTCACAACTAACAAGAATGAGTCATTCAAACAGGTTTCGCTCGGCGCGTGTGAACGAACCTAATTTTTTACAATCATTTCATTCTAGTTGTGAGCTGTTTTTTGGTGTGTTTTTATGCGATTCGCCACGGCGTTGTTTTTCACGGTCAATTTTATGGTAGTACCGGTATTATCTTGTAATTGATCGTATTATTAATTTAGGAAGTTGCCACGATGTTGATTTGTCTACTGCTTGAATGAGCCGGCTAGACTGTGGTAATATCACAAAAAACAACAAAAATCCTATTAGTATCTTACCATTAGAATCGTATCCGACAATAACAATATCAGTCAGATTCAATCCTTCCACAGTCAGGTCTTTCCATACAGCCAGGGCTCTGTTCAGCGCCATGGGCCGCAGCGGCACCAGCACAGCAGCAGGCGGCCGCAGCCAGGAGTCCTCCAGCCAACTCCTGAGGGTCGAGCTCTTGGTGGTAGGAGAGGCGAGGGGTTTAATGTCGAAGTTCCTCATCTCCGACTGTTGTGATTCGGCTGGAAGTTGAATTTGGATTAGGTTTTTTATAAATACATATTTATTTGTCCGAACAGGTGGACAGTCTCTCCTCTTATACTCTATCTGCACGTCCCTTAACATCAGGTTCAGTGGTTTGACTTTACGATGCCCGTAAAGACCTCCAAATTTTCTTTTACAGTCTTAATCCATATTCTAATGTGTAGTCCGCACAAATTTTCCTCAAGCATTCACAATTAAGTTTTTTACCCAATCAACCTTGACTGTAGCCTTCCAATTGAAAACCCAATTGTTGCCCAGCCTGGGAATCAAAGCTAGGACCTTCCAGCCCACGTATGAGATTTTACCTTGGCTATGAAAATTTACACGCTTTCTCTCTTCCCCATTAAATACCACTACTGCTAGTCGTATTGAAAGATGCAACTCAATTTCGCTCTCAAGTGCGATATCAGCTGAGACGCTATCGAATTATGATCAGCATCTTAGATATTTGCTATTTAATAAACCCATACTAACGTCAACTCAATTGACATCTAAAGTTACAACATGTGACAGATATTGAGACCCAAGTTTTGTTTGTATAACAGCACTTGGATTTGTTAGGATGCGGCAAGCTGAAGTAAGGGCGCTATGGCGCTCATTAGGGGAGGCCTATGTCCAGCAGTGGCCTAATAAAGGGTGATGATAATGAACACTTAGCAAAAAACAAGCTCTTAAACGATAAGTAAATCTTGGTTTATTAAATAGTTTAATACATTAAATGTTGACTTGAGATGTTACTCAAACGTGAGATTGATTTATTAACCCGTCAAAGCCTGCTTATATATATAGATGTATGGGGACACCCTATATACTCGGACGCCGGCGTCCGTAGCGGGGCTTGACGAGTAATTACCGTCCATACTTGGTGATTGATTTTTAAAAATACCTACGACCCTCATTCTTCGGACTCCTTTGTCCAACCGTCTCCAGATCTTCATCATATTCTGGTCTGGCATCCAGAGGTTCTTCTTCATCCATAGCCTTGGTGGTGGCAGGCGCTGGTGTTGTTTCAGTCTGTATAACGTGATACAATCAATGGAAAGACATAGTGGTGTTATAATTTGGAAATCTTCTAAAAAAATCGATAAAAAATAAAATGTTATTTTCATAAAGTAGCTTTTGCTTGCGGCTTCATTTAAGTAAATGTTCTTATTTAGGGTTCAAACTTACTCCGTTCCAAATTCCATCAATCTGTTTATTGGTTTCGATGTTAAGATCTCAAATAGCCAGGCAGCCTAGCGTTACTTTCAATCTAAAAGGAGATTCTTGATACTTTTAATTTGAAACTCCTGATCATCGAAAATTTTAAATATCTTTTGACTCCAGGAAGTTATGGCGTACATTAAAATATCCAAGCGGGCACAGAACGATGGACGAAAACTATTGTGACATAGTTTCAATCGAACCAGAAGTCTGTATGAAAATAGTTTTGACTAGATCTATTGTGCTTTAGATAATAGTTTATAAACTTCGCTTTGTTTGAAGTTGGGTCTTGCAAGTGTGTTGTTTTACGCTTGGATAGTGTATTGATATACTTGTATGTGAATTATAATCTTACTTACTGTACTAATAATATAATGTTCGCAATTATTTTTTTACATAAAGTAGCCTGTATGTTGGTCCAGGACATCGGTTATCGTTGTCAAAATTTAAATCATTTCAGCGTTTTTGTCGTTTACTTTTCTCTAACTTTTAAATATCTGCACATATTAGTAAGAATAGTGTTAAATTTAGAAAAGTCTAAATAAATTATGAAAATAACACACCAGTTTGCATTTCCAACGAATTCTACTATTAAACCTCTTTTGAAGGAGATGTCACAGCATAGGAAACATCGTGGGAAGTATCTGGGTGACACAACATCTTGTGTAGTGGAGTTAAAGAAAAACTACTTACCCTCATCTCCACAGTGCTGGGACTCGTGAAAACTTCATCATCTCTGTAGAAATTCTCAGCGCTTGACAATGTGTTCTCTTCTATACCTTCTGTAGTATCTCCTATAGTGACTTCTTCACTTCTCTCATCTTCATTCTTAAGTCCCAGTGCTTCAGGTAACTCTTCTGTCGCATTATAAGCTTCTGTGGTGTTTAAAAATTCGTCTGTTTCTGGAATTTTCTCTATCGTTTCCTGAGTTTCAGTTATTAAGTCAATTTCGTTTGGACTCTCATCGCAAATTATATTATTTACTAATAACACGAGTAATATGATTATTTGGTTTATTGACGCCATTTTTGATTATTGGCACATTTTCTTGAAGTACTGTGGACAAGGATAGTTTTTATTTACAAAAAAATATTTTGAACTTGCTTTTGCTTCTAGCATCGAGTGCAATTCTGTATGTAACTAATGTTTAAAGCCTATCCGTCGTTTTCAATATACGACCCCAATCGCTTTTTGCGCTGCATCTCCAAAATGTACTAAGCAGAAAACCAAGGGCACGCACCTCTGACTTTTCTAAAAAGTTATGTGTGTACTCTTTGTGAATTATAGCTTGCTTTAGTGGTGAAGGAAAACATTGTGAGGAAACCTACATACCTGAGAAGTTCTCTATAAGAATTTCGAAGGTATGTGAAGTCTGTCAATGCGCACTAGGCCAGCATGGTGGACTATGCTAAACCCTCTCAGTAGAAGAGGCCAGTGCTCAGTAGTGAGCAGTATATTCCAGTATTTTGAACAAATTGTTTTCCTTGACGCTCATGTCTATGAAAAGAATATATGTTCCGTAAAAAGACTATGTTTAGTGCTTGAAAAGCGTCGTCAGTGTTGTTTGTTGTCGTGTGCGTATCCCCTAAAACATGACGTCACCCAGAGACAGTTTGTTGAACACAAAAAGACCAACCCGATTGAAATACTCGTTTGGTTGGTAAAATTTCACATTTTTAACGTAAGTTTTTTTGGATTTCGTATTGCCATTGGGTGATTTTTTGTGGGTAAAGGTGTGTTTATAATGGAGTTTTAGGTTGGGCGTTTTAGATCCTGCAGTGATAAATGGGCAAATTAATATTTCCAACTATTTTCTATTAGATATTTCATTAATCGAAAAATAAATGAACTCAATACGTGTAAAACTTTGTAGCGATGGATGGAAGGTAGAAGTAAACGGAGGAACCGCTGAACGGTTATGTTGAAATTTGACACAGATCTACTAAGTTCTAGATTGATATTAAGGCTAATTCTGATCCCATATGGAACACAGTAGAACCTTTATTCTAGGACACGACTTTTATTACAAACCTACGTACATATTTCCAACTTGTTACAACAAAAATCGAGTCTGTATTAACAGCACACTGATCAAAAGAGAAACAAACAAACGCCCGCATTTGATGTGTATGTGTGAACGCGGACTCACAATAATTTGTATGTGCGCGCCATCACATGATGCCATTATGTCAGAATGTGTACGCTGGCTTTTTTTGGGACACTTGAATTCGGGTTCCTTGGGTAGTGTTAGAAATATTTTAGAACAGATGGTTGTGTTGCAATGAAAGGTTTAGAGATGGTAGGATATCTATACTAATATTATAAAGAGAAAAGATTTGATTATTTGTAATGGAGTGGCGAAGCCTAGTTGGGAATGGAACGGTCTGCCGAGACAATGTCCGGAGGTTCAAAACCCAAGGCACACACCTCTGACTTTTCAAAGTTACGTGTGTATTGTTTATCAATTATCGTTCGCTTTAACGTTGAAGGAAAACATCGTGAGGAAACCTGCATACCTAAGAAGTTCTTTATAAGAATTTCGAAGATATGTAAGTCTACCAACCCGCACTAGGCCAGCGTGGTGGACTAAGGCCTAAACTCTCTCAGTAGTAGAGGAGGCCCGTGCTCAGCTGTGGGACAGTATATAATACAGGGCTGGTATTATTTTTAATGGATAAACTAAAAAACTACTGGACCGATTTTGAAAATACTTTCACTAATAGGAAGCTACATTATATTTTATATACTGGACAGCGACCTGCCGAACGTCGTACAAAAAGAGACAAATTCTTCGTGATTAACGTTGAAAATTCTGAAAGAAACGAATGGTTTCTTTCACAAATAAAACGCAAATATCCTGACTTGATGAAAACATAAATCTTTCTTTGTTACTCATTGATGAGATTTAGTGTTATCAATAAACAAATGGTATCAGTGATTATTTTTGTATTGGGTTCAATATAGACTGCACTGGCAGTGTTTACTTATGTGAAAACATAAATGGACACATAAATTTATATATTTATAAACATACATTTTGAGAAAAACATGGTTTATTTCAGTTACTTTCGTTTTTTTCCGAAAATAACTTTTTATTTTTCGAAAAACGTTCGTTTTTTCCCGATCAAACTTCTGTGAAATTTTCGAATGTTACACTGGAAAAAAACGATGGTATTTGAAAGATACGAGAATATTCCCAGTGTTTTTCAACGCTATTCGTGATCAAAGATGGCCGATGACACTATCGCTTTGTGTATTTCATGGAACTACAGTGTCATAGGTCTGCGTTAGTTCTAGTCGCACCTTTGGCTACCCTTCGGGGATAAAAGGCGTATATGTGAATATTATATTAATGACTGCCTCAGTGGCGTAGTTATATTATGGTACGACTGCAATGCTGAGGTCTCGGGTTCGATCCCCGGGTCGGGCAAAGTGATATTGAGTTTTTCTATTCAGTATCAGCCCGGAGTCTGGAATTTGTGCCCGATATGGCGATAGGCTCGCCCCCTATCACATCATGGGACGGAATAACGGCGAAAAGTGGGTGCACTAGTTGCGCCTCTGCCTACCCTTTCGGGGATAAAAGGCGTGACTGTGTGTGTGTGTGTCTGTGTATTAATGAAATCACGTACAGAACCCAAACATGACATTCATCAAATTCTACACAATAATCAGTTGAGATTTAAAACAAAAAGTGTTTTTTAAACACGTGCATGCATTTGAAAGAGTACATTGTTTTTGCTCTTTTTCTTTACCGCTTGTACTGTTTTATATCTATACAAATAAAAGCGATTGCCTAGTTGGGAATGGAACGTTCGAGACGTATATCCGCAGGCTCAAAACCCAAACGCACTTCTTTTCATAGTTCAGTCAACGGCATAAGTATCTGTACAAAATCAAAATTTCAAATCTATACTTAATATTATAAAGCTGAAGAGTTTGTTTGTTTGAACGCGCTAGTCTCAGGAACTACTGGTTCGAATTGAAAAATTATTTTTGTGTGGAATAGACCATTTATCGAAGAAGGCTTTAGGCTATATAACATCACGATTAGAGGTGATCATTAAACGTTATAACTGTTAATTTAACTCATTATAAAAAAATAGCTGTTAATTCTATTAACTACTATTGCAATATTCATTAAACGTTTAAACTAATGAACGGACTGCGGAGGCAGTTAATGCCATCCGTTAATTTATTAATCAACTAAACTTGATAACTGTTAATCATAGAAAAATGCTAATAACGCCTCTATAGGTTATTTGTTAAACGAAATTTAATACTACTAATAAGCACAAAAATTATATTTTTTCTTTAGCTAAGACTTAAATTATGCCTTGTCGTGATTTGTAAACAATAAAATCGCCACTTGCAATGATTGCGAAAATAATTTTATTTAGATAACGTCAGAATTGATAAAAGTGGCCGCCATTTTGAATTTCTTTGTTTTAAGGTCAATTGACCTCAAAATCGGTATGTGGGTATAACTTTAATTACCAAAGACTGATCCAATGTCAGAATTGAAAAAAGTGGCCGCCATTTTGAATTTCTTTGTTTTAAGGCCAATTGACCTCAAAATCGGTATCTGTGTTTAACTCTAGTTACCAAAGAACATTCCAATGTCGGAATAGAAAAAAGTGGCCGCCATTTTGAATTTCTTTGTATTAAAGCCTATCGACCTCAAAATCGATATCTGGGCAGGCCTGTAGGTACAAAAGACGGATCCAATGTTAGAATTGAAAAAAGTGGCCGCCATTTTGAATTCCTTTGTTTTAAAGCCAATTGACTTCAAATTCGACATCTGAGTATAACTTTAGTTACCAAAGAACATTCCAATGTCGGAATGGAAAAAAGTGGCCGCCATTTTGAATTTCTTTGTTTTAAGGCCTATCGACCTCAAAATCGATATCTGGGTAGGCCTGTACTTACAAAAGACGGATCCAATGTTAGAATTGAAAAAAGTGGCCGCCATTTTGATTTTCTTTGTTTTAAGGCCAATCGACCTCAAATTCGACATCTGAGTATAACTTTAGTTACGAAAGAACATTTCAATGTCGGAATGGAAAAAAGTGGCCGCCATTTTGAATTTCTTTGTTTTAAGGCCAATCCACCTCAAAATCGATATCTGGGCAGGCCTGTAGGTACAAAAGACGGATCCAATGTTAGAATTGAAAAAAGTGGCCGCCATTTTGAATTTCTTTGTTTTAAGGCCTATCGACCTCAAAATCGATATGTGGGTAGGCCTGTAGGTACAAAAGACGGATCCAATGTTAGAATTGAAAAAAGTGGCCGCCATTGTGAATTTCTTAATTAAAATAAACGACGCAAGAGACGTGTTGAACATGTTATCGCTAATGCTTTCACGTAACTCCTTACTTCTTGACCGTTATAACTTAACTATTAATTTAACACGTTATTTTTTTTTAATGTTTAACTATTAACCATTAATAATTTTTAACCATTAATCACATCACTAATCACGATGCAACTATTAGGAGCGAATAAATAATGGAAAATGTGAAAAAAAACGGGGAAAATTATTCATCCTTGAGGGCTTCCATTGCGTGCGCTGCGAAAACGATTCAAGATACCAAAAATATATGTATGAAAGAATTATTCCTCTTGAAAAGATCTAAAAAAATGTCCGCGACAGTATATGTCTATCTTTTAAGATTAACTCACTAGAACCGTTTTTATGGTAATCAAATTTGGTCGAAATTAATGCATTATTTTTTAAGAGTTTTATCAACGTCATAGTCATAGAGTGATTCAACGGGAAGGTTTTTATGTACTTTTAGCCCGGAAAAACTTATTAACGCGGGCGAAGCCGTGGGCAAAAGCTAGTCGCCTATATACGCGTTAAGTTAAACTGAAACATTTTGTTCTTCGTTTAAAGTAAAGTTAATCTCTTTTATGTAATTTTTGTAGAGAGAAAAAAAAGATTAGTAAGAACGCAAAAGTATGTAGGCAATTTGAAATTTTGAATTTGTTTAGCTACCGTTTGAAGTGAAGTTAATCTCTTTTATGTAACTTTTGTGGAGAGAAAAAAAAGATTAGTAAGAACAAAAAAGTATGTAGGCAATTTGAAATTTTGAATTTGTTTAGCTACCGTTTGAAGTGAAGTTAATCTCTTTTATGTAATTTTTGTAGAGAGAAAAAAAAGATTAGTAAGAACGCAAAAGTATGTAGGCAATTCGAAATTTTGAATTTGTTTAGCTACCGTTTGAAGTGAAGTTAATCTCTTTTATGCAACTTTTGTGGAGAGAAAAAAAGATTAGTAAGAACGCAAAAGTATGTAGGCAATTTGATATTTTTAATTTGTTGAGCTACTTATACTGGTGACTTTACACGTGTTTAAGCTTTAATGTTAAAGAATTCTTCAAAAGATTTCGAAGGTATGTGATGTCTGTGAGCCAACTTGGACAACAGCGTCGTAGACTGCACCCTCAGTACTACAGAAGGTCCGTGCTTTAAATGTGGCAGTAGGTTTGTATACTACGAAGGTTACTTTATTTTTATACTAGCTTTTGCTCGCTACTCCGCCCGCGTAAATTTTTTTTCCGGCATAAAAGTCCCGGTTTATATTTTCCCGGGACAAGAAATACCCTAGGTGCTTCCCAGGGTCTAAAACTATCTCCCTACCAAATTTCATCGAAATCGGTCAGTGGTTTAGCCGTAAGGACTCGCGAGAAAAAAAATCTAAGATAAAAGTCCCGCTTTATATTTTCCCGGGACAAAAAGTAGTCTATGTGTTAAACCAGGACATGATCTACACGTGTTCCAAATTTCATCGAAATCCGTTCAGTAGTTTTTGCGTGAAAGAGGAACAAACATCCATACATTCTTACAAACTTTCGCGTTTATAATATTAGTAGGATTAATAAATTAAATTGTCGCCTCTTTCTGCTGGCAGCGAACTGGATGTCTCGAATTCGATTTCCGGGTTGAATGATTGTTTTTCTGCTTACTAGCCCGGGGTCTGGAATGGTGCACTACAAGAAATAACCCACGTTTATACTAGCAATTTCTCGCCGGAATATTTTGCGCAGACGCGTTTACAAATGCGACTTGCCGCAAGCTCTCCAAGCTCCATTTGCAGAAGTCAGCTTGTCGCGATGTAAAGTCACAAATTTCAAATTGCCTACATACTTTTGTGTTCTTACTAATCTTTTTTTTCTCTTCACAAAAATAAAATAAAGGAGATTTGCTTTACTTCGTAAGAAGAAATAAAAATTCACTTTAACTTGACGCGTATATAGGCGATTTGAAATTTTGTACAGATATTTATGCTGCTGATTGTACACGGTAAAAATAGCTTGCGGAAGACAACTTCTGCAAGATTTCTACATTTTTTTCTACATACATATACACTCACGCCTGTTATCCCCGAAGGGGTAGGCAGAGGCGCAACTAGTGCACCCACTTTTCGCCATTATTCCGTCCCATGATGTGATAGGGGGCGAGCCTATCGACATATAGATCTATGAAAGGGCTCGAATGAGGGAATTGTAATATCTGTGCTGATCAAGTGTTTTTATGTTGCCGCCAAAACTCCTCGATAAAGTCTTGGTAAGGTAGCCACTGCTTTACTTCGACATACTACTTAGGATAAAAAAAGAATCAAGCATGCGTCTGAAGAACTTGTATCCATGGACAAGAACAAATTAACAAAAAAAAAGTTATGTCTCATGTTGGTAATGTAAGCCCCGCGTTACACTCGCTCCCTAGCATTTGTCTGGTAAAATGTCACCTTCATACAAATCTGCCTACCCCTGTAGAGCGTGATGGTACAAGTTCTCATGCGTGTTGCGTAACTTGTCTCGCTGCAGGAATACCATATATCAGTGAATCGTGACTCGTCCATAATTACATGTATGGTTAACTCACTTTCGATTTTAATATACGCGGTATCTTGCGCGCGCATGGTCATTTTATGTAATTGAGAGTGTTGCCAGATTGAAGAATTCCTCACAAATTTAGAGGTTTTTTTGGAAATATGAGGGAATTATATTGGTCGAAGTTTGGGGAAATTTAGGCCAGTAATGTTAGGTTGATTTACTAATTTGGATATAAATAATTCATTTGGTAGCGTTTGTTTGGTAACAATAATTCGGGATGATATTTTCTCGAAAGGGGTCATCCACTAATCACGTGAGGCTCGAGGGGGGGGGGGGCGCTGATATATCACGTGTATTTCTTTTCCGTTAAACGCGCGGATTAAATTACATTATACTAACCTATTTTTGAAGATAATACACTAAAATTTTTAAGATACTATGAACTAAAAAAATACACGTGATCTTTAGCGTCTAAAACTTTGTCACATATCACCAGGGAGGAGGGAGGTGGTTATAAAGTTGCGTAAAGCCTCACGTGATTAATGGACAACATAATCCATATTATTTTTGTAATGACAGGAAATTATGGCTGACGCATACATTACATACAGACTCCCGCCCCTTATCCCCGAAAGGGAAGGCAGAGGCGCAACTAGTGCACCCAGTTATCACCGTGCGTATTCCGTCCCATGATGTGATAGGGGGCAAGCCTGTCGGTGTAATAAAACTACGCCACCGAGGCAGTCGAGTACATACGTTGACTATGAACATTATCTAGACAGCTCACGACCCTGCGAACGTGCTATTTCAAAGTCGAAACGAGTCCTAAATCATTGCTAATGTATCGTAAAAGCCTCTACGTATATCAAGGATTTTTCCCATACATGCTAATAGCGTTAGAAATAGAAAATTGTAGTGATGTGTTTTATTTAGTGAGTTTTTATCGATAATAGATTAGTTGACTACTTGTTTTTAGTACATTTATCAAATGTGACTGCCTCGGTGGCGTAGTTGTATTACAGTACGACTGTAAAGCTGAGGTCTCGGGTTCGATCCCCGGGTCGGGCAAAGTGGTATTGAGTTTTTCTATTCAGTATCAGCTCGGAGTCTGGAATTTGTGCCCGATATGGCGATAGGCTCGCCTCCTATCACATCATGGGACGGAATAATGGCGAAAAGTGGGTGCACTAGTTGCGCCTCTGCCTACCCCTTCGGGGATAACAGGCGTGAGTGTATATGTATGTTATCAAATGTATGCCATCCAAAGTTTACGGAAAAATAATGGTCAAAATTGTCGCAATAATAAGTAAGTTATAAAGCTTTGAAATTTGGTGGTTGTTGCCAAATAACAGTGATACCAGGCTGTGACGTCACAGAGTGTCGCCGTTCATAACACTGCGTGCGTGCGAAAGAGATAGCGCGATATCCTCACCACGCCCCCACTTTTGCTTCAAGACAATATTTCCAATATAAATAACTGCTATATTTTTCAACCGATTTTGATCCTGATTTAACATAAGAATTTCTTTTTCGAATTATTCTTTTGCATAGAATATAAAGGACAAAGTAGGACGTAGGTACTCTATTGTTGGTGGTATGTGAACTCGCTTTAATGATGAAGGAAAAACATCGCGAGGAAACCTGCATTGAGAAGTTCTGTATAAGAATTTTGAAGAGTGAAGTCTGCCCGCCCTAGGCCAGCATGGTGGACCAAGCTAAAACCTCTTAGTCGAGGACTGTGCTCAGCAGTGGGCAGTATATAATACAGGCATGGTATGGTAGTGGAATATTTGTGTCGAAGACGTTTCGAAGGCTTGCAGCACTTCGTGGTCACTGAGGTGTTAGTCTTCCGAAAAGTTAGTGTTACAAAATCTACCTTCAATTATTTATTATACAATGTTTTATTTATAAGCACGTAAAGCCGTTGGTCCTGCGCCTGATCTCTCTCCGGTCATGTCGGATTGCCGTCTCACCGGACTATGAGAGTGAAGGAATAGAGAGTGCACCTGTGTATTGCGCACACACTTGTGCACTATAATATCTCCTGCGTACCTGGCTGAACTCCGTTGAGATTGGCCGCCGTGGCCGAAACTGGCTAGGAGGATTTCATACAATTTTAGAAATTATTTATTGTTTGACTGCCTCGGTGGCGTAGTTGTATTACGCTACGATTGTTGGGTTTTTAACACGCTTTTATTAGCTTCAGACGTATGTATGTAACTTACACTTCAACATCATTATGACCCACTTCAAAACGGCGGATTAAATCGAAATTTGGCATACTTAACAAGGACCGAGGGCAATACAATATTTTAAACTATAAAATACGTTTTTATAGAAATCCAACTAAATAAATAATACTCAAGTTTTCCTTGTGCTTCAATAGATGGCGCCAGCATAGAATCAGATCGCGCTATGGCTTACAAGCAAGCGAAACTATATGAGTTCGCATTTTTAAAATCCTACACCCTTTTTTTTTACAATAAAATACATGTTTTTCTTATTCACACTATTCTCAATTGAAGGGTTGTAAGTCTAAAGGGTCTAGGTGCCAATTTTGCTTTATAGAGATATAACATTTGGATATTATTAGGTTTGGCACATAGATCATATTTTTGTAATAATATTGTTTTTTTTAGGCACATAGACCCTTTAGAATTACAACCCTTCAATTTATGTTTATAAAAAAATATTTTCTATTCTTCAGTTGGATTTTCTATGAAGCGTGTTTTTTAGTTTTTATAATTCTACTCAGTATCAGCCCGGAGTCTGGAATTTGTGCCCGATATGGCGATAGGCTCGCCCTCTATCACATCATGGGACGGAATAACGGCGAAAAGTGGGTGCACTAGTCGCATCTCTGCCTACTCCTTCGTGGATAAAACGCGTGAGTGGTTTTATGTATTTTTTTTATTGCATAGAATGACGAGACGAGCATGGCGTTCGCCTGATGGTAAGCGATACGACCACCCATAAACAGTAGCAACACCATCCAGCACCTTGAGTTACAAAGTACTATGTGGCATTTCACTGCGCTCGTCATCCTGAGACATAAATGTTAAGTCTCATTATGTCCAGTAGTTACACTATTTACAATTTCCTTCAAACCGAAACACAACAGTGCATGCACACTGCTGCTTGGCGGTAGAAATAGACATTGCGGTGGTACCCACCCAGACGGACTCTTACATATGAGAGACTTACCACCAGTTACTGTTAGTTTGTTGTTTCTCGCTAGTTTTAACCCCGTTTTATGAAATATATCGACGCACAGCTATCCCTTTGTCTAACCAACACGAAATTTATTGGACAGTTTAAGTCGTTTACGTACGTTCATATGTCGTACAGAATACGAATGGTGTAGATGGACCGTGACCAAGGTCGCCGCTTGTGTATGCGCGGCGCGAACTTTCCGGGATTCGGTTGTGGTTTGGTGGTTGGATTTCTTGCGATGATGCAGGTTTGAATTTGGTATCATATGTGTCGATGAGGATTTCACAGGGGCCAATAAAACCTGGCGAATACTTTGCAATGGTCATTATTATAATAATAATACCAGCCCTGTATTATATACTGCCCACTATGGAGCACGGGTCTCCTCTACTACTGAGAGGGTTTGAGGCCATAGTCTACCACGCTGGCCTAGTGCGGGTTAGTGGACTTCACATACCCTTGAAATTCTTATGGACAATTCTCAGGTATATAGGTTTCCTCACGATGTTTCCCTTCACCGTTAAAGCGAACGATAATCGATAAACAATACGCACATAACTTCGAAAAGTCAGAGGTGTGTGCCTTGGGTTTCGAACCTCCGGACATTGTCTCGGCAGACCGTTCCATTCCCAACTAGGTTATCGTCCAATTTGCAATGGTCATTATTGACCTTTATTTCTTCAACTCATGATTTGTTTGTCACTCATCACTTTGTCAGGACTAGCATAGTAACCACTAATGAAATCCTCCTAGCCAGTTTCGGCCACGGCGGCCAATCTCAACGGAGATCAGCCAGGTACGCAGGAGATATTATAGTGCTCAAGTGTGTGCGCAATACCCTGTGCACTCGCTATTCCTTCACTCTCATATTCCGGGAGACGGCAATCCGACATGACCGGAGAGAGATCAGGCGCAGGACCAACGGCTTTACGTGCTTTCCGAGGCACGAGGGTATCACACCGCCAACTTCCTGACTCCGAGCAGCGACTGAGTAATTTTTTTAAGATGGAAAAACCCAGTCACAAAGTTTTTTGGCCCGACCCGGGATTCGAACCCAGGACCTCAGCGCGCAAATCGTACTCGTAACGCGTACGCAATACAACTACGCCACCGAGGCAGTCCAACTCTACCAACTAAGTTACCATAGCGACTATTGATAACTAGTTGAACACTGAACGACGACCAAACGAAGACTGTACTCCTCAAATGCCAAGGGCTTTATACTCGCAACTATCACCCCCACTAATACTTTGACATCGCGACCTGTTTTGTACGATTATTATTTCAGAACTACCCGACGCTCCGACATATACATGGTAATTTTGACATTGCGTTAATAAATGCAACCACACACTCATCTCCTTGGTAATAACACTTTCCATTAAGATATTTTAACTATAGACGTAAAATAAAAAAGTGTAAGTTTCGAACAAAATAAATATCAGTAAAAGTAACTTTAAGTTTACACGCCCTACTGCCAGTACTCGGAGCACTAGTGCGCTGAAGTCTCTGATTCAATTCCCGCGTAAGGCGAATTTGGGGCTTTTCAGTACCACTACAAAGTGTCTGTAAAATTGTTTTTGCGTAAAAAATTCCTCGTGGAATCTAAAAAGTCACGACAAACCAGGTACAATTAAAATCATAATCCTTGTAATAAGGAAATTTTCGCATTGCAATTAATGCAGTAACGATTAATACAGTCGACTTCAAAAGTAACTGAACGAAATTCCAAAATTTTGTGAATTGTCCTTATCAATAATTGTTTTTTTCTCCACTAAAATAAACTTCAAAGGCCTTGCTTTGTCTATACTAACCTGTTTCTGATATTATAAAGAGGAAATATTTGATTTTTTGTTTGTTTGTAATGTACAAAACTCAAAACTACTGGACCGATTTAAAATAATCTTTCACCAATATACAGAGAGTTCACATTATCATTGAGTAATTTTATCCCGGGAAAATCTAAAGCGAGACTTAAAAGTTTAACCTATCTGGTACCGCGAGCTTGACAGCTGACGTTTGTTTTTTTTTTATTTTTATACTAAAACCTTATTGCGTAGGTAGGAACGACGGTTTTCGCTTTTATCATAGGAGCTGTCATGGACCAAATGGGCCAAGCGGACCTGAACTATTAACACGGAAAAACAAATTCATGCTGACGGTGCCGCGAGCAATTTTGAGTTAAAAAAATTATTTCGATTAAAATTAATTGTGGCGTTTTGAAGCTTTAAATGTGTGCTTTTGTGGCTGACTGTACTTTGTAAATGTTTCGCCTTGGGAACGCGTAATGGTCGAGGTACATTCATATTGATCTTGTTAGTTTCAATGTCTCAAGTTGAATACATTATCCTTACATATTATAATAATTCAAGCAGCAGTGTGCATGCACTGTTGTGTTTCGGTTTGAAGGACATTGTAACCAGTGTAAATACTGGACGTAATGCGACTTAACATCTTATGTCTCAGGATGACGAGCGCAGTGTAATGCCACACAGTACTTTGTAACTCAAGGTGCTGGATGGTGTTGCTACTGTTTATGGGTGTGGTATCGCTTACCATCAGGCGAACGGCATACCCGTCTCGTCATTCGATGCTAAAAAAACAGTCTCCCTCCGCATCTGTCAGTCTGAATGCGATAAACTCAAAAACTATTGAACAGATTTCTATTTGGTATGGAGATAGTCTGAGACAGTGGCTAAATTTATAACGGGACTTTTGTCTCTAAAAATACTTACACGTTGGGCAAGCCGCGATAAAAAACTAGTCTACTAATATTATAAAGAGGAGAGACTTTATTCTTTGTTTGTATTGAATAGGCTCCGGAACTACTGGACCGATTTGAAAAATTCTTTCACCAATGTGAAGCTACATTATCAGCGAGTGGTATAAGCTACTTTTTATCCCAGGGAAATATAAAGCGGGACTTTTATATAAAAATTCATACATACACACACACACACACACACACACACACACACACACACACACAAACACACAAACACACAAACACACAAACACACAAACACACAAACACACAAACACACAAACACACAAACACACAAACACACAAACACACAAACACACAAACACACAAACACACAAACACACAAACACACAAACACACAAACACACAAACACACAAACACACAAACACACAAACACACAAACACACAAACACACAAACACACAAACACACAAACACACAAACACACAAACACACAAACACACAAACACACAAACACACAAACACACAAACACACAAACACACAAACACACAAACACACAAACACACAAACACACAAACACACAAACACACAAACACACAAACACACAAACACACAAACACACAAACACACAAACACACAAACACACAAACACACACACACACACACACACACACACACACACACACACACACACACACACACACACACACACACACACACACATTGTATTACACAAGTTGTATTACAGTACGACTGCAAAGCTGAGGTCTCGGGTTCGATCCCCGGGTCGGGCAAAGTGATATTGAGTTTTTCTATTCAGTATCAGCTCGGAGTCTGGAATTTGTGCCCGATATGGCGATAGGCTCGCCCCCTATCACATCATGGGACGGAATAATGGCGAAAAAGTGGGTGCACTAGTTGCGCTTCTGCCTACCCCTTCGGGGATAAACGGCGTGTGTGTGTGTGGATTTAAGTTCCATATTCTGCCCCTTTAATATCCCTAAAGTTTCAGCCTGGTTAGATCTTGAGGCCCAGCATCCACACAAAAACGCCATCTCCTTTGAAACAAGTTCGCTTAGATATAGTACGCGCTGACATTTAGTGTTCCAATGACCCCGTTCGTACAAGAATGCTGTTTGTTGTTTTGTCACTCGATAATATATTTAGGATGTTAGATTTGGGCAAGGAATATTATTCAATTAAGGAAAAATCAAAGCGTTAATAACTTTGCCAGCTTGAATTGTTCATCGATAAAAAGTGTTACATTGTTTTTTGCATTGAATGACGAGACGAGCTTACCGTTCGCCTGATGGTAAGCGATACTACCACCCATAAACAGTAGCAACACCATCCAGCACCTTGAGTTACAAAGTACTGTGTGGCATTCCACTGCGCTCGTCATCCTGAGATATAAGATGTTAAGTCTCAGTATGTCCAGTAGTTACACTGGTTACAATGTCCTACAAAATGAAACACATCAGTGCATGCCCACTGCTGTTTGGCGGTAGAAATAGACATTGCGGTGGTACCCACCCAGACGGACTCTTACATATGAGAGACCTACCACCAGTAAAATTTTTATTCAGATTTTCATATAAAACAATATTACCTTGTTATTACCTTCTGTTTACAAGCCTCAGTTGAGAAAAAAAAAATATATTTAATAACACATCACTTAAAATGACTTTGACCCGGGGTCAGTGAACTGTTGATTCGTTTTTTTTATTGTGTGCAATCGCTCAATGTCTGTACATGTTTTGGATAGTAAAAACTCTTCACCCGTCTACGATGAAAGGTGGTTATGCTTGTATGATTCGTATAAACGTTCTTAAACGCTACTGTCGCATTTGACCAATCAGTGTGTTTAGAATGTGGCAGAAAAACGCAACTGGTAAGACGCTGTCGTTTAATTTTGACGTGTGTGATTGATCGAGAGACCAATAAGTCAGTCACGCGTTAAGCTGTGATTCCGCAGGACGCGGCAGACGGCAGACGACACTACTATGCAGTATTAAATTGTATGAGACCGATTCCGCACACGACGGCAAATTTTCTTTTTTTTTTTGTCCCTGACATTACTCTTTCTAGCCTGACGAGGGTCGGCTTATGAAAGAACACCGGTGTTTTGGGTGAGTGCAGAAGGCGCTCGCAACCCTTAAAATTAAGCGACCACGCTGAGGGCGACCCACTAATGGGTCACGAACCTCGGCTCAGGGCGGCCACTGAGAGGATAAGACATCAGCGTTTGGGGAAACATGGTTTTTAACGTAATCCTATTCATGTGTTCGTAGTCTTCGGCACGCGGGCCGGAACTGCTAAGAGAGGTCAGGGTGACGGGGAACGCGACGAGGTCCTCGACGGCGAGGACGGTACAGCGGTCTTGTGGAGTGTAAGAGTTTTTGATGCTCGATCTTTTCGCAAATGGCCAGAGTGATTTCGTCCTCTGGATCTGTCAGTACTGAACGCGGTCGTCTCCATTTGGCGCGATCAAATGGAGGCGACGGCAAATGAAGCCCAGACAGGAGGCGCGGCAGGTGCGGCAGGCATGTGCACTGCTGTTTGGCGGTACAAATACACATTGCGGTGGTACCCACCCGGACGGACTCTTACATATAAGAGTCATACCACTAGTGGAAATAATCTGCTCATTCGCGCACGCATTGTGCCTCAAAAGGGGTACAAAGATTTATCTGGAAGTTCCTAAGACAGTTTCCCTGTCTTCTATGATTTCGGTTTTACCTATACTGTCCCGATAAAAAAAAAAGCGCGGACATACATAAATAATGTAAAATTTTAGTAATGTGAAACAGGTATTAGAAAAGTTGGATTTTACGCTCAATAGAAACATGTATCCTCCTTAGTTTGATTAGGGAAAAGTTTATATTTTGTTTTCCGTCCTCATGTAACTGCGTGATGGCATTATAGTTGGGCAAAGGAAAATCGTCTTTGTGCACTTTGTATAAAGTCTTTAAGTATCTAGCAATGCAAAGGAGATGGGATGACCAGGCGAACACTACGTTGGTCATACACGCGCAGCTGTTCATAAACTTCTATTAAAACCTATGTGACTTGCGATCGCTGTCATTACATTCTACGATAACGACATTAAGCGGTGCTCCACAGAAATTGTGATTTTTGTTGTGTTATTGTGTAAAAAGCGACCTTATATTCAGCCCTGCGCGTGTGGCTTTTTTTGTTGAATGTGTGCTATCCGTGTCTACCTCGCCTCCGTCAGGATTGGCAGAAAAAAATTGGTTGCGCATTATTGCCATATCGTGTCTATTGGTTAAATAGTTTAAGTGTGAAACACGTATTAGAAGAATTGGATTTTACGTTCAATAGAAATATGTCGCACCTTTAGGACGAAAATGACACAATTCAAAAAATTTAAAATTAAGTTGTCATTTTTAAATGACTAAAAACTAGTCCCTTATTTATAAAAGTATAATAAAAAAGGGACCGATATAACAGATTTGTCCTTTCCTGCTTGAATATGGCTGTGTTTGAACTATTGTTGTATTGAAGACTTCGTTTTAAGTATTTTATGACGATAACACAATTTTCTATCTTTTTGAATTGTGTCGTTTTCATCCTAAAGGTGCGATGTATCCTCCATAGTTTGATTAGGGAAAAGTTTATATTTTGTTTTCCGTCCTCATGAGACTGAGTGGTGGCATTATAGTTTGCGTATTTGTCAAAACGTTTGCACGCTTTTGGGCAAGGCAATATCGACTTTGTGCACTTTGTATAAAGTAGATGTTGGTTATCAACGTAAATATTGGCTTAAGTACGCCAAGTTTGGTAGTAACGTCACGTTTGTAAGATTCTATGTACTTTGCTTTTTCTAGCACGAAGAGAACATTGTAGCAGTGTTACATATCTTTTTAAGAAGTGTAAGACTTACAGTTATATAAACCTTAATAGCACTAAGATGGTTGACTGAAAGCCAATAACAATAACACTTATAGAAATATTATAGTGAAGTGCGAGAAAATAAGTACTAAAAGCTTAAGAGACAATTCACAATAAAAATACATAAGAAATAAAGATTACAAATAAAATATTAATATGAAGATTTTTTTTTATGGCATCGAATGACGAGACGAGCATGCCGTACGCCTGATGGTAAGCGATACGACCACCCATAAACAGTAGAAACACCATCTAGCACCTTGAGTTACAAAGCACTGTGTGGAATTCCACTGCGCTCGTCATCCTGAGACATGAGATGTTAAGTCCCATTATGTCCTGTGGTTACAGTGGCTACAATGCCCTTCAAACCGAAACACAACAGTGCATGCACACTGCTGCTTGTCGGTATAAATAAACATTGCGGTGGTACCCACCCAAACGGAGTCTTACATATAAGGGGCCTACCACCAGTGAATAGATTCTTTCTATACAAGACATTTCGACGGTCCCATAGAACAAAGTCGTATATGCAAAATGAAGCTTTTCAGTAGAGCGCTTTGAAAGTCTAAATTAATTGTGAAAATCACAAGTTATACATGAACGAAACATTATATTCTATAAAGTTCAGTAACAACTTTGAACCTAATGTGTGAAAATAGCACTAATTCGCACATAAATACAAACTAACGACTTTCAAAGCGCTCTACTGAAAAGCTAACATTTTGCATATACGACTTTGTTCTATGGGACCGTCGATTTATTACTAGGCTTTATAGAATACTAAATGTTACTCTTGCTTCGCTCGCGTTAAGAGCTTTTCCCGCTTAAAAAATTCTCTAAAACACAGTACGACGCGAGCTCCATCCATTATTTCTCATGGGAGGAGATTGCCGGGACAAATTGACGGTCCCATAGAACAAAGTCGTATATGCAAAATGAAGCTTTTCAGTAGAGCGCTTTGAAAGTCTAAGTTAATTGTGAAAATCACAAGTTATAGTGAACAAAACATTATATTCTATAGGGTTCAGTAACAACTTTGAACTTAATGTGTGAAAATAGCACTAATTCGCACATGAATACAAACTAACGACTACTGAAAAGCTAACATTTTGCATATACGACTTTGTTCTACGGAACCGTCGAAATAGTGGCCTATATGTTAATCCAGGACATGACCTACACGTGTGCCAAATTTCAACAAAATCTGTTCAATAGTTTCTGCGCTTCTAACAAACATTCTCACAAGCTTTCGCATTTATAATATTAATTAGCTTTTGCCCGCGGCTTCGCCCGCATTATCAAGTTTTCCGGGCTAAAAGTACATAAAAACCTTCCCGTTTAATCACTCTATCTATTAAAAAAATCGCATCAAAATCCGTTGCGTAGTTTTAAAAATCTAAGCATACATAGGGACAGACAGCGGGAAGTGACTTTGTTTTACACTATGATGATGATAAGATTTTAAAGTGCGTAGGTTTCTATGCTATTATGGCTATTTTTTACGCATACGCATACTCACGCCTTTTATCCCCGAAGGGGTAGGCAGATGTGCAACTAGTGCACCCACTTTTCGCCATTATTCCGTCCCATGATGTGATAGGGGGCGAGCCTATCGCCCCATTGGGCACAAATTCCAGGCTCCGAACTTATACAGATTAGAAAAATCCAATATCACATTGCCCGGGCTCCTCTACTGAGACGGCATAGCTTAGTACACCACGCTGGACTAATGCGGGTTGGCAGACATAATATTTATTTAAATTGTCAATCATTCATTAAATAAAATAAAACATATTTGACAATATGACCTTGTCCGGTGTTTTCGTACAACAACGTAATTCACACTTTCACCGCAGCACGAGGAATACAAACGGTTGTGTTAATGACATCATAATATTTTCATTATTTCTCAGTTCTCACCGTTTACCTTTATTCATGTTTGATCGTTATCTTTATAGCAAATATAAAAGGTTATGGTCAGATACGCATATGACCTCACGCCTTTATCCCGGAGGGGTAGACAGAGATAATAATGGTATCCGTCCCATGAAGTGGTAGCATATATTTTGTATTTGCACAACCCCCTGCACACGAGGTGTTACGCCATAGTGGCCCACGTGAATCGCATTTTGGATAAGCCGGTATTCGGTTTCAAACACCGTTTTACCGCCAAGCAGCAGTGTGCATACACTGTTGTGTTTCGGTTTGAAGGACATCGTAGGCAGTGTAACTACTGGACATAATGAGACTTAACATCTTATGTCCCCGGATGACGAGCGCAATGGAATGCCACACAGTACTTTGTAACTCAAGGTGCTGGATGGTGTTGCTACTGTCTATGCGTGGTCGTATCGTTTACCATCAGGCGAACGGCATGCTCGTCTCGTCATTCAATGCAATAAAAAAAATAGTATTTTTTTTTCCGAAAACTGTCACGTAGCCTACTGAGAGACTATCGATACATTGGGTGCAATGAAATCTCAGGTCACACCAGGTGTTTCAATAATAGAAATAAATTACATCTTGGATTTCCCACCTTGGGAATCAAACACGGGGCTTTACCAGTCTCAGCCATCAAAGTAATAAGACAATCTTCAACGAGAATAGCGAAAATATCAGTTTCGTTTTCATGTATTCACTAGGTAAACGCGTTGATGTCTTTTGTATGGAAAAAAATTGCTGTTGAATTGAATGTATTTGTAGTTGAATTGAATGTAATTGAATGAATTATTGCTGTTGATTTGTATTTGGAGTCCATGCCTAATTTAAATTGCCAGCTAAGTTAAGGAAATACACACACACACACACACACGCCTGTTATCCCCGAAGGGGCAGGCAGAGGCGCAACTAGTGCACCCACTTTTCGCCGTTATTCCGTCCCATGATGTGATAGGGGGCGAGCCTATCGCCATATCGGGCACACTAACAATAAGGAAATACACAAACAAATATACGAAAACATTGTTCAATTTAAATTAGGCACCGACTCCAAATATACGTATATACTAAGCGAATACAAATTTTATTATTTTTTTGATTTGTAGTGGTTTTGAAGTCGGTTTATTTTTTATTAAAACGTTTTTATTTATTGCTTTTTAGTTACTTAATTATAGAATAGTGTAAACAATACATCATAGATATACGATTGCAGCATTTACGAGTCATCTGCTGTTAGTTATTGAAGAGTTCCATTGTGTATCTCCGAAGATCTTCATCAGATCTTCATAAATTATATACTAAAACCTTCCCTGAAAAATGTACATTTCAATATCGAAAACCACATTCAAATCGGATCAGTAGTTTTTGAGAAACTCGCGGCCATACAAATTTACATACATACATACAAACATACATACATACAAACATACATACATACAAACATACATACATACATACATACGGATCGAATACAGAACCTCCTTTTTGAAGTCGGTTAAAAATTAAATCAACACTCTCGCGCTTCTCAGGTGTTCTTCACAAATACGTAATGTACTTAAACCTTGCTTCACATAAAGGTTACTAGGAAATATCCTTGCGCTGAAATAAGTAGTTTTTTAACCCAATGAAGCTATGTCACGTGTAAACGTAAACAAAAATATCTGTGAAGGTGACTAGTATTAATAAAAATATACACGAATTCTTGTCTCACCGGATTATGAGAGTGAAGGAATAGCGAGTGCACCTGTGTATTGCGCACACACTTGTGCACTATAATATCTCCTGCGTTGGCTGATCTCCGTTGAGATTGGCCGCCGTGGCCGAAACTGGCTGGAGGATTACGAATACATGAATTACTGCCTCGGTGGTGTAGTTGTATTACGGTACGACTGTTATGCTGAGGTCTCGGGATCGATGCCCGGGTCGGGCCAAAAGATAAAGTGTCTTACTAATGTCATAAATGCGAAAATTTGAAAAAATGTTTGGATGTTTTTTAGAAGTAAACGTAGAAACAACGGAGAAGACCTCTCGCTGCCGGCCGTGGTCGCTTCCATGGTCGGCGGCCGGGAGGCCTGGCAGGCGGTGGCCCACTTCTGCGAGGCGGTCCTCTCGCGGAAGGAGAGTGCCGAGAGGGATCGCCAGCGCAGTGGTGATCCCTCCCGCCGCCAGACGAGACGTAGGAGGCGTCGGGTGGACGACTGACCGACGTCTCCCGCCCTGTGGATTGGGGGCGTTTGGAGAATTCCACCACGGTATCCCCTGCCTGTCGTAAAAGGCGACTAATAGGGGCCTCCGGGGGTCACGGGTGGGCGGAACGTGCCGCCCACCCATTAGTCTAGCCAACTTCTGTGGCCCCCGTGATGGACATGTCCGAGGCAGCGTGTCTCACGCTGCCTCGGACACCAACAGGCGGACACGATACGGTGTTTCGGGGGCTTCTGAGCCCCCGCAACAGGAAAAAGGACCGCAAAAACGCGGTACGCGCAGGGGCGGTTGCGGACGACAACTTAGACGTGAGTCGGAGGAAGCCCGCAGCCGTCCCTAATGCGCCGAAGATGGCCGGTAAAAAAAAAAAAAAAAAAAAAAAAAACGTAGAAACAAACGGATTTGGATGAAATGTTGCACACGGGTAGATCATGTCCTGGATTATATGGTGAAAGACTTGGCTATCACTTCATGGGACGGAATATTAGGAACTAGATTTTGCCCGCGGCTCCGCCTGCGATAAAAAGATTTCCCGGGATAAAATGTAGCCTATGTGTTAATCCTGGACATGATCTACCCGTGTGCCAAATTTCATCGAAACCCGTTCAGTAGTTTTTGTGTGAAAGCGTAACAAAAATCAATACATCCAGACATCCATATATACTTACAAACTTTCGCGTTTATAATATTAGTAGGATAAGATGTGGGCACTAGTTGCGTCTCTGCTTACCTTTTCAAAGATACGAGTCCTGTGTGTGTGTGTCAGTTATGATCAGAATCGCAAGAAGTCAGTATTTTGTATAGGTATATCATTTTGGTTAACAAAATAATAGTATAAAAAATTTTGAGGTTACTGAACTTAAAATCAATAAGTTGTTTTTCTGTTTGATAATTTATAGCTGTTTGAAATTTAATTTTATCAAATAATGATTTATTCGAAATTATTAGTTAACCTCTTGGCTTAGCGGTATGTGGGCTGTAGACCGGCTGGTCCCTGCTTCGAATCTCACTTCTATCAACTGCGTGTTTATTTATTTTTTTATTTTATTGGGACAAAAAACGGTTACATGTTGACAATATGCAAACTTAGTTAAAACTTAAAACACATAAATAAACAAACATATAACCCACACCATTGTCCATGTATTTACATAAATAATGTAAGTTAAATAAGCAAACAGACTACGTGTTTAATGAGAGAAAAAAAAAAGAGAAGTAAGGTTTTTTTATATCAGTCTTGTATATGCATGGGTCTCTTCTGAAGGTTCATCTTAGTCGAGCACGCTGTGCGGGTCGTAAGTTGATTCACGATTTGAATTGGTTTGACCTCCAAATATTGCATTTACACTATCAATAAATTCTATTAAAATACAATACCTACCTATTTAAAATGTCGCAGTCGTTAGCTATACTAAATTATAACATCTACAAAATACTTGTTTTTTATTTCGCAAAAGAATATAATTAATATATAATCTGAATTTGACTGGCTCGATGGCGTAGTTGTGTTACGACTGCGATGGTGAGGTCGCGGGTTCGATCCTCGGGTCGGGCAGTGAATTGGATCTTACTAAGTATCAGCCTGGGTCTAGAATGTGCTCGATATGGCGATAGGCTCGCTCCCTATCATGGGACGGAATACGCACGACGAAAAGTGGGTGCACTAGTTGAGCCTACGTACCCCTTTGCTATGGAGGAAAGTGAAAAATGTATTACTAACTCCTCTCTATTCTTCTATTTGATTAACTTCGATGCGGGTAAAGACCAATTAGTGTTCCCAGAGGCTCGCCGAGCCTCACCGCTCGGTGTCATAAAATGCGTGCCACTGTCGATCTTGGCTTACAAGAGTTTTAGTGGCGGGTGTGAGGGCGGAATAGTCTCGTACATACATCTTTCCTTATCGTTCCTACATAGTATTAAACAAATTCGCTCGCCACCTGTACACGCGACTTTGCGAAGTTTGTGTGTGATAAAGTCAAAAATTAACGAGGATTTCGATGTTTGGTGTGGAGATAGTCCTATGGTCGATGGTCTAGTACGTCTGGGTGGGTACCACCGCAATGTCTATTTCTACCGTCACGCAGCAGTGTGCATACACTGTTGTGTTTCGGTTTGAAGGACACAAGTATCCAGTGTAACTACAGGACATAATGAAACTTAACATCTTATGACTCAGGATGACGAGCGCAGTGGAATTCCACACAGTACTTCGTAACTCATGGTGCTGGACGGTGTTTCTACTGTTTATGGGTGGTCGTATCGCATACCATCAGGCGAATGGCATGCTCGTCTAGTCATTCAATGCCATAAAAAAAAAGATAGTTGGAGATCCTGGGAAGGTTTTAGGCTACTTATTATCCGGGAAAAGTATAGTGGGACCTATATCCCGGAAAAACTATAGCGTGGGCGAAGCCGCGAGCAATAGCTTGTTAGGAGGTACATTACGTATATTTAATTTCATAACATGACCTTCATTAATCCAGTATGTATTGATAATCATTGCATTTAAATAAATGTTCAATGAATATTATTAATATGTTGAAAAACTGGTTGGAATCCAATTTTACATTTTGAAGCTTTTGTTTTTATTTTAGGTAAATGCAGAAACGGATTTGAGTACATTTTACGAAAAGATAGGCTACTTTTCATCTTGGAAATTAGGCAGTGGCCGTTTTCTTCCGAGAAAACCCGTATAGCCGCGACTAATAATAAATAATATAGTATTTGTTCATCGAATCTCTGAAATATATAGCAAAATATATATCTTATTTTTTCTATGCAGCGATACTATACTTTTTTCCAATGGTATATATAAAAAATAAACAACTAACTTTTGCCCACGGGTTCGCCCGCACGAAAGTTTTTCCTAGCTTAAAGTCCCGCCATAAATTTTCCCGTGCTAATAAGGATACCTTTTTATGATCTCGAACTATCTCCGTATCAAATTTCATTGAAATCCGTTCTGTGGTTTTTGAGTTTATCGCGCACAAACTTTGTCACCCCTTTTTACCCCCTTAGGGGTTGAATTCCGCAAAATCCCGTCTTAGTGAGCAGCTGCGCCCTAAAAGGAACCCCCATGCAAAATTGGAGACTCGTAGCACTTGTAGTTTCTGAGATTTCGTGATGAGTGACAGAGTGAGTGACCTTTCGATTTTATATATACACACACACACACACACACACACACACATACACTCACGCCTGTTATCCCCGAAGGGGTAGGCAGAGGCGCAA
This sequence comes from Lapara coniferarum, assembly GCA_949316025.1. Lineage (NCBI taxonomy): Eukaryota > Metazoa > Arthropoda > Insecta > Lepidoptera > Sphingidae > Lapara > Lapara coniferarum. The sequence continues at coordinate 23,710,222 of OX438929.1, forward strand.
CTAGTGCACCCACTTTTCGCCGATTTTATATATGTATTATATATATGGATAAACGATATCAACTTATCGATAAATGTCAATACCATATCAAGTCAACTTCCTCCTTTTTCAAAGTCGGTTAAGAGGTATTGGTAATACTTAATAGCACATAATATTTACTCTCGATTCAATTACACAAGTAGTTTTCGTCACGCGATGTCGGATAAGCTAAATAAAAAACAAACATTTCACATCCTTCCAAACTTACTTAAATATATATCCAAATATAAATAGCACTGCACTGCACTTGGAAACACAAATCACGATGTGTAAAAGTTAATTAATAACACACGTCCGTTCACTGAGGCGGTTGGCGCAAGACTGCTTTAAACAGTGCGCGGGCGCAGGTGTCATTTGGATCAATGGTGGATCGGTTTATGCGTCATGCTGCCATTTAAGGTTTATCTGATTAGATTTGTTGATTAGCTATGTTTGGTGGTGCGGTTGTGCTTTTAGGTTTTTGAGTCTCGGGTTTGAATTTATTATTGGATATGATTTGGTTAGTTCTGATTTAAAATAATGACAAGACAATGTTGTAATGAATGTAACCATAGTTTTAATGGTATTTTGGTTCCATAATAAGATGATCTATTACCATATTAGTCTTATATATACAAAACTAATTCAAGGCAAATCATTTAATTAGAAAATGCTTACGACGCATTTCTCAACATAAAAAATGGTTTCACGTAATGTGACTAAACAAAATATGAGAAAATTTCATTCGAAATAAAGTCATTTTGTGCGTCACATGATCTCTTTATATCGGAATTAGTGTGTGTTCTCGCCTTCAGACACTTGAATGATTTGAAATACGAGTCCTAATATAAACTTTTCCCGGATAAAAAGTAGCCGATATGTTATTCTAGTACATGGTCTATGCGTATACCAAAGATGTCCGATTTTTGCATTTTTTTTTTAAAGCATTGAATGACGAGACGAGCAAGCTGTTCGCCTGATGGTGAGCGATACGACCACCCATAAACAATAGAAATACCATCCAGAACCTTGATTTACAAAGTACTGTGTGGCATTCCACTGCGCTCGTCATCCTGAGACATAAGATGTTAAGTCTCATTATGTCCTGTAGTTACACTGGCTACAATGCCCTTCAAACCGAAACACAACACTGCATGCACACAGCTGCTTGGTTGCATGGGTGCTAGGCCTTAAATCTAACCAGTTTCAAACTTTATGGATATTAAAGGGGCATAAATATGGATCTTGAAACCATTAAAAATATTTTTAGCCCCTCCATTCATAACTTTTTTAAAACGTTCATTTTGAGTGTAGTTTGCTAAATAAATTACATAAATCTCAAAATCGGAGGACTTTATACGATGTATTGAAAAGGCGTAGTTTTTAGGAGTACTTAGTAAATCTTAGACTATTTAACCAATGGACACGATATGGTAATAATGCGCAAACAAATTTTTCTGCCAATCCTGACGGGGGCGAGGTAGACACGGATAGCACACATTTAACAAAAAGAATCCACACATGCAGGGCTGAATATAAGGTCGCTTTTTACACAATAACACAGCAAAAATCATAATTTCTGTAGAGCACCGCTTAATGTCATTATCGTAGAATGTAATGACAGCGATCGCAAGTCACATGGGTTTTAGTAAAAGTTTATGACTAGTTGCGCATTTATGACCAACGAAGAGTTTGCCTGGTCATCCCATCTCCTTGTTAAATGAATGCTCTAAGATATATATATAAAGTATCTTGGTTAGAATTTTAAGCCCGTTTTTGCACATGTCTCTTCATGCAAATTCGTACAGAGGTTTCTGCGTTCACTTCTTACAAACATCAAAACAACTTCATTAATTATGTATTTGTTTTGTGTGATCTTTCCACTTCGCTATTGCGTGTTACGTTTGTGCCTGCTGTGAATTTGCGCAGTAACAGATTATTTTAGACAACTTGGTTAAAAATATACTTTAGTAAGTACAGTATAATACGAGGAGCAAATAAAAATAAAAAACATGCTTTATAGAAAATCCAACAAAAAAAAAATTAAACTAAATTTTAATAAACTCGAATTGAGAACATTGTAAATAAGAAAAACATGTATTTTATTGCACAAAAAAGCGTGGGGTGCATGCCACATGGGGTCAATAGTTATAAATATTTTATTGACATAATATGAGTAGAAGGATTATTTTTCTATCTTAAAAAGCACCCCACGCTTTTTTTTGCAATAAAATACATGTTTTTCTTATTTACACTATTCTCAATTCAAATTTATTGAAAATTATTTTCTATTTTTAACCGACCTCAAAAAGGAGGTTCTGTATTCGATCCGTATGTATGTATATTTGTATGTAAATTTGTATGGCCGCGTGTTTCTCAAAAAATACTGATCCGATTTGGATATTGTTTTCGATATTGAAATGAATATTTTTCAGGGAAGGTTTTAGTATATAATTTATTAAGATCTGATGAAGATCTTCGGAGATACACAATGGAACTCTTCAATAACTAACAGCAGATGACTCGCGAATGCTGCAATCGTTTATCTATGATGTATTGTTTACACCATTCTATTAATTTCTCCTAGCCAGTTTCGGCCACGGCGGCCAACCTCAACGGAGATCAGTCAGGTACGCAGGAGATATTATAGTGCACAAGTGTGTGCGCAATACACAGGTGCACTCGCTATTCCTTCACTCTCATAGTCCGGTGAGACGGCAATCCGACATGACCGGAGAGAGATCAGGCGCAGGACCAACGGCTTTACGTGCTTTCCGAGGCACGGGGGTATCACACCGCCAACTTCCTGACTCCGAGCTGCGACTGAGTAAATTTTTAAGATGGAAAAACCCAGTCACTATGTTTTTGGCTCGACCCGGGATTCGAACCCAGGACCTCAGCGCGCAAATCGTACTCGTAATGCGTACGCAATACAACTACGCCACTGAGGCAGTCAACACCAATCTATAATTAACTAACAAAAAAATCAATAAATGAGAACTCTTTAATAAAAAATAAACCGACTTCGAAACCACAATCACACCACAAACTGAACAATGTTTTCGTATATTTGTTTGTGTACGTTGAATGTTTTTATGTTGTGTATGTTTGTAAATTGCCAGTTAAGCTAAGGAACTTAGCTGGCAAATTAAATTAGGCATCGACTCGAAATATACTTATAAAGGGTCATTTTTACATTGCGTTACTAAATGAAACCACATATTCGTCTATACCTCTGCTAACATCGTGCTAAAAATTATTAATGAATAACGAATACTTTCACCAAGGATCTCAGTTATAGTATTCCAATTTTTTTATCATTTTGTAGTTTAGTGCGAATATGGTGTAGTGTATTTCTGACTGACAATGTAATGTTCCTGCTGAGACAAATTCTCCTAGAGCAGTCATAGTGGTATTTCGAAACTTACACTTTTTTATTTTACATCTATGGTTAAAACAACTGAATGGAAAGTGTTATTTTCAATGAAACAAGCATGTGGTTTCATTTTTTAACGCAATGTCAAAGTGACCCTGTATACTAAGCGAATACAAATTTTAATTATTTTTTTATTTGTAGTGTTTTTTTTAGTTGGGTTTTCTATAAAGCGTGTTTTTTATTTTTAGTTGCTCCTCGTTCAAAATCCCTGATGCTATTGTTTTCTCCTGTTTTTTTATTAGTGATCTGTTTTTTGGTTTCTTGGGGTTGCCAACAGTGGTGTCCTGCCTACCGTTCAGGAACAAAGGCGAGATGTGAATGAAGTGTTAATCATGGTTTCCAGAAAACCTCACCTTGTTTCCGAACTGTTCAAGAATTTCGCAACGGAAAACTGACCTAATGCGTACTTTCCCTTTTCCTCGAAACCAAACCTTAGTGTTAAACAAATAGATAAACAACTGGACCGGAAAACGTGAAGCAATCACGATAAACTCGTTAAAGGTGATTTTTCCGTGAAGTTATTTAGATTAGGATTTTGTGTAATGCGAACTATGTTGATATGAAGCGTGTGTTTGTACGTTTGTTTGATTGTTGGTGATGGATCCCTGAAAATTTTGATCTGATAAAATAAAAAACTGAAAGTTACGTTATGTGCGTGTAACATAGTCTTTATTTTTATTTACCATACCAGCCCTGTATATATACTGCTCAGCTGTCTGAGCACGGGCCTCCTCTACAACTGAGAGGGCCTTGGTCCACCACGCTGGCCTAGTGCGGGTTGGCAGACTTCACATACTTTCGAAATTCAGGGAACTTCTCAGGTATGCAGGTTTCCTCACGATGGTTTTCTTCATCGTTAAAGTTGTTTTTTATATGTATATGACGGAGGAGAAGGTCTAGAACTCTTTAAAAAGAGGTGACGTCAGCTTCTGCCGACGTCACGGGATTCCACCTCATCATCATAACCCATGATGTGAGAGTAAAATTCCAAATTGTTGTTCATCCTTTATTTCTGGATGTTCCAAACTTAGTTTCGGAGCTCCGAACAGTTGGGAGTCTCACATGAGACTGACTATTTCAAATGCGAGGCACCCTATTTATACCAACGATTTGACATTTCGACTAGTTTTTTGCACGATTATTATTTCAAAATACCCGCCGCTCCGACATATATAACTAATTTTGCAGAAGATTTTCTGAGAGGCGTAAGTAACACTTAGCCCCCTTAAAATAACTTGATCGCGGTAGCTTTAAGGCTCGTTCCTGGGATAAAAACAATCTACAACTCAGAGATGATGAAAGTATTCTTCTATTGGTAAAAGAGCCCAGCAGTTTCAGAGGTGAGCCAATTCAAAAAAAGCACATCAGTATTATAGAACCAGGATCTTGTGGTATATAGATCGGCTTCAGACAAATATTACCAATTATTATGGTTTACTAGTGGTAGGTCTCTCATGTGTAAGAGTCCGTCTGGGTTGGTGCCACCGCAATGGCTATTTCTACCGCCAAGCAGCAGTGTGCATGCACTTTGTGTTTCGGTTTGAAGGACATTGTAGCCAGTGTAACTACTGGACATAATGAGACTTATCATCTGTTTCAGGATGACGAGCGCAGTGGAATGCCACACAGTACTTTGTAACTCAAGGTGCTGGATGGTGTTACTACTGTTTATGGGCGGTCGTATCGCTTACCATCAGGCGAACGGCATGCTCGTCTCGTCATTCGATGCCATAAAAAAAAAAATGTAAAAATATAATCTTGTCTTACGGTTCAAGCTTCTCACTAAAAGGATATGTCCACTTTTTGTATGAGTGGCTGGGCCTCTAAATCTAACCAGGCTCAAACTTTATGGATATTAAAAGGGCAAAAATGTGGATCTTGGACCCATAAAAAATGTTATTAGACTTCTTTTTATTCATTTTATTAACCCCCGACAAAAAAGAGGGGAGTTATAAGTTTAGGGTGTGTATCTGTGTATCTGTATGTCTGTCTGTGGCATCGTAGCTCTCAAACGAATGGACCGATTTGGACGCGGTTTTTTTGTTTGAAAGCTGATGTGACTGCGATGGTTCTTAGCTATAATTTATCAAGATCTGTTCAGGCGTTTGAAGATTATCAGCTCATTTCCAGACGACGGTTGGGTCAAAATATTACTAGGTACTTAAACGACAAAGACACTATTATTATTTTACTTTTTAGAGATTTTTGTGTCGGGGGTTATTTAAATTTTAATTTAATGTTTTATTAATTTTAAGTGTAGTGTTTAAGCAATATAAATGTCGAAATCGGAGAGTTTTAAAATTATACGATTTATTGCAAAAGCCTAGTTTTTGGGAGTACTATCCAAATATAAGTGGACGATAGCCTAGTTGGGAATGGAACGGTCTGCCGAGACAATGTCCGGAGGTTCGAAACCCAGCACACACCTCTGACTTTCCGAAGTTACGTGTGTATTGTTTATCAATTATCGTCCGCTTTAACGGTGAAGGAAAATATCGTGAGGAAACCTACATGCCTGAAAATTCTCAATAAGAATTTCGAGGGTATGTGAAGTCTGCCCGCACTAGGCCAGCGTGGTGGACTAAGGCCTAACCCCTCTCAGTAGTAGAGGAGGCCCGTACTCAGCAGTGGGCAGTAAATAACACAGGGCTGGTATTATTATTATTATTATATCCAAATATATATAAAGTATCTTGGTTGAAATTTTGAGTCCGTTTTTGGAGATGTTCTCTCATCAAAATCGGATCAGTGGTTTACCTGCAAAATTGTAACATACAAACAGAATTATTATCGTATGAATTGAAATATAGATGAATAAATGAATATGTTTCAATGATTTAATAATTAGAATATTTAAAGTTATTTTGCGTGTATTAATTATATTGTAAACACAAGTGTTATATTTTGCGACGATTTGTCATCGTTAATTTTAATTATACTATTGCTAAATTGACTGCCTCGGTGGCGTAGTTGTATTACAGTACGACTGCAAAGCTGAGGTCTCGGGTTCGATCCCCGGGTCGGGCAAAGTGATATTGAGTTTTTCTATTCAGTATCAGTCCGGAGTCTGGAATTTGTGCCCGATATGGCGATAGCCTCGCCCCCTATCACATCATGGGACGGAATGTCGGCGAAAAGTGGGTGCACTAGTTGCGCCTCTGCCTACCCCTTCGGGGATAATAGGCGTGATTGTATATGTATGTATGTATATGTACTATTGCTAAATCATGTACATTTTATTCTCGGAAAGAGTCGGTATAACTACTGCTGCCAAATATAAGGAGTCCGTCTCATGATATTATGAGCTAGGTGCTGGTCGTGGCTTCGCCCGCGTGAAGAGCCTTTCCCCTTTTGAAAGTCCCTAAACCGTCAGCGTCATCTGTTTACTTTATTTGAATTATTTTTTATTATTTTCCATGGGAGGAAGTTATCGGGACAAAAAGCCTATAATTATGTTAATCCAGGGCATGGTCAACCCGTGTGACAAATTTCATCCGAATGCGTTCAGTTGTTTCTGCGTTTACTTCTAACAAAGATACAAACATTTTCACAACATACACTCACGCCTTCTATCGCCGAAGGGGTAGACAGACACGCAACGAATGCACCCACTTTTCGCCGTAAGTCCGTCCCTTGATGTGATCGGGGAGGAGCCTATCGTCATATCGGGCACAAATTCCAGATTCCGGGCTGATACTGAATAGAAAAATTCCAATAACAGTTTGCCCGACCAGGGGATGAAACCCGTGACCTCAGCATTGCAGTTGTACCGTAGTGCTGGGTAGCGTCACCAAAACCCGTCTCTGGGCTTAGTATCTGTCAAAAAAAACAACGCGACTCCGTTTCGTTTTATTGTGATTGGTTGAGAGACTAACACGTGACCGACGTCGGTCTCTCGATCAATCACAAACATCAAAATCAAACGATATCGACTAACGGTGTTCTTTTTTATTACATCAAATGACGAGACGAGCATGCCGTTCACCTGATGGTAAGTGATACGACCACCTATAAACAGTAGCAGCACCATCCAGCACCGTGAGTAACAAAGTACTGTGTGGCATTCCACTACGCTCGGCATCCTGAGACATGAGATGTTAAGTCTCATTATGTCCAGTAGTTACACTGGCATCAATGTCCTTCAAACCGAAACACAAAAGTGCATGCACAATGCTGCCTGGCGGTAGAAATAGACATTGGGGTAGTACCCACCCAGACGGACTCTTACATATGAGAGTCCTACCACCAGTTACTTTTCCTATTTAGCTCAGTCCTTTAGGACAATTTTGCTAATGTCCAGTGAGGCGGATACACTTACAGAATAAATAAAAAATAAAAAAAACATACGCCAGATGACAAGACAAAACAGAAACAAACGACAACATGAACAAGATGCAGCGTTTTGTTTGCCACATTATAAGCACACTGATTGTTTTATTAAGCTATTGCATAGCTTCTATCGCGGGCCGTGAGCGTGGAGACCGAATCCAGAAATTCCGTAACGAAAATAACCTGCCACCCCTCACTATTTTCAACTCTATCACAACCACGTAGAGTGTAAAATTCCATAAGTAAATTTAATATCGCAGTCTTGTAAGAATACAATATGTAAGAGGATATGAGCTGAATGTTAAACGATAAAAGGTCGAAATTACCGTGTATTTAAAAATTGTTCCAGTCAGTGAAACGTATCGAAATGTCAAACGTGGCGGGATGACGTGATTCTAAGTTTGAATTTTTAAAAAGTTTTTATTTTATATCTGTTCAAAGAGGTTATAAATATTAGAATTGCCTGCTCAGAGTTTCGGCGTAAGGGCACGAGTGTAATTTGGACAATAGAAAAAAAAATATAATTACATAAGTTGATAAAAATGCTATGCAATAGCTTTACCGCGGCAGTCTTCGAGTGCCACACGTCTTTTTTTTTTTAATATCACAACTCAGTACTGCCAGTATTTCTCTTCCTTTGAACTTTATTATCTAGAGACTTGTTTATCCACTTTTTCCTACGTGTTTACTGCTTATAATTCCTAGATTTAATCGTAATATTTGTCATGTTACATAACAGGGCAACAGAGGTGACATTGGCATACAAATTGTCGCATCAACATGTTTTGAATATAGATCGGCTAGATAGGATCCTGTTTTGATATATATATATACACACATAATATATTTGCATTTATGATACTATTAGGCTTCGTTCAAAGTGAACGCGTGGTAAATGTCATCTTATGTCTGAGGATGACGAGCGCAGTGGAATGCCACACAGTACTTTGTAACTCAAGGTGCTGGATGATGTTGCTACTGTTTATGGGTGGTCGTGTCGCTTACCATCAGGCAAACAGCGTGCTCGTCTCGTCATTCAATGCCATAAAAAAACGACGTTGTTAATCACGAACCCAATCTCAATCTTCGATTCCGAGAATCAACCAATCGAAATGACATTAGTAAACATGTCAAAATACTTGATTCTGATTGGTCCGTTTTCGCGATCGATTTTTGAAATCGGCTATATATGGACAGTGCGTGTGTACGCACTAAACGTTATTCCAGAGGGTATAAGGCTTGTTATTAAGTCTCACTGCCGTTATGAGCGGATAGGATTAATGGAAACGTGTTTCTTGATCCGAGCCGTTGTTTTCAGTGTCATCTACAGTAACTACACCAAAGACTTATAAGGGCGGTTTCTTATGTTAACTGTCTAGAGCATACACAAGAAACGTCTTTATTTCTGAAAAGGTATGAAAAGGTGCACTATTGACGGTAGTGACGGTTTCTTAAATTTGATGTTTCGCGCACGCCGCGCCGCTGCCACCGCGAATTGCATGCTTTGGACGATGATTTAGTATTTCGCTTATCAAAATTCATACAATTTAAATAAAAATAATACATTTATTTCGAAACGTATCAAAACAGGTTATTATATATTCATTCAATTCGACATAGTTTACTGTTGCTTTTGTTCACGAGAACTCCCGCGTGAGAGGTTTCTGGAATATAAGTTCAATGGTAAGCAGAGAAGTAATAAACATGTCGCCCGTTGTATGAGTTCCTTTTTTTTGTCTACATAATTGGATAAAAGGACGCCCTCCGGCCAGGTGGGATGACGATCTGCGAAAGACTGCAGGCAGATGCTGGATGCGGCAAGCTGAAGACAGGGCGCTATGGCGCTCATTAGGGGAGGCCTATGTCCAGCAGTGGACTGATAAAGGCTGATGATGATGATGATGATGAATTGGATACAAACAATATAACATGCTTTAATTCTATTTACAAAATTATGATTTTTGAGTGCACCAGTATTTGCTTTATATTTTTCGAGACCGGTCTTGAGGTCTTTCTTAAAAACAGCTGTTAACTTTGAGAAGATGTCCACATAATTATCATAGGTTATATACCATTTAACTCGCATAAGGCCAGCGTGGTGGACTAAGGCCTAAACCCTCGGTAGTAGAGGAGGCCCGTGCAGGCCTAGCAGTGGAACAGGATATAATACAGGGCTGGTATTATTTATTATATACCTTTTACCATTCACCGCCAATGCTTGTTTGCTCTATTAATAAAGAAAAAATAGACGGCGAATATTTATTTATTGTTATAAAGTAGACTAACATCACTACATATTAATAATAAATTTAATTTATTTTTCCCATATAGACGTACTTTTACAGGGAGTAAGAACATTGTAGCCAGTGTAACTACTTGACATGATGAGACTCAACACCTTATGTCTCATGACGAGCGCTGTGGAATGCCACACAGTACTTTGTAACTCAAGGTGCCGGATGGTGTTTCTACTGTTTATGGGTGTTCGTATCTCTTATTATCAGGCGAACGGCATGCTCGTCTTGTCATTCATTAACATAAAAAAATACAATCTACTCCTTAAAAGAAAAGGTGTGATGCTATGGATTCATAGCGTATCGTCAAGCATGTCTACAATTGGCCAATTTGCGCGAACTGTTAGGCAACTTCAATTAACATATCATTATGATCACGTAGTATTTATCTTCTGAACCTATAACCTTATCAAACACGTTCGAATATTGCAAAACTATATTATAATTACTAGCTTATGCCCACGACTTGGGCCGCACGAGAGTTTTTCCTGGATAAGAGTCCCGCTATACATTTTCTCGGGATATAAAGAAGTATCCCGACGATAAAGAAGTATGACTGCCTCGGTGGCGTAGTTTTATTACAGTACGACTGCAAAGCTGAGGTCTCGGGTTCGATCCCCGGGTCGGGCAAAGTGATATTGAGTTTTTCTATTCAGTATCAGCTCGGAGTCTGGAATTTGTGCCCGATATGGCGATAGGCTCGCCCCCTATCACATCATGGGACGGAATAATGGCGAAAAGTGGGTGCACTAGTTGCGCCTCTGCCTACCCCTTCGGGGATAACAGGCGTGAGTGTATATGTATGTATGTATATGTATAAAGAAGTATAAAATCTTCCCAGGGTCTCGAGCTATCTCCATACCAAACTTCATCGATATCCGTTCAGCAGTCTTTGAGTCTATCGCGTACAAACTTCGTCACCTCTTTTTACCCCTCTTAGGGGTTGAAATTCGCGAATTCCCGTCTTAGTGAGCACCTACGTCCTAAAAGGAATCGTCGAATGAAATCAATCCTACTTATCAATGTAATAAAACTTAGTTTTGTAAACTATATTGCATAACACTGTCCACTAGTACTACGCGCCGAAACCAACCTGTATATGTCCATCGCGATCACACGCATACAGCTATCTCGCTCGCACTTGTTTACCGATAAACAATTTGGCAAATGCCATTCTATAATGTCTCGCATGCTATGTTGTCCTGGTACTTACGCGTGAATGCAGACTTTATTTGGAAAGGGGGGCTTTTATATCTAGATTTTTATTTACGGGGGGTTCTAATACTACTAATCACGTTCAATAGGTTTGATTAGAGATAGTTTTTTTTTTATTTCAGTCAGGCAAAGTAATTAGAATTATAAAACCTAAATAAATAGCCTTCGTAATGTATGTGTGTGATTTAATGAGTGCTGCAAGCGTAAGGCAGTGAGTTCGAGTCCTGCTTAGGGACAGAATTATTTGCAATTTGTAAAAAGTGCACGAGTTCCGCTCTGCCCACCCGTTCGGGAATAAAAGGCTGTTAATAAGTATCGATAGCTAAAACTCTTCATGATTTTCAGAAGTATTATAGACTCAAGGAACCACTAGGGTTCATTGTATGTATGTACGGTCATATATTAAGTCTAAGTTGAGCAGCGGCGATAGCCTATTTGGGAATGGAACGGACTGCCGAGACGAATGTCCGTAGGTTCAAAACCACAAAAAAAAAATTTGGTATTTTTTGTGAATTATCGCTTTATTTAACGATGAAGGAAACATCTTGAAGAGACTTGCAAACGTGAGAAGAGTTATCTGTAAGAATTTTGAAGGTATGTAAAGTCTGCCACATCGCACTAGGCCGGCGTGGTGGACTAAAGCCTGAAACCCTTTCAGTATTAGGACGCCCATGCTCACCAGTAAGGTAGTATCCTACTAATATTATAAACTAATATTATAAGTATGGATGTTTGTTACTCTTTCACGTAAAAACTACTGAACGGATTTCGATGAAATTTGGCACACGGGTAGATCATGTCCGGGATTAACATATAGGCTACTTTTTATCCCTCGAAAACTCATTTACGCGGGCGGAGCCGCGGGCAAAAGCTAGTATAGAATGTGCCTGATATTTATTTAGTTCAGAAAACGACTCTCAAATATCTCTTTCCTCTGTAACATGGGACCTAACCTGTACCTGGCCAAATGGTGGAACAAATTTTTTGAAACTTCGTATATTGCGAAAAACCTTTTTAATTGCATTTACATATTATAACGATGTCTAAATTAACACAAGGTCAGCGACTGTAGTTAATTGTGCGTACAGATTTATCATAATTTTTATACCGAATCAATTTTTTTTTGTGACTGCCTCGGTGGCGTAGTTGTATTAAGGTACAACTGCAATACTGATGTCTCGGGTTCGATCCCCGGGTCGGGCAAAGTGATATTGAGTTTTTCTATTCATTCAGTATCAGCGTGGAGTCTGAAATTTGTGCCCGAAATGGCGACAGGCTCGCCCCCTATCACATTGGAGGGAATAACGGCGAAAAATGCGCCTTTGCCTACCCCTTCGGGGATAAAAGGCTTGAGTGTGTGTGTGTGTGTTTTTAGTGGGTATAAGCGCTTTATCACTTCCACAACTGGGGGTGTCAGAAACAGTCAGTCAATGATGCTGGTTTATTCGAAACCATAAAAGCAAAGAGTTCTAAGATTATATTGAGCGGACAATGGGCAAATTGCCATACAAAATTTTAAACTATTCGATAGTAAATCAGTCTACCGTGAAATAGCAAAACACCTATGTAAAATGTATTAAATTGGCATATTTCCTTCGAAAATATTTTTTTAAGCTTTTATTGTATTGCATAGCTTCTATCGCGGGCCTTGAGCGTGGAGACCGAATCCAGAAATTCCGTAACGAAAAAACCTTCTCATCCGTCACTCCGACCGGTACAGCGGTGATATTTTATTTTCAACTCTATCACAACCATGTAGAGTGTAAAATTCCATAAGTAAATTTAATATCGCAGTCTTGTAAGAATACAATATGTAAGAGGATATGAGCTGAAAGTTAAACGTTAAAAGGTCGAAATTACCGAGTATTTAAAAATTGTTCCAGTCAGTGAAACGTATTGAAATGTGAAACGCGGCGGGATAACGTGATTCTAAGTTTGAATTTTTAAAAAGATTTTATTTTATATCTGTTCAAAGAGGTTTTTTTTTAAATATTACGGCTCTGGATACTAGTCCATTGAGCCCGTCTTTCATATTTTTTTTTTAGTTTTGCCATCTATCGCTGAATATTTTATTTTATATCTGTTCAAAGAGGTTATAAATATTAGAATTTACGCAATAGCATTACCGCGGCAGTCTCCGAGTGCCACACGTCTTTTTTTCTTTACATAGTTTAAGCATATCGAGACGTCTCGTCACACGGACGTGTCAGATAAGACAGCGACTTAGCACCAATTGGATGAAAAATTTGGGCCTGATGTCCGGTCTATAACTAACTATACTGTTGAATGTCTTTACATAGCGACCTTTACGAACTTACGTATTATCGTATGTATTGAGTAAGTTAACGTATCCATTATTAGACGATATTATACGTCAAAAAAGAGACACGCCGCTGCCATTTTCCATACATTTTGACACATGCTAGTCTATGGTTACACTTTTACGACACGGCTGTGGCAGATGACTGCAGGGGGCTTAGGATGTGAAAAAAATACACGATGCGTCTCCTCTTCGTTTTATTGTGTATGGTTGAGAGACTGACGTGTCGGTCTCTCGATCAATCACAAACATCAAAATACCGATACGTCAATTTCTCAACCAATCACAATAAAACGAAGTGGAGACGCATCGTGTTTCTTTTTCACATCCTAAGCCCCCAGCTTATTTATCGTGTTTGTTTTTTTGTTTTAATTTGTTGTATTATCCCTCTTCTTTTTTTATCTTTTTCTTACTTTGTATTTGTGTATGTGGTGTTCTGTGTGCAATAAATGTTTTATTATTATTATTTACTTCTGGAAATTTACAGCGCGTTTTTTAGTTCAAAACACGTTCACGAGCACTGTTCAAAGGACACGTCCAAAAACGTACTTAAAATTCTAACCAAGATACTTTATACGTATATTTGGATAGTACTCCCAAAAACTAGACCTTTGCAATAAATCATATAACTTTAGTCTTCCGATTTATGTAATTTTATGTAAATTAAATTAGAATCCCCTGTTGTGGAAGTAATAAAGAGCTTGTACCCACGGAAAAAAACACACATACACACTTACGCCTATTATACCCGAAGGGGTAGGCAGAGGCGCAACTAGTGCACCCACTTATCGCCGTTATTCCATCCAATGTGATAGGGGGCGAGCCAGTCGCCATTCCGGGCACAAATTCCAGACTCCGAGCTGATACTGAATAGAAAAACTAAATTAATTTGAGATTTATGTAATTTTATGTAAATTTTGCTTGAAACTTCAATTAAAGTGAATGTTTTTAAAAAGTAAGTTATAAATGGAGGGGTTATAATTGTTTTAATGGCTCCAAGATCCATATTTTTCCCCGTTCAATAAAGTTTGAGGCTAGTTAGATTTTGACGCGGTACGCGCAGGGGCGGTTGCGGACGACAACTTAGACGTGAGTCGGAGGAAGCCCGTAGCCGTCCCTAATGCGCCGAAGATGGCCACCGCGGAGTTTTGGTTGGTATACCGTGCGGTGTACATAGGTTAGGGACTCGGCCCGGCGGTCGCCCGACGTTTTCCATCTCTCCGGGCGGCTCAACGTCGGGTCGTAAGGCACGGTGAACCCAACATAACCGCTCAGTCGGTCCCCTTGAACGCTGGGCGGTAGTTATAATTCACTTTCTCCGCGTAAAAAAAAAAGTTACATTTTGACGCTCAGCGTCCAAACAAAAAGCGGACATAGCCTATCTTAAAAAAAAAATAACGTATTCGAAATTATAATGTTTTCGCACTATTGTGATATAAAACGTTGAATTCCAAAGCTCCCACTGCGCACGTCACCCCGAGACATGATATATCAAATCTCATAAGCGCTACATAATTCGTGAGTGAATAAGATAGAAAAAACCGGCCAAGTGCGAGTCGGACTCGCGCACCGAGGGTTCCGTAAAATTTACGGTATCCGCAATTTTTCCTTTATCTGTGCTATAAGACGTTGCTTCGTACCAAATTTCAAGATTCTGAGTTCACGGGAAGTACCCTGTAGGTTTGATTCCCTTGCTAGTTTAGAAAAATTCTGAATCTGAAGGCATTGAATGACGAGACTAGCAAGCCGTTCGCCTGATGGTAAGCGATACGACCACCCATAAACAGTAGCAACACCATCCAGCACCTGAGTTACAAAGTACTGTGTGGCATTCCACTGCGCTCGTCATACTGAGACATAAAATTTAAGTCTCATTATGTCCTGTAGTTACACTGGCTACAATGTGCTTCAAACCGAAACACAACAGTGCATGCACACTGCTGCTTGGCGATAGAAATAGATATTGCGATGGTACCCACCCAGACGGACTCTTACATATGAGAGACCTACCACAAGTAAAACGCAACGGGGTTTAAGTCGATGCATTTAGTATAACGGAATAGTCGTTGTATAGTCGGAATAAGGGCTATTTTGAACACTTTTCAAAGTGTTAGTATACACGAACGCAGCCGCGAGTAAGCACTAGTGGTGTGTAACATGAAGTCTGTCGGTCACGGTCGCGGTTGCCATCGTTATGTAGGCGTGAAGAGCGTCAAAACGAACAAAGAAATGTCAGCGGTCACGACTTGCGAGAAACATCTTATTCAGAATGCGCAAGGTAGTTTATTTTGTCGAAGGCACACCATCGTTGTTCACTGCACCTGACTTTAAATGAAGTGAAAGAAATTAAGATCAGCAATAGTTAAATACATACCCAGACGGAACAGTTATGCCGGCATTTTACAGCAGAAGAAATAGAACGAAACGAATAGATAGAACGAAGAAAAATATATCAACAATATCCTATTGGGGCATGGAACAGACTGCCGGGATGAAGGTCTGAAGGTCCAAAATCTAAAGCCATCGGTAACATTACAAACGAGAATTCCTCGGCAATTGTCGTTAGCTTTATGATGGGGGAGCATTTCTATTTACTTATGAATTTTACTTAAGAATTTTATATTGAAATAAATCATGAAAATGACTACACTAAACCGTCGTAGCAGTAGAGGCGGACCGAGCACTGCTGTGGGAAAGAGATTAAAATACAGAGTTGTTGAAAATATTGGAAAAGTGGCAGCGAATTTGTTGGTTTACTTCATGTAACTCGTTATTCCTTATACAAAATTTAGTATATTCGCGAATTCCATCAAAGCTGCCTCTCTTTTTCGAGAGTTTGACGTAAGGTGGGCGGGACAAGAATGGCCCTTCATCAAACGCTGTGGCCAGTTTTGGCCATGATGTCTCATGTCAATTAAGCGAAAATTGTCGTTCCTACCTACGCATGAGGTTCTACTAAAAAAAAAACAAATGTCTGCTGTCAAACTCGCGCACATCCAGAGGTTAAAATAAAGTGCATTCTGAATTGCGTTGTACTGTCATGTCTCAAGTGAGAATATGGTACTACTAATAAAAAATGAATATTGGAAATATATAAAATTGTAACTGAGTGGTGTTTGTATCAAAGAATTAATATTCTGGTTAGGTATTCAATGTCAATTAAATATACAAATAGACTATTTGTACTAGCAATCTCATATGTAAGAGTCCGTCTGGGGGGTACCACCACAATGTCTACCGCCAAGCAGCAGTGCGCATGCACTGTTGTTTCGATTTAAAGGACATTGTAGCCAGTGTAACTACTGGACATAATGAGACTTAACATCTTATGTCTCAGGATGACGAGCGCATTGGAATGCCACACAGTACTTTGTAACTCAAGATGTTGGATGGTGTTGCTATAATTGTTTATGGGTGGTCGTATCGCTTACCATCAGGCGAACGGCATGCTCGCCTCGTCATAAAAAAAAAGAAACCATCTTTAAATGTATCTGAATGACATAATATCGACAAGTCTAACGCAAGGATAATCCTTTCCAATACAAAAAGAAACACCATACGAGGAACGAAAGTCGCGGGCGAAACCTAGTGTGAACAATATACGATTCATTAACATTAATTGTACGAGTATTTCTCTGAACTGTCGCGTTAAACGGTATGTCTTCGTTTGTGTTACTGACGTGAAGTGTTCGACAGCTTTTTACCATTTTTGCTGTTTTATAATGTTACCAACGTTAGCAAAGCAAAAAGCAGCAAATGATATTAATATAAACAGGAGTAGAATCAGTGGCATACATACATACTCACGCCTTTCTCCCATTGGGGTAGGCAGAGGCTATGGAGCGCCAATTGCTACGATCCAAGCATACCTCTTTCGCTTCTTCCAGTCATCAGTCTCTTCATACATGCTTGTCGGTTGCGAGAACTCCTTATTTGACCCTTCCTTAAGACGTCGCCAATTTGGTCCATGAAGGTACGTCTAGGACGTCCCCGTCCGACACTACCACTCACCTTCGCAACATAAATCTCTTTCGTTACTCTCCTTTCATCCATCCTTTCAATGTGGCCAACCCACCGAAGCATTCGTTTCTCAATCTTAGTCACTACATCTTCTTAGAATCAGTGATTCCGACAAAAAGGACATTTAAATAAAGAAAGCCCCCGAAATCGGATTAGTAGTTTTGAGAAAATCGCAGATACAGAACCTCCTTTTTTGAAGTCGGTTAAACATTGGACATACCTCTGTCTCTTAATAAGAATACCAGCCCAGTATATGCAGCCCACTGCTGGGCACGGGTCTCTATTGAGAGTTCAACTTGGTCCACCACGCTGTAGTACAGACTTCACATACCTTCCTGTCTGAATTTTGATGGATGGTTTTACCATGAAAGAGCTTATTGTATCGTCTATGATAATGTAGACAGCGTGACGTCATTACGGGTTCAATGGCTTTCAAAACTGATTGTATGTTTTTTGTTGGTATGTGTCTCGTATGTTAGTGTCTCGGTTGGTACCACTGTTATGTCTATTTCTGCTAGTAAGCAACTTTTTATTTTTATTGTATCGAATGACGAGACGAGCATGCCGTTCACCTGATGGTAAGCGATACGACCACCCATAAACAGTAGCAACACCATCCAGCACCTTGAGTTACAAAGTACTGTGTAGCATTCCATTGCGCTCGTCATTCCGAGACATAAGATGTTAAGTCTCATTATGTCCAGTGGTTACACTGGCTACAATGCCCTTCAAACCGAAACACAACAGTGCATGCACACTGCTGGCGGTAGAAATACACATTGCGGTGGTACCAGTTTGTCACAGCACTGTTATAAGCTAGATGGAGGATATTGGGGATTGTGGTTCATGACGTTATGTCTGAGGGTGACAAGTGCAGTGGAATGGCACGCAGTTTGTAATTCAAAGTTCTGTATGCTGCCTCGGTGGCGTAGTTGTATTACGGTACGACTGCTGAGGTCTCGGGTTCGATCCCCGGGTCGGGCAAAGTGATATTGGGTTTTTCTATTCAGTATCAGCCCCGAGTCGGGAATTTGTGGCCGATATGGCGATAGGCTCGCCCCCCATTACATCATGAGACGGAATAACGGCGAAAAGTGGATGCACTAGTTGCGCCTCTGCCTACCCCTTTGGCGATAAATGGCGTGAGTGTGTTACCATCAGGCGAGCGACATACTCGTCTCGTCTTTTAACTTTAATAAAAAAGTCACTCATCAATTGACCCACTTGTTCCTTTGCAGGTTAAAAATATCCTTTGTTAACTTACAGTTACATTAACGCTCCCATCCGGTTAAGTTAAAATAACTACACGGTTAGTCACTAACAGTGAACGATAAGATATCTCCCGCGCCTTTGTTTTACGCGTTGTTGTGTGTGGCCGTGAAGGTAGCAGGTGCATAGGCGGTAGCGGAGAGCGATTTAAATATATCTATATAATTTTTAACGAAATTAATTGGAAAACTAGATGTATGTTAATATTAACTCACTTGTAAATTACCTCTGTCTTTATTTGCCCGCGGCTCCGCTCGCGTGAAAAAGTTTTTCCGGGATAAAAGTCCCGCTTTATATTTTTCCGGAATAAAAAGCAACCTATGTTCTTTCTTAGGCTCTAGACTATCTGTGTACCAAATTTAATTTAAATCGGTTCAGCAGTTTTGGCGTGAAAGCGCGACGGACAGACAGAGTTACTTTCGCATTTATTATATTAGTAAGGATTTATAGAAATTAATTTGAAAACCATATATACATATACACTCACGCCTGTTATCCCCGAAGGGGTAGGCAGAGGCACAACTAGTGCACCCACTTTTCGCCATTATTCCTTCCCATGATGTGATAGGGGGCGAGCCTATCGCCATATCGGGCACAAATTCCAGACTCTGAGCTGATACTGAATATAAAAACTCAATATCACTTTGCCTGACCCGGGGATCGAACCCGAGACCTCAGCCTTGCAGTCGTACTATAATACAACTACGCCACCGAGGCAGTCGGATTTGAAAACCAGATGTACGTTAATTTAACTCACTTGTAAATTATCTCTAACTTTAGTATTAAAAAGTCCAAATAATCTCATCTGTGTCAATAAGATTTATTAATCATCATCATACACATGAATTCCATTACCGAATATTTATTTACTAGCTTTTGCCCACGGCTTCGCCCGCGTTAATAAGTTTTTCCCGGCTAAAAGTACATAAAAACCTTCCCGTTGAATCACTCTATCCAACACATTTATTTGGATAAAGATTAATATTATAACGTTGATACAACTCTTAACAAATGATGCATTAATTTCAACCAAATTTGATTACCATAAAAACGGTTCTAGTGAGTTAATCTTAAAAGATAGACATATACTGTCGCGGACATTTTTTTAGATCATTTCAAGAGGAATAATTCTTTCATACATATATTTTTGGTATCTTGAACCGTTTTCGCAGCGCAGGCAATGGAAGCCCTCAGGGATGAATAATTTTCCCCTTTTATTTTTCACATTTTCCATTATTTCTTAGCTCCTAATGGTTGCATCGTGATGTTATATAGCCTTCCTCGATAAATGGTCTATTCAACACAAAAATATTTTTTCAATTCGAACCAATAGTTCCTGAGATTAGCGCGTTCAAACAAAAAAACAAACTCTTCAGCTTTATAATATTAGTATAGATTTATTGAAAGACACAGCATTGGCTTATCACTATACATTACACTGATACAATGTTAAAATAGTTTTAAATTTCATGTGAATCGCCTGTTAGCGTATACAACATTACACTATACATTTACACAAGAGAAAAATAAAATAAAGAGTAGAGACCAGAGGTGTGCTAGTTAAGAAGGGTTTACCTAAACACTTGGAATTCTAGTGCATTTTTTTGTAAACTTAGCGGTATCTGTGTCCTGAAAAATGTCTATATAACCAATAGAATATAAACCTCCCCTAAAATTTGATCTCCTGCATCCAGCGTGTTCCTGCGACCTTCATTAAGTAGATTGTCCGACTTAATTGTTTTAGATTTCTTAATCAATTTTTACATAGTGAACTCAAACACTGTCAGAGGAATTGCAGGCGCGTTATCCACTTTGAATGATCAACAATGAATATTATTAGACCCTTGATTACCTGATTATACGAATTGCAATAATAATATGTGTAGTCTTTCTTACTATCAGACGAGCGGCTTACTCGTATCGTCGTTCAGTTATATTATATACAACGGGCGCGACTAAGTTAATGGTAAGTATAATAAAAAATAATACGAAAAAGAAATTCTTCTGTCAAATCAGCATCAAAATTTGTTGATATATAAAGCAGTTATACATATTTGAAATATAGTTGTGAGTAAAAATGGTGACGTGGATATCGCGCTATCTGTTACGCACGCAGCGTTGGCGGCGACTCTCGCCGGTCACAGTGTAATATTACTGTTATTTGACAACCGCCCCTTCCTCTAAACTTAAAAGCTTTATAACTTACTAATTTGTGCACCAATTTAGAAAATTATTTTCCGTTATGTTTTGTGTGGCATACATCCTACTAATATTATAAAGGCGAAAGTTTGTAAGAATGTTTGGATGTATGGATGTTTGTTCCTCTTTCACGCAAAAACTACTGAACGGATTTCGATGAAATTTGGCACACGGGTAGATCATGTCCTGGATTAACACATAGGCTACTTTTTATCCCGGTGAAACATAAACCGGGACTTTTATCCCGGAAAAACTTTTTAATGCGGGCGGAGCCGCGCGCAAAAGCTAGTTTTTGATAAATGTATTAAAAAAGTTGTCGACTACCCTCTAGTTGTAAGTGTTGTGTACACATTTATGAATTCACGTGTTCTGTAAAAACATCTGTCATTAGTAGAGTTATATGCATTTTTATGATGTCCTGTTGTTCCGCTTGTTTTACGGCCGACAGATTAAAACCTTGGAAAGTCCCTTTTTCCCCGCGATTTTTTACGTTTCTCTTGAACGTGGGTTTTTTGATTGCAAATATTATTTGAGTTTGATATTTTTTTTATTTAAAGGTAAAGCTTAATTGGGCGTTTGAAACCTTAAAAGGTTTATGTTGATTGTAATAATTTGTTTGGAAATAGATTAGATGGCGGTTGAATCTCGTAAAAGAGTTATTAATATTTTTTTATGTAGGGTACTTCTTATACAATCCATCTATTGGGCTCGTGCCTCCTTTATTAACCGACTTCAAAAGAAGGTTATCAATTCAAAGTTAACTTTTTTACGTATTTAAACTTAGAACTCACTCATTTATTATCTGATTTGGAATATTCTTTTTTTTATTGTAGAATTTACTTCCTGTAATGTACAATATTTTTAAATAATTTTGAGTATTCACCGACTTCAAAATTACATATAAATTCCGTCCCATGATGTGATAGGGAGCGAGTCTCTTGCCATATCGGGAACTAATTCCAGACTCGATCGATTCGAAATTTGTATGCCGTATCTTCATATATTTCAGGATTATCTACGTGGCTTAGAACCCATTTAGATCTCAAATCCTTGGACAACGTTGCATTTTCTTTATATTGGCGTTGGTTTCCATATTTTATATAATATGTTTTCGATGGCATATCATTTTGCCCGACCCGGGATTCGAACCCGGGACCTCAGACCGTGCCGCGTCATACAACTACGCCACCAAAGCGGTCAAAAGCTAGTAACAAATTAGGAAAAATGTTCCTACTCACACTGTTATTTATGTACAGTTTCTGTTTGTTATTTCGTATGATGAATCTGCACACACAAAGGTGTAACGATAGTAACGTTATAAGTCAATATTCCTTTAATGTTAGTGTTGCAGTCAATTAGCATTTTAAGACATTTTTGATGTTGCCTAAAATAGTACCTTTTAATGTCACTAATTAGCTTATGATCGACTTTTTCCGGGATAAAAGTCCCGCTGTATATATTTTACCGGGATATGAAAAGGGGGCGATAGCCTAGTTAGGAGTGGAACGGTTTGCCGAGACAATGTCCGGAGGTTCAAAACCCAAGGCACACACCTTTGACTTTTCGGAGTTATGTGTGTATTGTTTATCAATTATTATCTCTCGCTTTAACCTACATATCCGAAAATTCTCCATAAGAATCTCGAGGTTATGTGAAATCTGCCAACCCGCACTAGGCCAGCGTGGTGGACTTAAAGCCTAACCCCTCTCAGTAGTAGAGGGCCTGTGCTCAGCAGTGGGCAGATTATAATACAGGGCTGATTGCATTGATTGCAAAACTTCCCAGGGTCTTAAACTATCGCCATACCAAATTTCATCGAAATTAGTTCGGTAGTTTTTGAGTTTATCGCATACAGACGTGGCGCGTGACTTTGTTTTATAGCATGTAAGGCCCTTCTTACATGATATAAAACAAAGTCCCCCTAACAAAATTAACTTTATGGTTAAAAAATCCCTATTTTGTTAACCATAAACTGTGATGTTGCTGGCATGGGCTACACTCGAGATGGGAAATCAATGAGTATCAAATACTAATAATAATACCTGTATTATACTGTTCACTGATCGGGTCTCCTTTACCGACAGAGTTTAGGCCTTAGTCCACCACGCTGGCCTAGTGTGGGTTGGCACAATAAACATTCTAAATGATTTTAAAAGAATTCGCAGGGTAGGTTTCCTCACAATGTTTTCCTTCACCATAAAACGCACGATAATTGATAAACGCATAACTTCTAAAGTCCCCTTGCCGGAGGCTGTATCACGGAGTCGTGCGGTCCATGGCCCTTTATGGCAGCCCAGTTTGGGCTGACACCCTGAGCCGCCCCTGCGTTGCCCTTCTGCGCGCCCCGCAGAGAGCTTTAGTGCAGCGGGCGGTCAGGGCGTACCGCACGGTCTCTTTCGAGGTGGCTTGCCTATTGGCCGGAAATTTGCCCTGGGACCTGGACGCCAAATCCCTTGCCGACGCATTTCATTGGCGGGAGGAGGCGTTCAGCCGCGGGGAACGTCCGGCCCTGAAGGAAGTGGAGGCCAAGAGGGCCTCCTTACGGCGAGCCGCCGTGGAGGAGTGGCGTCTCAGGCTGGAGGCCCCGTCGTGGGGGCACAGGGTCGTAGAGGCAGTGCGTCCTGTCTTTGCCGAATGGCTGGACAGGCGCCACGGAGCGGCAACATACCGCCTGACGCAGGTGCTCACCGGGCACGGCTGCTTAGGTGAGTTCCTGTTTCGGGTGGTGGGGATAGAGGAGTCGGCCGTGTGTCACTATTGTGACAACTGCCCAATGGACACGGCCCAACACACGTTGGAGTTTTGTCCAGCCTGAGATGAAAAACGCAGCGCTCTCAGAGCAGTCGTCGGAGAAGACCTCTCGCTGCCGGCCGTGGTCGCTTCCATGGTCGGCGGCTGGGAGGCCTGGCAGGCGGTGGCCCACTTCTGCGAGGTGGTCCTCTCGCGGAAGGAGAGTGCCGACAGGGATCGCCAGCGCAGTGGTGATCCCTCCCGCCGCCAGACGAGACATAGGAGGCGTCGGGTGGACGACTGACCGACGTCTCCCGCCCTGTGGATTGGGGGGGTTTGGAGAATTCCATCACGGTATCCCCTGCCTGTCGTAAAAGGCGACTAATAGAGGCTTCCGGGGGTCACGGGTGGGCGGAGGGGCCGTCCACCTATTAGTGTAGCCAACTTTTGTGACCCCCGTGATAGACGGCAGCGTGCCTCACGCTGCCTCTAACGCCAAGGGCGTCCTTCGGTGTACGGGGGCTTCTGAGCCCCCGCAACAACAGGAGACTGACCGCAACAGCGGTACGCGCAGGGGCGGTTGCGGACAACTTAGACGTGAGTCGGAGGAAGCCCGCAGCCGTCCCTAATGCGCCGAAGATGGCCACCGCGGAGTTTTAGTTGGTATGCCGTGCGGTGTACATAGGTTAGGGACTCGGCCCGGCGGTCGCCCGACGTTTTCCATCTCTAAGGTCGTAAGGCACGGTGAACCCAACATAACCGCTCAGTCGTTCCCCTTGAACACTGGGCGGTAGTAATAAGTCACTTTCTCCGCGTCAACAAAAAAAAAAAAAACTTCTAAAGTCAAAGGTGTTTGGGTTTCGAAGCTGCAGACATACTTGACAGACCGTTCTATTCCCCACTAGGCTATCGTGTGCTCTTGTGACTAGAAATCAATTCTAAAAAGAGTAAATTGATGTAATTTTTGGTGCTTAGTGGAGAAATATTTTTCTATTGTAGAGATTACTACCAATATTTTTTACTTATACCCAGTTCGGATTAAGCTTAAAACCCCTTCTAAAGGTGTAACGAAGGTGTAAACATCGTGAGGAAACCTGCATTCTTGAGAAGTTCTCTGAATTTCGAAGGCATGTGAAGTCTGCCAACCCGCACTAGGCCAGCGTGATGGACTAAGGCCTAACCCCTCTCAGTGGTAGAGAAGGCTCGTGCTCAGCAGTGGGCAGTATATAATACAGGGCTGGTATGGTAGGGTAATATATTATAATAAGTAATCCTTATTGCTAAAAGGGTTAAACGGTTAGGGTTTAACCAAATGAAAATATTATTAAGAAAACCGGTTGACCTTTTCAATGAATGTTTCCCTCCTTATTTTGTTCCTTGGTCTCTCACAAAATATGATATAACTATAAAAAAAATGTTCTCACCGAACAAAGTCACGAGGCGAAAGCTAGCGAACGTTACTTAATAAATGAAAGTGTGTCAGTCGGTCTGTTTGCATTGTGGAGTACAAGGTAAATATTTTGTTTTTATTATTGGCGCAACTCGGAACCTGGTACTGCGGTTGGTACGTTTGTGAAAAACGGCGCATGAAAATATAAAAACCTTTTTTTAAACCGGAAATTCTCAATATGTCATTTACAGGTTCAGAAATTTATTATTGAAGGTCAGTCATTTTGTATCTTTAAATATGAAAATACCAAACGGAGTATGGAGATAGTTTGAGGCCTTAAGAAGGATACAAGTTACTTTTTATCCCGGGAAGATATATAGCAGGAAATTTATCCCGGAAATTTACCACGCGGGCGAAGCCACGAGCAAAAGCAAGTGAGTTGAGTTGTAAGAATAATTTAATAAAAAAAAATACATTATTTGAAAATGAAAGTCGTTAATGTACCACAAAATTTTCGGACGACCACGACCTCCGTCAGCCTCGTAATAAAGTCTCTAAAGCCTTCGGAACGTTGACTTTAAAAATAAAATCGTGATGAAATTTTACATTTATCTAGTTTTTCTAGATATTTCCGAAGTGTCCATATTTCACACATCCTCCGCGACATGTCGCTACGAATGCATAACGCGTTCGTTATCAACACACCTTAAACAACGCCCGCTGACGCAATCCTAGCTATATATTCATACATTCACGATAAGTAATATGTGTAGTAGCACCGTATTAGACTTTGTGGACTTTAATATTCCAGGTTCGATTCCCAGTTTGAGGAACAAACTTTTTTTGCGCGTATCGTTCCGCGAGCTATGTCCAATGTCCCGGTACGGGCGATAAAACATTTTCTCAGCGTATCGTTTCGCAAACTTCATGACAGTGTCTGGTAAAATTGTAACTGAGGGATTCCAAATTTAATTTACTAGTGGTAGGACTCTCATATGTATGAGTCCGTCTGGGTGGGTACCACCGCAATGGGTATTTCTACCGCCAAGCAGCAGTGTGCATGCACTGTTTTGTTTGGGCTTGAAGGGAATTGTAGCCAGTGTAACTACTGGACATAATGAGACTTAACATCTTATGTCTCAGGATGACGAGCGCAGTGGAATGCCACACAGTACTTTGTAACTCAGGTGCTGTATGGTGTTGCTTCTGTTTATGGGTGGTCGTATCGCTTACCATCAGGCGAACGGCATGCTCATCTCGTCATTCGATGCAATAAAAAAAAAATTAAATCTTAAGAGTAACTAAAATGTCTGCTTTGGTGTATTTGAGGCATATCCGTGTTTCACACATACACCGCAACATCTCGTTAGGTATTTAACACACTATTTATCAACACTTAAACTTAACGCCGGTGACGCAATACTAGCTACATATACATACGTTGACGTGTATTGGGTAGGCAGAGTAAGTTCACAGTTTTATGCTTGAAGTCGTGAACTTAATGTAAAGAGAAAACATTTGATTTTTTATATCTTTGTAATGGATGAACTTAAAAACGGTTAAACCGATTTTGAACGATAGCGATACGAAATGAACGATAGCATAGTAGGGAATGGAACCGTCTCCCAAGACATGTCCGGAGGTTCAAAACCAAAGGCACACACCTCTGACTTTTAAAAATTACGTGTGTATTGTTTATCAATGATCGTTTACTTTAACGGTGAAGGAAAACATCGTGAGGAAACCTACATAACTGAGAATTTTCCATAAGAATTTCGAGGGTATGTGAAGTCTACCAACCCGCACTAGGTCAGCGTGTTGGACTAAGGCCTAAACCTTCTCAGTTGTAGAGGAGATTCGTGCTCAGCAGTAGGCAGTATATGTGTAACTAGCTTTTGCCCACGGCTTCGCCCGCGTTAATAAGTTTTTCCGGACTAAAAGTACATAAAAACCTTCCCGTTGAATCACTCTATGACTATGACGTTGATACAACTCTTAACAAATAATGCATTAATTTCGACCAAATTTGATTACCATAAAAACGGTTCTAGTGAGTTAATCTTAAAAGATAGACATATACTGTCGCGGACATTTTTTTAGATCATTTCATGAGGAGTAATTGTTTCATACATATATTTTTGGTATCTTGAACCGTTTTCGCAGCGCACGCAATGGAAGCACTTAAGGATGAAAAATTTTCCCCGTATCTTTCACATTTTCCATTATTTCTTCGCTCCTAATAGTTACATCGTGATGTTATATAGCCTAAAGCCTTCCTCGATAAATGGTCTATTCAACACAAAAAGAATTTTTCAATTCGAACCAGTAGTTCCTGAGATTAGCGCGTTCAAACAATCAAACAAACTCTTCAGCTTTATAATATTAGTATAGATACAAAGCTGGTTGCATTGCATTGGTTTTGAAAATTCTTTCAGTAATAGTAAGCTACGTTAATTACCCCTCGAGTGCTATAATTTATTTATCCCGGTAATAACTAACACGGGCGGAGCCACGAGCAAATCTATCCTACTAATATTATAAAGGCGAAAGTTTGTAAGAATGTATGGATGGCGGTTGCGGACGACAACTTAGACGTAAGTCGGAGGAAGCCCGCAGCCGTCCCTAATGCGAAGATGGCAAAAAAAAAAAAAAAAGAATGTATGGATGTATGGATGTTTGTTCCTCTTTCACGCAAAAACGGATTTCGATGAAATTTGGCACACGGGTAGATCATATCCTGGATTAACACATAGGCTACTTTTTATCCCGGGAAAATATACAACGGGACTTTTATCCCGGAAAAACTTTATAATGCGGGCGGAGCCGAGGGCAAAAGCTAGTACATAATATAATTAAACAGCAGGACCCGGTATGTCTGTCCATTGATAGAAAAGTAATCAACAAGAAAGGGCGTAACTAAAGAAGAGTAATAAAACACAAATACGCGATATTTATAATTCATTTCTGTCAGTTTGTTAGCGCACATCTCCGAAACTACTGAATGAATTTTCATGTAGTTTTCACAGATGCTCAGAGTATAATAGGGTATTTGTCTACTTTTTTGTACAATTATGAAAAATGTATGCTATCCAAAAGCTTATGGAAAAAGAATTTTCAAAATTGGCGCAATAGTAAGTAAGTTATAAAGCTTTGAAATTCGGTGGAAGGGATAGCGGGCAAATAACAGCAATACTAGGCTGTGACGTCACCAAGCGCCGTCGGCCATAACGCCGCGTGCGTGCGAAAGAGATAGCGCGATATCCCCGCCACGCCCCATTTGCTCATAAAAATATTTCAAAATTGAATAACTGCTTCATTTTTCAATCGATTTTGATGCTGATTTCACAGAATTGATTTTTCGTATTATTTTCTGTTACATCTAAAATATACATACAAAATCAAACGTAGAAACAGCCTATTGGAAGCAGAATATAGACGTTGTTTTATTAAAATCGGATATATGATAAACAAGTTATTGTCGTTTGAAAATGTTTGTATTTTACTTTTAATAGCTTGGTCAGTTTATATGTGCGGACGAATTTGTACACGGTTGAAGCTGCGAGAAGCAAGCTAGCTAATAACGGAAATGAATACGTCCCAACCAAAACTGGTTATTGGCTGATAAATCACCGGAGCAAATTAGGTACAAAGTGAAACCTGGAGTTTATTAACATGTACTCAGGGCCTAATCGAATGCTACACTTTCTACTGACATAATTCATGTGGGCCAGTCAGGAAGGCAAGTGCTTGGAACGGTAAGACAATATACAGTAGGTATTCCACACACCCACACCCACACCCAGACACACGCACACACACACGCACACACACATACACACACACACAAACACCCTCAAACACACACAAACACACACACATACACACACACACACACACACACACACACACACACACACACACACACACACACACACACACACAGTCACGCTTTTTTACCCGAAGGGGTAGGCAGAGTCGCAATTGATGCACACACTTTTCGCCGTGCGTATTTCGTCCCATGATGTGATAGGTGGCGAGCCTATCGCCATATCAGGCACAAATTCAACACTCCGGGCTGATACTGAATAGAAAAATCCAATATCACTGCCCGACCCGGGGATCGAACCCGAGACCTCAGCATTGCAGTCACCATAAGAAATACAACTTTTGTCAGGAACTGTACTCGCAAATCCGGTGTCTGCGGCAAGGCCTTATTTCTACACACCACTACCACCATTAATGAAATACAGACGGACAGACTCATTCCTTATGTTGATCGGGTGACTCTTTCGCTTAAATAGCCCTGTATTATATACTCCTCACTGCTGAACACGGACCTACTGAGAGGGTTTAGACCTTAGTCCACCTCGCTGGCCTAGTGCGGGTTGGTAGTCTTCACCTACCCTCGAAATACTTATGGAGAATTCTCAGGTATGTAGGTTTCCTCACGATGTTTTCTTTCCTTCTTTCTTACCGAGACAAACTTTCGCATACAAGAGACATTATCATTTTATCGAAGTGCGCGGGGTGCGCATGCGAATGCAACCGTGACCCTCGCAGGTGTCGGCTCTTGGGCAGAGCCTCTCGCCGTCCAAGGAATGAGGCCTCAGTAGACCTACAGTGCAAAGCTACTATATTAAACTTTAGTCAAGAAAACACATTTTGGTCCAAATATCAACCTTTGATTTGACCGATGGTCTGACACTATCAGAGAGGTCATGGGAGTCCCAGTCACGGATGCTATGCGACAGGAACAAGACAGGGTGGAGTGGAAGCAGGTCATCAGCGCCACCACCAAGGCTTACCAAACCGGGCATCTCCTTCAGTCATGAAGAATACGACAAAGAAGAAGGTCAACCTTTAGTTAACCGGAATGGATTATAAAAATAAATATCAAATTAATAATTTTAAGAAGAAACGCAGTTCGGACTATTTTAAAAAGTTCAACGCGATACATTTCCTTAATATTGCTTTAAAAATAGTAAAAAATACCACACGGTCGTTTAAGCATACTAACTTCAATATATCAGTCTTTTATTTAGAATAATATCTCGCATGAAATAATTGAAAATAGCGTTTATTATGATACTCATAAGAGTCGCTATGACTACATGAGTATAATTGTCGCAGTATTTTGAAAACTATGTTTTATTTGCGGTCGGGAAACGTGCAGCTTTATTTTGGTCGTAAAGTTTTATACTAAAAATATGAATAAGATACCTTTTAATGTGTATGACGTAGCGTAGTGTGGGTTCTTGCGGCTTGGGGCTGACCCCAAAAGACTTGTCCAAAAACAGGCCTAAAATTCTAACCAAGACAGTTTGTATATATCGGTAGAACTCATAAAAACTAGCCTTTTACAATAAATCGTTTAATTTAATGACCTCCGATTTTGAGAATTATGTAATTGTATTTTCCTTAAAAACTACACTTATTATGAACGTTTTTAAAAAATGAACTTATAACAAGGGGTCTTAAAATATTTTTTTAAAGGATTCAAGATCCATATTGTGCCCTTTAATATCCCTAAAGTTTGAGACTGGTTAGATTTTGAGGCCCGGCACCCATACAAAGAGCGGACATCTCGTTTGGCGCACCAAGACACAGGGTGAAAAACAATGTCATTTCATTTCAATAGTCACTCGCGCTCCCTTAGTAACTGATACATGCGATTTATTTTACTGGTGGTTGGACTCTCATATGTAAGAGTCCGCCTGGGTGGAACCCACCGCAATGTCTATTTCTACTTATTTTTTAGTGAATTAAATAATGAAAAATAAATAATAGTTTCTAAAAACTACAAAACACGCTTTATTAAAATCCAACAAAAAATTTGAAAATAATTTTTAATTAACTTGAATTGAGAATACTGTAAATAATAAAAACATGTATTTTATTGTAAAAAAAAGCTTGGGGTGCATGGAGTCAATAGTTATAAATATTATATTGACAGTTAATATGAGTAAAAGAATTATCATTCTGATAATATCTTAAAAAGCACCCCATGCATTTTTTTTACAATAAAATACATGTTTTTCTTATTTACAATATTTTCAATTCAAGTTTATTAAAAAAAAACAATTTTTAGTTGGATTTTTATAAAGCGTATTTTTATAGTTTTTATAAACTCTTATTTATTTTATTTTTGTGAAGAGAAAAAAAAACTTTAGTAACAACACAAAAGTATGTAGGCAATTTGAAATTTTGAATTTGTTCAGCCACTTATGCTGGTGATTGTACATAAAACAAGTAGAATAACTATAATTACGTTTACTTGACAATCGTTCGTGTGCTTTTGACCCCAAATGAAGGTTATAAATCGCACGTTTAGGATGAAACCGGCACAATTCAAAAAGATAGAAATTTGAGTTATCGTCATAAAATTACTTAAAACGAAGTTCTCAATACAACAATACTTCAAACACAGCCATATTCGAGCAGGAAAAGGACAAAACTGTTATATCGGTCCCTTTTTTTTATTATAGTTTTATTTTATAAATAAGTGGCTAGTTTTAAGTCAAATAAAAATTACAACTCAATTTTAAATTTTTTGAGTTGTGTCGTTTTCGTTCTAAAGGTGCGAAATACTGTTGTGTACTAATGTCAAGTTACTCATTGGTTACCTGTTTTACTTATATGGGTTTTTTTTTTTTTATCATGGCCATCTTCGGCGCATTAGGGACGGCTGCGGGCTTCCTCCGACTCACGTCTAAGTTGTCTGGGTGGAGTATATGGTATTTGAGCGGCGATAGCCTAGTTGGGAGTGGAACGGACTGCCGAGACGAATATCCGCAGGTTCAAAACCCAAGGGCACACACCTCTGAATTTTCAAAAAAATTACGTGTGTATTCCTTGTGAATTATCGCTTGGTTTAACGGTGAAGGAAAACATCGTGAGGAAACCTACATACCAGTGGGTTTAGAATGTGAAAAAAAAGCACGATACGTCTCCGCTTCGTTTTATTGTGGTTGAGTGACTGACGTATCGGTATTTTGATGTTTGTGATTGATCGAGAGACCGATACGCCAGTCTCTCAACCAATCACAATAAAATGAAGCGGAGACGCGTGGTGTTTTTTTTTCACATTCTAACCACCACTAAGAAGTTCTCGGAATTTCGAAGGTATGTGAAGTCTGCCCGCTCTAGGCCAGCGCGTTGGACTAAGGCCTAACCCCTCAGTAGTAGAGCAGGCCCGTGCTCAGCCGTGGGCAGTATATAATACAGGGCTGGTATGGTATGGTATAATATGGTATTTGCTAGTTAGATAGCTAGGTGTTGCTAGCGGCTTGGCCCACTTAAAAATCCTTTGCCGCTACAAAAATCTCTAAAACACAGTACGACGCTAGTGCCATCTACATGAAGAATCATGTTAAAATATTCATAATTCGGGCCATTCATTTAATACGTAAGACGATTTAGGGGGGAGGGGGGTCAACTTGTATTTTTTCTTAGAAGGGGGTCGGAGGGAGTCTCGATAGTTCTTACGTAAGATCACAAAAATGCTCAGTTAAAATTATACTCTGAAAAAGCGCGGGCAACCGAGCGAGTGTCGAGGTTCGCTCGGATGCGTATCGGTAAACGATTTCCGAAGTACAAATAAACATTTCTAAAAATTGTTACTTTGAAAAATAAACATTAAACAAACCAAACGTGTGTTTTTTCTTTAGATTCATGCGTAATAAATATTAAACGGGTGGGAGGGTGTCGGCCTATTCTTATTTTCTTATAATAAGGCGGGAGGGGGGTTAAAACTAGCGAAAATAGTCTTACGGAATAAATAAACGGCCCCCATTCCCATGAGAGCAAATTCAAAGGACAAAAGTAGAGTATGTGTTAATCTATATTAATATTATAAAGCTGAAGAGTTTGTTTGTTTGTTTGAACGCGCTAACCTCAGCAACTACTGGTTCGAATTGCAAAATTCTTTTTGTGTTGAATAGACCATTTATCGAGGAAGGCTTTAGGCTATATAACATCACGATGCAACTATTAGGAGCGAAGAAATAATGGCAAATGTGAAAAAAACGGGGAAAATTATTCATCCTTGAGGGCTTTCATTGCGTGCGCTGCGAAAACGGTAAAAGATACCAAAAATATATGTATGAAAGAATTATTCATCTTGAAATGATCTAAAAAAATGTCCGCGACAGTATATGTCTATCTTTTAAGATTAACTCACTAGAACCGTTTTTATGGTAATCAAATTTGGTCGAAATTAATAATATTATAAACACGCCAAAACTACTGAACCGATTTAAATGAAATTTGGTACACAGATATTTTAGAGCCTGAAAAAGGACATAGGCTACTTTTTATCCCCGTAAAATATAAAACGGGACTTTTATCCCGGAAAAACTCTTTCACGCGGGCGGAGCCGCTGGCAAAAGCTATCTAGGATATGACTACTTTTCTTTTTCGCGGGGTAAAAACGCAATCACCACTGGGGGGAGAGTGGAATGGTTATGTTGGTTTCACACAGTCTTACGGCCCAATGTCGACACTCGGGAGTATAGCTTCATCCGAGCGAGCATTGGACTGACTTCACATGTTATGTCTCACGATGACGAGCGCAGTGGAATGCCACTCCGTACTTTGTAACTCGAGGTGCTGTATGGTGTTGCTACTGTTTATGGGTGGTCGTATCGCTTACCATCAGGCAAACGGCATGCCCGTCTCGTCATATCATGCTATAAAAAAAAATCTATACAACGATCGAAAAAAAGATGTAAACATCTATACAATTATTGGAAAAGAAGAAAAAACTATTTTTATCCCATATATACCTCATCACTACATAGTATAAAACAAAGTTGCTTCCCGCTGTCTGTCCCTATGTATGCTTAGATCTTTAAAACTACGCAACGGATTTTGATGCGGTTTTCTTTAATAGATGGATTTGATTCAACGGGAAGGTTTTTATGTACTTTTATCTCGGAAAAACTTATTAACGCGGGCGAAGCCGCGGGCAATAGCTAGTTTCTTATAATCACAAATCTAACTATATATTTCTATCTTTACAGACTCGAATCAACACACACTGGCGCATCCAACACCCCACGACCACAACGCGAACCCAAAAAATGACCCCCCAAAACCAAAAGACGACGACTTCGACGTCAACGAGTATTTTGCTCGTCTCCAAGGCACGAGATACGTCAGCGCCCCCCTGAACAGTCAGATCGAGACACTCACGACAGAGAATTTTGAGGAGGTCAACTTAGAGACCTCTGAACCGGAGAGAGAGGCCCAAAGCTTGACGGCTGATATTGCTCAGAATTTTTCGCAGCTGCCAAACGTGTTGCCTCATGTTGCCAGCGCTGTTTTTAGCTCGTTTTCGAACATGCTCAGCATG
This sequence comes from Lapara coniferarum, assembly GCA_949316025.1. Taxonomy (NCBI): domain Eukaryota; kingdom Metazoa; phylum Arthropoda; class Insecta; order Lepidoptera; family Sphingidae; genus Lapara; species Lapara coniferarum. The sequence goes on from OX438929.1 coordinate 23,744,794, forward strand.
AAGAGTCGGGAGGTGACTCCTGATGAGAGAGAGAAGGAGGTGCCGCAGATGGTGGTGAAGGATGTGGCGCCACCACCCAAGGAACCACCTGTTGGAAGTAAGTTGAGTATACGTTCATGGCAGTGTCAACTACACCTGAATTTTTTGAATATTTGTCTGTTTGTACACGTCTTTTTTTGCCACGTTGACTGCCTCGGTGGCGTAACTGTATTGCGTTCACGTTAAGAGTACGAATTGCGCGCTGAGGTCCTGGGTTCAATCCCGGGTCGAGATAAAAACGTTACGATTGGGTTTATCCATCTTAAAAATTACTCAGTCGCATGGTGTCAGGAAGTTGTCGGTGTGATACCCCCGTGCCTCGGAAAGCACGTAAAGCCGTTGGTCCTGCGCCTGATCTCTCTCCGGTCATGTCTGCCGTCTCACCGGACTATTAGAGTGAAGGAATAGCGAGTGCACCTGTGTATTGCGCACACACTTGTGCACTATAATATCTCCTGCGTACCTGGCTGATCTCCGTTGAGATTGGCCGCCGTGGCCGAAACTGGTTACGAAGATTGTGTTTTCTTTTGTACACGCATCATGCAACAACTGCTGCATGGAATTGATTGTTTTCACATATTTAATATAGGCTACATTTTTAGTAAGAAAATAAGCTATCAAAATATTATAAAGGGGTAAAGTTTGTAGAAGTAACCTCTGGAAGTACTGAACCGATTTAGATGAAATTTGGTATTTAGATAGTTGGAGATCCTGGGAAAGACATAGGTTACTTTTTATCCCGGAACAATGTATAGCGGGATTTTTACCACGGAAAACCTCTTTCGCAAGTTATGACTTTTTACCATATCTATTTATCGATAATTAACATTAAATCTTACTACTTAGCACGAGATAAATAAATTACAAAGATGTAGTAGATTGTGTAATAAACGTTTCCCACGGCGGGCAAGAACTTGTGACCTTTCGCGTGTCATTATTCGCATATCATTCACGTGTAACGCCTTCCCTTCAGGGAGTAGCTCGAGGTGTAACACATTACATAGCTGTGTTACCAGACCTTTATTATATACTGGCCACTGTTGGGCTTCTACTGAGAAGGAAGTCCTTAGTCCACCGCCCTGGTCTATTGACAGAAGGCTGCCAATCCGCACTGGGCCTGCGTGGTGGACTAAGGCCTTAACCCTCTCAGTTGTAGAGGAGGCCCGTGCTCAGCAGTGGGCAGTATATAACACAGGGCTGGTATAGTATGGTTCGCTTTAACGGTGAAGGAAAACATCGTGAGGAAACGTACATACCTGAGAGTTCTTCATAAGAATTTCGAGGGTATGTGAAGTCTGCCCGCACTAGGCCAGCGTGGTGGACTACGGTCTAACCCCTCTCAGTAGTAGAGGAGGCCTATGCAGCAGTGGGTACTATGTAATACAGGACTGAGGTACTCTCCGGTAATTTCGCATCTAATATCCACGTTTAAAATTAATTTTGTATTGTAAAATATGTTCTATTTAAAAAAAAAAATAAGATGACAAAAGACCTACGCTGAGTTTCTTGGTGCTTCTTCTCAGGTCAGTGGGCTTTTCCGAAGCACCGGTAGAATCTTCTAGTTGATAAAAAAGTATTGTAAAAAATGACGTGTAAAAGCGCCCTTAGGGGCCTAATTACTCAATAAATGATTTGATTTGATCTGATTGCATTGCATACCATCGTTAATAACGTTTCATCTCTGAATCACGAATTACATTATCCAAATTAAACATTTCGTAATTCATTATCATGATTACATAAATCGGGTTAAATTCCAAAGGTCGTGTAGGGTAGGTCGTAAGGTCATTTGAGGTCATTGTCGTGGTTTTTGTAGCTTGTATATCGCCTGCCTCGAGAAGTATCTGTACGGCATGACAGTTGCTGAGGGCTCGGGTTCGAATCCCGGGTCGGGCTAAGTCATAATGGGGTTTTCAACTCACTATCAGCCCGGTGTCTGTTGTCTTTTGTGGTGATATTTTTTTTATTTATTTATTTATTTATTATAAGGAAAGCTTACAGACTAATAACTTAATAAATATGATATTGTAATTAACAGTTCATTAGCCAATTACAGGCTTTCACAAATATTAACTACATTTGCACCAATTAGTTTTTGTCTCACCACAGAACTACTCGTGCAGAATAAGTCTATATCTAAATTAGAAGGAAGCTCATTAAATTTACTGATGGTACGTGGTAAGAAGGCATTGCGCCTATAATTAGTTTTAGCAACTATAGGTTGTAACACTGATCGCAATCGTAACCCAAGTTGGTTTGTACGGAGTCCTATTTTAGACAAGAGTTGAGGGCAATCAATGTGACCATTAGCAATGCTAGTTAAGTAACATATGTCATTTATATGACGTCTGAGATGTAGTGGCAGTATGTGATACCTTTGGCAGCGGCTAGTGTAGTCAAGTGACGTTATTTGTGCTTGGTATATCACATCATGGGGCGAAATCCACGACGAAAAGAGGGTGCACTATTTGCGCTTCTGCTTACCCCTTTGGGGATTAAAAGTGTGTGTGTGTGCGTGCGTGCGTGCGTGCGTGCGTGCGTGTGTGTGTGTGTGTGAAGCGGCGATAGCCTAGTTGGAAATGGGACGGACTGCCGAGATGAATAGTATCCACATACGATGCGATTTTGTATCATGCGACCAATTCGTCACGCGGTACAGTCTTCACGCCACACGATCGAACCGTACCATGCGACGTCCAGTTGTATCCAACCAAGTTTGATGGACAAGCCATCGAACCAGCCGTACCAACAATAATAATAATAATGTCCATCGAACCGTGCCCCACACGATGCGATATGGTTCGATGGCATACCATTTTAATGGTTCGGCTGTACCAAATCGCATCGTATGTGCCCACTTGAATGTCCGCAGCTTCACACCCAAAGGGCACGCACCTCTGACTTTTCTAAAACTATGTGTGTATTCTTTGTGAATTATCGCTTGCTTTAACGGTGAAGGAAAACATCGTGAGGAAACCTGTATACCTGAGAAGTTCTCTGTAAGAATCTCTTAGGTGTATGAAGTCTGCCCGCACTAGGCAAGCGTGGTGGACTAAGGTCTAACCTCTCTCAGTAGTAGAGGAGGCCCGTGCCCAACAGTGGGCAGTATATAATACAGGGCTGGTACTAGTAATAGTAGGTAGTGCGTGTTCCTCATGGTTTCGTAAAAAGGGATTATCCAGTTTAAATACTATATTATATGATCAAGACTTGCTTAGTCGACTTTCTAATATAATATAATTGCCTTTTGCCCGCGGCTTCGCCCGCATTAATAAGTTTTCCCGGGCTAAAAGTACATAAAAACCTTCCCGTTGAACCACTCCATCCATTAAAAAAAACCGCATCAAAATCCGTTGCGTAGTTGTAAAGATCTAATCATACATAGGGACAGACAGCGGGAAGCGACTTTGTTTTATACTATGTAGTGATAAATAAGTAACTCAGGAAATAATTATTTATCGGAGCAAAATGTCTTCGTCCAATTAAGTTCAGAGATTACAAGTTGTCAATGATGTCAATTATGGCTTCGCGCGCGTTATATAGTTTTTCCTGGAGAAAAGTAGTCTCAAACTATATTCATACCAAAAGACATGTCCAAAGCGAGCCTTAAATTCTAACCAAGACAGTTTATATATATTTGGATAGAACTTCTAAAAACTAGCCGTTTACAATAAATCGTTTAATTTTAAAAACCTCCGATATTGAGAAAAGCGAATAGCGAAAAGTGGGTACATTAGTTGCGCCTCTGCCTACCCCTTCGGGGATTAAAGGCGCGCGCGCGCGTGTGTGTGTGTGTGTGTGTGTGTGTGTGTGTGTGTGTGTTTATAAAGACGCGGGGCGTTAAGAGTGGCTGCGGTGCACCGAGTGGTTGAGGTGCAGTGACGGGGCATGCGCTGCCGCGTGGGACACGTCGTTGCCATCCGCGGTCTCCGCCGCAAACACCTGTAAAATCGCTCCATAAACTGAGTGTGTTTATGGAGCGATTTTACAGGGCCATATAATGTTTGTATTTAGTGCGTGCCGCCCCGCCCAACGCCACGCGCGACGCCCTGCGGACACGTAAATGAGATCTTACATCGGTCACTATCGCGGGTTTTAGCATATTAAGTACGGTGGTCGTTATTCAAGCGACTACTAAATACACCCTACCTTCATTGCTTGTTGTATAATATTTTATCTGTAGTAAAGTACCTATTTAATGATCCTTAAGGCGCGATTCCATTAGGCAAATCTTGTATGGAAGTATGACGTCACATTTACATACAAGTTGCTTATATTGGAAACATGTTCTCGAGAGTGTGCAAATTGCATGGAAGTTTTACTTGAATACAAGTGGAGACGTTCAAAGTTGAGTAGGAAATCATGTGTGGAAGGCACTCGTTTCTGTGATACTCCTCAATAAAGAGAATTATGTTCTCGTGCCCTCACCTAACAGCCATTATGTTTCGATAATTTGTACAGCAAAAGACACCATGTCACTCGTTTGCAATTCGAAACATGCAACTTACCCGTGCCTGTTCAATTTGTGCGTCACTTGAATGAACATTTACAAGTTCAAACTACCCACATGCAAGTTGTGGCTTGTACGCAGTTTGTTCAAGTTGCATGCAATTTTCAACTTGCATACAAGTAACTTGCGTAATGGAATTGCGCATTTAGTGGAAATAGCAGCGCGTCATTTTCCTTTTTAAAGGGTAGGCAGATGTGTAACACACCCATATTTCGGTAGCTATGTCACGTCTCTATAGGAGGACATAACCTTTATACCGAGAAATCTTTGGGTTCGATTTACATGTACATTGCAACACTAAGGATTTACACACACACTCACACCTTTTATCCCCGAAGGGGTAGGCAGAGGCGCAACTAGTGCACCCACTTTTCGCCGTTATTACGTCCCATGATGTGATAATGGGCGAGCCTATCGCCATATCGGGCACAAATTCCAGACTCCGAGCTGATACTGAATAGAAAAACTCAATATCACTTTGCTCAACCCGGGGCTCGAACCCGAGACCTCAGCATTGCAGTCGTACCATACAACTACGCCACCGAGGCAGTCAAGGATCTACCAATGCTATAAAATTATTAACTTCAATTTTATCTTGTTGCAGCCAGTGGAAACTTCCGAATATCTTCAAAGAAGAAGTACGCGCAAATACCAGGTCTCAGCTCCGGGGGGCAGCAGACTGGAGTCAACCCAAACCAACCCCCCACCATACCAGATAATACTCAAAAAGGACAAAACGAATCACACATAAACTTCTATACAGAAGTGCAGCAGAATATTTATCCAAATATTGGTCATAGTGGTGTAAATGTTGATTCAAATTTAGCTAAACAAAACGTTTTTCCGTCCGATGTTGGACAATTTGAAGTTAACACGAATGTACAAGACGGTTTCAATTCAAAGGAAAGTGGATTTTATGTGAATCCCGCTATAGATGAATTTAATACTGCGCAAGTGAACCTCAATTTCGCAGAACCAAAGGAAATTGTTGCTAATACGTTTGCACAGAAAGATGAAAATCCCTTGCCACCAACTCAGTATCCAGTGCAAGGATCAACACCAGTCATCCCTCCTCCTCCAATGTTCTCGAATAGACGAGACAGTCAAACTGCTGGCAAGTCTGTATTACCGCCATCTGTAGCTAGGCGGATATCCGCGCACCATCCGATAATAAAACCTCAAGTCTCTGCCCCTGCTGTTATAGATAACATCTTTGTACCAACGTTTGATCAAACAAATGTACAGTCATCGGTCTCACAAGCTCTGCAACCAATATCTCAAGAACCATCCAAACCATCGATATTTATGCCAACATTCCCTGCTTCTTCGGAGAGTGTGCACACTGTGCCAATGTCAACTGGACAATCAAATTTATCATTTCAAGCTCCAAAACCACCAATTGGCTCAACTTTTGCACCAACCTTGGAATCCAGTATATCCACGCCTGAAAGTAAAACTCCACAACCCGAATTAAACTCTGTACCAATGTTTCCTTCAACGTCAAGCTTTGCTAACAAACCACTCGCTCCACCATTATCTGGAATATCAGCAAATGTATCACAAACCTCAAAGCCACCTATTAACTCAACTTTTACGCCAACCTTGGAATCTAAAATACAAACACCTGATATTAAAACATCACCACCCGAATTGAGTACTGTACCAATGTTTGATCCAATGTCTAGCTTTGGAAACGAATTCGCTTCACCAATATCATCAAACATAGGCCCGTCTATTTTTACACCGACTTTGCCCGCAAAAACGAGAGACTCTTTAAGCACTGTAACCGGACCATCAATTTTCACGCCATCTTTACCACCGGAAACAGCACCAGCTTCATCAGCTTCGGAACCAATACCAATGTATGCTGCAAATATTTCTGCTTCAACATCCGAACCGTCTATATTTACACCAACATTACCTCCAGCAGTACCTGTAGCTTCTCAACCAGAAGTACTAACGTATACAAACCCAACGATATTGGATCCCACTAAGCCAGCTCAACCATCAACCAGTATTATACCAACACACCAACCAACACCTCCAACACTTTTTAATCCTCAATACAAACCAGAAATAACCCAAGAAAATTTGCCAGAGACCAAAACTTTGATGGAACCGCCGAAATCTTCTGGAATTTCGAATTACAGGATGACGAAAAAGAGACCACAGTATTACTCAGGACCTATTGAAGGAGTCGGTGCTATTAGTAACAATATTAAGCCTGTAATACCTCCTATCGATGCAGGAGCTTTTCAAGGTGCTTTGTTGGCACCAGAACCGACACAACCATTCCCGGAGCAAGCTTTAGAAACTGAATCAACACCTTTTGATATAAGCAAGCCTTATGCACAACCGGATTATAATACTGCTTTTGATATGAGCCGGCAAACAACAGAATTGTATGATCAACCACTGCAGAAGCAAGAAACGAAATCATTTGGACTTATCGGATCTCTGAAATCGAAACTCAGTTCGATAGACATCAATAAGTTACAAAATACCGTGACAACATTCTTCGATCCTGCTTACAACGAGCCTAAAGTAGAAGAACATAGTGTACGGGAAACAATGCCTTCGGAACAGAATACGTATCAATCTTTCGGACAAAGTAATTTTGAGATATTCGTGCCGACCGTGGATCAAATTAATCAGTCGTACAGTAGTCAGGCCGCGAGTTATAATAACCAACCATATTATCAACGGAATACTTATAATTATTACGATCAGGGACAAATGAATCCGACAGCCAGTTATTACCAAGATCCAAATTGCCAAACACAAACTGGAATAAATACTGGTGTACAGGCAAACGCTGGTTATACGTATTCAGTTGAAGCAAGCGCTGATGGTGGTCAACTGATTCCAAAAACAGACGAAAACATTCAAGGCGCAGATTTACAAATTAGTAAAACAGTAACTGAAGTTTGTAGTCAAATACTTAAGTCTACTGAAACGATACATTCCGATAAAATAGAAGATTTAAGTAAAACAGAAGTAAAAGTCTACGAAAAAGTTGTGGCTAGTGATCCAAATATTCCATTAGATATACAAAAGTCATTTCATGACTTCACTTCGATCACTGATTTGTCAGCTAAGAGTTTCTTTGATTTACCTATGAGTCAACCATTTAAAGAAACCAAATCGATTGATTTGCTGTACGGTACAGGCGATAAAGCTGAAAAAGATACCAAAAATGAAGATATTAAGTCGAAAATAGATTTTACTGTAAAAGACCCAAATGAAAGTGGAGAAGATAAGATTTTCGAAGAAGTTTTAAGCTCGATAATTGGAGAAGAGTCTCCCATAGGGGGTAAATTACATGCAAAAGTAAATGAATCTACAAAACCCATAGAAACAAAACCCTTTGACCCATTACTTGAACCGTACAATCCAATGACATTCTTGAATCCACTGGATTTTAAGAAACCAGAGATATTCCCAAGTGCTAATGCTGAAAAACCAAGTCTAGAAATACAAATACGTGAGACCAATCTTCTGGAGTCGCTTACTACTGATGCAATACCTATTGTGGCAGTATCCTCTGTCCCTCTTTTCGGTCTGTCTACGATTATAGCTGATATATCTAAAGAACATTCTAAGAGTGATGTTAAGCCGGGTTCTTTATTCGAGGCTCCAAAAGATAATTTATTTGACAGAAACGCGTGTATAAGCTTCTTTGAACACATTCAACCACAAAAGAAAAATCCCGATGTCCAAAGTATAGAGCACACTTCAGCGAATTTGGCGCAGCATAATGCAGAAATGAAATATTTGTATGACAATTCAAAAGAAGAAAAAGTAAAAAGCGCATTAGAAGAGCAAGCACCAAGTGCTCCAGAACTACCAGAAGATGCCGTTTCGGAACTCAGCATATGTGAGACTTGTCGCGAAGTCAACAAACCTGAAGAGAAAGAGACGGAAGATGTTACAACACAGCTTATAGAGAACATAACTTCTCGCATACAACTAACGAATCCAGTCGAAGCTGCTTTAACTGAGGGAGATTCCATAGAAAATAGAACTGACTTTGACAGTAAACAATTGGCAGAGATCACTCATATTACAGAAGAAACTATAGATACAATCAACGTTCAATCAGCTACGGAACTTCTTGATGATGAAGACAAAGAAATGAATCCAAGGAATTATGGTTGGTCTGATCCTGACGCGTATCCTACAAAAGCATTATCTGACCAAGATTACTCTTTCAAACTAGATCCAAACTCAATAGGCTTTTTTGGGAACAACTCTTTGTTCTTTGAAAATGTACCGAATAATGCAAGTGATGAAATAAAAGCTGAGTTAAAAAATTCACACGAAGATATGTTGACGAGGCAAGTAAGTGTACCTTCAGCGCCTCCTGCAGAAGATGATACGAAGTCAGATGAAACTGGTGGTTTGGACGTTCATTCTATAGAACAAGATGCTAAAAAAGACTTTCCTATTTACGAAGAATTTGTTATAGAGCCATCAGAGACCGACGATGACAAAATCGAGTATAAAGAAAGGGAAAAATCAGAGGATCCGATTCCCGAAATAGATTCATTTACCAACCGCGTTGAGAGATTCAAAAAAATGGAAGAAAATGTAGAACCGGAAGAAGTGTTTGAAAAGAAATGCCTTTTTGATATAAAACCTAAGAATAGTCCAGCGATTTCTATCGCCTCGTATTTCGATACTGGAAATTATGCCGCAGAGACTCATTATAGGAATTCTCTAAGCTCTCCATCAAGCAGTTTCCAATTCGGTTCCCCAAACATCCCCATGCGGATCCCTCCAGGATTTGAAGAGGAATATCACAGACGTATGAGCGGCATCTCTGTTCAAGATAAAGTGGAGTTGGAGAAATTAAAATTAGATATACATTATGTACCAGAAACTTCGACGCAAACTCCACATACGGCCACTACGACTTATGTTGGCAGTCAATCAGAAGACACTGAAGTCGGCTTTGACATCAAATCTAACTTAGTGAGCCTGGTCGAAGAAGATTCAAATACTCCCATACCTATAGAAGCTAAAACAGAAATAGACGAATCAATAAATCAACCCATTGTAAAAGAAGAACCCAAAATTATACTACCAGATCCCATAAACTTCTTCTCTAGCGAGCCTTCAGCCGATGCCCCAGAAACCTTTAACCGTCTAGCTAGCTACTTCTCTTCGCCAAAAGAAAACAAATCTTTTTTTGATTCAAACCAAAATAACACCGACATAAACACGACTAAACCGCACAAGTCTTTTTTTGAGTTAAGCCAGGGTCAAAATCATTATATTGATAGGAATATACCGGATGATAGACGGGCAGCTTTAGACCTGATGCGTGACCTAACCTCAATCCAAAACATAGTAGTAACAAAAGAACAAGTCGTTAGAACGGTAAACTATTTCACAGTAGAATACGATAAAGTTGATGAAATTAAAACTCAAAAAGATATTGACGATAACTTCACTTCGATAGTCGACTGTGAATTTTGCTTTAAAAGTACTTTTAATAATTTGATCGACGGTAAATATAATGTTAGGCAATTGGTGAATGATAATACTGAAGGGAACAGAGATAACAAAAGTATGGATACTAATAATGATCCAAGAAGATCGGTTACTTTGAATCTGGATAATTATGAACTACACGATGATGCTAAAGAAGGAGTTACTGTTGTACACGAGGTACTGATATTCAAATGATTGTAAGCTTTATAATTAGTATAATTAACTTACTAAAACCTTTTGATTAACTTCCAGGATAAATATAGTCCACAGCAATAATGTGCGTACTACGTGTCAGCTCATCGCGTTTGCAGAACTCACATAACACGTACGCTATGTTTACAATTTTCAGAACCGTTCCTCGTCAGACTATTCTCCGGTGAAATTTCACTGGTTTTACAGCGTGGATATCGAAGATAAATCAATATGGCGAGGGTTCTCCATCGCTGACTCCAGGGCGCTGGAAGAGGCGTATAATAACAGTAAGTGTAATACCGGCACGCTATGATATACTATGGAAGGGCCGGCAGAGGTCGACCGCACCGAACCTTCGAATGTCAGATATCTGACATTCTAAGTAGAGGCCAGGTCAAAAGTACCCTGAACCGGCGGGAGTGCATGAAAAGATTGATGAAGGTAGAGGAAGCGAAAGTAGTGTGCCAGAATCGAGCAAAGTGGCGATCCATAGTCTCTGCCTACCCCTATGGGATAGAGGCGTGATACTATGTATGTATGTATGATATACTGGTGGTAGGTCTCTCATATGTAAGAGTCCGTCTAGGTGGGTACCACCGCAATGTCTGTTTCTACCGCCAAGAAGCAGTGTGCATGGACTGTTGTGTATCGGTTTGATGGGCATTGTAGCCAGTGTAACTACTGGACATAATGAGACTTAACATATTGTCTCAGGATGACGACTGCAGTGGAATGCCACACAGGACTTTGTAACTCAAGATGCTGGATAGTGTTGCTACTGTTTATGGGTGGTCGTATCGCTTACCATCAGGCGAACGGCGTGCTCGTCTCGTCATTCAATGCAATAAAATCCATAGGTGAAATCTCAATTCATTATCGAAAAAATATAATCCAATGCGAGTAATTTCTATCTTCAGAGAAATTGTGATGGCCAGCGATCCCATAGGTAACGATCGTATTAGATTACAGTTTTTACAATTTCGAACTTGGTTAAATAATTTGTGTCGAAAAATAAAAAAACAACTGTGGAACAGTTCCTGAGGACTTTCGAGTAAAATGCTTCATTGACTCCACTACTATAATCATTCATTTATTTCCACTTCATACAAAAACACGTAAAGGCGGACTTGATGCCGAAGGCATTCTCTACCAGTCAACCTGGAATGGTGCAGAGTCAAAAATACAGTAGGTGCACAAAACTAATTTGGATCATAGTGTCTATATGCGATGAATGGAATCCAATGATGATAATTATAATGATATTATTATTGTAGCTGATCTAAACGAGGACACAGTGGTGGCTACAGACGGAGGACGGTACGATGTGAACGTCATGAAGAGAATGAGAACAGCTGTGTACTGGACGGAGAAGCCAACTAACGTTAGTAGGTAGGTAGACGATGCTACTTTTTATATGTATGTTAGTATGTAACGGAATCTTTGAACATGATTTTGACCCACTTCAAAACGTCGGATTAAATCGAAATTTGGCATATTTATCAAGGACCGATGACTATTCAATATTTTAAACAGTTATACCCGTTATCCTTACAAGGATAATCAGGATTAGCGATTTTTTGTTCTCCTAAAACTGGTAGTGTCTTTGCGCCAAGATCAAGAAAATCAACTAAAAAAATATAAAAAAAGCGTGGGGTGCTTTTTAAGATATCAAAATGACAATCCTTCTACTCATATTATCTGTCAATAAAATATTAATAAATAATAACCATTGACACCATGCACCCCACGCTTTGTTTTACAAATCAAATTTTATGGACGTTAAAGAGGCAAAAACATGGATTAAATAAATATTTCTAGACCCCTCTATTTATAATTAACTTTTTTAAAAACGTTCATTTTAAGTGTAGATTTCAAGCAAAATAAAATCGCCTGATTCTTAAAATCGGAGGACTTTAACTATACGACTTATTGCAAAGGCCTAGTAATTAATAATCATCGTCATCATCATCATCATCAGCCACATGACGTCCACTGCTGAACATAGGCCTCCCCCAAAGTTTTCCAGACGGACCTGTCAAAAGCGGCCTGCATCCAACGCATTCCTGCGATCTTTATCAATTCGTGTCATCATCATCATCATCAGCCTTTATCAGTCCACTGCTGGACATAGGCCTCCCCTAATGAGCGCCATAGCGCCCTGTCTTCAACTTGTCGCATCCAGCATCTGCCTGCAGTCTTTCGCAGATCGTCGTCATGACGGTCAGATTTCAAGTGGTCTATTAATAATAAACTTACTTATTTTCAGGTGCAGTTGGTTCTACAAGGGTCCAACTGATGCTAGATACGTGCCTTACTCAGAAGCGGTTGCACAGAAACTTGAGGTACGCATCATGTGTTTTTTTTAAGAAAAGAAAGAAAAACCATTTATTAGTCACAGTCGCGACACAAACAGATACTTGACAATAGACATAAAACGACAATTAATAATAACAGTGGTTAGTCGTGGCTGTGACGGGTAGGGGACCACTCAGCATAATGTTGTGATGTGGTGCAAACCACAACACAACGCTGATTTTCAGTAGTCACCTAAAGTGACGTACGGGCGTCAACCCGTTTTACTAGTACGATAACTTGACTACACTTGACCTGATGGTTAGAGACTGTCCTTCCTTCACACCCGTCTCTCTGAGCCAGGATCGATACTGGACACCGAGTGGTGAAGCTCTCCGAGTCTATGGGATTAGTAATCTTTTAATACACTAGGGGAGAATTGCAAAAGAAATATTTGGTCCTTCGAACCGGATAAGATCCGACATGTTATATACCAGTCATGATTAACTTACATCTCCAGAAAAGTGTCACCATTATCGGGATGTGAATATTACGCCCTTATCCATGAAGAGATAGGGGTAGGTGTTCAGTCATATGATGTTATAGGCACCGAGCTTATTGCCATTTCGATTTATTTCGGGTCGAAACAAAAAAAAAATGAAAAATTTACTCCATTTTCAAAAGTTTTTTGAGTTTTAACTATTTCGATCTTTTTCTTAAGTTTGTAATATTTATGGACACTGGCTATCTCCAGGAGGAATACCACCACGGCATGACGACTGGCGAGTGGCACAGGCGCCTCATCCTCCCCAACAACGAGCTGGTGGTGATGCACGGGCCCAGTGTGATGGTGCATTTCTTGCACAGCGGCCCTGCTGACGCCTTCAGTACGCCGCCGGTGAGTATACAGGGTGAATTTTTCAAGTGGGTGTGCAGGAAAATTCCGAAACTATGCGGAATAGCTAAAAATACTCAAAGGAGTCTCCGGGCCGATTTTCATGAAAACTAAAACTGCATAATTGGATTTACAAAAAAATAAAATTCGTAGCCAGGAATCGAATTAATTGATTTTGATAAAAAGAACACACTTTATCATTACGCCATTCTGTAGTGTTGTTAATAAGAATAAAATCTTGGCAAGTAATACGGCAAACTAAATATATTGTGTTTAAAGTCTTGTAAAAGTGACAGGTAAAGTGAAAGGTATTCCCAAAACACGTCGCTAATGCGAGAGCCATAAGAGTCATAATTTTGACAATAGTCACTTTAATCGTTACTGCCCATGGCGAAACTGCTGTAAGTGCCAGCTGTAACTGTTCAATGAGATTGTCGATAGCCAAATAGAACTGTAAAGCCTTTCCTTTGTATCCGATGTGTTTATCAACTGAGTTGTGCAGAATGATCAAACCCATAAAATTGATCAAAATTGAAGTAATGATTACATTTGAAAATTGTTTATTATTCTATAATTCTCGCGTGGTGACACTAAGATGCGTCTATTACGTTAAAATAGACTTGGGCCAATTTTTAATCAACATTTGAGTTTTAAAGTTTCTGTATAAAAAATGTCTCAACATGATCAAATAATTATCAGTCGTCATGCAAAAAAATGAATACCTTTTCCGATGACGCCTAAATCCTAACCCATCCTAACCTAACCCATCCTGCAGTTGTTCGCATTCGGCAAGCGTGTATATCGCAACCCGCCGAAAATACGCGTTGCCCGCGACCAGCCCCTGAAGATGGATCACTTGATCCTCCTGGTGCATGGAGCCGGTGAATACAAGAGTCAGAAGGAGAAGATCGTTAGTTGCTATTGCTATGTTACCTTCAAGGGAATAGTTGTATTCATAATATAACCTGAATTTTATGTTTTTACACATATATAGCATCACGACTGTTTCCCTTTTCAGGGGTAGGCAGAGGTGTGAGCGTCACATTTCACCAGCTATGTCAGGTCCCATTAAGGCAGCGGGTTTATTTAGCGGCCACATTTCTAGACTCCGGACTGATACTGAGTACAAAAACCCAATGAGTTTGAAGTGGTCGCTACATTTTTTATTTGCACGTCATAGGACGGTATTAATAAATGGATCTCAAGTTTGAGTTACATCTCAAGTAAACATAATGTATGAAGAGTTCAATACATTATGTCTACTTGAGATGTAACTCAAACTTGAGATTTATTTATTAATACCGGCCATAGATACCCCACAACACCTGATGATAAGTGGAGTAAGGTCTAAATAGAATGTCAATTGACGAGAGATGATTACACTTCACAAGTCGACATTATGCTGGCCTGTTTGAAAAGACTGACTCATTTTGACACCCTGTTTGAAAAGACTGACTCATTTTGACACCCTGTTTGAAAAGACTGACTCATTTTGACACATACTTATCTTCATGATAATGACACTGTACAGTCAGCCAAATAAATAGTTTTTGCCCGTTTAATATCCATAAAGTTTGGTTAGATTTTGAGGCCCAGCACCCATACAAAAAGCGGACATCTTTATTCATAAAAAGATACACCATACAAATAGGGTATTTGCCTATTTTTGATTTTGTACATTATGTTAGACGTAACAGAAAATAATACTAAAAAGAAATTCTGTGAAATCAGCACCAAAATTGGTTGAAAAATCAAGCAGTTGTTCATATTTGAAATATTGTTGTGAGCAAAAGTGGGGACGTGGATATCGCGCTATCTCTTTCGCACGCACGCAGCATTATGGCCGGCGACTCTCGGTGACGTCACAGTGTAATATTATTGTTTATGACAACTTACCCTTCCACCAAATTTCAAAGCTTTATAACTTACTATTGCGCCAATTTTGAAAATTCTTTTTCCATTAGATTTTGGATAGCGTACATTTTTCATAGTTGTATTATAAAAAAGTAGTCAAATACCTTATTAGATAATGTGGGTGAAACCGCGGTCAACACAAAGTTATTTCAAAGAACTAAAGAACATAAACGAATCGAATACCATATTCGCCCGTTACCCCCCACAGCAGTCCGCGTCTCGGCCACGCGTGGTCCGCCGCGGACATGACGAGTCTGAGATCGAGGACACGGAGCCGTCCAGCATCGACCACCTGTTACTGCTGTGCCATGGGGTCGGATCAGCGTGCGACATGAGATTCAGATCCGTGGAGGAAGTCGGTGAGTTTAAAAATAAGGAAATAAATTATCTATACTAATATTATAAAGCTGAAGAGTTTGTTTGTTTGAACGCGCTAATTTCAGGAACTACTGAAACGCTTTTGAAAATTCTTTCACTAATAGGAAGCTACATAACTCCTGAGTGCTATAGGCTACTTTTTATCCAGGGAAAATATTAGTGCACGCGGGTGGAGCCGCGAGCACTACTAGTAATACTATAAAAGTAACGAGCGACGATAGCCTAGTTGGGAATGGAACGGTCTACCGAGACATTGTCCGGAGGTTCAAACCCAAGGCACACACCTCTGACTTTTCGAAGTTATGTGTGTATTGTTTATCAATTATCGTTCGCTTTAACGGTGAAGGAAAACATCGTGAGGAAACCTACATACCTGAGAATTTTCTATAAGAATTTCGAGGGTATGTGAAGTCTGCCCGCATTAGGCCAGCGTGGTGGACTAAGGCCTGAACCCTCTCAGTAGTAGAGGAGGCCCGTGCTCAGCAGTGGGAAATATATAATACAGGGCTGATTGCATTGAAATAATTAAAATAAAATAACTCATGGACATTTTTAACCTTTTGACATTTTAATTTTAAAATGTTGTATGTAAGTACTGCGCAAAACACAAGCAAGGTTATAATGGAATTGTATGATGTATCACTTTCTTAAATATCTCTGGCTAACTCCTTTGCATGTAATCTTGTATTCAGCAAATAAAATTATTTGATTTGAGTTGTTTATTTAGTTTTGTTATTTATTTCAGTTTGTTTGTGTTTTATTTATTTAGTTTGAGCTGGTAACCCTTCTACCACACATATTACAACAAATACTTAATATTTAACAGGGTTTCTTTTTTGTTTTTATGTGTGCGTAGAAAATAAATGTCTTAAATGGTTTACCTATAGGATAGTTTCCTATGTTTGATTTTGTACATGATTTTATATGTAACAAAAAGTGATAGAAAAATAAATTATTCTGTGAAATTTGCATCAAAATTGGTTGAAAAATGAAGCAGTCATTGGTATTTGAAATTTAGTGTCAGCAAGAAGGGGCGTGGTGGGAATATAGCGCTATCTCTTTCGCTCGCACGCATCGTTATGGCCGGTGACACTCCGTGACGTCACAGTCTGATATTACTGTTATTTGAGAACTACCCCTTCCACCGAATTCCAAACCGTTATAACTTACTTATTATTGCACTAATTTATGACTGCCTCGGTGGCGTAGTTGTATTACAGTACGGCTGCAATGCTGAGGTCTCGGGTCCGATCCCCGGGTCGGGCAAAGTGATACTGCATTTTTCTATTCATTATCAATCCGGAGTCTGGAATTTGTGCCCGATATGACGATAGGCTCGACGAAAAGTGGGTGCACTACTTGCGCCTCTGCCTACCCCTTCGGGGACAAAAGGCGTGAGTATGTGTACGTCAAATGGCTAATCTATTGCAGTGGATGACTTCAGAGCTACAAGTCTTCAGCTGGTGCAGTCCCATTACAAGAATTCCTATGACAATGGCACCGTCAGCAGAGTTGAGGTAAATTTGTATTTTAATAATTATATTTTTTAGGGTTCAGTACCTCAAAAGGAAATTATTATCCAGTCTGTTCCATAAAATGATGAACCCTAAACCAAGATATATTGAAATGGGACCATTTGGAGACCCGTATTTACTAAATAATGAAGGAATCAAGGAAATACGCTCACAGTTTTCAAAGAAATCAGTGTACATACATACAAAAAGAATACAAACACATCAATTGAGATCCTCCTCCTTTTTTGGAAATAGGTTAATAAGGAACCCTTATAGGATCACTTAACACTTTGCTCTCCGATTTCGTAAGGGAATTAAAACTTCCCGTTTACCTAGAATCATGAAACTTGGCAAGAACCAAGCATAAGTTAAGGAAAAAAATTTATAATCAATAAATATGTACTTTAGCTTGTACGGAACCCTCAGTATGCTAGTCCGAATCGCACTTATCCGGTTTTTTTACTATACACCGTAATAATTATATAAATTTAAATTGATTTTGAAAAGAGCAACACTAGAGTTCCTTGTTCTCTGGTGGAAACTGCTCTCCGAACTGGTGAGTGGTGGTAGAGTAAACATTTTCTAAACTAACTTAATTTAAATTACGTTTAACATTTTACTGCGACTGCTTACTTACGACTGCCTCGGTGGCGTGGTTGTATTATGGTACAACTGCAGTGCTGAGGTCTCGAGTTCGATTCCCGGGTCGGGCAAAGTGATATTGAGTTTTTCTATTCAGTATCAGCTCGGAGTCTGGAATTTGTGCCCGATATGGCGATAGGCTCGCCCCCTATCACATCATGGGACGGAATAATGGCGAAAAGTGGGTGCACTAATTGCGCCTCTGCCTACCCCTTGGGGGATAAAAGGCGTGAGTGTATATGTTGTAACATTTTATGGAGGCGAAATAAATTATTTCATTTCTTTCAAGGGATTTTTACGTGTTCTTTTGTATCAGGTGCTCCCAATATCGTGGCACTCGACGCTACACTCAGGGGAGACTGGGGTGGACAGGAGACTGGCGCAAATCACACTGGACAGTATACCGCGACTGCGTAACTTCACCAACGACACTGTGCTAGACGTACTGTTCTACACGAGCCCAGTTTATTGTCAGGTATTTGTCTATACTAACATTATACATGCGGTGATTTGGATATTTGTTACTCAATCACGTAAGAATGGATCATCGGATCTGCACGAAGTTTGCCACAGTGATATATTATAGTTTGTAACAGCACACATGCTATTTTTTATCTCAGGACTTTAATCTCGGATAAACTTTCTCGCGTCTAAGTCTCGAGCAAAAGCTATTATATAAAGTAGAAAGGTTGATTGTTTGTTTGTAATAAATTCTGATATTAATCTATCGATTTAATAATTATTTCTCCGAAAAGCTATTCTGTAGAAAAGTAACATGGATGTATTATCTTGGGAGATATGTTCACGCGGGAGAAGTCGTGTGGAACACCTAGTTCATAATAATCCTCTTAGTATATAATTCATGGACTATCCTCTTATTAAGCGCAGGACTGTATTAACATTCTTTATTAAATTTTAGTTTTGTCCCCTCATTGATAACACGTTTCCAAACATAATAATTACATTCTTTCACACAATAATCACGTTTTTCCACACAATAATCACATTTTTTCAAACAATAATCACATTTTTCCACACAATAATCACATTTTTCCACACAATAATCACATTTTTCCACACAATAATCACATTTTTCCACACAATAATCACATTTTTCCACACAATAATCACATTTTTTCAAACAATAATCACATTTTTCCACACAATAATCACATTTTTCCACACAATAATCACATTTTTCCACACAATAATCACATTTTTTCGCCCAATAATCACATTTTCCACGCAATAATCACATTTTCCACCAAATAATCACATTTTTCCACACAATAATCACATTTTCCACACAATAATCACATTTTCCACCAAATAATCACATTATTTCCAGACTATACTCAACACGGTGTGCAGCGAGTTGAACCGCATCTACCACCTGTTTATGCAGCGTAACCCTGGCTTCACGGGCCGCGTATCACTCGGCGGACACTCGCTCGGCAGCGTGATACTGTACGATCTGCTGTGCCATCAGACCCCAGAGGTCAGCATGTTTGCATACATTACTATACTATAGGTAAACGTGTTCTTGAGTGGAGACCGCGACTGGGCAAACGTAGTGTAGGACGCCCTCCGGCCAGGTGGGATGACGATCTGCGAAAGACTGCAGGCAGATGCTGGATGCGGCAAGCTGAAGACAGGGCGCTATGGCGCTCATTAGGGGAGGCCTATGTCCAGCAGTGGACTGATAAAGGCTGATAATGATGATGATGATACTATAGGTTAGATAAGAACTGGCATGAAGTACTTACACCAATAAAATTTTGGTAGTATGTTACGAAACAGACGAATTGAGAACCCACTTTTTTGGACGTCGTTTATAAATGTTTCGTATTATAATTGACTGCCTCGGTGGCTTAGTTGTATTACGGTGCAACTGCAACGTTGGTGTCGGTTGTTCTCTTCGATCCCTGGGTAGGGGAAAGTGATACTGGTTTTTTCTATGCAGTATCAGACCGGAGTCTGGAATTTGTGTCTGATATGGCAAAAGGCTCGCCCCCTATCACACCATGGCACGGAATACGTACGGCGAAAAGTGGGTGCACTTTGGGGATAGAAGGCGTGAGTGTGTGTGTGTGTGTGTGTGTGTGTGTGTGTGTGTGTGTGTGTGTGTGTGTGTGTGTGTGTGCGTGCGTGCGTGCGTGCGTGTGTGTGTGTGTATGTATGTGTAAATCATTAAAAAATAATTTTGTATTGTCTATTAAGTTATTATGTATTAATATATTTGTGTATATCATACTGTTTGTTCGTTATACTACGATAAATAAATAAATCATTTTAACGTCTTCCAGCTTCAAAATGGCAGTCTACCGGACAAGAAGTTGGTCTCCGGCCCCGCGGGCACAGGACAGCATAGTGTGAAGTATCCCAAGTTGCAGTTCAGACCCGCCGCCATGTACGCATTGGGGAGCCCTATAGGTCAGTTTTTTTTTTATTAAGTGACCTCACTGAGTGTAAGCGAAGAGAGGTCCAGATGGTGTTGACTAAGGGGTGATGATTGTCCCGCGTCAGTAGACACCGTTAGAATTAATCCTTACTATAATATTATAAATGCGAAAGTAACTGTCTTTCGCGCTTTCACGCCAAAACTACTGAACCGATTTAAATGAAATTTGGTACACAGATAGTCTAGAGTCTGAGAAAGGACATAGGCTACTATTTATCCCGGGAAAATACAAAGCGGGACTTTTATCCCGGGAAAACTTTTTAACACGTGCGGAGCCGCGAGTAATGACTAGTACGAAATATATAAAACCACCAGTTAAATTGACTATAATTAAATTGCTAGCAAAATACATAAACAAATACGAAAAAAATGTATTAAATTCACCGACGCCAAAATTGGTAATCGGTCGCACGAAAAAGTTTTTCCTGGATAAAAGTCCCGCTATGCATTTTCTCGGGATAAAAAGTAGCCTAAAACCTTCCCAAAGTCTCAAACTATATACCGTCGAAATCCGTTCGGTATTTTTGAGTTTATCGCGTACAAACTTTGCCATCCCTTTTTCCCACTTAGGGGTTGAATTTCGCAAATTCCCGTCTCAGTGAGCACCTACGTCCTAAAAGGCACCCTCATGCAAAATTTGAGACTCCTAGCTCTTGTAGTTTTTGAGATGAGTGTGTGAGTGACCTTTCGCATTTATATATATAGATATACCGTAACATGACATGGCCGTAACATGATCCTCCCTATCCTCGATGAAGTCCTCTCCATAATTTGTCATATCCTGAACCATTCAGTCTCCAGCGGATTTTTTCCTACTGCTTGGAAAGAAGCCCAAATTACCCCTCTACCTAAAAAATCTAACCCTACTACGTACTCCGATTTTCGTCCTATATCCATCTTACCTTTCCTCTCTAAAGTTCTTGAACGATTAATCCATTCACAACTCAATGACTTCCTTTATAAAAATCAACTCCTGAATCCCTTTCAATCCGGGTTCCGTTCCGGGCATAGTACCACTACCTCCTTGGTTCATGTTACGGAAGATATCAGATTTGGCATGGAAGAAGGAAAGCTAACTGTGTTAGCTTTACTTGATTTCTCTAACGCTTTCAACACTGTTGATTTTGATGTCTTACTCTGCACTTTGCGCTCCCTTAACATATCTCCAACGGCAATTGCGTGGTTTAATAGTTACCTGTCTAATCGCAGGCAACGTATTTGCATTGAGGGAAAACAATCCTCTTATTGCTCCTCTGCTGCTGGAGTACCACAGGGCGGTGTTCTATCTCCACTTCTCTTTGCAGTTTTTATTAACTCTATCTCTCAACAACTTCGTTCTGCCTACCACCTTTATGCTGATGATTTGCAGATTTATGTTCAAACACCATTGGATAGGTTGACCGATGCAGTTACTGAGGTGAATAGGGATTTAAACCATATTTGCGAATGGAGTAAGTCTCATGGTTTGAAAGTAAACCCATCAAAAACCCAAGTAATTGTCATCGGCAGCCCCAGACTATTATCCAGAGTAGATTGGCCACAACTTCCTCGCGTGACTTGTGATGGTACAACTATTCCTTACAGTGACACTGTAAAAAATCTTGGGTTATACCTGGACAAATGCCTAACCTGGAGTCCACACATTCAGTATGTTAGTCGTAAGCTTTTTGCCTCAGCGGGATCCTTGATGAGGTTACGTAACTTCTTACCTATTGCCACCAAGATTACGTTGGTACAATCCCTACTCCTTCCGATCCTTGATTATGGTGAAGCCAGTTATATAAATATCACTGAAGAACAACTAAATAAGCTTGAGCGCCTTCAAAATTTTGGTATCAGATTCATATTTGGACTTCGCAAATATGATCACGTGTCTGAGTTTCGCACTAAGCTCAAGTGGTTACCGATTCGCCTTCGCCGGAATGCCCACATACTTTCTCTTCTCTATAATATTTTGTTCAACCCTCTTGCTCCTTCCTATCTCAAATCTAGGTTCCAATTTCTTCGCGACACACATGGGAGGTCCCTCAGATCATCAGAAAACTTGACATTGAAGATGCCGACGCATACTACAACATTTGTAGATAAATCTTTCACAGTTTCGGCTATCAGATTATGGAATGCATTGCCAATAGGTGTAAAACGTGCGCAATCACTAGCAATCTTTAAAAAACGGGTTAAAGAACACTATCTCACCCTATAAAAACTAACTCATGTATGACATTGAGTATTATTTCTTATGTAAGTATATCACTTTATGTAATAATCATTTTATATTTATATTATATGTTATGTATATATGTACTATATATATATATATGTGTGTGTGTGTGTGTGTGTGTGTGTGTACATTATGTTCGTATGTATGTAGAGATATATTTTATGTGCTTTCGTATATTTTTGATTTGTTTTCTTTATGCTTCTTCAATAATTAATAACTAGCATGTACGTCATGAATTACCCCTTTTCGCTACTTCTCTTATCTCCATCCCATGGTTGTCTGTAAGAGATTGCCTCGAGCGATAAGACCGCCAATTGTACCACCCTTTTGCCCATATTATGTAAAATACTATATTACGTTGTGATGTACAATAAAGTTATAAATAAATAAATAAATAATAAATATATTATTTCGATTTTTAGTGTTTTTTGAAGGCGTATGATTTTTTTATCGTTATACAAATATGTATATTCAATTTGAAGGTCGAATTTTGACCTCTCGACGAATCCTACTAATATTATAAAGGCGAAAGTTTGTAAGAATGTATGGATGTTTGGATGTATGGATGTAAGGATGTTTGTTCCTCTTTCACGCAAAAACTACTGAACGGATTTCGATGAAATTTGGCACACGGGTAGATCATGTCCTGGATTAACACATAGGCTACTTTTTATCCCGGGAAAATATAAACCGGGACTTTTTATCCCGGAAAAACTTTTTTATGCGGGCGGAGCCGCGGGCAAAAGCTATATTTAATAAAATTACTCTGTGTTTCTCTCCAGCCATGTTTGAGTGTATCCGAGGCGTGGAGTCGCTGGGTACTGAGTTCGCGTTGCCGACGTGCGAGAACTTCTTCAACATCTTCCATCCGTACGATCCTATAGCATATAGGTAAGTTGCGGAGGCGGGGTGGTTTTAAACATGGTTGCTGCTTAGTTACTGAGAGTTTCTCGAGAGTTACTGAAAGTTACTGAATGGCGGTAATTGTAGTGACCGATTTATAAGTGAGGGAGCTTAGTTACTGGGAGTTACTGCAAGTTACTGAATGGCTGTATTTATAGTGACCGATTTATAAGTTCCTGACATTTGCTGATGAGACTAAAAAATGACAGTGATTTAAACGTTATAGGGGCTTAGTTACTGGAAGTTACTGAATGGCTGTAATAGTGACCGATTTATAAGTTACTAACATTTGCTGATAGGACTAAAAGTTGCTGACAGTGAGTGAGTTAGTTGTTACTGAGGTAAATAATTCAAAATTTCTGCTGTTGCTGACAGGGACTCAGCGGTTGGAAGTTACTCCAGAGTTAGTGACATTGAAAGTTACACACTTATAATCATTCTTAAATGTTACTGACTATAGTCGGTCACACAGACTTAACATCTTATGTCTCAGGATGACGAGCGCAGTGGAATGCCACACAGTACTTGTAAATCGAGCTGCTGGATGGCGTTGCTACTGTTTATGGGTGGTCGTATCGCTTACCATCAGGCGAACGGCATGCTTGTCTCGTCATTCAATGCATAAAAAAACATAGGTTCAAAATACTACGTTTTCTTTTCTATTATTACTATTTTCAGAATTGAGCCCTTAATCAACCCCCGAATGAGAGACGTGAAGCCATCCCTCATTCCACATCATAAGGGAAGAAAGAGGATGCATTTGGGTATGTTATTTGTAACTTGAATATCGTTTTTGTTGACCGACTTAAAAAAAAAAAAGATTTTTTTTTGTTTCCTCAGAACTCAGTTATTTCTTAACTAATTTGGAAAATTCTTTTTTATTTGAAACAATATGCTTCCGGATTGGTCCTCTAGATTTTTTTCTAAAAAACCGAAATTGCGAATTTTGCTTTCTTGTGACTTTTTCAGTGTATTTTTAATAATAAATAATGTGATAATTTATAAAAAAAAGATTTTATAACTTAAAACAACATTTTTCGTTTCTGTTAGCGTATAGTTTTTTTTTACGAAGTTGATATAAAAAAAAATTTTTTTCTGTTTTATCACTAATTTCTACTCTTTTTTAATTGTGAGGTTAAGAAAAAACATTATTTTTCCTTTTTTTCTTAATTTTTCTTTCACAGAGTTAAAAGACACGATGTCTCGAGTGGGCGCAGACCTCAAACAGAAGCTTGTAGAGTCTCTACGAACCACATGGAACAAGTGGATGTCGCAGCCGCCCACCGACGGACAGCTAGAAAAGGTTAAAAAAAAATCAGTACGGTAGTGTTATATCTACAAGGTTATTTTTACATTGCGTTACTAAATGAAACCACATATTCGTCTATGCCTCTGCTAACATCGTGCCAAAAATTATCAATGAATAACGAATACTTTCGCCAAAAATCACGGTTGCAGTATTCCAACTTTTTTATCATTTGTAGTTTAGTGCGAATATGGTGTGTGCGTGAGTATTTCAGACTGAAAGTGTATTGTTGCAGCTGCGAGGAATTCACCTAGAGCAGTCATAGTGGCATTAGGGCGTGTAAACTTAAAGTTACATTTTATTGATATTTATTTTGTTCGAAACTTACACTTTTTTATTTTACGTCTATGGATAAAATAAATTAATGGAAAGTGTTATTTCCAACGAGATAAGCATGTGATTTAATTTATTAACGCAATGTCAAAATGACCCTGTATACGAGAGACTGGGTACCACCGCTTAGTAAGTTCAAATTGGTCATATAGTTGCTTCCCTACGTACCCCTACGGGGATAAACGGTGTGAATGAGTGGATCTTTTTTTTATTGTATTTTTTTTCTATTACAGGTAGTTGAAGAAGAAATGGAGAAGGAACAACTCTGTGACGAGAGTAAAGAGGAGTTGGAGAAACAACTGGTACGTGTACAGGTGCATTTTTTATTGCATTCCTGATGGTAAGCGATACGACCACCCATAAACAGTAGCAACACCATCCAGCACCTTGAGTTACAAAGTACTGTGTGGCATTCCACTGCGCTCGTCATGAGACATAAGATGTTGTCTCATTATGTCCTGTAGTTACACTGGCTACAATGTCCTTCAAACCGAAACACAACAGTGCGTGCACACTGCTGCTTGGCGGTAGAAATAGACATTGCGGTGGTACCCACCCAGACGGACTCTTACATATGAGAGACCTACCACCAGTAAAGTAAGAATGGGGTTATATACTCGAGACCTAGTCAGGACACACTCCAAATCGCTATAACATATTTATTTTAATAAATATATTAATGAGGCATTAACAAACTATCAGTAGTCACCTAGATCCAGCCCAGGGGAGAAGGGGGTCATGATCCCTATGGCCCCCTTTGGATCTGCCCTTGAATTCAGGCCTGATTGCATTGCGATCAAAACAACACTTCTAATAGTATATGACGGAGCAGAAGATGTTGAACTCTTTAAAAAGAGGTGACGTCAGCTCTGCCGACGTCACAGGGTTCCACCTCATCATCATAACCCATGATGTGAGAGTAAAATTCCAAATTGTTGTTCATCCTTTATTTCTGGATGTTCCAAACTTATTTACGGAGCTCCGCACAGTTGAAAAGCTCACAAGAGACTGTTCACTTCAAATGCGAGGCGCCCTATTTATACCAACGATTTGACATTTCGACTGGTTTTTGCACGATTATTATCTCAAAATACCCGCCGCTCCGACATATATTTTGTTGCAGGCGACGTCCGGCATGTCTGGCCGTTTGAACGGCGGCAGGAGGGTCGACTACGTCCTGCAAGAGGCGCCTCTGGAGCTCATCAACGAGTACCTGTTCGCTATGAGGAGCCATGTTGGCTACTGGTATGTGCCATTTATACACTTATAGTAAAGTCAGGCTCATATTAAAGTATACGTTAATAAACATGTACACACACGCACACACACACACACACACACACACACACACACACACACACGCACACATGCACACACACACACGCACACACACACACACACACACTCACACTCACACACACACACTCACACTCACACTCTCACACACACACTCACACTCTCACACACACACACACACACACACACACACACACACACACACACACACACACACACACACACACACACACACACACACACACATACACACACTAGGTAGGTAGAGCCGCAACTAATGCACCCACTTCGCCGTGCGTATTCCATCCCATGATGTGATAGGGGACGAGCCTATAGCTATATCGGGCACAAATTCCAGACTCCGAGCTGATACTGAATATAAAAATGCAATATCACTTTGCCCGATCGGAGGATCGAACCCGAGACCTCAGCATAGCAGTCGTACCGTAATACAACTACGCCACCGATGCAGACGGGTTTTTTCAAAACTTGTTTTATTTCCAGGGAGAGTGAAGATACAATGCTGCTGATGCTGCGTGAGATATACGACGCGTTAGGTGTGCAGCCTGACGGTACTCTGCCGCAGCAGGGCATGACTGTTCAACGGACTAAGAATGCCAGGGTATGATTTTTTTATCTTTTTTCGTATTTTTCTCCGTTTACAATGAATGGTAGGCCGAAAAATGCACAAATTTTTGTCACATGAAAAAAGATATTTTTTGTCGCTTTTTTGTGTTTTTTTCTCTTAAAGAATATAAAGTAGGTCAAAGTTCGTTTTAAAACGTTGATGGTGGGAGTAAAATACATTAAAAAGTTTTTTTTGTTTCAGGACGAAACCATTATAATCGGTGAGTGTATAATCAGTTTATCAGCTAAATAAAATTACTTTTTTTTACTGTCCGATAAAAAATACGCATTAATTATTTTTAGCTGAAAGATTTCTGGCTAACTAAAAGAAAGTAAATTAGGAACGAAAAAAAAATACTTTTTTGAAAGTTTTTTTTTAATCTACAGATATATATTATGGTGAAATTAGATTTATTTTTCTCCTAAGTATATTTTGCATTATAATAACAAAAACTTTACCTTTCAGACCACCCCTCAACCAGCCACGGCGGCACGTGATAACAATACAGAATATTCCATTTTTATATATTTAAAGTAAATAGAAAATTGGTTATGAAAACAATTAACACAAAAATGAACTTTAAAATCACATCTATATAGTTAAAAATACAATGACACCGAAAAAATATATTGTTTTCAGAAACTAGGGATTTGGTTGTGGTAAAAAATGTTTAAAAAAAAATGCAAAAAAGTTATTGCACCAATGTATTTATTATATGCTTTGTTAATAAAATTGTTTTTTTTTTCTTTAGCAGCCAAATTGAATGAAGTAAAATGCTATGTCAAGATTATAATATTTATTATGTTTTTTCTGCTTCTGACATTACTTTCGATAATAAATCCGATGTATTTATGTAAGTAAATTATTTTTTAAATAAAACCATATTAACCAAGATTTTATTTTTATAATTCGTTTTATAATAGTCCTTTTCAAAGTACAGTCAGCCTGAAAAATATATGTAAACCTTAAATTGAATTTGAATGATTTTATCTAAAATAACGTAAAGACTGTATGTTTTTCTAAAAAAAAAGCGTACGTAGACTTGGCCATATTAAGATATATTTGGGACTGACTGTACTTAACACACCTAAGTTGCCATTTGATAGAAGACATTAGCTCATCAAAGAATGGACTTAATTGCTAAACCATGTCTTCAAAATTGATTTTCCTATAATATATTAATTTTTTCCGACTTTTGCCCGCGGCCCTGCCCGCGTGGAAAAGATTTCCGGGATAAAAGTCCCGCTTTATATTTCCCCGGGATAAAAAGTAGCCTACGTTACTCGCTGATAATGAAGCTTTATATTGATGAAAGAATTTTCATCTATATAAAATCGGTCCAGGAGTTTTTTTTATGGCATCGAATGACGAGACGAGCATGCCGTTCGCCTGATGGTATGCGATATGGCCACCCATAAACAGTAGCAACACCATCCAGCACCTTGAGTTACAAAGTACTGTGTGGCATTCCACTGCGCTCGTCGTCCTGAGACATAAGATGATAAGTCTCATTATGTCCAGTAGTTACACTGGCTACAATGCCCTTCAAACCGAAACACAACAGTGCATGCACACTTCTGCTTGGCGGTAGAAATAGACATTGCGGTGGTAAAGTTTGAGCCTGGTTAGGTTTTGAGGCGCAGCACCCATACAAAAAGCAGACATCTTTGCAACCTTGTTTATTTTTCAGTTGATAAAACTAAGGCTATCTATGCAAATCCTACTAATATTATAAAGGCGAAAGTTTGTAAGAATGTATGGATGTTTGGAGGTTTGGATGTTTGGATGTAAGGATGTTTGTTCCTCTTTCACGCAAAAACTACTGAACGGATTTCGATGAAATTTGGCACACGGGTAGATCATGTCCTGGATTAACACATAGGCTACTTTTTATCCCGGGAAAATATAAAGCGGGACTTTTATCTCGGAAAAACTTTTTAAAGCGGGCGGAGCCGCGGGCAAAAGCTAGTGGTTACATAATAATGTGCAAAACAGTCTTATCTGTTTACGTAAAATATTTTTTATAAATTATATTTTCAAAGCAAATAGTCAAGGTTTTCTAAATGAATAGTGTGATAATTTCATAAGGTAATTAAAAATTTATGAACAAAAAGTGCTTGTGAACATCTGCGGCGGTATTCCAGATTCAACGGAAAATAACTGGCATCGGCTAAGGCAGATTCGAAGCGCGGTAAATCGAACAGCATTTTGTATAAACAATTCCGGTTGGCAGGACCGCGCCGCGCCGTCCATATTATGTGCGAAGTGTGCGGCGCACACAGGCGCCAAGGCAATAGGGGCGCCGGAATCAGGATGACATTTTATATTTGTTATACTACCACTATATTCTTTATGTTGGGTATGGCAGAAAAAGCATGAAAGTAAGATTAAAGCAGTAGAAATGAGAGCCTTAAGAAGCATGTGTGGAGTGACTGTGTGTGATAGAGTGCGGAATACTAGGGTGATGGGCATGTGTGGAGTGACAGAGGATGTAGTGACCAAAATTGAGAAGGGTATGCTATGGTGGGTTGGGCATTTGGAAAGGATGGATGATAGGAGACTGACAAAGAAGATATATAAGGCGAGTGTGGATGGAAGGGCCGGCAGGGGTCGACCGCACCGAACGTTCGAATGTCAGATATCTGATATTCTAAGTAGAGGCCAGGACAAAAGTACCCTGAACCGGCGGGAGTGCATGAAAAGATTGATGAAGGTAGAGGAAGCGAAAGTTGTGTGCCAGAATTGAGCAAAGTGGCGATCCATAGTCTCTGCCTAC
Source organism: Lapara coniferarum (assembly GCA_949316025.1). Classification (NCBI taxonomy): domain Eukaryota; kingdom Metazoa; phylum Arthropoda; class Insecta; order Lepidoptera; family Sphingidae; genus Lapara; species Lapara coniferarum. The sequence goes on from OX438929.1 coordinate 23,774,590, forward strand.
CCCTATGGGATAGAGGCGTGATACTATGTATGTATGTATGTATGTATATTCTTTATAGGTGAGTAGGTAAGACAGTAGGTACACGTACAAGTCTTACATATATTATTACAAACGTTTTACAAAAGCTCATTTTCTAAATTAAAACTTATGAAACAGGTTACAGGACGACAAAAATCATAGGCGCTCCATAGATTTTGCACACAGGCGCTGTCTTGGGTCGGCGCGGCCCTGCCGTTTGGTTCCTAATGTTATGTACATTTCCTAATGTTCCTAATATACAGTCAGCCATATAAAAAATAAAATAAATAAAATAAAATACTTTATTCATCACGTAGGCGAACATAGTTGCACTTATGATAAGTCGAGACATATTTAATAATTATTATTAGTCACTTATATAACTACAGACATTTTTATTAGGAGTAAAATAAATGATGAAAAATAAAAAGTAAAAAGTAAGAATAAATAAGCAATAAGTATTAAAACATAAGTAGCTGAACAAATCCAAAACTTCAAATCGCCTCTACTCTCAAAAAATCCTCTTATAAACAAGGGGCATAGTTCGATATAGTTTTATTATCAGAAAGTGTACGTATTAGTTTCCACATCTTAACAGGTTTCTTCTAACAATTTTTGAATTTTGTTTGATAATATTGACTCTTAGTACTCTATTAATTCCATTACTCTATTTCTTTCTGCCAAAAATTCCATTCTATCTGTTTCACTATTTGGATTTTCTTTATAGGTACGCCAAAAACCATTTCGTTTGTGTAATGCAATTATTATACTTTTGTTAATCCAATCTGTTTTAGGCGGATTTTCGATTTTGTTTTTAATAACTTTGCTCCTCTTGATTGCTTCCAGTAATTGATTTTCTAATAATTCATTGTAGCCAGTGTAACTATAGGACATAATGAGAATTAACATCTTATGTCTTAGGATGACGAGCGCAGTGGAATGCCACACAGTACTTTGTAACTCAAGGTGCTGGATGGTGTTGCTACTGTTTATGGGTGGTCGTTTCGCTTACCATCAGGCGAACGGCTTGCTCGTCTCGCCATTCAAAGCCATAAAAAAACACCTTTCCTGAAAAATAAAGGTTCCGCTGTGTATTTCCCTCCTGGGATAAAAAATACCTTGTAATATGCGTATTATAAAATTTAATATTTTAAAAGCATTGGGTTCTCGTGTTGCAACACAGCTACGCCTTTGAGACAGTTAAAATACCTCCCAAGTCTTAACTGAATTTCGGCTGCCAATATACCTGCTGATTGATGCTGATCTGCCAGATACGCAGGAGATATTATAGTGCACAAGTGTGTGCGCAATACACAGGTGCACTCGCTATTCCTTCACTCTCATAGTCCGGTGAGACGGCAGACATGACTGGAGAGAGATCAGCCGCAGGACCAACGGCTTTACGTGCTTTCTGAGGCACGGGGGTATCACACCGCCAACGTCCTGACTCCGAGTTGCGACTGAGTCATTTTTAAGATGGAAAAACATAGTCACAATGTTTTTGGCCCGAAGATTAGAACCCATGACCTCAGCGCGGTAGACGTACTCGTATCGCGTACGCAATATAACTACACCACCGAGGCATTCAAACAGTAAAAAATAAACTAACGTGTAGAAATTATTTTATTTAATAAACACTTTTCACATCTTGAGTTTCATAAAAATTTACGGGAAATATGTAAGCGTAGCCGCAGTAAAATATTAGTAGAAAAAACACAGTTGTATAAAACTGTATTGCGATTTTCAAAATATATTCATGAGTAAAAATCAAGGAAACGGGTTTAGAATTCAGTGTCCCGATTCTGTTTTCTTCTTTTACTTCGATTATGTTTATTTCCGTCTTTGGTACATTTTTGGTTATAAATGACCCTTCAATGTCTAATTTATACCAAGATTTGTATTTATCAAAAACTTTGAATTTACAATTTGTGTGCATTTTTAGAATTTTTATTTCTGACGTGTGACAGAAGATTTATGGTTAGCTTATTCATACGAATTACGATTAATGCATTTATGGTATTTAGCCTCATTAATAGAGTCCCAATTGTGTTGTGGAGACCTTATGGTACTAGAATTGATCTTCAAGCTTAAATTTCAAGGTGCTAGAAACAAAGTCAGAAGAAAGAATAGACGCTACAGAATACCCAATTGAAGACACGATTAATTTAATGTTTTTTTTTTATATATAGTAGTAATGAGACGAGCATGCCGTTCGCCTTATGGTAAGCGATACGACCAACCATCAACAGTAGCAACACCATCCAGCACCTTGACTTACAAAGTATTGTGTGGCATTCCACTGCGCTCGTCATCCTAAGACATGAGATGTTATGTCTCATTATGTCCAGTAGTTCCACTGGCTACAATGTCCTTCAAACCGAAACACAACAGTGCATGCACACTGCTGCTTGGCGGTAGAAATAGACATTGCAGAAGTACCCACCCGGACGGACTCTTACATATGAGACACCTACCACCAGTAAAATGTCTACAAACTCTAGATAATATCAATTTCTTCGATACTGAAATCGAAGACGCCTATTAAGATACTGTTCTTAGTTGCTATGATAAAAAAATATAAACAAATCTATATTATACATTACTAGCTTCTGCCAGCGGCTCCGCCCGCATTAAAAAGTTTTTCCGGGATAAAAGTCCCGGTTTATATTTTCCCGGGATAAAAAGTAGCCTATGTGTTAATCCAGGACATGATCTACCCGTGTGCCAAATTTCATCGAAATCCGTTCAGTAGTTTTTGCGTGAAAGAGGAAGAAACATCCTTACATCCATACATTCTTACAAACTTTAGCCTTTATAATATTAGTAGGATGATAAAAAAATATAAACAAATCTATATTATACATTACTAGCTTCTGCCAGCGGCTCCGCCCGCGTTAAAAAGTTTTTCCGGTATAAAAATCCCGGTTTATATTTTACCGGGATAAAAAGTAGCCTATGTGTTAATCCAGAACATGATCTACCTGTGTGCTAAATTTCATCGAAATCCGATCAGTAGTTTTTGCGTGAAAGAGGAACAAACATCTATACATCCAAACATCCATACATTCTTACAAACTTTCGGCTTTATAAGATTAGTAGGATAAATGTGTGCATTCCCAATTGTACCCAAAAGTGATTTTAATATTTACTAATTAACCCAGTGGATAAAACTGTCGAGTGGCCATAGATTATAGTTTAAACTAAAAGCCGTGCGAAGCCGGGGGGCGTCCCTAGTCTATTATAATAAAACACAAAAACTTTTCAAATAAATTTATTCAGACAAATTTCGTTACATACAAAATAAATGCTATTTTTTGAGACCGATTCTACCTTAAACTAATTATAGAATGGATACGGCTTAAATGCGTAAAGCTGCGTTTATATAGAAAATTTCAGATAGGGCGTTTCGTTTACACACCCTCCTTTATCCCTAAAGGGGTATGCAGAGGCGCAATCAGTGCAAGCACTTTTCGTGAAAGGGGGCGAGCTTATCGCCATAATATGTACAAATTCTAGACTCAGGGCTGATATTGAACAGTAAGTCGAGTATCACTCGACCCGGAATTTGAATCCAAGACGGCACCATTAGAACGAAAACGACACAATTAAAAAAATAGAAAATTGGGTTTTCATTTTAAATGACCAAAAACTAGTCCCTAATTTATAAAAATGTAATAAAAAAGGGACCGATATAATAGTTTTGTCCTTTTCCTTTTGAAATATGGCTGTGTTTGAACTATTGTTGTATTGAGAGCTTCGTTTTAAGTAATTTTATGCCGATAACTCAATTTTATATATTTTTGAATTGTGTCGTTTTCATCCTAAAGGTGCGATTTGTTGCCAATTTTGTTGGGTAAAATAACTTATATTAAAAATGATTTTTAAAGCAAAACATGCACATATCTAATCATTCTAGATTTATACGCAATACGATACTAAAATTTTAAGCGATCAATTATTACATACGTAGCTTCAAGTTTAGTCCTTTTTGAGGTAGGCAGAGATATTTTATTTTGAAAATACTTTTTGCTCGCGACATCGACCGACTAAGTTTTCCGGGAAAAAATTCCCGCTATACATTTTCACAGGATAAAAAAAAAATATTATTTAAATGGAAATATTTGTTATATTTCCATCTTTTTAGTTTTCTATTTTATTTTATTTTATTTATTTAAGGAACCAACAAACAGTTGCACATTGCGCATTACAAGTTAATATTTCATACAGAGATACAAATGAGCAACTCACAGCGTTGTCCACGACATATTATTTAGTGAAGAGTGATTGCGAGTGATAGACAATGACTTCTAGCACCTTTATTAGCGTTTCGTATTCCAAACTCCAATAAAACATAGAAGTTATACATATATTCGTAATCACCGTTAAAAAACCTTTATTTTGATACCACACTCGATGTATTTTGGAAACATTATTTTTTTAAAATTACTTTTTACCGCCAAAAATTCTCAATTTCGTTTTTTTTTAAGTACCCAGTGTCACTCTCACGGCTAAAACGAATCTAATGACACCACTCACATAAAAATACGATAAGCCGTTTAGGCTCTAGGGCATGCCAAAGAAATATACATACATACACTCGAAAAACATAACCCTCCTTCTTTCGCAGTCGGGTAAAAAGGCTATGTCCTTCCCGAGGTCTCGAACTATCTCCATACCAAAGCTGTCCGCTTTTTGTATGGGTGTTAGGCTTCAAAATGTACCTAATTAAATATTATAGTATCATATTGCGTATAACTAAAATAAAAATTTTTCTTCATAACTTTGATTTGACAGCGGCGCTAGTATAAAAGGCATTTGAAGGTAAGTGGTAAAAATGGCAGAAAGTGGTTATATGGAACATTGACTTACGGATAATTGCTTTAATGGTGCTAATATGATTTTTTTATGGCATCGAATGACGAGACGAGCATGCCGTTCGCCTGATGGTAAGCGATACGACTACCCATAAACAGTAGCAACACCATCCAGCACCTTGAGTTACAAAGTACTGTGTGGCATTCCACTGCGCTCGTCATCCTGAGACAAAAGATGTTGTCTCATTATGTCCAGTAGTTATACTGGCTACAATGCCCTTCAAACCGAAACACAACAGTGCATGCACACTGCTGCTTGGCGGTAGAAATAGACATTGAGGTGATACCCACCTAGAAGGACTCTCATATGAGTCCTACCACCAGTAACTCTTGTCAAAATTATTTTATACAGGCTAATTTAGACATTGCATTTATAAATAAATCCAAAATAATCACAATCTTTCGCATTTCAATATTACTAGCTATGCCTGCGGCTCCGCCCGCGTTAAAAAGTTTTTCCGGGATAAAAGTCCCGCTTAATCTATCTCGTAGGGTTTAGCCAGCGTTTGCAATGTAAGCGCAAAAAATGAGTTTATTTACTTTACATTAGAAACCTCTAATATGATGAGTGTTTCTCTACTATATTATGCATGTTTTATACATATAACCTTCCTCTTGAATCAATCTATCTAGAAAAAAAACGAATCAAAATCCGTTGCGTAGTTTTAAAGATCTAAGCATACATAAGGACATAGGGACAGACAGCGGGAAGCGACTTTGTTTTATACTATGTTAAGATTATAAGTTAGGAGGGTAACACTTTTCTACCATCAAATATATTTCACAACATACATTATTCGCTATTTCATTAAAAAAGTAAGTCATGTGAGTTTCTGTGTATGTTTTCATACAAGCCGTACCTGGGACTTCATACGCGTATATATTTTCCGATACTTAATTTAATGAAAGCCTATATTCTGCTCCCAATTATCCTCTGTCTATTTGTGAAATTACATGAAAATCCGTTCAGCAATTCCGGAGATTTTTTTTTATTTCATTATTTTTTATTTTTGCTAATAAATTAACAAACAGACAGAAAACAATTTAAAATATCGTTGATTTTTAAACTGTTTTCAGTCATTACTTTTCTTATATGTACATACATATATATACACTCACGCCTGTTATCCCCGAAGGGGTAGGCAGAGGCGCAACTAGTGCACCCACTTTTCGCCATTATTCCGTCCCATGATGTGATAGGGGGCGAGCCTATCGCCATATCGGGCACAAATTCCAGACTCCGAGCTGATACTGAATAGAAAAACTCAATACCACTTTGCCCGACCCGGGGATCGAACCCGAGACCTCAGCTTTGCAGTCGTACTGTAATACAACTACGCCACCGAGGCAGTCTCTTATATGTGTTCTTTCGATATACAGACACATCGGAATCTGTTTTATTATACGTATAGATATCTATCTACATTTGGATGTTTCTTCGTCTTAAGAGTGCATATGAGTGTTTTTGACTCATTCATCTGACTTAATCTTACCATTTTATCAAAATGAAAATATAACTCATGGTCATATTAAATCTATACAAATATAAAGCTGAAGAGTTTGTTTGGTTGAACGCGCTAATCTCAGGAACAACTGAACCGATTTTGAAAATTCATTCAATAATAGGACGGTAATGTTTGTTTTTGTAAATTATTTTATATGTAACAGAAAATAATACGAAAGAGAATTTCTGTGAAATCAGCATCAATTGGTTGAAAAATAAAGCAGTTATTCATATTTGAAATATTGTGAGCAAAAGTGGGGGCGTGGATATCGCGCTATCTCTTTCGCACGCACGCAGCATTATGTCCGGCGACTCTCGGTGACGTCACAGTGTAATATTACTGTTATTTGACAACTATCCCCTCCACTAAATTTCAAAGCTCTACACTTACTAATTATTGCCCCAATTTGGAAAATTAATTTTCCGTATACGAAATTTCGACTATTTCAGTCAACTTTTCATCGTGATTTTTTAAAAAATAACCTTATCTGGTTAATTTATAATACATCATCGGAAAGACTATTTCAACACTAATGGACTGAAAGAGCCAGATTTTACATATCTTTCTTTAATCTCGATCTATCCACCAAGTTCCAACGTCTGTTTCAGATTTTTTTTGTACGGAGACTCAAACTTGTAGTCGTTTTTAATCAAAATCGTGCTTGCAACTAACGAAAACTACTGTTTATTGGTATAAAAAGTCGCCTAAAGGATAAATGCGACAATTGCTTTATTATCAATATAATAGGAGGCGCACTTATTTTCCCGCGCTAGCCCGCGAAAATAAGTTTGCCTCCTATTATAAATTAACCATTTCAGCTTATTTTTTAAAAAATCACGATGAAAAGTTGACTGAAATAGTCGAAATTTCGTATACGGCCTTTTAAATTTTTGTTAAATGTATTAAAAAAAGTATTCAACTACCCTATTGACTGCTTTTTTGCCGGAAACCCTTATTAAGCGAGCGGAGCCGCGAGAAATACGATGATAACATATATCGATTGCACTGATTGGCTTCCAGTGGTTTAAGGTTAAAGTATATTAGTAAAAAAAATTGCCAGGTGAAGGAGTCGAAAACACTCGTATATTAAGAAAACATGTGCTTTAAAGTACATTGTATAACTACCCTCATTAAGTGAACTTTATAATCTCAACATAATTTGTTTAGAGAGCCTTTTTACTGAAAAAATTGCTTCGTTTAATGAGGGTAAAATCAAACAAAGAATTCTGTAAAAAAAATCGTTTTGATTAAATTTCGAGATCGATCGAAAAAATTGGGATCGATTTTGAAAACGGCAGATAGGGATCATTTAACGTTAGACAGGCTTAATCTCTACTCGAAGACTAAAGAGGCGCTCGCGTACGACACAGACGAGTCTTGCATGTTAGTACATTGAGAAGATTGTGCGTATTTCAGGAATTTCAGCGACATTCGAGGCGCGTTGGACTGCGACTGGAGCTTGGATATGGCCTGAAAAAAAAAATACACAATATTTCTTGTATTGTAATAGCACCATTACTGCCTATGTTGTACTAATATTAAATACCTACTATACATATATTTTTTATTTCTGACGTTTAAGTATTGCCAGAACAAAAACATCCTAAAATAAGTAAGAAAAAATGTTTTTTTTTTTTAATTTCTTCATCTAATAATTACAAATAGTTAAACCGTATTTGGAGTCCCTTTTTAAGCATTTGATATACTTGTGTTAGGACACTCCGCTCTTCCTTATATAGAATTATAGGATGCGTACTTATTATTGAAAAAAAAAAACAAACAATAACAAAGAAGTACCACAAAACTTTTCAAAAGTAAATGCCACCAATGATTTACTTTAACGATTGCTTTTAAAGATCGAAATGAAGCCATTTATAAGAATCGTAGATCTCTCGTATGCCAGAGGCCGTGTGGGTACCACCGCGATGTCTATTTCTACCGCCAGCAGTGTGCACTGTTGTGAGGTTTGAAGGACATTGTAGCGTAACTGGACATTATGAGACTTAACTAATGTCTGAGGGTGACGAAGGTCACGCAGTTTGTAATTCAAAGTTCTGTATGCTGCTACTGTTTATGGTCGTATCGCTTACCATCAGACGAACGGCTTGCTCGTCTCGTCATTCAAATGCGAAACAAAAACAAAATCCAATGCGGAAAAACCACTGAAGAAGTCACAGAAAAGCAAAATCCGCAATTTCATTTACTTGGACAACATATTTTGTCAAGTTATTTTGGTTTTAAGGCCTAACTATTTCCATTAAATAAAATATAAAATATAGATAAAAATTATGAGACCAATTTGGAAGTATATTTATTCTTTGTAATGAAAAAAGAATTTCCCAAAACGGTCGATAAATGACGGAGTTCTGAGGTAACACACATAAAAAAACATACACGTCGAATTGAGAACCTCCTCCTTTTTTAAGTCGGTTAAAATAATACTAATGATATAATAATCATTAATTAAATTATATTAACCTGCAACATTACACCAATTGGATGTCTACCACATATGGTGTTGCCATATTTGTTGAGGTATTCGGTGAAGGCGCGCGGATCCATTTTCTCGATGATATCCATGCCCTGAAAGTAACATCCGGCTTGAAGGACCATTTTTTTTAAACTTAAAAAAGTTGGATGCAATTCCATGTATGAATTATTTAAGTTATAAATATAATACCAGCCCTGTAACATACTGCCTACTGCTGAGCCCCCTGTGAGAGGGTTGAGCTTAGTCTACCTTCATGTAATGCGAGCAGACTTCACACACCTAACTCTCGATATAATGTAGGTTTCCTCGCCAAATTTTAACACCGTTAAAGTGAACGATAATTTTCGGTCAGTGCGAAAACAAGAAAAAAAAAGAAAATCCCTGTTTCTAGATTCTCTTGACGGTCCAATATGAGTAAAAAAATATAAAAAAAGGAAAAAAAAACCCTCCCACCTGTTTATCAAGCCACTCGATGCTCTGGTATATGTGGCCGCGGCTGGAGTCCCTCCACGTGTACCTGAACCTCGAGCCCCAGTGGCAGAAGTCCGACGAGATCACCAGAAGGTTCTGCGGGTCCGCCAAGTATGGGGCCAGGATTGAGCCGTACCTGAAATTTTGGTATTTTTTTATAAAAAATGAAATCACCGTCGCAAAAATGTTTTTTTTTTATTGCATTGAATGACGAGACGAGCATACCGTTCGCCTGATGGTAAGCGATACGACCACCCATAAACAGTAGCAACACCATACAGCACCTTGAGTTACAAAGTACGGTGTGGCATACCACTGCGCTCGTCGTCCTGAGACATAAGATGTTAAGTCTCATAATATACTGTTGTTACACTGGCTACAATGTCCTTCAACCGAAACACAACAGTATTTTTTAATAATTTTATAAAAAATGAAATCAACGTCGTAAAAATGTTTTTTAGTTGTTTATGTTGAGGAAAAAAAAGGTATTTTTATAATAAATAATGAGCAATTATTTTTACACAATAAAAACACAAAAAATAATAGTACAATAACTAGCTACTAATTAAAAAAACTATAAATTAAAAAAACATATCCATAACTCACTTGGCTTCCTTTTCAGGGGTTAGAGATCCAACTAAAATAGGAATAATCGTGAAGCCCGTTTTATATCTGGAAAATAAACAATGTTTTAAAGTACTTAGAGGATCATATTTTTTTTTTGTTACCTCTAATGTATCTACGTTTTTTTAATATACACCTTCTTCATTTCATCTCTACATCACCCATAGGTAGACTGGTCGATAATATCTAAGGCATTAAGTCTGCCTATGTACATGTTTGTATATAAAGTTAAATTAATAAAAAAAAATCATTCCGTGAAAGGTTTTTCATGCGAAAAAAACTGCGAATCCTTTAGGATCACAAAAGTGAACCATTTAACTAAAATTATTAATGCGAAAAATGAAAACATAAGGATGCTTGTTAAAAGTAAATCATCGGGGTTTTATAAACTCTGCCTCGGTGCCGTAGTTGTATTACAGTACGACTGCAAAGCTGAGGTCTCAGGTTCGATCCCCGGGTCGGGCAAAGTAATATTGAGTTTTTCTATTCAATACCAGCCCGGAGTCTGCGAGTCTGCCTACGAAGTTGTCGGTGTAATACCCCCGTGCCTCGGAGACGTAAAGCCGTTGGTCCTGCGCCTGATCTCTCTCCGGTCATGTCTGCCGTCTCACCGGACTATGAGAGTGAAGGAATAGCGAGTGCACCTGTGTATTGAGCACACACTTGTGCACTATAATATCTCCTGCGTACCTGGCTGATCCGTTGAAATTGGCCGCCGAGGCCGAAACTGGCTAGGAGGATTACGATTATGTTCTTCTAAGATTATTTAATCTAGCTGTAAGTTTTCCGAGAATAAGAAAAAAAATACTCACTCCTCCATAACCTTGGCTATGTACGGCAGGTGCATCTCTATAGAGTGCTCTTCCTCGTCGGTTTGTACGTCCATCCGCTCGAACTGCCGCGTCGCCTCTAGCTCCGCGTATACTGACGACACAATGGCTTTTTGACGTTTTTTTTCTTTTTTTTCCTATTTTTTTTAACCAATGGAAGATGTACACCTCGATGTTTACTGTATCGACATTTTTTGCTAAGACAAGATATTTTTTTTTATTCTAAAGTATAAAAAAAATCCAGACATGATATCCAGTTATGTTGCTGGCATTTTTTTATGGCGACTTATATTGTTTTTCTTATATTTTAAACCTTAGGCTTAATAAGATTTGTATAAAAAATTGTAAAAAAAAATATTAGCTAGTTCAAAAATATGATTTACCTGATAATGACAAAGGCGAAAGGTATGCAAGTCTTGTAGTTCTTGTTTTATAAGTGAACTGATTGAAATACCTATAATCTTATATAGATTTTAATATTTATGACTGACTTCCAAAAAAGGGGGGTTCTCAATTAGTGTGTGTTTTTATAATATACTAGCTTTTGCCCGCGGCTCCACCCACTTTAAAAAGTTTTTCCGGGATAAAAGTCCCGCTTTATATTTTCCTGGGATACAAAGTAGCCTTTGTGTTAATCCAGGACATGATCTACCCGTGTGCCAAATTTCACCTAAATCCGTTCAGTAGTTTTTGCGTGAAAGAGTAACAAACATCCATACATTCTTACAAACTTTCGCCTTTATATTAGTAGGACATTTTTTTTATTTATTTACACTGATTACTATAATGTTATTCAGTAGTTTAAAAGCTTATCTCTTTATTTAGTGATTTAAAAAACTGCCTCGGTGGCGTAGTTGTATTATGGTACGACTGCAAAGCTGAGGTCTCGGGTTCGATCCCCGGGTCGGGCAAAGTGATATTGAGTTTTCTATTAAGTATCAGCCCGGAGTCTGGAATTTGTGCCCGATATGGCGATAGGCTCGCCCCCTATCACATCATGGGAAGGAATGACGGCGAAAAGTGGGTGCACTAGTTGCACCTCTGCCTACCCCTTCGGGGATAACAGGCGTGAGTGTATATGTATGTATATATTAAAAAAAGACTCGAAACAAAAAAAAAACTAAAAAAGCAACCAACTCTGTTTGTCTATGGTGAGATCGTAGAGCGGCGTCTGATACTTGTCGAGAGACGAGAGCGCGCAGCCCCCGAGACGCACGTGGTGCGAGGGACCCAGGATGAAGATGCGCTTCCTGGGAACACGGGAAATAATGAAAAATTTATACAGGTTGAATTTTCCAAGTGGTCTTGGATGGCGAAATCAGAAACTATGAGAAATAACGAAAAATACTCAAAGGAGTCTCGAGGCCGATTTTGACGAAAACTAAAACTGCATCATTGGATTTTTAGGTCAATATTCCTAGCCAAGAATCGAACCTATTACACTGTTTACTGGCGGTAGGACTCTCATATGTAAGAGTCCGTCTGGGTGGGTACCACCGCAATGTCTATTTCTATCGCCAGCAGTGTGCATGCACTGTTGTGTTTCGGTTTGAAGGACATTGTAGCCAGTGTAACTACTAGACATAATGAGATTTAACATCTTATGTCTCAGGATGACGAGCGCAGTGGAATGCCACACAGTACTTTGTAACTCAAGGTGCTGGATGGTGTTGCTACTGTTTATGGGCGGTCGTATCGCTTACCATCAGGCGAACGGCATGCTCGTCTCGTCATTCAATGCAATAAAAAATAAACTATTCAATAGTGACGCTGACAAAGATCAATTTCTGGGAACTAATGACATAACGCAAAATAAAGAAAGAGCTAATTTTTACAATTTTAACTTCGCCAATTTTGCAACTGAATTCATCACCATTCTAATACTCACACAACGACCGGGCTGACTTGTCTGTACGCGAACGCTGCGCACGCACCACAATAAGAATAGCCAGCGTGTCTGGAACAAACAAAAAAATATGGACGAACGAAAAGACGACTGGGTTATACTGTTGCATGTCGGTTAAAACAAATACACTGCTGCATTGTGACAAAAAAGGATATGACATTCCGACCCATGATGTGATAGGGGGCGAGCCTATCGCCATATTATACACAAATTCCAGACTCCGGGCTGATGCGGATTAGAAAAATTCAATATGACTACCCGACCTGGGGATTGAACCCGAGACCTCAGCATTGCAGTCGTACCGTAATACAACTACGCCACCGAGGCAGTCCAGGCAGGATAGAAGAAAGAAAGAAAGAAGAAAGAATATTTTTATTGTTGGACAAAAACTAACAAGTTTGCATTTATCTATTATACACTCATTTGCAAAAAAACCGGGCGGTTTGGATTTTAATTCTTTTTTAAAAAAATACGGTACCGAAATGATTTCAATCACTTGTACATGTTACTGACCGGTTTTAAAAATGCCGTGGTGTTTAAAACAGTACGTTCTAAATTAAAATTTTCGTTTGATGCTCGTTTTTACAGAAAACCACTTTTTATCCTACATTTTTGGTGCGAAGTTCCAAAAGATAATATCGGTTTTCATAACTTTTAGTCAATTTTTATGAATTTATTTCATATTCTTAATTGTCAAAGCTTCATTTATTGCTGTTTAGCTGTCTCAATAATGTTAGAGAAAGTGGTAAAAGCTACAAAAATTATTGCGCTGCTCGAAGAGGGCTGCAGCCAATGCTTCGTGGCTCAGAGGCTAAGTGTGAGTCGCTCGACGGTTCAAAGGACCTGGCAGCGGTATTAAGACACCGGTTCCGTCGAGAGAAGGCCTGGTTCTGGAAGAAAACCATGTACCCAACCACGGGATGATCGTTTTCTTGTGAGTCGCGCATTGAGAAATCGCAAGTCTTCGTATGTGGACCTTAAGAACAACCTCGAAGAAGTAAGAAATGTGCATATTAGTCTATGGACGGTCAGGAGGAGGCTGGTCGCGGCCAATATACGCAGTCATCGCCCGGCCCGCGGCCCTAAGTTACTCCGTGAGCACAGAGTTGCCAGGCTTAGGTTTGCTCGAAATTGTGAGTCATGGACTCAAGAAGACTGGAATAGGGTATTGTTCTCCGATGAAGCCAGGATATCTCTGTTCGGTGAAGATCGACGTCGGCGAGTGCTACGAAGACGAGGAGAACGCTTTGCAGAGGCTTGTTTTGAAGAAATCACACCTTATGGTGGGGGCTCTGTTATGTTTTGGGCAGGAATAAATTCAATGGATCGTACAGAGTTAGTCTTCATTGAAAACGGCTCACTGACCGGACATCGATACATAACGGAAGTTCTTATTCCTCATGCACAACCCGCATTGGCCGCTTTAGGCGAAGACTCAATTTTTATGGACGACAACGCTCGCGCCCACCGGTCTGGCGATGTGGAAGCGTATGTGCAAGAGGTCGGCATTCGTCGTTTGGATTGGCCAGCTCGAAGTCCCGACCTCAATCCTATAGAGCATGTCTGGGACGTTCTGAAACGACGCGTGAGATCAGTACAACCGGCTCCGCAAACCATCAGAGAGCTGAAGAATGTGATTACCGTGGAGTGGGAACGTATTCCGCAAGCAAGTATCCGGGATATCCTCGCTAGCATACCCAGACGAATTCAAGCTGTGATTTCAGCTAGAGGGGGTCACACTCGATACTAAACATTTATCTGCTTTTACTTTGTTAAAGAAAAAACAAACAAAAATCTTTGTTAACTTTTACTTCACGAGCATATGCACTACTAGCGAGCATACACTACTAGTGAACTTTAGCATTAAAACCCATAAATTTTATTAAAATTTTATGATAATACTGACGAAAACGATTATTTGCTTATTAATTTACAAAATTGTGAAAGTAAAACTACCTATAATTATCAAACAAACCAATAGTAACATTTGAAATGGTTCATTGCTTAGGTGCCCGTTTTTTTTGCAAATGAGTTTATAAAAATGAATCCCTATTTTCCTTGGTCACGGCATCACGCGTGAACGGCTGGACTGATTTCGTTATTTCTTTTTTTGATGTGTTTATTATTGTCAGGAGAAGGTTCTTATGAAAGAAAAAATTAAGAAAATTGCGCGAAAAAACGGCTGGACCGATTTTAATGAAATTTTTTTGTGTGTGTTTGGTTTAGATTACAATTCTATTCAGTAGGTAGCGCTGTACTCGGGTTCTAGGATTTTATTTCCTTTTTAGGGCAGGACAACGTCTGTCGGGGCCGCTAGTACTTATAAAATTTTACAAAAATATATCATAATATTGTGCCAACAATGGGAACCCTCATTCAGCTCCATGCTGCAGTACTGCAAAACCAATACTGCAACACTGATTTATATAGACTTATCTATCGTTAGAAAACAAAAAAATGTGAGGGAATGACATGACCTAGCAACAGACTGAGGCAATAGGATATGTCATTCCAATATTTTTTTTGTTTTTTATTTACGTATACCATTTTAAAAAGGCATATTATGTATAGCCCCCAGTAGATTAGCTACAAGAAAAAGCTAAACAAATTAGCTTTAAATCAGTATTCCTATGTCCTATACATTTAATTTACTTAAAGATTTTTTTTTTTAGTTAACTAGTTTTTTTTAAAGAGTGGTAAGAAAAAGCTAAAGAAATTTCATTCTTTAAAGCATCTACACTATACATTGAGTTTACTTGAAACATTTTTCTTCGTTATCTATAGTATTTTTTTATTATTTCAAAGAAAAAACTTAGTAAAGACACAAAAGTATAAGTGAAAGGAGAAATAATCATTACCCTCTTTCCTCGCTGTCAGTTACAAAGAATACTTACGGCGCAATGATGGCCCTCGCTGGTCCGTGTGTAAGGTCCGCCTTGGACAACCACAAGTCCAACTGACGAGATAGCTCGCTGCCTTCAAATAGAAACAAATTAAGAATTTTTAAAAAGGCTTCTATATTCTGGAAATTTTTCAGAAACGTGACCTCTCGTGGGTCGATATTAAAATTTGTTGGTCGATACACATAGGCGTATAAAGAGGGGGCCAGGTCGGCCGCGCCCTCCTCAGAACTGTTTGTTTTTTTTTTCTTTGGGCACGGCAAAGTGACTGCACCTCACCTGATGGTAAGCGCGATGCCGTCCAGTATCGAATGGCAGCAGATGGTTATCTCATGCCATTCGACACAATCATGCCGGCCTACTGAGCTGCTTCTTCACGCTACGGCGGAAGGACTCAGGATTATAGGAAGGAGGGAACACGCGCGCCGGCAAACTATTCCAAAGCGTGATGGTGCGGCAAATAAAAGATTTGGTGAACCTATTGGTTCGGGCCGAGATGGCTTTAACCATCAAGCTGTGGCTTCGCATGCCAGCACGCGTGGTTCTGCTGAGGAAAGGAGAGGAGGGGATCAGACTAAACAAGCCCACGCCAAGGATTTTGAGGCAGAAAGTATAGGACACTCACCTCCCTCCCCTCTTTATACCCCCCTGGAAAATGACTAGCTACTAATGCCTATACAATATGGTACTAAAGATTTGCTTCCACTTGCCAACTCTATTCAAACGTGGCACCAGCACAATATGTTGCAGCCTTAGAGCATTTAACATCAAAAGTTGCAGCGACAATTCTACTTAGATTTTTCGACTGTCCAAACACAATTAGGTACTGATGAGTGACTAGACGAGCATGGCGCCGCCCGATGGTAAGTGATATAACCAACAAGGACATTGTAAGCTAACTACTGGACATAATGAGATTTAACATCTTATGTCTTATGACGAGGGCAGTGGAATGCCACACAGTACTTTGTAACTCAAGGTGGTGGATGGTGTTGCTACTGTTTATGGGTGGTCGTATCGCTTACCATCAGCTGAACGGCATGCTGGTCTCGTCATTCAATGCAATAAAAAAAATCCTTTCAGCAACTTAAATGAAAGTGTGTTGTGTGGTTCCCAAATAGGAATGGCCTAAGAGCAAGATTAAAAAAGGTGTTTGTGAGATTCTTTGAGGTTTCTTTCTCTGAGGAAGTAATATTTGAAGCTAATAAATGTATTTAAAAATTCAATATAGTACTAACATTATAAAGAGGAAAGATTTGTATTTTTGTAACGAATAAACTCAAAAACTACTGGACCAATTTTTTATATTCTTTCACCAATATAAAGCTACATTATCAGCGGGTAACATAGGCTACTTTTTATCCCGGGAAAAACATAAAGCGAGACTTTTATATTAAAAAAGTAAAGCGGATAAAAGTCCCGCCAAACATTTTTTCGGGATAAAAAGTAGCCTAAAAACTTCCCAGGGCCTCAAACTATCTCCACACCAAATTTCATCGAAATCCGTTCGGGGATTTTCGAGTTTATCGCGTACCAACTTTGCCACCCCTTTTTACCCTCTTAGGGGTTGAATTCCGGAAACTCCCATCTTAGTGAGCACCTACGTCCTAAAGAAACCCCCATGCAAAATTTTAGACTCCTAGCACTTGTAGTTTCTGATATTTCATGAGGAGTGAGTGAGCGAGTGACCTTTCACTTTAATATCTAACTAGACTTCTGTTTGCGGCTTCGCCCGCGTGAATGAGCTTTTCCGCGATAACAGTCCCGCTTTATATTTCCCAGGGATAAATCTATTATATAAAAATGAACCCTATTTTCTTGGTCACGGCATCACGCATGAACGGCTGGACCGATTTCCTTATTTTTTTTTTATGTGTTTTTTATTGTCAGGAAAAGGTTCTTCTGAAAGAAAAATAAAGAAAATTGCGCGGAAAAACGGCTGGACCGATTTTAATGAATTTTTTTTGTGTGTCTTCAGGTGGATCGGTAGGTAGCGCTGTACTCGGGTTCTAGGATTTTATTTCCTTTTTAGGGCAGGACAACGTCTGTCCGGGCCGCTAGTTATTCATATAAACCTACCTCTTGAATTACTCTATCTATTAAAAAAAAACCGCATCAAAATCCGTTGCGTAATTTTAAACATTTAAGCATACATAGGGACAGACAGCGGGAAGCAATTGTGTTTTGTACTATGTAGTGATGTAAATGTTAGATGAATGAGTAATAAATGCAAATAGTACATAATTTTCGTTTATTAAATACTATCTTCACAATACTATGTATAAAAATATATCTACATATCAAACTCACAATCTGCTTATTTTGTGCGTTATGGGACCTGTAGGAACTATATATTCCTGTTTTAGTGCAATTTGACTCCTCAAGCCCCGCGACGGACACCGGTGCCCATATATATAGGGTTTTCCCATACATCTATATGTCGGAGCGTCGGGTAATTTTGAAATAGTAGTCTTGCAACACAGGTCTCGATGTTAAGTATTAGTGGGGTGATAGTTGTGAGTATAAATAAGGCGCTCGCCAGTTGAGGAACACAGTATTGGTTTGGTCGTCGTTCAGTGTTCGATTAGTTGTCAATAGTCGCTATAGTAACTTAGTGGTTATTATGCTGGTCCTGACAAAGTGATGAGTGATAAACGAGTCATGAGTTGAAGAAATAAAAGTCAATTATGACCATTGCAAAGTGTGCGCTACGTTTTATTGGCTCCTGTGAAATCCTCGTTGACATCAGAATTGGGGTAAGTAATCAATGCCCACAGATATGAATTATGTCCACTCCATATCTACGATATGTGGAATATAATTAGTACTATGGAGATATTTGCATACCTGGAACTCTTTTAAAAAAAAAGAGTGAAATTGCATCAAGGAATACCGGGATAAGAATTTACTACCGACGTAAAGTAGTGGCTATGTGTAATATGGACATGGGATTTTTGGATATGAGGATGTTGTCACAGACAACAGATTCCGAGGTTTGCAATATAGAATCAAGATGGCAATGGTGTGTAAATTTACCCTGATTGGGCAACTAGTGCTGAAACTTTCTTGAAGGCATTCCGTTTGTTATGCAATCGGAGTGACAGGTACCGTGGTGGTGCTAGTTACAGGACAGAAGGACTGGACATCCGTGATTGTACCAGTAGAAAGAATCTGGTATTCTTACCCATTACCCTTGTGTGAGGGATCTGGTTTCTTTTATTTCTTGGGAATCTTTACAAATATTGAGATCTTGTTTAACAGGACACGTGCAGACATAGATTAACGGGGAATTCATGATACTTGTCAGTACAGAGCTGTCCCTAAACTTAAAGAAAAAAATACCTGTTTTAGTAAACAATGACTGCGTGCATTGCCTTGGTTGACCAAAGTTTGATCTAGGTGAATAGTGTTCGGTCTGTAGGATTGCTGGCCTACCTTGGTCAGGGTTCTTGATAACGGCACTGCACTGTGGGTCGTGTGATAATTCTGAAGTTATCCTTGGGTCCTAGCTTGAGGTCAAGTAGCAGTCTTGTTCAGCTAGAGTGTCATGACCTTCCAAGTTCCAACATCACGAATGTCTGAACGATTATAAAGTCCTTGTGACTGGGAAGCTAAAAATGGTATCTTTGTAATTTTACAGACATAGAATGGCAATAGTAATGGCACATTCATGATTAGTCCTACCTTTCTGCTGCCCTGATCAATTATAATCGAATCATCATTATTACCCATGGTAACAGAACTACTCCAGATTCTTTATGGTAATTTTGAGGATGCTAACTAAACTGTTGGTCTAAGTTTGAGGTGACTAAGAAACTAAGGCTAGAATGAGCTGAACAGTATGATGCTATCGTGATATTTTGATTGCAAGAGCTGAAGATTCTTGCACGAAGTATTCAATGTAATCAGCGTTAGAAAGTCTGTACTCTTGTAAAGCGTGATTCCTGAAGAGCCTTTGTGGGATCCCTTAGCGGTTCTGTCGTTTACGAGAGTGATCCAGGATATTTAGTATAGTATTACCCATAAACCTTGCTTGAGGGTGCTGGTTTCTATTATTTCTCCATACTCTTCGCAAATATTGCGATCTCGTTTTACCATTTGGTAACTTGACTGGTTCATGGACTTGAGATGATGTCCAATCTACTTCGTAGGTGGATTGCTTGTTATAGCAATGAGATTGCTGTTCTGGAAGTTTGTCATAAGTCTTGATCAAAGGTCAGAATAGGCCGAACGGTTTGTAGCTGTTCTTGCTTGCCAAGAGATCCGTGTGGTATGTGCCCATCGTGGCTCCAGGCTGTGCGGGCCGACACGGAACAGTTTGCTTCAGGCAGGGCAGGACGCCGTGGATATCAGGCGTTACCCTGGTAGATGCAATCAGGCGTTGGCTTGGTAGATAAAATCAGGTAATGACCTGTTAGATGGAAGCAGGCGTTGGCCTGATAGATGCATTTTAATTGTAAAATCCTGATATGCATTGGCATATCAGGAGTTTTGAAATCACTGCTAGTCATATCGGGTAAGACATAACTGTCCCGGTTGGAGGGCGATGTACCGCGTAACTATTAAGCAGCTTCTGTGGGAATGCCTCTACAGTTAGTCAATGGGCGTTTTAGGCTGTCCATTTAATGGTGGCTCTTCGTGACTTTGCAGCTCCATAAGAAAGTTTCTTGCTCTCGAAGTAAAGTCGATGAAGCTGCTATGTGCTAGCCAAAGCTATAATCGCCACGATATTTAGTAAAAGCGTGCTGCAGTGTGGTATTTTCACTGCAGGAAACACGAGTATGGGAACCTCTATGTAGGCGTGCTGGAACCTCGATGTAAAGCGTGTCCCCGTGTGGTTTGTGCCCTGCGGGAGGCACTAGTAGTAGAACTCTCGGTGGAGTTTGTCCTGAGAGGCTTATGCGCAATAGTACGTAGTACTATTCAGTATTCTGTGGCGATAGTGACCAAATACTGCAATAATTGATGCAGGTTGACCCAGGAGCCTTTGGAAATACAAGAACTGAACATCCATACAGGATGTACCCAATGTATTCGCCATAGAGGGCGCCATTAAGGAGTCCCTATGGAAAAGCTTTGACAGATCTCAAACAGTTATTTTGTAAGTTTGCAGGTTCGCAAACAAGTTCCTTGCACCCTGGTCAGTAGTTTCATTCTGTATGTGTCAAGGTTTATAGTGTTTCCATGATGGTTAGCGAAAGTGCCAGAAGGTTAAATCTTAGCTGAGACTATCGATGATAGAACAAAGTTGAGAAAGAGTAAGCTGTTGAACAGAGTACTTATAATTAACGCATTGCCTAATGGTAATCGCGGAAGACAAGAGTACTAGAAGCTCTGTTTATGAGTAATCCGTATCCAAGTATTTTTCGACCCATTTGTTTGCGAGAGGTTGAAACATCTTCCGAACAGCACGTTTTCCTTTTGTTAACGTTTAATTGATAGTTTGAAGTCTAACGAAGTATGTGAGGGTATTCTAATGTTGGATGACTATCGGACACCGGATTAAGGTTGTCTTGAGCCATTGTCAGACGCCAGATGGAGGGAGCCCTGGTTGTCATGATATAGTGTGTTTAGTGATCATTCAAGTAATATTGGAACTACTTTGATTATTTCCACAATAACGACCTTCTTGCTGTTCGAAAGATTGATCAAAGTGCGAAATAATTTGGAAAATGTCTACGCGACAAGTTTTTCAGTATGCCGCTGGCTAAGCGATGACCGCTGGCTAAGCGATGACCGCTGGCTAAGCGATGACCGCTGTCTAAGCGATGACCGCTGTCTAAGCGATGACCGCTGGCTAAGCGATGATCGCTGGTAAAAATGATGCCGCTGGTGAAGCGATGCTGCTGGTTAAGCGATGCCGCTGGTTAAGTGATGCCGCTGGTTAAGTGATGCCGCTGGTGAAGCGATGCCGCTGGTTAAGTGATGCCTCTTGTGAAGCGATGACTATACTTTTATACTGACTGATTGTAATTGAAATTATGAAATTGTAAAACTAAAATAGTCGAATTGAAATTGAAAGTATGAAATTAAAATTGTGATGTTGAAATTGAAAGAATAAAATTAGAATTATGATATTGGCATTGAAAATATGAAATTGAAATTGTGATATAGAATTTAAATTGTTTTTGTGATATTGAAATTGAAGTGACGATAGCTTTTAAAAATTACTCACTAAGGTCAGGAAAGGCCAAGCTAAAAGATGTTGCTGTTCCTTTATTTTTATAAGAATAAACACAATAGTGTATTGTTAGCAATAGCTAGTTGTAGCACAAATGCCATGCCTGTTTCAATTGAAGATTTCGCCTGGTGATCGATAGTACACCGTTTAAATAATAATTGTTTGAATTGTATTCAGTTTAGTAACTATTTGACAGCTGTGTCACTAGAGTTTGTTACCATCACTTCTTCTCTACGGCTATGACACTAGGAGGTGATGGCGGAAGGGCGCTTTGGGGGTGCTGTCTATTTGTAAAGAAACTCGTGATCGAGGACGATCACATTGTCAGGACGGCCGTGTCGGAGCGTCGGGTAATTTTGAAATAGTAGTCTTGCAACACAGGTCTCGATGTTAAGTATTAGTGGGGTGATAGTTGTGAGTATAAATAAGGCGCTCGCCAGTTGAGGAACACAGTATTGGTTTGGTCGTCGTTCAGTGTTCGATTAGTTGTCAATAGTCGCTATAGTAACTTAGTGGTTATTATGCTGGTCCTGACAAAGTGATGAGTGATAAACGAGTCATGAGTTGAAGAAATAAAAGTCAATTATGACCATTGCAAAGTGTGCGCTACGTTTTATTGGCTCCTGTGAAATCCTCGTCGACATATATATAAGTGGGGCTTGAAGGGTTAATTAAATAAAACAAAACTAAAACAAATATAAAAAGATTATATTATATGACTAACAAAATATCATTCTCTGAAAAAGCCTTCACAATCTTTTGCTGAAAATATTGTAATCAGATAACCAGAGCTTATATTGTTACAACGAAAAAAAGTAACATTACACAATATTTAAATAAAAAAGTAATAAATATCAATCGTCATTATCCATCAACTTGGCGATCCTGTCTGAAGCCTCAGAAATCAGTTTTTCAGTAAAATTTGGAAATCTCGTCTCAAACTCAGTCTTAAGATTTTCCAAATCAAATCTCTCCCTTTCAATCTCATGTAGACTCTTCTCTGATCTCTCATATTCTTTAAACTTTTCCAAATTTAAATTTGAATGTTTTTTAATCTGTTCTAAGCCTTCTATGGCATCATTCACTGCATCTAATAGTTGTCTATGACCACTGTCTTTGTCATAGCCAAAGTTTATATTTTTTGTTTGTAATTTGTCCAAGGAAGCTTGTTCTGTGTTCTTTAAGTTGTTCACTAATTCTTCAACTTGAGATTTATCTGTTGTCTCATAAAACTGGGTGCAGTCTTTGTTTTTTAAGTCCAGTAATCTAGAAAAATAATTGGCATATTAGTAAGATGTTTTCAGAACTCATTTCAAAGGCATTGATTATTTACCAGATTGTAATCATGTTTTCTGGGTTAGATTTTAGATAAAGTACAAAAAAATATGATTAATATAGACTACTCCATGTTCCAGCCCGATACTGTGCAGAAAACCCATCTTTAATTGACTGGAGATTTAACCTGAGATCTCACAGTAATTCTTTTTTTTCTTATTGCATTGAACGACGAGACAAGCATGCCGTTTGTCTGATGGTAAGCAATACGACCACCCATAAACAGTAGCAACAACATCCAGCACCATGTGTTACAAAGTACTGTGTGGCATTCCACTGCGCTCATCATCAGACATAAAATATAAAGTCTCATTGTTTCCAGGAGTTACACTGGGTACAATATTCTTCAAACCGAAAGACAACAGTGGTAGAAATGGACATTGCGGTGGTACCCACCCAAACAGTCTCTTACATATGGGAGACCTACCACAGTGTTCAACAATACCTAACCTACCCAGACATTTTAATATAAATTTTTATTCCTACCTTTTCTGTTCAAAAACAAAGTTGATTTCCTTCAATCGCCTATTAGTTTTATCCAACTGATCAACAGTTTTCTGGAATCTGTCCGCTAACTGTGCCATTTGAATGTCCACTTGGGTCTCTTCTCGCTCAACTTTTTCATCTACCAAGCATTCTTCAAGCATTGCGCGCATGAACCTCCCGTATGCAATTTGGCGGTATTCAGCATCGAAATCCGGCGTCGATACTTCCGGTTTGAATATAGAGATGTCACCCTCTGCTATGGTTGTGTTCTTTTTACGAATTTGATTTTTTTCTTTGTTCGTATTTTGCACTAGTTTCCGAGACGAACTTGCGACTGTGACGGTCGATGGTCGTTTCGGTTTCAATGGTTTCCCGTGTGGGGCGACGAAGCCTTTTTTATCCATATTTGTATAAAATTCGTCCTTTTGTTTGTGAAAAACTCGTTCGACTGACGTTTATTTGAATCGCTGTCATGGCAACCACAAGATCGTTCGGAAACGCGATAGCGTTGTAATTTTTTTTATTTCGGGTTAGATCCAAAACTTTTTTGATGTTACTAATTTAAAATAATAAATTTTCAGTATATTCCAAATATATTTTAAAATTTTCATTAAGCATAAAATCCGTTATTTCCTATTTCTAAACGAATAATATAAAGTACTTCAGTATCCATTGGCGAATTTATCTTTGAATCAAAGGTCTAATTAGTATTTCAACCAAGGTGAAACACAATAATAACAAAGCTATCATCGCCTCTTGTTCACTTTGTAAAGATAATAAGGGCAAAATGACAAAGAAAGGCAAATAAGGCTTGTCAAAATTCAGAGGTCATCAACCTTTTGACTTAGCAAGTCATTATATGCATTTCGGCCATTCCATTCCTACACAACAATATTCTTTTTATTCTAACGTAATATGAAAATCCATTTTCTGAGTTTTCTCAACTAACTAACTATTCTATTCCAATGAAGAGCTTTGCGGTAGCTTGTATTCCAATAAGATTCGCTTACCATTTTCGGTGTACCAGCTACCGGCATGGGATGCACAGCGACACGACATTGTAACAAAATGCAATGTTATATTTTAAAACAAAGATTACTTCTTAGAATTAGTTAAAAATCACTTTCTCGATCACAAAAATAATACTTTGACGTTGACGAATGACAGATGTAAATACACCATAAGCAATATGGGTTCTAGATGTGGTGTGAAGTTATCGTTAGTCGGTACCTGCATTTTCTTCTACCTCTTATGACTTTGCATTTAATATTTAGTACTTTTTAAATTTTAGTAATAGAATGTTCTTTTATATGACTACCAATAATTGTTTTACTAATTGTTTCATTTTATACAATGACTGTTTATAGTTAGAAAACCGGCACATTTTGGACATTTGGACCACCCTAGTTATTTTTATCTTTGGACTTTGATTGCCATTCATTTAGAATCATTCAATTCAGTCATTCAGTCATTCCACAAGTGCCGACGAAAGTGGATTTACAGAAAAAAATAATAATAAATCAATTAGAAAACTATTATATTCAAGTAACTAAAGCATTTATTGTGTTTATTTTGTATTGAATTTATTTTACTACACATACACGATGTTCCTTTCAAAATGTGAGTATTTGGTTATAGCATGAAAGTAAATCAATATTTATTTGTTACAAAGTAAATGGACTATTTATTCAGTTTTTATAAATTACATTGTAGTACTTCAAGTCATAGTTTAGGTACTTATAACTTTATATAACCAATAATATCAACTTATCTAATACATTGGAGTATTGCGAAATCGAAACCGGTTGTTATTCAGAACTAGAATAATAAGTATTTGTTTTTGCATAAATTAATTCATTTAAACGGAAGGTTTTCGTACCTATATTGAGCAATATTACTTTGTGGAATTTATATTGAATATAATTATATTCCATGGTCACTGGATCCTGTCCTACAATGATATTTCGGTGACATATATATTTACTAGGTTTTGCCCGCGACTCCGACCGCGTTAAAAGATTTTTCCGGGATAAGGAGTAGCCTATGTTTTGACTCGTCAAGCCCCGCGACGGACGCCGGCGTCCATATATATTGGGTTTCCCCATATGTCTATATATATATGCAGGGCTTGATGGGTTAATCCAGGATGTGATCTACCCGTGTGCCAAATTTCATCCCTATAGCCTCCTTGTAACCTAAAACTAATTTATCAGAAAAAAAATTTTTAAGTCCTTTTTAGGTTTATTATATAGTGTTTTCTTCCGCCTTTGGTAATTGACTGCTGAATATGCCCCAAAATTTCCAGATGTTATGATTTAGGAGCCTACATGCATCCAGCTTGCAGGAGAACGTCCCACGTTATAAAGTGTAAATACGACATTGGCAGAATCATCGCGTGTGCGGGGACGCCATAAAAGAAAAAAAAAAAGTGCAAATGTATTTTTTCTGACTGCCTCAGTAGCGTAGTTGTATTACAGTACGACTGCAAAGTTGAGGTCTCGGGTTCGATCCCCGGGTCGGGCAAAGTGATATTGAGTTTTTCTATTCAGTATCAGCTCGGAGTCTGGAATTTGTGCCCGATATGGCGATAGGCTCGCCCCCTATCACATCATGGGATGGAATAATGGCGAAAAGTGGGGGCACTAGTCGCGCCTCTGCCTACCCCTTCGGGGATAACAGGCGTGAGTGTATGTGTGTGTATATTTTTTTCTAGGGCGCTTAACATCCATTCTACCTCGAATCTCGGCTGCCTATAGCTCAGCTGCCGAGAGCACTGTGAAACCCAAGACTGCTATAGTTATGCTCAATATGGGTGGTCCAGAGACTACCGATCAGGTAATTATTTATTGTGTTATTTTATTCTATTGTTATGGAATAGAAATAATTTTATTATGAAGATAGAAATGTTTTATACAATGAGTCCCAAACTAGGCTAAATATCCTATGGGAGTCATAAGAAAAACATGGACGTAATTTTTTTTTGTTTTAAAATAAACAAAGCAAAAAAAGACTGCTTACGGTAATTCTATACAATATTCCAAAATGCTTAAAATTTGAAAAACAGGCTTGAGTGTATATATTGTGTGTCTCTCGTTTTCTGTGTCTATGTGTGTGTTAAAATTCAATTTACTAAGAAAATAATAAGAACAACAATACAAATTTTAACTAGCTAAAATAGGCAATGCAGAAAGAAATTTAGTTTCCACAAAAAAGAAGGCAGTGGATAAAATACTAAACACTATGATTAACATATTAAACTAAAGGAAACAAAAGTACAGTGTAATCACTTTAATTCATTAATTTCATCACAAGTGTAATGCTTTTAATATGAAGCATGATAAAAGGGAACTTTGAAGGTATGTGAAGTCTGTACTACAGCATGGTGGTGGTAAGCTAAACCCTCTCAGTAGAGGCCTGTGCAGTGGGACAATATACAGGTTGATTCTAAATGCTCATGGAGGGCGAAATCCAAAACTATGAAGAATCTCGAAAAATGCTCAACGGGCTCTCTGGATCGATTTTGATAGAAACTAAAACTGCTTCATTGGATTTTTGAAAAGTCTATTTTCCTAGCCAAGAATCGGACGTCTTGAGTTTGACAAAAAAATAAACACTGTATCGTTACACCATTCGATAGTGTCGCTAATAAGGATCAAATTTTGGGAAGTAATTACATATGGCAAACTAAAGGAAAGATCTCATTTGAAACAAAAACATTTGCTGAAGAAATATATAAAGTTTTTTTTTTATTAAAACAACATCTCACTGCTTTATAACAAAAAAACTAACGAAGTATCGTAGTATGTTTTTGCATTACAGCAGAAAATGTAGTCGGATGGTGGGCCTTATTAGCAACCGGGTTTTCGTAGATCACACTACCTTTTTATACAAGCTGCTTCTATATTATTGTGTTTAAGTTCCTGTTTATCAATGGAGTGTCTATAAAAAGCAGAAAATATAAAAAAAACAATATGAATGATACCCATATTAGCATTTTATGCTACATCATGTACGTTATCAGATATCGTAATTAAGAAATCAATATTTTTGTTATTAATAGATAATAATTGTTTTAGCCTCGAAATGTATTACTATTTTGAAATCTTGATTAAAATAAATAAATATGGAGTGGGTTTGTAGGTTTGTCCTTATTTTATGCTGCAATAGATTGTCGATATATTTTTTAACCGACTTCAAAATAGGAGGTTCCGTATTCGACCTGTATGTATGTATGTGAGTTTGGATGGCCACGAGTTTTTATAACAATTAATAGACCGTAAACAATTTATGGCACTATAGTTTATGCTCGCGGTTCCGACCGCGCGAAAAAGTTATTCGGGGATAAAACTCCCGCTTAACATTTTCCCGATATAAAAAATAGCTTATGTCTTATTCCAGGACATGATCTGCCCATGTGCTAAATTTCATCGAAATCAGTTCAGTAATTTTGGAGGTGTGCATTAACAAACAAGGTGTGCATTACTCTTTAGTCACCTTCCTTTCTTTTTATCTTATTTCTTTACATGTACAGACACACCACTTCTACTGATTTATTATAATATGTATAGAAGTATTATTAAAGGCTTTTCACGCAGATGATTACGCGAGCTGCCCTAGTTAAGAATATGAAGCTATTTATCCTGAAATATCCACTACTTGCACCCACTTTTCGTCGTTATTCCGTCCCATGATGAGATAGCGGGCGACCCTATCGCCATATCGGGCACAAATTCCAGACTCCGAGGTGATACTGAATAAAAAAATCAATATCACTTTGGCCGACCCGGGGATCGAACCCGAGACCTCAGCATTGCAATCGTACCATGATAGAACTACGCCATCGAGGCAGTCACTGGTTGCGCCTCTGCCTACCCCTTCGGGGATAAAAGGCGTGAGTGTGTGTATCCACTATACTTCGCTGTAATGGCTTTCATGAAATATCTAATGTATATTTTCATCCCCAGGTCGCCGACTACCTTCTTAGGATAATGACAGACAGAGACATGATACAGTTACCTGTTCAGAGTAAACTTGGGCCCTGGATAGCGTCACGGCGCACAGAGGAAGTCAAGAAAAAGTACATGGAGATAGGCGGAGGTTCGCCCATATTAAAATGGACGAATAGTCAAGGTACGGTCAGAAAAGTTTATGCTCGACCACCTTAAGGTTCAAAATAAGTTGTTTGAGCGACATGCCAATTACAACTAAAATAGACAACGCCATTTCAATAAAACAATAACCTTCTCCGAAATTTTGGCTAGACGAGTTTTACCAAAATATGGACCCTAAAGGGCAGGCTGTATCAACTAAGAAAAAAGGTTTTTTTCAACATTGAAAATAGGGTAAAAATAGTTTGAGTTTTTTTTTTATGGCATCGAATGACGAGACGAGCATGCCGTTCGCCTGATGGTAAGCAATACGACCACCCATAAACAGTAGCAACACCATTCAGCACCTTGAGTTACAAAGTACTGTGTGGCATTCGACTGCGCTCGTCAGCCTGACACATAATATGTTAAGTCTCATTATGTCCAGTAGTTACACTGGCTACAATGCCCTTCAAACCGAAACACAACAGTGCATGCACACTGCTGCTAGGCGGTAGAAATAGACATTGCGGTGGTACCCACCCAGACGGACTCTTACATATGAGAGACCTACCACCAGTAAACCACCACCAGTGTGTATTGGAGTTATATCACCAAGCCAGTTAATGTTACAGGTTCGTTGCTGACCCAAGCGTTAGACCAAATGCTGCCAGAGTCGGCGCCGCACAAGCACTACGTGGCGTTTAGATATGTACCCCCATTCACTGAAGAAACTTTTGCACAGTTGGAAAAGTGAGTCATTTAATCGACATTCAAATTAACACACACACACACACACACACTCACGCCTGCTATCCCCGAAGGGGTAGGCAGAGGCGCAACTAGTGCACCCACTTTTCACCGTTATTCCGTCCCATGATGTGATAGGGGGCGAGGCTATCGCCATATCGGGCACAAATTCCAGACTCCGGGCTGATACTGAATAGAAAAACTCAATATGACTGCCCGACCGGAGAATCGAACCCGAGACCCCAGCTTTGTAGTCGTACTGTAATACAACTACGCCACCGAGGCAGTCAATTAAAGACATTCAAATTAAATATCAAAAAATTAAAAAAGACGCATTATAGAAAATTCAACTAAAAATAGAAAATATTTTTTAGTGAATTTAAATTAAGAATAGTGTAAATTAACAAATGTATTTTATTGTCTGCCGACCGACCACCATCTGCCTCGGTGGCGTAGTTGTACTACAGTACGACTGCAAAGCTGAGGTCTCGGGTCCGATCCCCGGGTAGGGCAAAGTGATATTGTGTTTTTCTATTCAGTATCAGCCCGGAGTCTGGAATTTGTGCATGATATAGCGATAGGCTCGCCCCCTATCACATCATGGGACGGAATAACGTCGAAAAGTGGGTGCACTAGTTACGCCTCTGCCTACCCCTTCGGGGATAACAGGCGTGAGTGTATATGTATGTATGTATTTTATTGTAAAAAAAAACGTAGGGCGTGAGTTAACGTGAGGCGTGAAGTGTGAGGTATGAGGTGTGTGGCATGAGTTGTCAGGTGTGAGGCGCGTGGTGTGAGGTGTGAAGTATGATGCATGAGGTGTGAGACGTGAGGTATGAGGTCAGTGCCGGATTAAAACAACTTGATGCCCTAAGCAATTCACGCCAGTGGGGTCCCCCTACCATAAGTAAACTAACATCAGGCTTTAATCGGGCGGAGTTTCAAACAGCTTTACTTTTATGTGCTAGCATTTTTTTTGTGCTGTTTCTGGTGCCCCCCAAGATGTGATGCCCTAAGCGATTGCTTAATTTGCTTATGGGCTAATCCGGCGCTGTATGAGGTGTGAGACGCGGAGTGTGAGGTATGAGGTATGCGGCATGAGTTGTGAGGTGTGAGGCGTGAAGTGGTGTGAGCGCGTCCAGCTTGATAACACCCTAATAAAGATAATTACTGATGAGAAAACAGGGCCTGAGACTACGACTGATACCGACTGAGACCGAAAGAGCGTACATAGACGGCACCCTTTTATACCCAACTGTCAATTCCACTAGGTTGTGTTAAGGAGTAAATTTTATAACAGAGGTTTTGTTGTATGTTCGTACTGGCCTTTGTGTTTGCTTATATTTAAAATAAGAAATAGTAAACATGACTTTGTCAGTAGTCGTTGTTCTCTTGCAAAATTACGATGTAACAAACGTATTTCTTTTTGCTCCACTGTTGAAGAATATAGAAATCTTACTCAAATATAGTTTATTTTACACCTATAGCTCAATAGGTTGATATCTCGACTGGTTTTCATAACTGGTCAGGGGGCTGAGAATGTGAAAAAACAAACACGATGCGTCTCCGCTTCGTTTTATTGTGATTGGTTGAGAGACTGACGTATCGGTATTTTGACGTTTATGATTGATCGAGAGACCGATACGTCAGTCTCTCAACCAATCACAATAAAACGAAGCGGAGATGCATCGTGAGTTTTTTCACATTCTAAGCCCCCAGTACGTTACAAATACCCTCACAAAACGTTTTATTCTAACAGTACATTTTGTTACAGAGATGGCGTTGAAAGAGCAGTTATATTCTCCCAGTATCCGCAGTACAGCTGTGCGACGACCGGCTCAAGTTTAAATGCGATTGCTGATTTTTATAAAAACAGGTATTTTTTAGAAAAATCAATTTGTGTGGTTGCTGGGCCTCGAAATCTAACCAGGCTCAAACTTTATGGATATTAAAGGGGCAAGGTATGAATCTTGGGAACCATTGAAAACTATTTTTAGACCTCTCCATTTACTGGTAGGTCTGTCATATGTAAGAGTCCGTGTGGGTGGGTACCATCGCAATGTCTATTTCTACCGCAGCAGTGTGTGAGGTTTGAAGGACATTGTAGCCAGGGTAACTACTGGACATAATGAGACTTTACATCTTATGTCATGTCGAGCGCAGTGGAATGCCACACAGTACTTTGTAACTCAAGGTGCTGGATGGTGTTGCTACTGTTTATGGGTGGTCGCATCGCTTACCATCAGGCGAACGGCATACTCTAACAAACATTTTTATAAACTTTCCCATTTATAATATTAGTGAGAAGTAAAATAAAATTACATCTTTACAGGCAACTACCAAGCAACATCCAGTTCAGCTTAATAGAGAGATGGGCGACTCATCCCTTACTGGCGAGTGTGTTTGCGTCAAGGATAAAGGACAAACTGAAGCTTTTCGACCCTAAAATAAGAGACGAAGTTGTTATACTGTTCACTGCACACAGTTTACCGTTAAAGGTAAATCCAAATTTATGTTTTAAATGCGACACTTATTTTTAAGGTTCCGTACCTCGAAAGGAAAAACGGAACCTTCTAGGATCACTTTGTTGTCCGTCCATCCGTCTGTCTGTGAAGACCATTTTTGTCAGGAACGCTTGGAGGTATTACGCTGAAATTTATCCCACTCTTAGTAAAACAATGACCGAATCCAAAATCGTTGACTTCGAAGGGGTAGGCAGAGGCGCAATTAGTGCACCCACTTTTCGCCGTTATTCCATCCCATGATGTGATAGGGGGCGAGCCTGTCGCCATATCGGGCACAAATTCCAGACTCCGGACTGATACTGAATTTAAATCTCAATATCACTTTTCCCGACCCGGGGATCAAACCCGAGACCTCAATATACAGACACCAGGCTTTTATATTGCTTACACTCAATAAGTCTAGGACGTTACTAGTAAAAACTTTTCATAAAATCCTGAGTGAAAAAGAGAGGTGTTATAAGTTTAAGTGTATCTGTATGTCTGTCTATGGTATCGTAGCTCAGAAACGAATGGACCGATTTCGATACGGTTTTTTTTCTTTGAAAGTTTATGTGATTAATTCGACTTTAATCAAGATAATTTCTAATTTGCATATAACATGCTACTATCACCCAGGCTGTCTCCAGGGGTGACACGTACCCACACGAGGTGGCGGCGACGGTGGCCGCCACAGTGGCTCAGTTGGGCGTCCCGAACCCTCACAGACTTGTATGGCAGTCCAAGGTCGGACCTCTACCGTGGCTGCAGCCTTACACTGATGATGCTATAAAGGTAACTATAGGATATTTTGTATACAGCAATTATGCAGGCCGACATAACTGTGTCGATCGACTAAAGATATATATCTTGCCGGTAGATATTTTTTGGGCTTCACTTTTCTTACCATCAGTTCCAATGAAGGCACTTTTTCAGATGATAATAAAAAAATATTGGGTTTACTGAATGAAACCCTTTAATTATGCTCTTGAAAAGAACACTGTACGATAACTTATTCAAACTGATTTAAAATAAAGACGCTTAGATACATGAAAGTGTTTCTTATAAAAAAGATATTTAGACATCCCTAATGTTACATTATTCACGATCAGCTGACTCGCGGGGTCAACGACCTCTAAACCAAACGGTTCATTTATTTTTGTTTTTTTTTTAGTCGTACGCGAAACAAGGCGTTAAGAATCTAATCTTGGTGCCCATAGCGTTTGTGAATGAACACATTGAAACGTTACACGAATTGGATATTGAATACTGCGACGAGGTAGCCAAAGAGGTGAGAACCAAAAAGATTTTATCATGTTTTACTTTTTCAAAAATGTTTGATTAAACCACGCCAAAGAACCAATAAAAATGTATTTTATTGTTATAAAGGGTAAAATACTTTATCTGGTGTGGAGTGACGAAAGAGTTGAATTATTGGCACAATCATTAGAAATTATCCAATCTGAAATGAAGAGTTTATGTTAAACTAGCTATAGCCCACGGCTCCACCCGTGTTAAATAGTTTTTCCGGGATAAAAGTCCCGCTTTGTATATTCCCGGGATAAATTGTAGCCTATGTGTTAATCCAGGACATGATCTACCCGTGTGCCAAATTTCATCGAAATCCGTTCAATAGTTTTTGCGTGAAAGAGTAACAAACATTCATACTTACTAACTTTCGCGTTTATAATTTATTCGTAGGATAATATGCAATACGTTTAAAAAAACAAAACAGGCATGAACATAAAAAAAAACGGAAATAGTAGTATAATTCTACTTTTCTACCATCCGTAGGCTGGTATCACTCAGATCGAGCGTGCCGAGGCGCCCAACGATCACACGACGTTCATAGCGGCGCTCGCCGATGTGGTAGCATCACATCTCAAGAACGGACCCAAAGTGTCCAAGCAATTCCTCACAAGGTACAGTCCGCCTCACATAACCTAAAAATTCTACTGTTAGCCATCAAAAGCGGTTTCAGTTTAATATAAATATATA
The DNA here is from genome assembly GCA_949316025.1 of Lapara coniferarum. Classification (NCBI taxonomy): domain Eukaryota; kingdom Metazoa; phylum Arthropoda; class Insecta; order Lepidoptera; family Sphingidae; genus Lapara; species Lapara coniferarum. The sequence continues at coordinate 23,808,547 of OX438929.1, forward strand.
TCTGACAATAAAGTCAACTTATATGCCATCAAAATACAGATAAGCACGATAATAATAAAGCAATGACTGCCTCGGTGGCGTAGTTGTATTACGGTATGGCTGCAATGCTGAGGTCTCGGGATCGATCCTCGGGTCGGGCAATATTAAGTTTTTCTAATCAGTATCAGCTCGGAGTCTGGAATTTGTGCCCGATATGGCGATAGGCTCGCCCCCTATCACATCATGGGACGGAATGACGGCGAAAAGTGGGTGCACCAGTTGCGCCTCTGCCTACCCCTTCGGGGATAAACGGCGTGAGTGTATATGTATGTGTGTATATATATGTATTTTTTTTTCAGGTGTCCACACTGCGTCAGTCAGAGGTGTAGGTCTTCAAAGGACTTCTTCAAGAAGCTATGCGGAAACTTAGAAGTGATTAGTTCTTAAGCCAGCAGCGCCTCTTGCGGCGAAATTTGGAAGCTTTTACGGAGATTACTAGCGCCTCTAGTGTGCAAAATGAACACTATTATATCTTGATTTTATATTTTTATGGAATCTTGAAAAAGAAACAGTCGAAGGCGGGACTCGAACCTACGACCACCGGCGTACCGTGCCGGTGCTCTTCCAATTGAGCCACCTCGACCCCGCCTTAGATTGCCAATTTCAAGATGCCTATTTAATTCTCTTAAAGGAGATGACCAGCGACATCTGTTAGCAATTATTATAATTACTAACTCAGCACTACTCCTTTACAGGAGTAAGTTACCGAAACGAGTCGCTAAACTTTTTCTAATTTTATATTATGATTTTTTATACATGTTAATCGTCCCAGGACCCAGGTCGTGGGTTCGAGTCGCGCCTTCGACTGTTTCTTTTTCAAGATTCCATAAAAATATAAAATCATTATCCAGGCACTACATGGCCTTTAACATGTATAAAAAATCATAATATAAAACTATTATATCTTGTTAAGGGACATGTCCAAATACGGGCCTGAAATTCTGACGAAGATACTTTATATGTACAGTCAGACATATAAGTAGCTGAACAAATTCGAAACAGTATTTTTTTTTTTTTTTTTTGTAAAAACTTACAGCTAATACAAGTAATAATATATAAGATTATAACTAATATTATAAAGGCGAAAGTTTGTAAGAATGTATGGATGTTTGGATGTATGGATGTTTGTTACTATTTCACGCAAAAATTACTGAACGGATTTCGATGAAATTTTGCACACGGGTAGGTCATGTCCTGGATTAACACATAGGCTACTTTTTATCCAGGGAAAACATAAAGCGGGACTTTTATCCCGGAAAAACTTTTTAACACGGGCGGAGCCGTAGGCGAAAGCTAGTAATATATAGGATTATAATAGTGACAGAAGGCCTGAACAAATTACAAGCGAGTAATTTGCTTATGTGGCTGACTGCACTTGGATAGTACTAAAAACTAGACCTTTGCAATAAATCTAATAATTTTAAAGTCCTCCGATTTCGATATTTCGCACCTTTAGGATGAAAACGACACAATTCAAAAAGATAGAAAATTGAGTTATCGTCATAAAATTACTTAAAACGAAGTTCTCAATACAATAATAGTTCAAATACAGCCATATTCAAACAGGAAAAGGACAAAGCTGTTATATCGGTATCTTTTTACAATATTTTTACAAATAAGGCACTGTTTTTAGTCATTTAAAAATGACAACTCAATTTTCTATATTTAGAATTGTGTCGTTTTCGTTCTAAAGGTGCATTTTATGTAATTTTATTTTGTTTTAAATTACGCTTAATATGAATGTTTTTAAAAAATCCTACTAATATTATAAAGGCGAAAGTTTGTAAGAATGTATGGATGTTTGGATGTATGGATGTTTGTTCCTCTTTCACGCAAAAACTACTGAACCGATTTCGATGAAATTTGGCACACCGGTAAATCATGTCCTGGATTAACACATAGGCTACTTTTTATCCCGGAGAAATATAAACCGGGACTTTTATCCCGGAAAAACCTTTTAACACGGGCGAAGCCGCGAGCAAAAGCTAGTTCATTATAAATGGAGGGTTCTAAAAATATGTTTTAGTGGATCTAAGTTTCATATTTTACCCATTTAATGTTCCTAAAGTTTAAGCCTGGTTAGATTTTAAGACCCAGCAATACAAAAAGCTGACATGTCCTTTAACAAGGTCAAAATTAAATTCCTTCTATAATATTGAGATATATTACTGCAGTTGTCTGCAGATACCTAAGGTTATGTAGAGCGGAAATTGGGAAAATTTTCATACAAAAATTGATTGACTGCCTCGGTGGCGTAGTTGTATTAGAGTACGACTGCAAAGCTGAGGTCTCGGGTTCGATCCCCGGGTCGGGCATAGTGGTATTGAGTTTTTCTATTCAGTATCAGCTCGGAGTCTGGAATTTGTGCCCGATATGGCGATAGGCTCGCCCCCTATCACATCATGGGACGGAATAATGGCGAAAAGTGGGTGCACTAGTTGCGCCTCTGCCTACCCCTTCGGGGATAACAGGCGTGAGTGTATATGTATACGTAAAAATTTTGAGCCTGTTCGTCAGTTACTCAATCTACCGTGATTAATATTCCAGACTCTGGGCTGATACTGAATAGAAAAATCCAATATCACTGCCCGACCCGGGGATCGAACCCGAGACCTCAGCATTGCAGTCGTAGCATACAACTACGCTACCGACGCAGTATTGCTTATGAATTTGGATGTAAATTATTTTTACCCCAAACTTTAAAAATTTTGTCACTAGAGGAGCTGTAGTCTTTGGTCTTCAAATGCTATTTTAATGTAGAAAATGTAAATTAGGAATTTTCTGCAAGTCTAGGACAATACGGGTGAAAGATTATGTATGGTGGAATTAATTATATATTACGTTGAACAATTTTGTTTTATTAATTTACCTTAAATGATATTTTTTATTATGCCATGCAGTCAGCCTTGTATTATATACTGCCCACTGCTGGGCACGGGCCTCCTCTACTACTGAAAGGGTTTAAGCCTTAGTCCACCACGCTGGCCTAGTGCGGGCAGACTTTACATACCCTCGAAATTCTATGGAGATTTCTCAGGTATGCAGGTTTCCCCACGACATTTTCCTTCACCGTTAAAGTGAACGATAATTGATAAACAATACACACGTAACTTTGAAAAGTCAGAGGTGTGTACCTTGGGTTTTGAACCTGCGGACATTGTCTCGGCAGACCGTTCCATTGTCATCTAGACTATCATCCACTTTTTAACACGCTTTTATTAGCTTCATACGTATGTATGTAACAGAAACTTTGAACATGATTTTGACCCTCTTCAAAACCTCAGATTAAATCGAAGTTTGGCATACTTATCAAGAACCGATGACAATTCAATATTTTAAACTAAAAAACACGCTTTTGTAGAAAATCCAACTAAAAATGAGTAAATAATAGTTTATTTAATTTTAGTGACATCTGTTGGACCATAGAATTATAACTAAACTGGCTACTTTTATTTCTAAAAAAATCTTAGTTGTCACAAGATGGCGCTTTCGTTTATTTTTAGTGTCATCTGTTGGAGACTACAGTAGAAAAACTAAGAAACACGTTTCATATAAAATCCAACTAAAAATATAAAATAAATTTGAATGAAGAATAGTGTAATTATTTTTTTTTTTCACGTATTTCATATAACCATCGAATGTAAGTACTTAGGTACTATTCTTGGGAACATAATAGAATTTCACACCGTTTGATTCGTTTATTTTTATATTTTGGATCATCCAGATACACAGCAATACATTATCAACCAATTAAATGTTATTTTTCATCCTTTTAATTAGAATATTTTACGTCAATGCCAAGTATCGATGTGCTGAAAAAGAGTCAGATTGCGCCACTAGATGGCAGAGCTTACGACGTGCATGTTCTCTATAGAATCAATTGTCCACTCAAAAATTAAATTGAATTCAAACGCAACAAGTGACAAATAACAAAAAAAAGATCCGCGTACAAAGGGGTGACGTCACCAAACAACGATGCGCGCGTAAGAAAGAGATGACGAGATATCCGTTTATACAAATCAAATCATTTATTAAGTAATTAGGCCCCTAAGGGCGCTTTTACACGTCGTTTTGTACAATGCTTTTTATCAATTAAAAGATTCTTCTACCAGTGCTTCGGAAAACCCCACTGGCCTGAGAAGAAGCACCAAGAAACTCAGCGTAGGTCTTTTATTGTCATCTTATTTTTTTAATATAAATTTAAAAAAATGCATGTAACAATACAAATTCAATCCTACTACGTAATATTATAAACGCGAAAGTTTGTAAGTATGTATGGATGTCTGAATATTTGTTACTCTTTCACGCAAAAACTTCTGAACGGATTTCGATGAAATTTGGCACACAGGTAGATCATGTCCTTGATTAACACATAGGCAACATTTTAATCCGGGAAAATACGAAACGCGACTTTTACCCCGGAAAAACTTTTTGACGCGGGCGGAGCCGCGGGCAAAATCTATTTTTCAATATGGATATTAAATGCGAAAATTAACAGAGTGTACCTAAGTCAAGCAACCGCCTACATGTTTAATTATGAGTAAAATTATCTGCAATCTCTTACTTATTCTCTTATTAATATTATAAATGCGAAAATGTTTGTATGTTTGTTAGAAGTAAACGCAGAAACATCAAACAACTCAACAGATTTGAATGTTTGGCACACGGGTAGATCATGTCCTGGATAATGAGAAATAATTGATATTTTAATCTGATTCTTTAAGTAGATGGCGCTAGCATCGTACTGTGTTTAGGGACTTTAGTAGCGGGAATACTATTCACGCGGCCGAAGCCCTAGTTTGAAATATTTCTGAATTTTTCAGACAATGTTTTTATTTTTATGGAAACATTGAAAAAGAAGTTGAAAGCAGGACTTGAACTCGCGACCTCCAGCGTACCGTGCCAGTGCCCTCCCAATAGATATTTCGATCTACTTTCGCCTATTCAGTTTCAAGTTCCCTATTTATCTCTTTAAAGGAGACGCCTAGTGATATCTGTTTAGCAATTATTACAATTGCCAAACTCAGCGTTACTCCTTTCCAGGCGCTACATGGCCCTTAACATGTATAAAAATCATAATATAGGATTTTTCAGATAATAATTCTTTTTATATAAATGAATGAAGAGACGACCAAGCAGCTCGCCTGATGGTACATTCATGACAACTCAAAAGAGCTTGTGGAAGACTATTTGAATAAAGAAAATTTTGAGTTTGATATACATATACATATACACTCACGTCTGTTATCCCCGAAGGGGTAGGCAGAGGCGCAACTACTGCGCCCACTTTTCACCGTCATTCCGTCCCATGATGTGATAGGGGGCGAGCCTATCGCCATATCGGGCACAAATTTCAGGCTCCGGGCTGATACTGAATAGAAAAACTCAATATTGAGTTTGAATTAGAGCTAAATTAAGTTGCATCTATTAATCGGCCTTTAAGCTACCAGGCTGTAATGCAGAATTCACATACCTTCCATTTAACACCCTTTAAAGGCATGATGTTAACATGTAATTGTACTCGTCCGCCATTTGCATATACGCAACACTCGCTTTCGCGCGATTGCATACGCTACGCGCGCTAAATAGTAATCGGTTGTGTGTAACGTCAAATACATTTAACATGGCATTGAATGACGAGACGAGTATGCCGTTCGCATGATGATATGCGATGATCATAAGCGATACGACCACCCATAAACAGTAGCAACACCATCCAGCACCTTGAGTTACAAGTACTGTGTGGCATTCCACTGCGCTTGTCATCCTGACACATAAGGTGTTAAGTTTCATTATATCCAGTAGCTACATTGGCTACAATGTCCTTCAAACCGAAACACAACAGTGCATGCACACTGCGGCTTGGCGGTAGGAATAGACATTGCGGTGGTGCCCATTCAGACAAACTCTTATATGTGAGAGACCTACCACCAGTATAACTGCGATAACTCTCACAAGGTGTACAACTAGGGCTGCCATCCGTCCGGATTTCCCCGGATTTGTCCTAGTTTGAAGGGCGTCCGGGGGCCGTCCGGCCGGGGTTTTAAAAATTGTCCGGGCAAAACCCGGACACTTTTGTTGTCAGGGGAAATCAATTTTTTATAGATGAGCGACAAATTAAAATAAATCTTAGTTAAAACTTCATGCATTTCCCCGCATTCAAGAAGGAACGGCAAAATATTTTTTCAGAGGTGTCCGGGGAAATACCCATATTTCGTCCAAATGTCTGGGATTTTTGTCGTGTTTATCCGGCCTCGGCAATTTAGATGATGGCAGCCCTATGTACAACCCATCAATCATCATAATGGTCCACGGGACCACGGGCAACCGCCCTGACGCTGTGCCTACGTATATTGTTAAATATTGACACTTAACAGGTTTGACTCTGATTTCGTACAAAAAAATCCCCAGTAAAAAAGTGTATGGTAGCTATATATAGCTATAAGCTTAGACTAACAGCTATAAGTTATAAATTATTTCTTTAGAGTTGCATCAGCTGTAAATCCAGAGGTTCTTAGTGAACCCTATAAATACCTTATACAATATCGCATAAATAGGTAAGTCTTCGTCGAGGTTAGTGCTTTAGATCCACTTGCATTCCATCAATCTTGTAACTTTAGTTTATCATAATTAGGTACGTAGTGTAATATCATCCGTAATACATCGTTTTATTTAATAAGAGAGTGGGAAGATACAATAAATCTCATTGTAGTATTGCTATCTTTTTTACTCTTACATGTTGGTAAATACGAGCGAAAGAGATACAAAACAATGGCCGCGACCGTCAGCTGTTCACATGCTTCTAACTTCGCATCGACAGACGGCATCTTAATTTAGTTACTTACGGCAACTCTAGCGTGTTACACGAGGCGTAAAAAAATATTACGAATTTTAAAATGTAAACAAACATTTTGCGGGCAACGTGTGTGTAAACATGTTTTTTTCAACCAAAATGTCGATTCCCTATGACAAAATCGTGCGTTTGGTTTGCTTTGTGCTATATGTGAATTTATTAGGTGTTTTATGTTCGTCTATCAAAGAGCAACAACATGTTCATTGCAAGCATCAACACCCGAAAGCAGACCAAGTGAGTACAATAAAAGATCTAATAACTAATTTGATTTTTTTATTTCACCGTGTGAGGTTATAAAACGTACAGCCACTGGTCAGTGTTTACGATATTTTAGGAAAATAAACATGTGGAAGTAATTATCGCTTTCCAATGACAAAAACTAGATAAATTATAAAATTATGAAAGTGAAAGCAAGTAAACTTGTTGGGTGCACTTTGCAAGTTGCAACATTGCTTGTTTCTACATAAAAAAATGTCTTGTTACTAGTGAGGTACCCTTTTCACTTTTGCAAATTATGATGAAGATTATAAATCGATAATTTTTACAAGACGCTGCAAGCTTTAGGCGAAAAACACGTTTTTATTTTAATTTAAGTAGGAATAAAATTACAGTTGATTTTATGCAAAAAGAACAAATTACAAAACTCGTTCTCTTTTCAAAGTGAACAAGTGAACGATGCGTTAAGTTTTATATTTTTATACACCTATTTTTTTTAATGTAAAATAAACATTGTACCTACACAATTTATAAGTTCATGACTCAAGGATATAATTAAGTTTTACGTAGTGTTTATTTTTTGTTCCTTATTTAATGAATTAACCTATGATAAACACATATTATGGAGACAAATAATGGTAACCTATTTTTTTTAATGTAAAATAAACATTGTATCTACACAATTTATAAGTTCATGACTCAAGGATATAATTCACTTTTACGTAGTGTTTATTTTTTGTTCCTTTATTACTGAATTAACCTATGATAAAAACAATATGGAGACAAATAATGGTAACTAACTAGAATATACCTATTCATTTAAAACAAAAAAAGACTATGTATATGTATTGGGTTATTTTTCAAGGAAATGGTGGCAAACATCTTCAATATGTACCCACCTAGACATAAGATAAAATATTATTCATTGGCTTACATTCTTAGAAGAAAAAACAACAAAGAAACAAGTTCTTAAGTAAATCTATTTATTCTCGGTAACATGCTATGTATAATTTTACTCTAAAAACTTTGAATACGTAAATAAATTAATTATACAGTCTTTAAATATACGAGGCGTTAATTTTCATTCCAATTTGACCATTAGTCATTATTTTTCACGTATCGTAGCTTGAGTTCTAAAACCACATAAGTCAACTTTTTTTGTAAAATACTTTCATTTATTTTTATAACGATATAATAGGCAGTCGAAAGTTTCCCTTTTTTTTTTATTGCATTGAATGACGTGACGCTCGTACCGTTCGCCGATGGTAAGCGATACGATCACCCATAAACAGTAGCAACACCATCCAGCACCTTGACTTACAAATTACTGTGTGGCATTCCACTGCGCTCGTCATCCTGAGACATTGGATGTTAAGTCTCATTATGTCCAGTAGTTGCACTAGCTGCAATGCACTTCAAACCGAAACACAACAGTGCATGCACACTGCTGGTTGGCGGTCGAAATAGACATTGTGGTGGTCAGTGGTACCCACCAAGACGGACTCTTACATATGAGAGACCTACCCGTAGCTTTTGATTTATACATGAAGATTTGAACAATGAGTTTTTAAAAAATTCGCTAATTTCAAAAAGAAGAAAAAATGCGACGATATATACAATAAGTACTTATTACTATAGACTGCCTCGGTGGCGTAGTTGTATTACAGTACGACTTCAAAGCTTGAGGTCTCGGGTTCGATTCCCGGGTCGGGCAAAGTGATATTGAGTTTTTCTATTCAGTATCAGCTCGGAGTCTGGAATTTGTGCCCGATATGGCGATAGGCTCGCCCCCTATCACATCATGGGACGGAATAATGGCGAAAAGTGGGTGCACTAGTTGCGCCTCTGCCTACCCCTTCGGGGATAACAGGCGTGAGTGTATATGATTGTATGTAAGTACCTATTACCTATTGGTGGAACGTGATGGACCTAGTTTTAATGGTACGATATGAATATTGTCTCAAAATCTGGCTTTACACGTCATTGCTAGAGAATCCCCTCCCCTTTTTTTTTCATCTTCGGCGCATTAGGGACGGCTGCGGGCTTCCTCTGACTCAAGTGTCTAAGTTGTCGTCCGCAACCGCCCCTGCGCGGTGCCCCTTAATGCAGCCCGTCTTCTCTTGTGGTGGGGGGGGGGGCACACATATTATCTTGCGGCGGACAGCACCCGTGCCGACCGACCTGACCCCCCCTGGTCCCTATTAGTCGCCTCCTACGACAGACAGGGGATACCGTGGTGGAATTCTCCAAACGCCCCCAAACCACAGGGCGGTAGAGAAACCCCCCTAGCCGTTCGTAGTGCGCCGAGGAAGGCCACTGCGAGATTTTGGTTGGATTTGTTAATTTATTAAAAACTTTCATAGGTGCCAACACGAAGATTTCTCGAAACCTTGTTAAGATCACGTATCCACTAGTCATTCTTTGATCATACGAATTTTTACTAAAGATAACTGACGCTCGCGGTCAAGTGACTGGTATCTAGGAAATTACTTTTTTTTTGTGGCATCGAATTACGAAACGAGCATGCCGTTCGCCTGATGGTAAGCGATATGACCACCCATAAACAGTGGCAACACCATCTAGCACCTTGAATTACAAAATACTGTGAGGCATTCCACTGCCCTCGTCATCGTGAGACATAAGATGTTAAGTCTCATTATGTCCAGTAGTTACACTAGCTTCAATGTACTTGAAACCGAAACACAACAGTGCTTGCACACTGCTGGCGGTAGAAATATACATTGCGGTGGTACCCACCCAGACGGTCTCTCACATATGAGAGCCCTACCACCGGTAAAATTACATAGTTTGTAGGGAAAGCCAATTTTGAATCCTCTGCCTTGTATCCTGTTTGTACAAGCACTGTTAAATGCTGTTATTCAAATACACGATACGCAAGCCTATCGCCACATCGGGCACAAATTCCAGTCTCCGGACTGATAATGAATTTAAAATGCAATATCACGTTTCGGAGATCGAACCCGAGACCTCAGCATTGCAGTCATACCGTAATACAACTACGGCACATTTTGCACAAATAAGTGACGAGATGAGCATGCCGCGCCGCTCGCCTGATTTTGAATTATTCGTTACAACTGCACTGCGATTGTCACTCGAAAATATTTTAAAAGGTATTCGTTGCTCATAACGATATCCTGATACCTAGTTTTAGCCGTTGGTGTGAATATAAAAGCTCACGTATTCGCAGCCTACATGAACGTCCTGCACCACGCGACGCTCCTGTAAGCTCAAAGCTGTTGATAGGGTTTTTTTTTTTTAACGCGGACCTATGGGCCAGTAGCCTGACGCGAGTCGGCTTTTCTGGCCACACCGGACTTTAGGGTGAACGCTTTAGGCGCTCGCAACCCTTTATTGATAGGGCGAGTAAAATGTTTCTAAGGCGCGAATTATGCAGAAAAAGCGAATGGTGAAGACACGGCGCAGGTATCTTGCCGCTTCAAAACGTTTCAATACAAAATGTGGGTAGGCGACACTTCTATACATCTTCTATAGATATAAATAAAATTGGAGTGTCTGTTTGATATTGAAATAACCGTTTTTTACTACATGTATATGAATATAAAGGTTGTTTCAGTAAGAGTGCACTTTTTCAATTTGAAATAAAAACAATTATTTTATGGCAAAGTTGTGATATTTTTATTGTATTGTAAAAAAGACATGTTCCGATTAAGTATGGAATAAAATATCCGGCAAATGAGCCCCACGGCTTCGATGACAGGCCATTATTCTTTCCATGAAATTTTCCATGACTTTTGCACAGAGATGTGGCTGTATCTCGCCAAAGACGCGTTGGATTTCCGATTTGAGCTCAGAGGGGCTACTGCGAAAAACGAAATCCGTAGTTTCGGGTGACGGATCGCACGTTTTCTTACTACGAAGTGTTACGGATCCTTCTTTATGAAGAGTTGTTGCGTGACGAAAGTGTTGAGCGAAGTCGGAAGCGTCGCAAACTGCGTGAAACCTTCGTTCAACGGTGACGGATCCGTAGTAATTTGGTAGTAAGGTTAAATCCGAAGTTCGTCGTTTCTTCGTTTCGGACCGACGTTTCGGATTTCGTTTTTCACAGTAGCCCCTAAGGAATTGTTTCGGGTTTATTCGCATAAACCCGAGATTTCACAAAACCCCAATTAAAAAAATCGCATGGCGTTAAATCGCACGATCTTGGTGGCCAGTTGACGTCAGAATTTCGTGAGATAATGTGTTCTGGAAATCGTTGCTGCGATAAGGCGATTGTTTCATGCGCTATGCAATATGATAACGGACTTCCTGTGGCCAAAACTGGACGGCATGAATCTGGACAACATGTGGTTTCAGCAGGACGGCGCAACCTGCCACACCGCGCATGAAACAATCGACTTCAGCAACGATTTCCAGAACACATTATCTCAAGAAAAACTGATGTGAACTGGCCACCAAGATCGTGCGATTTAACGCCATGCGATTTTTTATTTGGGGTTTTGTGAAATCTCGGGTTTATGCGAATAAACCCGAAACAATTCCTGAGCTCAAATCGGAAATCCAACGCCTCATCGGCGAGATACAGCCACATCTCTGTGCAAAAGTCATGGAAAATTTCATGGAAAGAATAATGGCCTGTTATCGAAGCCGTGGGGCTCATTTGCCGGACATTTTATTCTATATTTAATCGGAACATGTCTTCTTTACAATACAATAAAAATATCACAATTTTGACATAAAATACTTGTTTTTATTTAAAAATGAAAAAGTGCACTCTTACTGAGACAACCTTTATATACTGTACACACATCAAAATATCATTTTTTAAAATTTTTGTCTGTCTATCTGTCTGTTTGTTCCGGCTAATCTCTGAAATGGCTGGACTGATTTTAATGGGACTTTTATTGGCTGGTAGCTGATGTAATAAGGAGTAACTTAGGCTACGTTTATTTTAGAAATAATCTTTTGTTTTAGAAAAATTCAGTAGGTATCAATAAAAAAAAACTAAAAAATTATAGAATCGACTCTTAGGAGGAACGAAGTTCGCCGGGTCAGCTAGTGAATTATACTTAACTCAATTAACACAATAGGTTCAATAAATACATGCAGTTATCAACGATTAGTCACAAATATACGTAGATTACACAAACATATTTTGTCTTATACGCAAATCGAACTCGTAACATCTCGCAGATGGCTCGTCATACGCGGCGCAATGACGGCCGCCAACATTATAACTTAGTGACGCTGAATTTAATGAGGTAAATGAAAGTAAAATTGCGTGGCGCAGGGACGTCGTTTCATTTATTCCGTCTTTCGTCGCCTGCTTTGCGCCTCCGCCGGGCCTTTACCTACGCCTTTTCTGTATAATTCGCGCCTAAGGTGGGTATCGACCACCCTTGCCCCCCTAGCTACGCGACTGTTATTATCCCATGCCAAGGAATTTCATTCCATACAGCCATATGTGTAATATTTATACTTCTCACAAGTACCAAGAAACATGAGGAACGATGCCCAGTTTCTGGATTTATTAGACTTCAAATGATTGCCTAATGAAATAAGCAATTCTCCGTAATCGAAAAAGCGTAAAACAAGAAATCAAATAAAGATTTACCTGTAAGCTAAAAACAGGTTTTGATTCGGCGACGGGGTCACAATTATTAATCTTTGCTTTTTTATGACAAAGTTTTTTTTTCTGATAATTCAGCCAGTTGGCAGGTTCCAACAGTTTTTTTTTGGAAAAATAAACTCAAACATGTAGGCAGTTATGTTATTTATTATGTAAAAATAGTATAATCCACGCGCAATGAGAATGAGATTTAACCTTGTCAAATTAGATAGAAAATGACAATTCCCGAGCAAAGTACCGTTCCAAAATGTATGATAGTAATTGTTATTGCTATTGTTTTGTATGAAAATTAAATTAAAACTTCACAAAAATATCTTTTATTATTTTACTTTTTAGAGATTTGTCGTTTAAGTATCGAGTGATATTTTGACCCAAGCGTCCTCATGTCACCGGACCGCTAACGAAGTATAATATACTACGTACTTAAACGACAAATACACTTTTATTATTTTTACTTTTTAGAGATTTTTGTGTCGGGGGTTATTTAAATTCTAATTTAATTTTTATTTGAAACTTTTTAATTTACTACTTTTTCATCATGGGTCTTCCAACTTAGACGTGAGTCGGAGGAAGCCCGCAGCCGTCCCTAATGCGCCGAAGATGGCCATTAAAAAAAATAAAAAAATCATGGGTCCTTGATTATCAACTATTCTATTCTTACGAGCCCACATACGCTATATCTGCTATATGTTGTTAAACAGTTGAGTATCCCGCAGACTACTTGATGCTGCAGCATCAGGTCAAGGTTAACATGTCTTTAAAACATTTCCGATGTCACAGTACACCAACTTTTAAATCAATCGGAGTTGTGACAGTGAGATATGAGGTTATAGTCTTCAAACGCCTGAACAGATATTCATAAATTATAGTTAAAAACCATCTCCATCACATCAGTTATTATCGTTTACATTTGTTTATGTATATTTTTAAAAATGTGGTTCAAATAAAGATTTATTTATTTAAAAATTTATTCATGAGTTTCCTTTTACGTTGCGTGTTTATATGTTCATTGTTTGTGCTTACTTTTCACGCAATAAAAATAGCCGGCAGAAATTAAACTACCACCTTTTTTAGTACAAGGCAATAGAACATAATTCTGTGGGAAAGTATTTAATATAAATTAGGCCATGTTTTGCAATCTTATACAAAGTATAATACTGGTCAAGATCACATCTTATTTCTGATAAAAATTGTTTGTGCGACGATGTAAATCCGAAAGCGTATCATGAATATTAGTAATATTTTAATAATAATTTATTTTCAAGTACAAAAAGGACGATAATAATTAAAAACGTGTTTCGTATTCATCTATTCTGTTCCATTTACGTTTCGTCTTTAAAAATGTCCGAATTGGATTCCTGCGTTTTCATTTTGGAGGCGACGAAGCGTCTTTATTTTCAATAGGCAGAGGTATTGAAATTCATACAGCCGTGTATTAACAAATAGCAAGTGCGATGAAATACGAGTATGGCGAATTTCATGGCTGTGACGAAGTTGCCGATTATTTCGAAATAAGTATTCTTCAGACGACCTTTAACGATTGTACAACTAATTACATTTTACATGCGAACAAACAAATAAAACCTTAATATTCCCGCGGATATATCAAATATCATAATCTATATTTGGAATTGGCAAAGGAATCTTGATTCATTCAGCATTATACGACATTCAAAAAAGGATGTGAATAATTTAAAAATTTTAAAGCATTCATTTACTTCAATAATCAATATACAATTCTCAAGGTGACAAAGGAATCTTGATTCAATCAGCATTATACGACATTCAAAAAAGGATGTGAATAATTTAAAAATTTTAAAGCATTAATTTACTTCAATATAGAATTCTCAAGATGACCTCCAAGTGTGTCAGAACAGTAAGTGTAGATGGAAACTGCCTAGATCTACTTATTTTATGTTTCCGTCATGAATCATCGTCACTAACCCTTACATAACTATATTACAACAATTATCTCGTTTAGAAACAGTATAAACTACATATTTTATTGTCGTTGGCGTAGCACAGCAACACCGTGCTTGTAGCCATCAAGAAAAAAAAAAGAAAAAAATAACTACATATGTAACTGTCAGAATTCCCGCCAAAACCGGTGGGAATTTTTAAGGTTCTGCACCCTAAGAGGACTCTTAACGAATCCAAAAACTATATAAAAATGTATCATTGTAGTAATTTGTCTACACATGATTGGTCCTTAGAAACTCTAGTTCTTTAAAGTATCCTACTAATATTATAAAGGCGAAAGTTTGTAAGAATGTATGGATGTTTGGATGTATGGATGTAAGGATGTTTGTTCCTCTTTCACGCAAAAACTACTGAACGGATTTCGATGAAATTTGGCACAAGGGTAGATCATGTCCTGGATTAACACATAGGATACTTTTTATCCCGGGAAAATATAAACCGGGACTTTTATCCCGGAAAAACTTTTTAATGCGGGCGGAGCCGCGGGCAAAAGCTAGTTTATTATAATATCTTGTCTGCCTCGCGTAGAACTGTATTCCATGCTAGGTACGACACCGTTCTTATGTCCCCGGGTTCGAATCCCTGATCGGGCAATGTGATACTGGCTTTACTAACAATAATCAGGCTGAGACTAGAATTTAAGCCCGATATAGCTACAGGCTTACCCATACAGCATTGAAAGAACGGAAAAAAGGCAAGGAAATTTTGAACACTTTCTTTACAAATAAATGTTTTGTTCAGATCTTTATCTATACTAATATTATAAAGCTGAAGAGTTTGTTTGTTTGTTTGTTTGTTTGAACGCGTTAATCTCAGGAACTACTGGTTCGAATTGAAAAATTCTTTTTGTGTTGAATAGACCATTTATCGAGGAAGGCTTTACGCTATATAACATCACAATGCAACTATTAGGAGCGAAGAAATAATGGAACATGTGAAAAAAAAAACGGGGATAATTATTCATCCTTGAGGGCTTCCATTGCGTGCGCTGCGAAAACGGTTGAAGATACCAAAAATATGTGTATGAAAGAATTATTACTCTTGAAATGATCTAAAAAAATGTCCGCGACAGTATATGTCTATCATTTAAGATTAACTCACTAGAACCGTTTTTATGGTAATCAAATTTGGTCGAAATGAATGCATTATTTGTAAAGAGTTGTATCAACGTCATAATATTAATCTTTATCCAAATAAATGTGTTGGATAGAGGAAATCAACGGGAAGGTTTTTATGTACTTTTAGCCCGGAAAAACTTATTAACGCGGGCGAAGCCGTGGGCAAAAGCTATGCTGGATAAAGATGAAGACTTAACTAAGTCTATGTTCTTAAAGATTATAACGAAGAAATAAACAATTAGTATACGAAACCCTGGTGGCAAGAACGACTCTCATTTGTCAGTTCTTTATCATTTGAAAACACTAAGAAATCAAAACATACTTCCAAAACTATTTTTAAAATCATTTGACTCGTCAAGCCCCGCTACGGACGCCGGCGTCCGAGTATATAGGGTTTCCCCATACATCTATATACAGGGCCATTTTGACATTGCGTTAATAAATGAAACCACATACTCGTCTTTGCCTCTGCTAGCATTATGCGAAAAGTAATCCATGAGAAACGAATATTTTCAACATAAATCTCAATTTTACTTTCCTGATTTTTTTAACAACTTCTAGTTTAGTGCGAATATGGCGTGTGCGTGAGTATTTTTCTGACTGAAAGTATGATGTTGCCGCAGCGACGAGTCCTCTTAGAGTAGTAGCAGTGGCATTAGAGCGTGTAGACTTAAAGTTACATTTTATTGATATTTATTTTGTTCGAAACTTACACTTTTTCATTTCACATCTGTGGTTAAAATAACTTAATGGAAAGTGCTATTATCAATGACATAAGTATGTGGTTTCATTTATTAACGCAATATCAAAATGACCCTGTATAAAAGCGGAAATAAATTGATATAAAATAAGCTCATTAATTATAATATTTCGGATAACAATTTAAAAACCTATATACGTGCTTGCTGTATACATAATCTAATAAGGCTTGTAAGCAATTAAATAAAAATTGTAAACTTATTAATAGCTATATGGAGGAAATATTCTTGTACAATGAATTAATTAAGTTGGTAACACTAAGGAAATCCTTTGAATATTTTGCTATATCTTGATATTTACGCGTACAGAAAAATACTGTCATATTTGGTATAAATCTTAGTACTAAACTTTGGAATTATTATCTGGCTGTTTGTTAGCGTACATCTCAGAAGTAGTGAACTAATTTTCAAGTAGTTTTCACAGCTGGATAGAGTATAATTGAGAGCAGAATAAAGGCTTTTTTCATAAAATCTGATAATGGAAACGTTATTGTCATTTTAGATACCAGCTTTTCACTTTAAAACCTTTGTTAGAATTTTATTACGCGGGATGAAAGATATTGTTTTTTTTTATTTACAAAAAAAAAAACCGACTTCGTCAATATCTGACATCTTTATTAAATTCGTTGAAGAACTGAAAATATAGAAACAAGACGTTAATTTGAATATTTTATTTCGATTTTGAATAATCTTAGTTGGCAGTGTTCACAAAAGCTGTCGGAGGCAGATGCTCACTTTGAGATTTTGTTGCTCTACTTATATCACCAACCAAATAATGAGAAGTGAGCGTGTTATGCAAGAAGTTTATAATATTATCTAATGGAGAGAGCGGTACACACATTTTTGTGAAGACAAAAAAATTACCTTTTGTGTTGTATTCTATCTCACTCACTCTTTAACCTATGTTGCCAAAGCTTACGGATTATTTCCCTACCCATAAAAAAATATCAATACCGTTATTGTCGTCTCAATCATGTATATATAAATATTTCCAACATATCTTATATAATGATATAAGTACTATTTTCATTTCAGAATTATTCTTGTTGAATAAGATATCCTTAAGGTTTTTTATCCTTATTAACATTTTAGTTTAAAAAATTTCCTCATTTAATTGGTAATTGCGAATACATACTTCGGCAACACTGTTATAAAACGTTAAGTTCGATGTCAATATAGTTGTCAAATAAATGTTCACTTCGAAATTTTCTCCGTAATTATCTACAATAATAAGTGTGTTTTAGTGATATTTTAATGTGAATTGTGTAGTTCACGGTTGCAGAAATATTTGGTATCCATCATTTAGTGTGAAATTCTACAGGTAAGTTCATTGTAATCAATATTGTGTAAATATTATAATTTTATCAATATTTTTACGAAATGTAATAAAATACGTGAATATTTTACAAATGAACTGTAGAAAAATATCGCTTAATGTGATTTGCTTTATATATGACTACTTTTTTCATATTAACGTAATGTTAAATGTGATTTTTTGTATTGTAAATAGTGTATATAAACAAGAGGCTAGGGTGACCATGGTGTAAGCTTTGGTGGACCGGTTTGACAATGGTGCTAGAGTATTTGTAATACTAGCCGCCTTACTAATGAATATTATAAAGCTTATTAATCTTTAAATAATCATCGTAAATAAAAACTGAGGATCAACAGTTACAATCGAGTTCTCAGTGTATCCAGCATTGATTTATTGAAACTTTTATTTAAAATAAAATCGAGTTTGTATTTCTCTTTACAGATTTCTTAAAGATCTAGATAAGCAAAAACGTGGTTAAATATAAATACCATTAAAAGGTCAATTTGCTGTCTGCAAGAATTACTAGTCAACATTTAAAGACAGAAGATTATGATTCTGAATGTGATAATGTGTCTTCTACTTCTGGGAATATGGCAGTAGATGTCAAAAATAATTATTTATTACCAGAAACTCATCCTGTAAGTATATTATTTTTTATCATGTCACTGGTATAATTATGATCCACTTAGACTTTATTATTTACTAGCTTTTGCCCGCGGCTCCGCCCGCGTGAATGTGTTTTTCCGGGATAAAAGTCACTGTTTATATTTTACTGGGATGAAAAGTAGCCTATGTGCTAATCCCGTGTGCCATATTTCATCGAAATCCGTTCAGTAGTTTTTGCATGAAAAAAACATCCATACATCCAGACATTCTTACAAACTTTCGCCTTTATAATATAATAAGATTAGTAGGATAGGGCATTAAGCTTGCGACCCACCAAATTTTATAACGGCGGTACATTGGGTGATATCTGAGTGTACTAAATGGCACCTCTGCCTATGTCTAAAATGTATAGGTACTTAAATATATTATTATTGATTGATATTTACTTTTTACATTACATGTCAGCGAAATCAATATGAACCACTATTGAAACGTCAAGACTTGAAAGATTTCAATATATCAGTTAATGTGAAGACATCCAGTGAAATAAGTTTAAAGAAATAAAAGAAAGTATTGCAGCAGAAGATGAAGAGATAAAAGAAGAAAATTAATTACAAGTTATTTCTTATTAAAGTTGTTCATGATTATACAGTCTGAAATTGAAAATATTTTGCAGTGAAATTTTGCTAATATTGAGATTTTTTTTAAAAGTATATTCCAAGTAGCAAGCAAAGAAAAATTACATATAGTGATGACATAAAGACTTTTGCTTTAACATTACACTTTTAGTCGCCGAAAACATTTTTGTTTTATAAATTCAAAGATATATTTGCCGAAAGAGAGCACATTATGGTGATCTTTAGCAAACTTTAATTGTTTTGTTAGCTTCTTCACAGAAGTTTTAGAATATTAAAAATAAATTTAAGGACGAAACCTCACCCGCAGAATGTAGCGTTAATTTTTGATTCCATGGCTCTCAAACAAGAATTTATTTGGTATTGTAATTTGTAAAACATCCATGTGTTTATTACTTTTGCTATAAATATCTACACAACTTTGTTTACAGTCAGCTTACCTATGGAATTTCACACTAGATGTTGGATTGCAAATAATTCTGCAACCATGGATTACACAACTCATAGTAGAATATCTCTAAAACACAATATGTATTATTATGGATAATTACAGAAAAAAAGTTCGCAGAATACTCGCAAAAATTGTAAAATCACGCAAAATAGATATTCGTAATATTTCAAAATTACTTACTGAAAATTAGGTTATTAACTTCCTAAATGTGTATTATTTTTTATGTATGATTGTTTACTTTTATGAGTATGTTTTTTATTTATTTTTTATTATATTTAAATTCAACAATAACTGTAGTTTTCATTTTTAAATATCCCAATGTTTTTCTGTCTAACCTTACAGTCTCAATATACAATGAATATTCAATAATATTCAATATTCAATCTCAATATTCAATACCTCACATTGTATATAAGATATACAATGTGAGGCTGTGTGCCGAGCAAAAAAAAGCACGCGAGGCCCCGTGCGAAGCAAATAATTTTTTTTAACAGCTTTGTAAGTAAGGTGCCAAAAAACGGGCCCCCAAGGAGCTGCAAGATGCCCCTGTAACTGCGAGGCCCCAGGCGGTTGCCTGGTTCGCCCCACTCCTCCAAGGCCGCCACTGAATTCACCACCGCGTGGTGAGGTATTTTTTTTATGTAAGTGGAACTAGTAGTTCCGAACTACACATACCAAAAAAGTATGTAAATATGCCAATTTTGTTTGGAATAAACTTTCTAACTCAAATTATATTTTTTAAATATCAACTATTACTAGCCGCTGTAGTTGGTTTTCATAATTAATTTAAACCGCATTACTTTATAGAGATAAAAATAAATATTATGGTGCGATATCATATTATTACACACTCACACACTCACGCCTCTCATCCCCCGGGTAGACAGAGGCGCAATTAGTGCACCCACTTTTTGCCGTTATTCCGTTCCATGCTGTGATAGGGGGCGAGCCTATCGCCTTATCGTGTACAAATTCCAGACTCCGAGCTGATACTGAATGGAAAATAATCACTTTGCCCGACCCGACTAACCCGGGGATCGAACCCGAGATCTCAGCATTGCAGTCGTACCATAATACAACTACGCCACCGAGGCAGCCATATTATATCATATCATATTATTATGGACATTTAATTATGTTACGTCCTGGTTTTGAAAATAAACCTTTGTCACTCTAAAGAGAGAGACAGCAGACAGCTGTGACGTCACATTTTATTCTTCAGTTTGTTGAACGGAATGAAAAATCCATATGGGTATAACATTCTTGGTGTTATGCCTCCGACAGCGTTTGTGAACACTGTCAAATATTAGTCAAAACCAGGGAGTTTTGGCGGGAACGTGGAAGTGTCATGAGGTGCTCTTGTTTTAATTCATTATTTTGGTGATACTTAGTGTTATATTGCATAATTATGGTGGTATATTATCCAATATAGTTCTATTAAAGTGCTCAAATGAAGTGAATTGAAATAACTGCCAATCAAGTGTTTTTTCGTTGCCGCCAAAACTCCTTGATAAAGTCTTGGAAAGGTAGCCACTGCTTTACTACGACATAGTACGTAGGAAAAAAAAAGACAACCAAAAATTTCACTTAAGACGAGGCTGTATGGGCTTGAACCCTTTGCTTTCCCTATAAGAAAATTATTAATAAAAAAAAAAATTGTCAAAACCAAAATGAAAAATTCAAACAAAGTAAGGTTTTGGCGGGAACGTAGAAGTGTCATGAGGTGCTCTTGTTTTAATTCATTATTTTGGTGATACTTAGTGTTATATTGCATAATTATGGTGGTATATTATCCAATATAGTTCTATTAAAGTGCTCAAATGAAGTGAATTGAAATAACTGTGCCAATCAAGTGTTTTTTCGTTGCCGCCAAAACTCCTTGATAAAGTCTTGGTAAGGTAGCCACTGCTTTACTACGACATAGTACGTAGGAAAAAAAAAAAAAGTCAACCAAAAATATTACTTAAGACGAGGCTGTATGGGCTCGAACCCTTTGCCTTCCCTAAAGGGAAAATTATAAAAAAAAAAAAAAAAAAATCAAACAAAGTAAGAAAAGCGCGGGAACGTCGAAAAGAAAAGGCGCAATTTTTAAACTTATTTATTAAAAATAATTTTTATACGAGTAAAGTATAAATAATTGTACATATTTATATCTTGGTAGTTGAAGAAGAGATTTGTCCAAAATGGGGGGGACAAGAAAACGTAAGAAAAAAGATGAGTCAGGGCATGATGAGGCGGAGTTGGAGGCGTCGGATTCTTCGTCTCAAAAATCCGTGGATGCTGTGGATAAGTATAGAACTTTCCAAATACCCAATTATCACAGACTGTATGCAGAAAATACAGGTAATGTCGAATTTATTGTCTTCTTAGAAAGTATCGAAAACAATAAACCGCTGGGGGACAGAGATATGATGTCTCTGGCAAATAATCTGAAAAGGTATAATAAGGGCATAAAACAACTAGTGCGCATGAATAAGTATAAGGTGGGCGCTATTTTCGACAGTGCAACACTTGCAAATGCTGCATTATCAAATAAAAAATTTCTAGACATGAATAAGCTTAAAGCCAGTATACCGGCTGCCGCTACCGAGACTACAGGTGTTATACATCATGTTCCGATAGACCTATCCAACGAACAAATTTATACTGCATTAACAACAACAAAAAACATTATTTCTATACGTAGAATCATGAGGAGAATAAAAAATGTTGACAGCACCTTTACTTTACAACCCACTAAAACTATATGTATTACATTTTCCTGCCAAACTTTACCCGACAGTGTTGATCTTAATAGTTGGCGATTTGAGATCTCACCATACATACCTCCAGTCAAACAGTGTTTGCGTTGTCTCCGATATGGCCATTTAGCTAAATTTTGCAAGAACTCAGAAAAATGTTCAATCTGTACTGGCAGCCACAATTTTAAGAATTGCACTATTGCTCCAACTAATGCTTGTTGTATTCATTGTAAAGGAAACCATATTGCTATTTCATCAGAGTGCCCAGTAAAACAAGATAAAATTAAACAGAACAAAGAAAAGTTTATTAAAAGATCATTTGTGGATGTTGTCAATGAAAAATCATTCCCTTCACTAGGTGGCAGGAAAAAAAGTCCTAATGAACTATTTATATCACTTTTAGACTCTGATCACTTTTTGAAAGTACTAGTTGATTCAGTTATTAAAATTATTACCATGAGCAAAGCAAATGAAACTAGCATCTGTAGTAAAACTATCAAAGAATTTCTCATCCAAAACATACAAGACCAAAAAATCTCCTCTTAAATCTTTTTCTCTTTTATGGATTATATAAATATTGTACAATGGAATGCCCAGAGTTTAATGAGTAATCGACTTATTTTTACACATTTTCTTTATGAGAAAAGCATTCATATTGCCATTATATGCGAGACCTGGTTGAAGTCACATCATCATATTAGTTTTAAAAATTATGAGATGGTGAGATTAGACAGTGGCAACGATCATAACGGCGTTGCTATTTTAGTACACAAAAGCCTTAATTTTAAGAAATTAGACACTTTTAGCGATAATTCCATTCAAAATAGCGCAATTCGTTTGTATTATGGTAACAATAAGGAACTGACCATAGTATCTCTTTACAGTCCCAAACTATGTTCTCCATCTTTCTCTAAGCATAAATTGAACAACCTAATTCAAAGTCTACCTGAGCCCTTGCTTATTGCTGGAGACTTTAATGCCTTGCACCATAGCTGGGGTTGCATGACTTCTGATACTCGTGGATCTGAAGTATTAGAATGTATAGATGATAATTTGTTAGTTATTCTGAATGATGGTCAAATGACAACAGTAGGTTCACATAAATGGCGACAAAATGCACTTGATCTTACAATAGTTTCTCCTGATCTTGCAGTTTCCTGCGATTGGTCTGTGCACGATGACCCTCTAGGAAGCTATCACTTACCTGTAATAACAAAAGTTTTTGTTAGAAATGTTTCTGGTAACAAACAAACTTTATTACCCGATAGTAAGCAATATCCTCAACAACACAATTATCGTAAAATTAATTGGGATATGTTTAGAACCATTTCAGATAGTTTCCTGCATAATTTTCATTATAACAAAGAAAATCCTTTAAAATCATATGAAGAATTAATGAGTCTCTTGGATACAGCTATTCAGTTATCTATGTCAATTGGACTTCGTCCTAATTCTCAAAGTCACTCCAGCACTTATTTTAATAAAAATAGAAGACCTCTACCTTGGTGGAACGCCAGGTGTGCTTCTGCTGTTGAACAGGCCAAACATGCATATGTAAACTTTAGACGTGATTCAACTGAATCTAATTATTTACATTTCAAAAAGTTGCAAGCTATTAAAAAGTTGACCTTGAAGCAAGAAAGACAAAAAAGTTGGGAAAATCTTTGTGAAAGCTTTAATAGAACTACTCCTTTATCTAGAATATGGTACTACATGAAAATTTTTAAAAACGTAAATACAAGCTATAACTCCTGTAAGAGATTAGATTGGATTTTTGATTTTATTAGAAAATACACACCTTCCACCGTTGAGGCTGAATTAAATTTAAATAATAACTTCATAACTGCTTCGAGTTCTGGTTATCTTACAAATTCATTTACTTTTGCAGAATTGAATTCAGCCATTTCCTCTAGACGTGATACAGCCTTTGGCCTCGACGGAATTCCATATAAAGTACTTAAACATTTATCAAATACTTCAAAGCATGTTTTGTTAAATATTTATAATCTATTGTGGAATAATTCAATCATTCCTTCAAGTTGGAAAACAGATTGTTTAATACCAATTTTAAAGCCCAATAAAGAGAAAGAACTTGCTGATTCTTATAGGCCAATAGCTTTAACTTCATGCATGGGAAAAATATTTGAACAGTTGTTAAAACAAAGAATAGAATTTTTTGTAGAAAGCAATCATATTTTACCATCAAACCAGTTTGGATTC
The DNA here is from genome assembly GCA_949316025.1 of Lapara coniferarum. Classification (NCBI taxonomy): domain Eukaryota; kingdom Metazoa; phylum Arthropoda; class Insecta; order Lepidoptera; family Sphingidae; genus Lapara; species Lapara coniferarum. The sequence goes on from OX438929.1 coordinate 23,833,087, forward strand.
CGCAAAGGTCGTTCTTGTCGCGAAAGTATTTCTCATTTACATTTTGATGTTTTTAATGCATTCAAGAACAAAGAGGTTCTAATAGGTATTTTCTTTGACATAGTTGGAGCATTTAATAATGTCAATCATCACATATTAGCTTCTGAATTATTGACCATTGGTATTCCTGAAAAAATTGTGAAATGGATTTTTAACTTTTTACATGGTAGAGTAGTGTACGTCAAATTTCAAAATCAACTTATTGGACCTAGAGTGTCTTTCAAAGGTGTGTGTCAAGGAGGAATTTTAAGCCCTTTAATATTCATATTGTATATTTATAAACTTAATTTAATACTAGGTTCAGACGTTAGAAATTTACAATTTGCTGATGATCTTGTTATTTATACATCAGGGTCTAATGTAAATGTCATTGTTAATACTCTTAATGCAGCTTTGACGAATCTTCATATTTACTTTAAATATCTGAATCTTGATATTAATATTGACAAAACCAAAATGGTGGTATTTAACAAAACTCGTCCCTTTAAAATTAAATTATTTTATGACCAAAGAGAAATTCCACAAGTGTCTGAAGTTAAATTTTTAGGGGTAATTTTGACTAATAACCTGTCATGGAAAAAATATGTTGATTATATTATCGGAAGGGCAGGTAAGGCATTCAATATCTTAAAATCACTTGCAAGAACGTCTTGGGGTGCTGACCCAAAAATTTTGCTCATGTTGTATAAATCACTTGTCCGTAGTCACTTTGAATATGGTTTTTTGTGTTTCGCATCTAATGACAAACTTGTTCAGAAATTGGATGTTTTGCAAAATAAAAATCTGAGATTAATTACTGGTGCTATGAGGACGACCCCTATAAATTCATTGCAAGTAGAGTGCAATACTCCTCCTTTGTCATATAGATTTAAGTATCTAAAATATTGTTTTCTTCTCAAATTATTTTCTATGGCTAATAATTTATTATTGAGAAAATATAAACATTTTGATAGTCAATGTTCCTTTGTTTCAACCACTAATGTACCTTATGCACTTCATGATTTTTCATTTATGATTCAACTTGATCAAAAATATAAAATTCATAGACCTGACAACTGGGCTTGCTATACTGACAGTTTTGAAAGCAAATTTACTTCTATAGAGATAAATATAAATAACAATATGAAGTATAAAGAAGAGGTAAACAATGTTTTGGCTGAATATAATGAATATAGAAAAATATTTACTGATGGTTCCAAGTCGAGAAACGTATCGATGGCGTTCTATATTCCTCATCTGCGTTTAGGATTTGGTCGCAAACTCTCGTGTGAGTTGAGTATCTTTTCCGCTGAGGCTTTGGCAATATTATTTGCATTGCAATATATTGGTCAAGCAAATGATCAACGTTGGCTCGTTATTACGGACAGTATGAGTGTTTTATGTGCCTTACAAAGTAATAGTTTAGACTGTAAAATTAATTACATTATATACAACATCAAGAGTCGTTGGTTTCAATTGAAGAATCAAGGCAAAGAAGTACAATTCCTTTGGACACCTGCGCACGTGGGAGTAATCGGAAACGAGCAAGTTGATTTTTTAGCCAAGTCAATTGTTGACAGTGACAGCGGCGACAGTGTGAAAGCTGTAGATGAAGTTGCCATACCATTCTCGGACTTAAAGCTATTCGTAAGAGAGTCTATTCTTAATGAATGGAAAGAATATTGGTTGACTACAACAAAGATTAAAGGTGCCTATTACGCAGCAATCAATATTAATGTGGGAAAGTGTCCTTGGTTCTGTAGATCCAAATTCAACATGCAACGAAAATTTTATACTATATTAAATAGACTTCGATTTGGACATGGTCGTTTTAAAGCCCATCTTAACAGAATGCGCATTATTTCGTCCCCCATATGCACAGATTGCGATCAGAATGTTGAACAAACAATGAATCACATAATATTTGAATGCTCTGCTTTCAACATACAAAGAATTATACTTATTGATAAATTAATTAACATCTACGGCAAATCTGAGCTTGTCCCGCGCTCTATGCAAGAAATACTTAAAAGACTAGAGACATACAAAGCTATTTATGATTACATATGCCATACGGTAATGAATATTTAGGGAAAAATAAAGATATAATAGATAGCAGTCTAATGACTTGACTTCGCTCAAAACTAAAAATGAAGAAAACATAATGAAGACTTGGCTTTGGCCTAAATATAAGACTACAAATATGGAAATAATATAATGAAGACTTGGCTTAGGCCTAAATATAAGACTAAAAATATGGAAATAATATTATGAAGACTTGGCTTAGGCCTTAATGCACGGAATTTCAAATATGAATATTACTTATGACGAGGCTGTATGGGCTTGAGCCCTTTGCCTTCCCAAAACAAAGGGAAAATTAAAAAAAAAAAAAAAAATCAAACAAAGTAACATCTTGTTTCCATGTTTTCAGTTCTTCAATGACTTAAATAAAGATGGCAGATATTTCCTCAGTACGGGTTTTTTGTTTCTTTTAAATTTTTTTTCCTCTTTATAATATTTTAGATAAAACCTCACGTGGAACCTAATTTATAAAATTGAATAAAAACGCAATAAGTCTTGCATATTTTTCCTTATTACGATAAACAGGTTTTTATATGTGGTTAGAGACCGGTATTATGCTTCGAATGTTGCAAGTTTAAGCTTGAAACTATATCCCTAATGGGGTAAGCAGAGATGGTAGAGTCATGTCTAGTGTCTTTTTCAAATCTATACATCCTACTAAACGTGAAAGTTTGTGAGAATGTAGGGATGTATGTTTGTTACTCTTTCACGCAAAAACTACTGAACGGATTTCGATGAAATTTGGCACACGGGTAGATCATGTCCTGGATTAACACATAGGCTACTTTTTATCCAGGAAAAACTCATTCACAAGGGGGTAGCCGCAGGCAAAATCTAGTATAGAATAATGTAAAAATCTAATAGAAAATACCTTATTGGAAATATTGTTAGTTAGATATATGTTTACATTTTATTTGTTACTAGTAGTGTTCGCGGCTCCGCCCGCGTGAAAAAGTTTTTCCGGAATAAAAATATTTTCCCGGGATAAAAGTAGCCTATAGCACTCAGGAGTAAAGTAGCTTCCTATTAGTGAAAGAATTTTCAAAATCGGTTCAGTAGTTCCTGAGATTAATGCGTTCAAACAAACAAACAAACAAACAAATAAACAAACAAACAAACTCTTCAGCTTTATAAATATTAGTATAGATTATATTGATGTCACGCGTATAGTAGACATATGCATTTCATGATGCACTTTGTTTGTAGCTGCGCGTTCGGAAGCTAAAGTGCAAACTCCATTACAATAAAAGAGATTTATGATAATTTTGGAAGTATAGTCAGCCACATAAATATCTGAACAGTTAAAACTTCAAATCGCCTTTACACTATTGTGTTCGTTACAAATTTCATTTTCTCTTCACGAAAACAATATACGACTGCATCGGTGGCGTAGTTGTATTACAGTACGACTGCAAAGCTGAGGTCTCGGGTTCGATCCCCGGATCGGGCAAAGTGATATTGTGTTTTTCTATTCAGTATCAGCCCGGAGTCTGGAATTTGTGCCCGATATGGCGATAGGCTCGCCACCTACCACATCAAGGGACGGAATGACGGCGAAAAGTGGGTGCACTAGTTGCGCCTCTGCCGACCTCTTCGGGGATAACAGGTGTGAGTGTATATGTATGCATGTATATGAAAACAATATAAAAGATATTTACTTTACTTCACACAAAGAAAAAAAATGTTTTAATTGAACATAACGCGTAGAAGCAATTTGAAATTTTGAATTTGTTCAGCTATTTATGTGGGTGACTGTACAAGATGAATGATTGCTAAATAATATATCGTCGATGAAGTACCAATACCTCCTAACTGACAATTTAGTCCAAAATTACTTTTTTATTACAATAGGCATAAAACTCATATTCGCGTGGATTGAATTAACTTCGATCCGAAATTTCTTTACCAGTAAGCTTCTTGAGCTATGTGAATACATCTACTTAGTGACAGAATTCATTCGTTCGTATGTATTTAACAGTTTTTTTTTCTGGTGTAAAATTAGATTCTCAACACCAATTAAATACCTCCAAGTATTGGTACTTCATCGACGATATGTACAGAGGCGCACTAAGGTGAAGCTAAGGTGGGTATAACCCATACCTGTTGACACGAGCTTGTACATTATGTTCGCTTTAGGAAAACATCATAATAAACATGGGCGTAGATAGATTGGTTGGGCAAGGATGGTCAATGCCCACTCTAGAATTTTTTTTTGCCTTGCCCTAAAAATGGCCTCGCGCATACAGGAGCCTCGCGTGGTGCACGTCTTACGTGCAAGCAGTGAATATAAATATAATAATAAACCTTCTATTAGCTCCAGCCAGCTGCCCCCTCTACAGAGAATCAGTATCTATATAAAATCTACATATCTGAGAATTTTACATAGGAATTTAAAGATATGAAGTCTGACAATATGTACTTCAGCGTGGTGGACTAAGTTAAATCCAGTGGGAAAGGAGTTCTGTACTTAGTAGGACAGTACGTTAATATGTAATAAATCCTTTGTACCTATAGTATTGTTAACTGTGTACCATTATATACATTGCGTTTTATGTATTTGTAGTAAAATTACCGGTTTTAAATAGGTAATATTGCCGGTCATCAAGTGCTACATATCTTGCTGGTCGGCATTTTCCTTTGACCATACTTCACTTAACCATACCAGCCCTGTATTATATACTGCCCAATGCTGAACACGGGCCTCCTGAACTGAGAGGGTTAAGGCCTTAGTCCACCACGCTGGCCTAGTGCGGGCAGACTTCACATACCATCGAAATTCCGAGAACTTCTCAGGTATGCAGGTTTCCTCACGATGTTTTCCTTCACCGTTAAAGCGAGCTATAATTCACAAAGAATACACACATATTTTTTTATAAAAGTCAAGGTGTGTGCCCTTGGGTTTTGAACCTGCGGACACTCATCTCGGCAGTCCGTTCCACTCCCTACTAGGCTATTTCATCACTTAAGATGCAATGAAATTACTTTGCCGTGCACAAAAAACAAACGGGCTGGTGTTATTATTTTAATAGCCAGTGTCAGTGTTTAGTTTCACGCAAATGACCCCCAGGGATCTCTTAAGCCCTCGCGTGCCGGGAGCGTGGATCCACGCTCAAAAAAAGTGTTCAAACTCTGCCGGGAGCGTGGATCCACGCTCGGGCCGATTTCTGCAAAATGTATGAAAACTGAACATCTACAGGTGGTTTCTTTTTAGCTTATTTTTTGTTTCCATTGGATGCAAATCTTAATCATATATGAGAATTGAGAAAAGTGGCCGCCATTTTGAACTTCTTTGTTTTGAGGCCGATTGACCTCAAAATCGATACCTGGACATGGATTTAAGTACAAAAGACGGCTCCAATGTTAGAATTGAAAAAAGTGGCCGCCATTTTGAATTTCTTTGTTTTAAGGCCAATCGACCTCAAAATCGATATCTGGGCAGGCCTTTAGGTACAGAAGATGGTTCCAATGTTAGAATTGAAAAAAGTGGCCGCCATTTTGATTTTCTTTGTTTTAAGACCAATCGACCTCAAAATCGATATCTGGGCAAAGCTGTATGTATAAAAGACGGATCCAATGTTAGAATTGAAAAAAGTGACCGCCATTTTGAATTTCTTTGTTTTAAGACCAATCGACCTCAAAATCGATATCTGGGCAAGGCTGTATGTATAAAAGACGGATCCAATGTTAGAATTGAAAAAAGTGGCCACCATTTTGAATTTCTTTGTTTTAAGACCAATCGACCTCAAAATCGATATCTGGGCAGGCCTTTAGGTACAGAAGATGGTTCCAATGTTACTTCATCACCATCATCTATCATTTTTATAAGTATCTAATTTTGATGTGATTGCGTATTTAAATTGTTAAATTAGTAAAATTACAACCTCGATTTATTCTGTTTGGCTAAAGACAAACCCAAATATCTATCTTAAATCCCATTAGTCTTAAAACCAAATTAGAATTGAATAGAATTGAAAAAGTGGTCGCCATTTTGAATTTCTTCGTTTTAAGGCCAATTGACCTCAAAATCGATACTGGGCATGGCATTGATAGTAAAAGTCATAATTATTTAATGCTAGACTTATGAAAAGTGGTCGCCATTTTGAACTTCTTTGTTTTAAGACTGATTGTATTTAAGATAGATATTTATTTATTTTTTTCCGCGGTGGCCATCTTCGGCGCATTAGGGACGGCTGCGGGTTTCCTCCAACTCACGTCTAAGTTGTCGTCCGCAACCGCCCCGGCGCGTACCGCTGCTGCGGTCCGTCTCCTGTTGTTGCGGGGGCTCAGAAGCCCCCGTACACCGAAGGACGCCCTTGGCGTCCGAGGCAGCGTGAGGCACGCTGCCGTCCATCACGGGGGTCACAGAAGTTGGCTAGACTAATAGGCGGACGGCCCCTCCCGCCCACCCGTGACCCCCGGAGGCCCCTATTAGTCGCCTTTTACGACAGGCAGGGGATACCATGGTGGAATTCTCCAACGCCTCCAATCCACAGGGCGGGAGATGTCGGTCAGTCATCCACCCGACGCGTCCTACGTCTCGTCTGGCGGCGGGAGGGATCACCACTGCGCTGGCGATCCCTCTCGGCACTCTCCTTCCGCGAGAGGAAAGATAGATATTTGGGATTGTCTTTAGGCAAATAGAATAACTCGAGGTTGGATTTTTAAGAACTGCATTCCATGTTAAATGTTCTTGTTTTAAGGGCTATTTGGTTTTAAAATCTAAATCCGCTGGACATGGCCACAAACTATAGTAGGTTTTAATTATAGATTTTTTAAATATTATGGCCACCATCAATGCTTATTCAATTCTCTTCAATAACGCAGCTTTGTTATGTCGCAAAATTAAGAATTGAAGAAGAAAAAAGTGTCCCGTGGCAGCAAACAGCAAATAAAGTAAATTCTTCTGTGAAAGCATCAAAATCGGTTAAAAATCAGGGAGTCGTTAACAATTCAACGATTGCTATAAGAATAATTAGCCGCGTAGTAGAAATTATCTTATTATATTTTTCTTTATTTACCCCCCATCACCAGACTTAAAAGGCTACTCAGGTTGATTACCTTATTCATTTTTAAAAGTATCTAATTTTGATGTGATTGCGTATTTAAATTGTTAAATTAGTAAAATTACAACCTCGATTTATTCTGTTTGGCTAAAGACAAGCTCAAATATCTATCTTAAATCCCATTAGTGTTAAAACAAAACGATGGCATGTCCAAGTATCGATTTTGAGGTCGATTGGTCTTAAAACAAAGAAATTCAAAATGGCGGCCACTTTTTCAATTCTAACATTGGATCCGTCTTTTGTACCTACAGTCCTGCCCAGATATCGATTTTGAGGTCGATTGGTCTTAAAACAAAGAAATTCAAAATGGCGGCCACTTTTTCAATTCTAACATTGGATCCGTCTTTTGTACCTACAGTCCTGCCCAGATATCGATTTTGAGGTCGATTGGCCTTAAAACGAAGAAATTCAAAATGGCAGCCACTTTTTTCAATTCTAACATTGGATCCGTCTTTTGTACATACAGCCTTGCCCAGATATCGATTTTGAGGTCGATTGGCCTTAAAACAAAGAAATTCAAAATGGCGGCCACTTTTTTCAATTCTAACATTGGATCCGTCTTCTGTACCTAAAGGCTTGCCCAGATATCGATTTTGAGGTCGATTGGCCTTAAAACAAAAAAATTCAAAATGGCGGCCACTTTTTTCAATTCTAACATTGGATCCGTCTTTTGCACATACAGCCTTGCCCAGATATCGATTTTGAGGTCGATTGGCCTAATAACAAAGAAATTCAAAATGGCGACCACTTTTTCAATTCTAACATTGGATCTGCCCTTTGTACGTAAAGCCATGCCCAGATATCGATTTTGAGGTCGATTGGTCTTAAAACAAAGAAATTCAAAATGGCGGCCACTTTTTCAATTCTAACATTGGATCCGTCTTTTGTACCTACAGTCCTGCCCAGATATCGATTTTGAGGTCGATTGGCCTTAAAACGAAGAAATTCAAAATGGCAGCCACTTTTTTCAATTCTAACATTGGATCCGTCTTTTGTACATACAGCCTTGCCCAGATATCGATTTTGAGGTCGATTGGCCTTAAAACAAAGAAATTCAAAATGGCGGCCACTTTTTTCAATTCTAACATTGGATCCGTCTTCTGTACCTAAAGGCTTGCCCAGATATCGATTTTGAGGTCGATTGGCCTTAAAACAAAAAAATTCAAAATGGCGGCCACTTTTTTCAATTCTAACATTGGATCCGTCTTTTGCACATACAGCCTTGCCCAGATATCGATTTTGAGGTCGATTGGCCTAATAACAAAGAAATTCAAAATGGCGGCCACTTTTTTCAATTCTAACATTGGATCCGTCTTCTGTACCTAAAGGTTTGCCCAGATATCGATTTTGAGGTCGATTGGCCTTAAAACAAAGAAATTCAAAATGGCGGCCACTTTTTTCAATTCTAACATTGAATCCGTCTTCTGTACCTAAAGGCCTACCCAGATATTGATTTTGAGGTCGATTGGCCTTAAAACAAAGAAATTCAAAATGGCGGCCACTTTTTTCAATTCTAACATTGGATCCGTCTTCTGTACCTAAAGGCTTGCCCAGATATCGATTTTGAGGTCGATTGGCCTTAAAACAAAGAAATTCAAAATGGCGGCCACTTTTTTCAATTCTAACATTGGATCCGTCTTCTGTACCTAAAGGCCTGCCCAGATATCGATTTTGAGGTCGATTGGCCTTAAAACAAAGAAATTCAAAATGGCGGCCACTTTTTTCAATTCTAACATTGGATCCGTCTTCTGTACCTAAAGGCTTGCCCAGATATCGATTTTGAGGTCGATTGGCCTTAAAACAAAGAAATTCAAAATGGCGGCCACTTTTTTCTATTCTAACATTGGATCCGTCTTCTGTACCTAAAGGTTTGCCCAGATATCGATTTTGAGGTCGATTGGCCTTAAAACAAAGAAATTCAAAATGGCGGCCACTTTTTCAATTCTAACATTGGATCCGTCTTCTGTACCTAAAGGCCTGCCCAGATATCGATTTTGAGGTCGATTGGCCTTAAAACAAAGAAATTCAAAATGGCGGCCGCTTTTTTCAATTCTAACATTGGATCCATCTTCTGTACCTAAAGGCCTGCCCAGATATCGATTTTGAGGTCGATTGGCCTTAAAACAAAGAAATTCAAAATGGTGGCCACTTTTTTCAATTCTAACATTGGATCCGTTTTCTGTACCTAAAGGCCTGCCCAGATATCGATTTTGAGGTCGATTGGCCTTAAAACAAAGAAATTCAAAATGGCGGCCACTTTTTTCAATTCTAACATGGGATCCGTCTTTTGTACATACAGCCTTGCCCAGATATCGATTTTGAGGTCGATTGGCCTTAAAACAAAGAAATTCAAAATGGCGGCCACTTTTTTCAATTCTAACATTGGATCCGTCTTCTGTACCTAAAGGCCTGCCCAGATATCGATTTTGAGGCCGATTGGCCTTAAAACAAAGAAATTCAAAATGGCGGCCACTTTTTTCAACTCTAACATTGGATCCGTATTTTGTACCTACAGGCCTGCCCAGATATCGATTTTGAAGTCAATTGGCCTTAAAACGAAGAAATTCAAAATGGCGGCCGTCTATGCCAAATCTCACAATGTTTCTAAATATTTTAGTGACCATTGATCCATAATAAATAAGTAAATAAATAATTTCAAAATTCGTACTAAAAGAATTTTATGGTGTATAAATTGGAACATCCTTTACACCTAAAATCCGATTTTTTCAAATGTATGGGCGGCACGCAAGCGTTTTTTACGCAAACTGAGCCCGGCATTCCAGGGGTTAATGCGCCTCTGATGCATTTGAGATACAAATGTAGTTTAGATTGACTTTAATAACGTTACATAATGCAACTCAGATGCCGTGGGAAGACGCTCAATTGATTTTGTCACGCGTCTTGCTTAGAATCACGATAGATTTAAAGACACACAGACACACACACACTTTCGCCTGTTATCCCCGAAGGGGTAGACATAGGCGCAACTAGTGCACCCACTTTTCGCCGTTATTCCGTCCCATGATGTGATAGGGGGCGAGCCTATCGCCATATCGGGCACAAATTCCAGACTCCGGGCTGATACTGAATAGAAAAACTCAATATCACTTTGCCCGACCCGGGAATCGAACCCGAGACCTCAGCTTTGCAGTCGTACTGTAATACAACTACGCCACCGAGGCAGTTATGATGAAGGGGCAGATTTAAAGACGTGATTGTTATAAAAGCTTTGTGAACATAAATAACATAAAAAAGCCTTTATTTCTACTTCATCAAATGTCTGAATGCTATAAAGTTATATAGATATTTATATTATATAAAAAAAAACCTTGTATGTATAAGTATACCTATATACAAAGGTTTTTTTTCTATTATTAATTTGTAGTAGTCGCCTCTATGGCGTGGGCTTCCCTTAGTTTTCTGTAGACTTCTCTCACGCATGCCTTTTGCATCCAGTTGGGTCCACATCTATGTTCAAAGAAAACCTTAGTTTCGGTCTTCCTTTTTTCCATTTGCTTTCATGTGGTATCCATTTAACATATGTGTGATAAATATTGAGTACGCAAAGATATACAAGGTCATTTTAACCATTTACATAAATTAACTGCGTCAAATTATAGATGCGACAAAATATGCGTAGATGTAAATAAAATTTTAATCCTACTAATATTATAAAGGCGAAAGTTTGTAAGAATGTATGGATGTTTGGATGTATGGATGTTTGTTCCTCTTTCACGAAAACACTACTGAACGGATTTCGATGAAATTTGCCACACGGGTAGATCATGTCATGGATTAACACATAGGTTACTTTTTATCCCGGGAAAATAAAAACCGGGACTTTTATCCCGGAAAAACTTTTTAATGCGGGCGGAGCCGCGGGCAAAAGCTAGTTTTGGAATAAAATTACTACAAGGAAGTCTTTTGTATAGCAATATTATAAATATTTTATATAACAATAATTTGCTCGATGCATCGCTCGCGTGAATGAGTTTTTCATAAATGTAAAGGATAAAAAGTACCCTATGTTACTCCCTTATAATGTAGCTTTATATAGGAGGAAGAATTTTTAAAGTTCAATCGTTACAAACATACAATCAAATACATTTTTTTCTTATTTACACTATTCTTAATTCAAAGGAGAATGCCCAAATCTGGGCCCACTCTTTAAAGGCAGCGTATGGTCTTGTGAAATGAATCATAATTAACGAAATATTTTTAGAAATTACTTGTATTTATTTGAAAAAAATCCTTTTCGCGGTTTATTTTTCAATATAACAAGACGATTTTATTTCCGTATCCGTCATTTTTATTGACGACGCCATTCCCGTTGAAAATATTATTCACTTCGAGAATTGGATTAATTCTGTAAGGTATTCATAATAATTCATTAAATATTATTAGAAATTACTTATATGTGTTTGATACAAATCCTTTTCTGGATATTATTTTTCAATTTGTTTAGACGATATTTGATTCTTGTTAATTGAAACACTTTTCTTTGAGTGAAGTAAAAAATAAAATTGGTAAGAACACAAGTGCTAGGAATTTGAAGTCTTGAACCTTTTGAGATGCTTATATGGCTGACTGTACTACTTGATGGTTACATATAGACATTTATCACATACTATTTCCCGTCTGTCAACTTGAACACTAACAAAAGAAAGTTGAAATTGCGTGAACGTCTCCCGAGATATGACGAAACAGTAGATCAAGTAGACGTCTGTATGTACCTACTAGACTACGGTTGCCACTTCCTGAAGCAGACACTGCGATATCAAAACATTCGGCGGTTAAGCCCGTGCTTTATTATGGCCGGCATAATAATTCCAAACTTGGCTACGAATAAAGCACGGTACCCTATGTTACCGGACTCATTTTTATTTTTTACTTTTATCAAATATTTACGTCATATTAATTTTAACCTGGAAAGAATGATAAAAATCGAGTAAAAAGTCGACAAGTTATTATCAGCTCGGAGTCTGGAATTTGTGCCCGATATGGCGATAGGCTCGCCCCCTATCACATCATGGGACGGAATAACGGCGAAAAGTAGGTGCACTAGTTGCGCCTCTGCCTACCCCTTCGGTGATAACAGGCGTGAGTGTATATGTATGTATGTATGTATGTATGTATGTATGTAAGTTATCACCTCTTCATTTTCGGTAGAAAGGGATAAGTGCCAACAAACAGAACAGACGCGCAATATTCACATATGACGCAGGCGCGGTCGCAGCCTGAAATTTTGGAGGGTCACTAATAATAAAATCGCGGTTAGGGGCAGAAAATTCCTTTTTTGTTTTGTAAATTTTTCAATTTAACGTGTGCGATTTGGGGGTGCGGGGTTCATGTCCCCTGACTTCCCCTTCGGACGGCGCCTGATATGACGTCATCGAGAATTACAACGCGTGCGAAAGAAAGAGATGGAGCTATATCCCTATACGCGCTTTTTACTGCACATGGCAATATTTGAAATAAGAATTATTGCCTCATTTCTTAACCAATTTTAATACAGTTTTCATTGAAATGTGCTAGAAGCAGATCCCCCATTCGCGGGACTGACTTGATTAAAACGGCAACACAGTCCTCCATGACTAGGGTTGCCAGGCGTCCGGAGTAAGCCGGACATAGTTAGGCTTTTTGAATGCGTGTCCGGCCAAATTATGGCTTGTCCGGCTTTTGCTAGGCTTTTTACATTTGACCAGTGACTTATAAGGAGGGTGCAAAATGCGTACAATAGAACGGCCATGGAAATATGTTTGGGAAATAAAAAATCGTATTCAAAAGTCCTTAATAATTTAGGGTATCCGGCCTTTTTATTACCCAAATGTCCGGGCAAACTGGCTGGTCTGTTCGGCTATTAGGTTTGACCTGACAACCCTATCCATGACAGAGTGTACACCATAGACCTTAATCTATGGTCTCCACGCAGCGCTACTAACCGACAAAAATGGAGAAGCATTAGTAGACCTACGAACATCGCCGAGAAGACTGACAACGCTGACATCTTTCCATGTATTAAAAGAAAAGAAAGAAAGAAAGAAAGAAAATGTTTATTGTCATATCTGGTGCATGCAATACATATTACCATCGCGACAACCACGACCACTCTTCCAAGAGTATCCGACTGAGAAGAAAAGCAATGTGTTAGCGTTTTGAACCCGTAGCATTCGTCTTCAATCCCTTCAACGACCGAGCAATCGCAGTTTCAAAAGTTCCTAATTCGCTCGAACGTTAATAAATGTCACTTATGTAACAACCGACCGTGAGAAATATTGTTATATTCAAAGGACTTTCAAAATACTTTCGTTCATTATGAAAGGCCTTTTTACTTTTGTCTAGGTTGTGTGAGGAATTCTTTGAGACAAAGTTCATAATAAAAAAACCGGCTAAGTGCGAGTCGGACTTACGCACCGAGGGTCCCGTAAAATTTACAGTTTCCGCATTTTTCCTTTATCTGTGCTATAAGACGTTGCTTCGTACCAAATTTGAAGATTCTGAGTTGGCGGGAAGTACCTTGTAAGTTTTGATTCCCTTGTGCGTTTCGAAAGTCTGCGGAAATTTGCGGCATAAACAACTGTATCTTTTGATTGCGTTGGCTTAGAAGTTTGATTTTTTCACAGCTTCAAGGGACAGTAGAGCTGAGTACTTGATTAAATTTCAGCTTAATACCTCCACGCGTGTCTGAGAAAAAGGGTCTTGACAGACGGACGGACAACTAAGTCATGTTATAAGGGTTCCGCTTTTCCTTTCGAGGTACGGAACCCTAAAAAGATCTAAATCAAATAAATTGAGGCAAAGGTACATGTTCCAGTACACCTGTAAAGATGGCAACCCTATATGCTCTATTTGAGAAAGTGTTACCATTAGGTTTTTGTCTTCTCTTATGTTGTATAGCGTGTAATCTCTGATGTAATGGTGATTACATGATCGTTTCATGGTTTAAAGTATTGCATTGTGACACCTTTTATCCCAAAGGGTTAGGCAGAACCTAGTGCATTTTTAACACGTTTTATTAGCTTCAGACGTATGTATGTATGTAACGGAAACTTTGAACACGATTTTGACCCCCTTCAAAACGTCTGATTAAATCGAAATTTAGCATACTTATCAAGGACCGATGACAATTCAATATTTTAAACTAAAAACACGCTTTCTTAAAAAGCACCTCACGCTTTTTTTTACAATAAAATGCATTTTTTTCTTGTTTACACTATTCTTAATTCAAATTTATTTTCTATTTTTAGTTGGATTTTCTATGAAGCTTGTTATTTAGTTTTATTAACTATTAAATTTTAAATGCGTATTCCATGGTCCAAAAGGAGCAACCTTTTGCATCATGGAATATGCATCCAAACGCTTACTGCTATTTACGAGTTATAATATCCTTACATCCTTATACATTAAAATAACTGAGTTCTGAGGTAACAAACAACAATGAATTGGTAATCCTCCTTTTTTGAAGTCGGTATATAAAACAAAGTCTCCGCGACGCGTCGGTTTATCTGAACGCGATAAGTTTAAAACCTATCGAATGGATTTTCATACGGTTTTTACACCAATGGACGGAGGGATTCAAGGGAAAGGTTTATGGGCACAATTCATTAATGTTATGTACGAAACAATTTAGGCATATATGCTCTGCTACTCGTGCGTGCCCGTATGGAGCTTAGGTCGCTAGTTCAAGAGAAATTAAGTTAATTATAGTTTAGCTAAAAATATAATATTTACTATGCGTTCTTAACCCCGCTTATACCGGGTGGAAGGGAAACGCTCTCGGAAACGAATACAGGTGATAGTATTGGTGATTCCTGACATGATGGCACTAAAAAAATCGCGATCACATTGTTACAATTTTAGTAGGATTTTCTCAAATTTTTTTACAGTTTCACGTATGGATAGATAAATCTAACTATTATTCTTAAAACATAGTAAAAAAGGTCAATATTTCAAAAAAATCGTAATGAAACACATACATTAGCTGACGGGTCAACGACCGCGTGGCTGGCGCAGCGCGGCGGCCGCCGCCTTGTCGGCGTTTGCGTCCTCGCCGTCGAGGACGTCGCCTCGCCCCCCCGACCCCCCTAGCAGTTCCGGCCCGCTTGCCGATGACAACACAATCTAATAGGATTAAGCCTAAAAACCAATCTTTCCCTAATCGTTGATGTCTCATCCTCTCTCAGTGGCCGTCCTGAGCCGAGGTTCGTAACGCGTTAGTGGGTTGCCTTCAGCATGGTCACTTAATTCAAAGGGTTGAGAACGCCTTCTGCGTTCACCCTAAAGACCGGTGTGGCCAGAAAAGCCGAATCGCGTCAGGCTACTGGCAAAAAAAAACATAGATATAATATACGATTGCAGCATTCGCGAGTCATCTGCTGTTAGTTATTGAAGAGTTCCATTGTGTATCTCCGAAGATCTTCATCAGATCTTCATAAATTATATACTTAAACCTTTCCTGAAATATATACATTTCAATATCGAAAACCACATCCAAATCGGATCAGTACTTTTTGAGAAACTTGCGAACCTCCTTTTTGAAGTCGGTTAATAAACGATAATCAATGAACGATTCCAAATTTGAATTGCTTTATTCGATCTATCACGAAAATGGACCAATAAGAATAATTTTTTTGACATGCTTGTAAATTACTTACTTTGATTGATTTGTTTGCGAATCGGATCGAAAATTAGGATTAGAATGTTTTATTGAAAGAGGCCGATAACTAATCATTTCGATTTGATTTTTAGGGTTCCCAACCCCAAAAGGAACAAAAGGAACGTTCATATGGTCACTTTGTTGTCCGTCTGTCTGTGTACCCTTGTTCTCACAAACGCGCAGAGATATCAACTTGAAATTTATATCTAACACTCGGTTCTATGGTCTCTTTCAGCTGTGAAAAAATCAAAATTGTAAGTCAACACGATCAACAGATATGATCGTTTATGTCGCAACACTTGCGTTTTTTTAACCGACTTCAAAAAAGGAGGTTCTGTATTCGATCCGTATGTGTGTATGTAAATTTGTATGGCCGCGAGTTTCCCATAAACTACTGATCCGATTTGGACGTGGTTTTCGATATTCAAATGTATATTTTTCAGGGAAGGTTTTAGTATATAATTTATGTAAACCGATTTCAAAACCACTACTAATAAAAAAATATTTAAAATTTGTATTCGCTTAGTATATATGTATATTTGGAGTCATTGCCTAATTTAAATTGAACAATGTTTTCGTATATTTGTTTGTGTATTTCCTTAGCTTAGCTGGCAATTTAAATTAGGCATCGACTTCAAATATACGTATACACTAAGCGAATACAAATTTGAATTATTTTTTGACTGCAATGCTGAGGTCTCGGGTTCGATTCCCGGGTCGGGCAAAGTGATATTGAGTTTTTCTATTCAATATCAGCTCGGGGTCTGGAATTTGTGCCCGACATGGCGATAGGCTTGCCCCCTATCACATTATGGGACGGAATAACGGCGTAAAGTGGGTGCACTAGTTGCGCCTCTGCCTACCCCTTCGGGGATAATAGGCGTGAGTGAGTGTGTGTGTGTTTTGGATTTGTAGTGGTTTTGAAGTCGGTTTATTTTTTGTTAATTTTCAACCCCGTGGGGCCTGTTCCAGTGGCTAACTAATACGAGGCAGGTATTTTTGAGAGGCTTTTTTACCTGATCGTGGAAGGAGGGTTGTATTTTAATTTGTGCCCCTAGCAAGGCCCTTTGGTTGCTTAGTTCGCCACACCTTAAGCCGTCACTGCCTCTTCAAACCATTTTGCCGATGCAATTCCTATTTTTAACCGACTTCAAAAAAAGTGGTTCTGTATTCGATCCGTATGTATGTATGTAAATTCGTATGTCCGCGAGTTCCTCAAAAACTACAGATCCGATTTGGATGGGGTTATTAAGAGCAAGATTAACTGATGCATTTGCTAACAGAATTTTAGTTTCTTGAGAACCGGCTAACGACCAAATGAACTTAGGGACAAGCCTACTTTATATTAAATCACTAGCTTTTGCCCACGGCTTCGCCCGCGTTAATAAGATTTTCCGGGCTAAAAGTACATAAAAACCTTCCCGTTGAATCATTCTATCCAACACATTTATTTGGATAAAGATTAATATTATGACGTTGATACAACTCTTAAAAAATAATGCATTAATTTCGACCAAATTTGATTACCATAAAAACGGTTCTAGTGAGTTAATCTTAAAAGATAGAAATATACTGTCGCGGACATTTTTTTAGATAATTTTAAGAGGAATAATTCTTTCATACATATATTTTTGGTATCTTGAACCGTTTTCGCAGCGCACGCAATGGAAGCCCTCAAGGATAAATAATTTTCCCCTTTTATTTCACATTTTCCATTATTTCTTCGCTCCTAATAGTTGCATCGTGATGTTATATAGCCTAAAGCCTTCCTCGATAAACGGTCTATTCAACACAAAAAAATTTTTCAAATCGAACCAGTAGTTCCTGAGATTAGCGCGTTCAAACAAACAAACAAACAAACTCTTCAGCTTTATAATATTAGTATAGATAAGCCAACGCTTTTATGATATTTTTATTACTTCATTATAGTCCATTCAAATGTCTAATTAAAAGGGACAAGCAAGAAAAGTAATAAGTTACAATTAAAAGATATATAAAAGATCTCAACGTCTTGCCTTTGCTTTTGTAGTTCTTTTGTAAAGAATCTTAAAAACATTTACAACAAGCAATAAAAAACTTTACGCCTTTTTGCCTAAATAGGTAGGTGGAGTGACAAAACTCACATCCATAATATTTTGCAGAGCATTTGTCATATTATAATAGAGATCTTAAAATTCCTAATTCTAAATGTATGCAATGAAAAATCATATAAAAACCCATATTCGGAATTCAAATCGTAACAGCAAACTAACCACAAAGTCAGGTTCGGAATTTGAAACAAATATCACGAATAGTAAAGAAACTACACATTGTTTGATTCACTTTCACTGCCAAATGACGTCACGTGATGAGGCAGCGTAACCGCATTATGCAATCCGGAATAGTCTTAGCACGTTGTCATGTCAATTCAATGCCGGTCAGGCATTGCATTGTTACGAATTGGAATTTTATTGATGTTTTTAGAAGTAAAACTTCTTTAGGCGCGACTAGGGTGTAACTCAGGGGGCTTAGGATGTGAAAAAAAAGATGCGTCTTCGCTTCGTTTTATTGTGATTGGTTGAGAGACTGACGTATCGGTCTCTCGATCAATCGCAAATATTTTTTCTGACTGAAGTAACGCTTTCTATATTCAAAAATAATAATTTGGATTTAGTCGTTCCTACCTACGCGTAAGGTTCTAATAAAAAAAAAAAAGAAAACAAATGTCTGCTGTCAAACTCGCGATTGATGACCGGTTAACAAATGAAAATATTTATAAAATGAGAAAGTGATATTAATGTATTTTAAATCTATACTAATATTATAAAGCTGTAGAGTTTGTTTGTTTGTTTGAACGCGCTAATCTCAGGAACTAATGAACCGATTTTGAAAATCCTTTCACTAATAGGAAGCTACTTTACTCCTGAGTGCTAAAGGCTACTTTTTATCCCAGGAAAACTTGATCACGCGGGCGGAGCCGCGAGCAATAGATAGATAGATACTAGTAGAATATAAAATGAAATAGTGAATATTAAATGAAATGGCGGAGTCCCAGGAACATTTTACTCATTTATCAATAAATATTAAATAATAATAAAAGAAAAAATCAAGTTAACATTTAATCATTTCAGTGATATATGCCGTCAACGCCAAAGAAGTTTTACTTCAATCGAGCGTAAAGGTTACAATACAAGGACACACTTTTTTTTGCATAAAAACTTTCTGCAATGTTGACATATTTACCACAATGTTTTGATTTTTGATATCATAGATTTTATGGCAGAAAAAGTACCTATACATATCTTAAGGATTTATGTAGTATTTCTCGTCAGATTTTAACATAACACAATTTTCCATGTGAATTAAAGATATGGAGTACAATAAAGGTATTTGATATAAAAACTATTTCACACAGTTCCGATGGTGGTGAAATGATTTCGGCACTTCCAATCCATTGTTTAGGATTTAGTAATATACCTTTGTTTGTCTGTGGACATGTGACGTTTCGCATTTGTTAATTGATAACGGAAAACGTCGCTTTAATCTCAGAATAATAACTAAAGCCATCATTATTCTGAGGCTTTAATAGTTCAGTGGGGCTTTTTTTTTTGTGGCCATCTTCGGCGCATTAGGGACGGCTGCGGGCTTCCTCCGACTCACGTCTAAGTTGTCGTCCGCAACCGCCCCAGGATGTGAAAAAAAAAACACGATGCGTCTCCGCTTCGTTTTATTGTGATCGGTTGAGAGACTGACGTGTCGGTCTCTCGATCAATCACGAACATCAAAATACCGATACGTCAGTCACTCAACCAATCACAATAAAACGAAGCGGAGACGCATCATGTTTTTTTTTTCACATTTAAAAAATGCGGCGATAGCCTAGTTGGGAGTGGAACGGACTGCCGAGATGGATGACCGCAGGCTTAAAACCCAAGGGCACGCAACTTTTCTATGTGTGTCATCTTCATTAGCCACATGACATCTACTGGTGAACATAGGCCTCCCCCAAAGCTTTTCAGCCGGACCTGTCAAAAGCGGCCTGCATCTAGCGCGTTCCTGGGACCTTAATCAAGGCGTCTGTTCACCTTGCAGATGGACTATCCTAGGTGTTTCTCTACGCGATCGAATCAGAAATGAGGAGATCCGTAGAAGAACGAAAGTCACTTACATAGCCCAGCGATTCAGCAAGCTGAAGTGGGAATGGGCAGGGCACATAGTTCGATTTTTTTTTGTTAATGGCCCTACTGCCAGTAGCCTGACACGAGTCGGCTTTTCCGGCCACACCGGTCTTTAGGGTGAACGCAGAAGGCGCTCGCAACCCTTTGAATTAAGTGACCATGCTGAGGGCAAACCACTAACGGGTCACGAACCTCGGCTCAGGACGGCCACTGAGAGAGGATGAGACATCAACGATTAGGGAAAGATTGGTTTTTAGGCCTAATCCTATTAGATTGGGTTGTCATCGGCACGCGGGCCGGAACTGCTAGAGGGGTCGGGGGGGGGGGGAACCCGGCGAGGTCCTCGATGGCGAGGACGGATCTGCGGTCTTGTGGAGTGTTGGAGTTTCAAGAACTCGTTGCACATAGTTCGAAGTTAGTGTGTATTCTTTGAAATATCGCTTGCTTTGACAGTGAAGGAAAACATCGTGAGGAAACCTGCATACTTGAGAAGTTCTCTATAAGAAATTCGAATGATACGTCTGCTAACACGCGCTAGGCCAGTATAGTGGACTAAGGCCTAAACCCTCTCAGTAGAGGAGGCCTGTGCTCAGCAGCAGGACAGTATTTGATACAGGGCTGGTATTTTTATTTTATTATTATGACACGGGCGAAGCCGCGAGCACAATCTAGTAGTGTAATATTTTTCAACAAGTTGACAACGTTTGCATGATTTCTAAAAGTCCTTTCTTGAAATTCCTTTGAGTTATAATGTAACAAAATTGCTTTTAACAATAACAATGGGTAAAATAGAAATGGATATCCATCGTGAAATATCTGAGAATCGCCGAAGCGTGAACTCATTCTCATTCGCGCGCCGCCATCTTTCAACAATGACAACTCTATTAAAATATATTGAGCAAAGGAAAATTGAAATATCTTATGTTTTGAAGAAACAAATCATACAAACACTCACGCGTTTTATCCCCGAAGGGGTAGGCAGAGGCACAACTAGTGCACCCTTTTCACCAAGCAAATTCCGTCCCATTATATGATAGGTGAGCCTATCGCCATATCGGGCACAAATTCCAGACTCCGCTGATAATGAGTATAAAAACCCAATATCACTGCCCGACCCGGGAAACGAACCCGAGACCTTGACGATACAGTCGTACCGTAATACAATGAAATACGTAATACATTGAAATGGAATTTTGAAGACTTGTTTATTTATTTATGGTACACCAGTGTGGGTTGGTAGAGACTATCCCGCCCTCACACCCACCACTGCAACTCCTGTAAGCCAGGATCAGCAGTGGCACGCATTTTATGACACCGAGCGGTGAAGCTCGGCGAGTCTCAGGGAACACTAATATGTCTGTAACCCGCAACGAAAGTAATCATAAAGAAAGATAGGGAGGAGTTGGATGTGGGTTGGTAGACTTCACATACCTTCGAAATTTTTATAAACACCTTCTCAGGTATGCAGGTTTCCTCACGATGTTTTCCTTCAACGTTAAAGCGAACGATAATTGATAAACAATATACACGTAACTTCGAAATGTCAGAGGTGTGTGCCTTGGGTTTTGAACCTCCGGACATTGTCTCAGATCATTGAAATGAAATGAAATGAAATAAATTCATTCGAACCCATAAAATGTTATACATTATTTAGATTCAGTCAATATTAACTCGACCACCAGTTCGGAAAGCAGTTCTCACTAGAGAAGAACGGGCAAGAAACTCTAGTGTTGCTCTTTTCAAAATCAGTTCAAGGTATAAAATACATTTAATAATAAAAAAAATTAAAAAAATACCATGATATAGATATATTTGTTTTTTTTTGTTTAGAGCAGTTCATTTATATACTCGCAAAAAAGGTAATAAATTTTTAAATCTTATACGAGTGCATAACCCTCTCAGGAATCATGTAATAAATTGGTCTGAAATTCATCAAGATGTAGTTATTAATCTAAGTTCCATACCCCTAATTTACAAATTAACATTCCATTCCCAAATAGGCTATCGTTCACTTTAATGTCCGTGTATCATGCCTATTCCTAAATAATTGTAGCGATCCATAGTATCTGTATGACGCGGGCGACATCTATTTGAATCACACACACACTCACGCCTGCTATCCCTGAAGGTGTAGGCAGAGGCGCAACTAGTGCACCTTTTCGTCGTGCGTATCCCGCCCAATAATGTAATAGGGGGCGAGCCTATCGCCATTTCGGGCATAAATTCCAGACTCCGAGCCGATACTGAATAGAAAACCCAATATTAGATTACAATTCTATCCGGTAGGTAGCGCTGTACTCGGGTTCTAGGATTTTATTTCCTTTTTAGGGCAGGACAACGTCTGTCGAGGCCGCTAGTATTTTTATAAATAAGGGACTAGTTTTTAGTCATTTAAAAATGACAACTCAATTCTCTATTTTTTGAATTGTGTCGTTTTCGTTCTAAAGGTGCGATTTATTGAATTGATTGCCCTTGATAAACATTAATTCTCAGCACGACTTGATAGGACAAAGTTCAGCCCAATAATGATACGCCTACTATAGTTTAAGGGCTTATGATTGAATTTAAATGAGTTGTAGACGCTTGTTTGTCAATTTACTTGAGATTTAAACAGTTCAGTTAACTAGTGGTAGGTTTCTCATATGTAAAGCTGTGATTCTGTAAAACGCGGCAGACGGCAACTACTATGCAGTATTAAATTGTATGAGACCGATTCCGCACACGACGGCAAATGACGCGCGTCAAGTGACGTCCTGCCGGTCTCATTATGTCCAGTAGTTACACTGGCTACAATGTCTTTTAAACCGAAACACAACAGTGCATGCACAGTGCTGCTTGGCGGTAGAAATACATTGCGGTGATACCCACCCAGACGGGCTCTTACATATGAGACCACCACCATTAATATTAAAGTCAGTAAACTTGGCTACAGTCTGTTTGGGCAGCGTCTCATTAATATTAGTCAGTAAAGTAATCTTGGCTACAGTCTGTTTTGGCAGCGTCTATTTACATTGTAGGGAGGATGCTATATGCCCTTTAGTAATTTGAATGGCACAGTCTAATTATTAGAATAATGATAGTATGGCACGCAACGTTTTGTGCAATTGGTAATATTATTTACCAATTATCCGTAGATTCTTTATCAACGGGCGGCCATCCATGTCTAATGTGCTGCATAGACGACGCCAACTTTTAAACAGATTACAAAATGGCGGCATGAGCTAGATGACTACCTTAATTAATACTTTTATCAAAAATTACATTCTAAAGGTGTCCAAAAACGGGTCTAAATTCTATCCAAGATTGGATAGTATTGGATAGTACTCCCAAAAACTATCCTTTTACAATAAATCGTATAATTTTGAAGTCGTCAGTTTTTGATATCAGTGTAATTTTATTTAATTAAAAACTTTTTTTTTATAGCATTGAATGACGAGACGAGCATGCCGTTCGCGTGATGGTAAGCGATACGACCACCCATAAACAGTAGAAATACCATCCAGAACCTTGATTTACAAAGTACTGTGTGGCATTCCACTGCGCTCGTCATCCTGAGACATAAGATGTTAAGTCTCATTATGTCCTGTAGTTACACTGGCTACAATGCCCTTCAAACCGAAACACAACACTGCATACTAACTACACAAACTACACTTAAAAGAACGTTATTAAAAAGTTGTTATAAATGGATAGACCCCTCCATTCTCCATTCAGAGAATTCTCAGGTGTGTATGTTTCCTCACGATGTTTTCCTATGTAAATGACATATCGGGCATAAATTCCAGGATCCTATGTGTTATAATATATTCTTTATGTTTATCCTGGAAAAACTTTATCCCGCGGGTGGAGCCGCGGGCAAAAACTAGTCAGTAACATAACCAATATTTCTCCTTAAAATTATACAGAAGAGTGTCTTCCTCGTTTTATTTTTAAAAATGTATGCATATCAACAAATGCACTTCGCAATTCACGGTCCGAATGTTAATGACCTCTAAAATGTTTTTCCGAGATAACTTCAGGTACAGTCCGGTACAAGTTTGTACGAGAACGAAGTAGGAGTGTTCTGAGCTGAGTCAGCGTTGTTGATAAAACTTAGCTGTCAAAATCACATGTAATTAGAGCTGATGTTAATATGGGTTCATTACATAGCGACTATCTTAAGATGCTAACGTTAATTTGACAGCGTCTCAGCTGATATCGCACTTGAGAGCGAAATTGAGTTGCACCTATTATTACGGCCCTAAGAGCTTGTTCTCAGCTGAGTAATCGCTGCTACAAAACTAAGCTGTCACATATTGTAACTTAAGTTTTTTTTTATTGTATTGAATGACGAGACGAGCATACCGTTCGCCTGTTGGTAAGCGATACGACCACCCATAAACAGCAGCAACACCATCCATCACCTTGAGTTACAAAGTACTGTGTGGCATTCCACTGCACTCGTCATTCTGAGACATAAGATGTTAAGTCTCATTATGTCCAGTAGTTACACTGGCTACAATGCCCTTCAAACTGAAACACAACAGTGCATGCATACTGCTGGCGGTAGAAATAGACATTGCAGTGGTACACATCCAGACGGACTCTTACATATGAGAGACCCACCACCAGTAAACTTAAGATGTCATTTGAGCTGATTTAATATGGGTTTCTGAAAAAGCGACTATCTTGACTAAACTCAGCTGAAAACAAGCTCTTAACAGCTTGAGCTTGGTTTACTACATAGCTCAATACATTAAATGTCCACTTGAAATACTCAAACGTGAGATTCTTCTAATATCGCCCGAAGACATTTATCTCCACGATTGTACAAGTCTTGAGACCGGTTTATCCTTCGACCTCCGCAATTTACTTGCATTGCATCCGTAATCTAAAGTGACTGTATAGGTCTAAATATGTCTGTCACCAGCCTTAAAATATTGTGTCTGAGACCGTTATAATGCCTTCTTGGATTAGTGGGGTAATATAGGAACTTTCGTTAGCGTTATTTTTAACCGACTTCTAAAAAAGGAGGAGGTTATCAATTCGAAGTGTATTTTTATGTGTTATGTCAGAACTCGAGTTATTTTTAACCGATTTGTTTTTTTTTTAATTAATTAATATATTTTTGGATTGGTAGCGTAGTTTTATTTCAAAATCGGTTACCGAGTTTGGTTTGTAACCAAAATAACTGGAATATCATCAAATTATTAGCCACCGACTCCAAAATTGGCAATCATTTATTATTTAATTATTTTTCTGTTTTTAGTGTTTTTGAAAGCGGTAAAATTTTGAGCAAAAAGGTTTTTATGAAATGAAATAACGTATTTCAATCGAAAAAATAATAAGTATTTAGATTCCGTCAAAAATTATCTGTACCATCAGTTCGGAAAGTAGTTTTCAAAGCATCATTTACAATTTGTACAAAAAAATAAAAAATAAATGAAAAGTAAAAAAAACAAGTTTTTTTTTACTTTACATTGATTTCCCTGAGAATTATCAGCCTATAAGCGTATTTCTGTGATTCCTTTTTTGCTTAGGAAAGTAGGGTCTCGAAATGGTCCTTCCACCCGGAACACAACAATGCTAACCCAATTCTTGGCGGAAGAAATAGACATTGCGTTGGTACCTGCCCAGGTGGGCTCTCGCATTATTATTTTTTTCAGCACAAACACACACACACAAACACACACACACACAAACACACACACACACACACACACACACACACACACACACGTCTTTTATCTACGAATGGGGTAATCAGAGACATAACTAGTGCACCACCTTTTCGCCGTGTGTAATTATGTTTTGTAAGTAATTGGGAGTCCGGGGTTCACTGCCGTCCACCTATTAGTCTAGCCAACTTCTGTGACCCCCGTGATGGACGGCAGCGTGCCTCACGCTGCCTCTGACGCCAAGGGCGTCCTTCGGTGTACGGGGGCTTCTGAGCCCCCGCAACAACAGGAGAAGGACCGCAACAGCGGTACGCTCAGGGGCGGTTGCGGACGACAACTTAGACGTGAGTCGGAGGAAGCCCGCTGCCGTCCCTAATGCGCCGAAGATGGCCACCACGGAGTTTTGGTTGGTATGCCGTGCGGTGTACATAGGTTAGGGACTCGGCCCGGCGGTCGCCCGACGTTTTCCATCTCTCCGGGCGGCTCAACGTCGGGCCGTAAGGCACGGTGAACCCAACATAACCGCTCAGTCGTTCCCCTTGAACACTGGGCGGTAGTAATAAGTCACTTTCTCCGCGTCAACAAAAAAAAAAAGGGGTGGGACTATCGCCATATCTTCTTCCGACTTTGCAAGTTCACTGCACATAGATTCCTCTAAAGATTCAGACCAACCTTTCGTGTCTTCGCTATATCGGGCTTAAAATCCAGGCTCCGAGTTAACATTGAGCAGAATAACTGTATATCATTGTAGGTTAGCTAGGTTAGGGTCTGTATTGTCCTCACCGGTGAGGATCGCAATGCGTTCCTCTCATTATCTATTATATAAAAATGAATCCCATTTTCCTTGGTCACGGCATCACGCGTGAACGGCTGGACTGATTTCGTTATTTCTTTTTTTGATGTGTTTATTATTGACAGGAGAAGGTTCTTATGAAAGAAAAAATTAAGAAAATTGCGCGGAAAAACGGCTGGACCGATTTTAATGAATTTTTTTTGTGTGTCTCCAAGAGGATTCGAGAATGGTTTAGATTACAATTCTATCCGGTAGGTAGCGCTGTACTCGGGTTCTAGGATTTTATTTCCTTTTTAGGGCAGGACAACGTCTGTCGGAGCCGCTAGTTTTAAAAAAAAAATTCATCGTTTTTTATCTCCTCTTTCCTGCCAGCCCGAGCTTGGCTTCGTTATATATTATTCAATGATTTTCCTCCCCCTAAAAATGTCTGTACTTATAAGTAACTATTTATAATTATTATTAATTAAATGTACATACATACACACTCACGCCCTTATCCCATAGGGCTAGGCAGAGACTATTGAGTGCCACATGCTACGATCTTGACAAACCTCTTTCGCCTCTTCCACATTCATAGTTCTTTTCATACATTTTCGTCTGTTAAGGGTACTCCTGACCTGTGCCTTTCGGAGAAGATCATTTATTTGGTCAGAGAACGTTCTCCGCGGGCGTCCCCTTCCAGCAGTACCATCCACATTCGCTCGATAACTACCTTTTGTGATCCGTCTTTCATCCATCCTCTCCACGTGCCCAAACCACCTCAGCATACTTCTTTCAATCTTAGTCACATCATCCTTTAATATACATCGATCTCTTATCATACTATTCCTATGGTAACTTTATGGTAACAATACTAACCGCATTTATTCGACTAAATTTAAATGTATCTTGACTTATCATAAGTGCAACTATGTTCGCCTACGTGATGAATAACCCCGTGATGGACGGCAGCGTGTCTCACGCTGCCTCGGACGCCAAGGGCGTCCTTCGGTGTACGGGGGCTTCTGAGCCCCCGCAACAACAGGAGAGGGACCGCAACAGCGGTACGCGCAGGGGCGGTCGCGGACGACAACTTAGACGTGAGTCGGAGGAAGCTCGCAGCCGTCCCTAATGCGCCGAAGATGGCCACAAAAAAAAAAAACGTGATGAATAAAGTATTTTATTTTTATTTTTTTCCCTGCCCGAACCGGTTTTGTTATTGTTCGTCATAAAATGCGTATTTCATTCACATGTTAAACCGTTATTGTATGTTATGTTCAAAAATAACATTTCACGGACACCGGTTTGTAACTGAACATCATGATTTATTCATGAGTTTTAATTATCATTTAAATTGTTTGTAAAGATTGAAGATTGCATAGTCCGAAGTGGGCGTTTGAATTGTTTTAGCTACTTCTTTTATTTGGAAGCCCATCTGTAGGTTTTTATGGTATTGAATGACGAGACGAGCATGCCGTTTCGTACCTACAAACAGTAGCAACACCATCCAACACCTTGAGTTACAATGTACTTTGTGGCATTCCATTGCGTTCGTCATCCTGAGACATAAGATGGTAAGTCTCATTATGTCTAGTAGTTACGCTGACTACAATTTCGTTCAAACCAAAACACAACAGTGCATGCACACTGCTACTTCACGGTAGAAATAGACATTGCGGTGGTACCCACCCAGACGGACTCTTACACACGATACGGCCGGCAGGACGTCACTTACGGCGCGTCATTTGCCGTCGTGTGCGGAATCGGTCTCATGCTATTTAATACTGCATAGTAGTGCCGTAAGTAAGGTATGCAAAACATTAAAATGGCGATGGGCAGGACATATATCACGAGAGAAAAACGAGAAATGGACAAAAATAATATCCGAGTGGTACCCTAGAGATGGCAAAAGAAACAAAGAGAAAAACGAGAAATGGACAAAAATAATATCCGAGTGGTACCCTAGAGATGGCAAAAGAAACAAAGGACGACAAACTAAACGTTGGGAGGATGACCTTAAAAAAGTTGCTGGACCTCAATGGATGAGGATAGCTAGGGATAGAAAGAGATGGAAATCTTTAGAGGAGGCCTATGTCGAAGGACAAGATGTTATTGGAAATGTATGATCGTCTATGATGAACAAGTAAATGTATTAAGTATAATAATTTGTAAACATTTCAAACATCAATAAAGGCTTATTATTATATAGTAGTGCCGTCTGCCGTCGCGGCACATACTATTGCCGTCTGCCGCCTGCCGCGTTCTACGGTATTGCAGCTTAAGGCGAGCGGTATCGTCATCAAGGAAAAACGCAACATAATTAAAATTTATGTTGTTGATGATTACAAGCAGGTGAAACTTAACGAAGTTCATCGACCGACGCCATTTCAAATGCATTATTCACGAAGCTATCTCTAAAGATCGTGATAGATTTCTATTTCATTACCCGACTACGGCAATTTAAGAGGAGGGTTATGATTTTGACATGTACGTACAATCGTCAAATTTCGTGCTAGTATACTTTGTTAAGATAAAACGCTCATCTAATTAAAGTTTGAATGTTTGTTATAAGTAAACGCAGAAACACTTTTACTGGTGGTAGAACTCATATGTAAGAGTCCGTCTGAGTGGGTACCACCGCAATGTCTATTTCTACCGCCAGCAGTGTGCATGCACTGTTATGTTTCGGTTTGAAGAACATTTTAGCCAGTGCAACTACTGGACATAATGAGACTTAACATCTATGTCTCAGGATGACGAGCGCAGTGGAATGCCACACAATACTTTGTAACTCAAAGTGCTGGATGGTGTTACTTCTGTTTATGGGTGGTCGTATCGCCTACTATCAGGCGAACGCCATGCTCGTCTCGTCATTTGATGCCATAAAAAACAACTAAACGAATTTAGGTGAAATTTGGCACACGGGTAGACCATGTCCTGGATTAACAAACTGGGTACTTTTATTCCACAGCTTCCATGGATTTATGGATATTTTTAATCTCATTCTTTAAATTGATGGCTCGTCGTATTGTTTTAGGGCCTTTTAGGTGGGAAAGGTTGTTCACGCGGGCGAAGCCGCGAGCAACACATATTTTATCAAGCAGGTGCGATAGTTTTGGAGTTAGCGTTCATTTACCGTCGTGTGAGGAATCGGTCTCATACAATTTAATACTGCACTAATATTATAAAGGCGAAAGTTTGTAAGAATGTCTGGATGTATGGATGTTTGTTCCTCTTTCACGCAAAAACTACTGAACGGATTTCGATGAAATTTGGCACACGGGTAGATCATGTCCTGGATTAACACATAGGCTACTTCTTATCCCGGGAAAACATAAAGCGGGACTTTTATCCCGGAAAAACTTTTTAACGCGGGCGGAGCCGTGGGCAAAAGCTAGTACTGCATGGTAGTGCCGTCTGCCGTCGCGGCACGTGCTGTTGCCGTCTGCCGTCTGCCGCGACCTGCGGAATCACAGAGAGAGATAGTTTCGGAAGCAGTAGATAACGCTTATTGTCTCCTTTAATTGTAAGTTGCTGACAGAAGACGCGCAGGCGACTTATTTAGAACCTTGGAGGTCGAGCATATACTTTTCTAAGGAAGGTATGTTCCTCTGTTCTCTCAACATCTAAGCCACTTATAATTTGACAAACTAGGTATCGTTAGAGGCATCTTAGAATAAATCAATCTGACCTAAGAGTATTATCGGTCGCTTTAACGTTGAACGAAAATATCGTGAGGAAACCTGCATACCTGAGAAGTTCTCTATAAGAATTTCGAAGGTATGTGAAGTCTACCCGCACTAGGTCAGGGTGGTGGACTTAGGCGTAAACCCTCTCAGTACAGGATGCCAGTGCTCAGCTGTGGGCAGTGTATAATACAGGGTTGGTATTATTACTAGCTTCAGCCCACGGCTTTGCCAGCATGAAAGAGATTCTCCTGCATAAACGTCTCGCTATACATTTTCCCGGGATAAAAAGCCCAAAACGTTCCCAGGGTATAGAACTATCTCCAAACCAAATTTCGCCGAAATCTATTCGGTGGTTTTAAGTTTATCGCATACAAACTTTGCCACCCCTTTTTACCGCCTTAGGGGTTGAATTTCGCAAAATCCCGTCTTAGTGAGCACCTACGTCCTAAAAGGAACCCCCATGCAAAAATTTATACTCCTAGCAGTTGTTGTTTCCGAGCTTTCGTGCTGGTGAGTGAGTGACCTTCCGCTTTTATATAGATTACGCTTGTTCGCTAGCCGGATGGACACGAAGATCCTATCACGAAAGTCATGTAACTTCAAAAAGTGGGCTTGTGTCTTGAACTTGCCACTTTGTCTTAACAGTCCGTTCCATTACATTACCGTACAATGAATTGAGATTCGAATCGGCGACCGTGACATCTCCGCTTATTAGCGCGCCATTGACATTGATTTCTACTAATTATGCCAAAAGATTTCACCGAAACCAATTAATCTCTTGTGATTTATTTACGTCGGTTGAATTTGAATATCGCTTTTGATCAATTTCAAAAAATGAGGTTATGTTTTTACCCATATTTATGTCCGCGATTTTTATGGCTCTAGAAGCTGCTTCGGTGGCGTAGTTGTATTGGTTTCGTACTGCGATGGGCTTGAATGCCGGGTCATGTAGTCATATTGGAGTGTTTCGGCTCAGCATCAGCCCGAAATTTGTAAATTGTGCAAGGTATGTCGATAGGTTCACCCTCCAATCACATCATGGGACGGAACACTGCGAAAAGTGGGTGCACTAATTACGCCTCTGTTTAGACCTTGGGAGATGAAAGACTTTAACATGTGTGTGTTTTTTATTCATTGAACGACGAGACGAGCATGCTGTTCGTCTGATGGTAAGCGATACGACCACCCATAAACAGTAGCAACACCATCCACCTTGAGTTACAAAGTATTGTGTGGCATTCCGCTGCGCTCGTCATCCTGAGACATAAGATGCGTCCAGTAATTACACTGGCTACAATGCCCTTCAAACCGAGACACGACAGTGCATGCACACTGATTGTTTCTGAGTATATACTAGAAACTACAATTTTCGATATCCTACGAATCAAATAGTATGAAACAGTAGAAAATTTAATGTCAATGGCATGATGAGCCAAGTCGCACGCTCCGCGGCGCACTCTCTGATGCATGACAGGAATTCACTATTGCTTTTCATTCAGTCAGTAGTTGGAGCATTTCAACTAGTTGAAGAATGACAGTGCCTTATGCTTTTCAAACTTGACCTTGGCAGAACTCATCATCAACTTATCATCGAAATTCGTTCAATAGTTTTTGCGTGAAAGAGTAACAAATATCCATACATCCAGATATCCATACATACTTACAAACATTCGCGTTTATAATATTAGTAAGATAAATCATGAATCTATTAATTAATTCTCAATTGTCGTAGCGATATGGCCAACTATAACAAATTGGATTGGAAGACTGACAGCTATTTTCTTTATAAGAAGTACTTAAATATTAGCTATAATTAAATTAGGCACCGATTCCAAATATACGTGTTTAAAGTAAAATTGTTTTGTAGTGGTTTTTAAAATAGGTGTTACATTTTGTTAAAAGTTTTTATATATTGCTTACTAGCTTTTGCCTAATGCTCCGCCTTCGTTAAGAAGTTTTTCCGGGATAAAATTCCCGCTTTATATTTTGCCGGGATAAAAAGTAGCCTATGTTTTAATCCAGGACATGATCTACCCGTGTGCTAAATTTCATCGAAATCGGTTAAGTAGTTTTTGCATGAAAGAGTAGCAAACATACCTACATACATCCATAATTCTTACAAACTTTCGCGTGTATAATATTAGTAGGAAATAGGATTTGTTAGTTAATTATGAAATGGTACAAACATTACATCATATCTATATGTATCATGATAGTGTGTTCAACTAAAACAGTTCAGTTTAACACTCTATTGTTATACACCCTGTATAATACAGGGCAGGTATTATTTATTTATTCTTGAACACTATCGTTATACACCTTGTATAATACATAATTAATAATTATTTATTTATTCGGAAGTCCTACAAGTTACATAATAACAAAAATTGGAAACTATATTATAATACAGTTACCCAAGTTTGTAGGAAGTGGCAATGGGCTGGCCACTTATGTCGTAGAACAGTAGGCTTAGATTGTGAAAAAAAAACACGATGCGTCTCCGCTTCGTTTTATTGTGATTGGTTGAGAGACTGACGTATAGGTATTTTGATGTTTGTGATTGATCGAGAGACCGATACGTCAGTCTCTCAACCGATCACAATAAAACGAAGCGGAGACGCATCGTGTTTTTTTTACATTCTAAGCCCACAGATAACCACTGGAGTAAGCGTGTTCTAGAGTGGAGACCGCGTCTTGGTTAACGTAGCGTGGGACGCCCTCTGGCCAGATGGCGGGACGACTTGCACAAGAGGGCCGGCAGCAACTGGATGCATGAAGCAGCAGACGGGGCTCTGTGGGGTATCTGGAAGAAGCCTATGTCCAGCAGTGGATGATGATGATAATGATGATGAAATATAACTGTTCTCCTAGCCAGTTTCGGCCACGGCGGCCAATCTCAACGTAGATCAGCCAGGTACGCAGGAGATATTATAGTGCACAAGTGTGCGCAATGCACAGGTGCACTCGCTATTCCTTCACTCTCATAGTCCGGTGAGACGGCAGCCATGACCGGAGAGAGATCAGGCGCAGGACCAACGGCTTTACGTGCTTATGATGATGATGAAAGTTACCCAATTAAAAGCATTTACTTATAACAACAATATTTGAAACGAAGTGATGAACATGCTGTCTAAGTCTAACGCGTAAACACCAGCTAAATTTATTGGACTACATCTCGGCAAAAGTGAGACATGATCTGTTAATTTACAGTAAATGGTTATGAGAATGCTGTATCGGAAAGCAAACATCGCACTTAAGTGACGTATGTATTAAATACGTCTATATCAATAGTATTAGAAATTACACTAGTAGTGCTCGCGGCCCCGCCTGCGTGAAAAAGTTTTTCCGGGACAAAAATATTTTCCCGGGATAAAAAGTAGCCTATAGCACTCAGGAGTTATGTAGCTTCCTATTAGTGAAAGAATTTTAAAAATCGATTCAGTAGTTCCTGAGATTAGCGCGTTCAAACAAACAAACTCTTCAGCTTTATAAGGCATAGATAGGCTACGGTATAGATTAAAGTTATTATTTATTTATTTCACTATTGAAGGAAATATAATATGGTATTTTGTTTACCTCGACCAGTAAGCAATTTTCCGTTTATCGCAAAATTCCCCAGTGTCAAGCACAAAAGGAAAATATCATACAAATAAAAACATGCAATTATATTGACTACTAGCGGCCCCGACAGACGTTGTCCTGCCCTAAAAAGGAAATGAAATCCTAGAACCCGAGTACAGCGCCACCTACCGGATCTAATTGTTAATCGAAACTATTCTCAAACCCACCTGAGGACACAAAAAAATCATTAAAATCGGTCCAGCCGCTTAGGAGGAATTCAGTGACATACACGTTTAATATGGCGGTTAAGTATTCTTAAATTTTCAAATTTTCCGCGTAATTTTCTTGCATGCAAAAAACCTCCCTGCCACCAAATGAGTCCTTATTTAACGAAATTTTAAAATCCCTAAACACCCCCACCCCCCCGTAAATAATACCTAACCATATTTTTTTCCGGAAAAAAATCCCGTATAAAATTCCCGGTGTCTGTTTTCCGGGATAATAGTAGCCTATGGTCGGTATTAATAGGTCAATCTCAAGTTTGAGTTACATCTCAAGTAGACATAATGTATTGAACTGTTCATACATTATGTCTACTTGAGATGTAACTCAAACTTGAGATTGATTTCCTTTGGATCACAAACTATCTCCATACTTATTTTCATTCGGTTCCACTGGCAAAAAACTATTTTCCGAGATTAAGGTCCCGTTTTATATTTTCCCGGGATATGAAGTAGCCTAGATTCTTCCCAGGGTTTAAAACTATCTCCCTGCCAAATTGCATCGCTATCGGTTCAGTGGTTTAGTCGTGGCGGCTCCACTCGCGAGAAATTAAAATCCGGGATATAATTCCCGGTTTATCTTTTTCCGGGATAAGAGTAATTATGTCCTCAACTGGATCTCGAAATATCTCTATACTTGTTTTCTTGCGGTTCCACTGGCAGAAAACAATTATCCGGGATAAAAATCCCGGTTTATATTTTCCCGGGATAAAAAGTATCCTATGTCCGTCTCCTGGTTCTAAGCTACCTCTCCACCAATTTTCAGGTAAATCCGTTCAGCCATTCTTGAGTTATAAGTGGTGTAACTAACACCACTTTCTTTTATATATATAGATAGTTATGTTTATCGCTTTAACTAATGAGGTTTTGTCGTTTTACACAGCATTCTAACATTTAGGCAATAACAATCAATAAAAAGCACAAAATCTACAAATTGTAATACCATATCCATACCCGCCGTTGATTATATACTGCCCACTGCTGAGCACGGGCCTCCTCTACTACTGAGAGGGGTTAAGGCCTTAGTCCTGGCACGCTGGCCTAGTTTTTTTAATTATACACACACACTCTCACGCCTATCATTCCCGAAGGGGTAGGCAGAGGACGAGAAAGAAGAGGCGCCGGGCTGAAGATCGACCTGCACTCCCCGTCCTGTGGTATGCCCATTTAAAGAATTCCGCCATGGCACTCCCTGCCTGTCGTAAGTGGCGACTTAAAGGGGGCTATTGGGAATTGCGGCTGCGCAGCAGGGAATACGCTGTCTCAAGTCCACGGCAGCACGGAATCATCGTGCTCCCATTACAAAGGGGACCTCTGAGCCCAAAGAGACGAGCCGCGAAGCGGTATTGCACGGAGACGGGTCCGGCGAATTCGGATGCATTCACGACCCCCCGGAACCATTCCACATGCGCAGAAGGCCACCGCGGGTTTTAGTCGGTATGCCGGCATGATTTGAGGGACCCGTTCCAGAGGTCATTTAGGTGGCATCTGGGTCGGAAGGCCGGTGAGTCCGACATAATTATTCTACCCCTCTCCAGGCTTAGAGTAAGTATCCATAAGAAGGATATTTCCTGTGGGGTAAAAAAAAGGCGCAAGAGTGCACCTACTTTTCGCCGTGCATATTCCGTCCCATGAAGTGATAGGGGGCGAGCCTATCGCCATATCGGGCACAAATTCGAGACTCCGGACTGATACTGAATAGAAAAGCCCAATATCACATAATTATACATTTACGACTTTTATCCCCGTTGGGGTAAGCTGAGACGCAACTAGCGCGCCCAATTTTCGGGGCGTGGCAAATGCCAAGTAACAATCTATCTATATAAATATATAAAAGCGATAGGACATTCACTCACTCATCACGAAATCTCAGAAACTAAAAGTGCTAGGAGTCTTAAATTTTGCATGGGGGCTCTTTTTATGTAGCTATATGTTCACTAAGACAAGAGGTTGCGGAATTTATCCCCTAAGGGGGTACAAAGAGGTGGCAAAGTTTGTACGCGATAAACTCAAAAACTACCGAACGGATTTCGATGAAATTTGACATGGAGATAGTTCAAGACCCTGGGAAGGTTTTAGGCTACTTTATATCCCGGGAAAAACTCTTTCGTGCGTGCGAAGCCGCGGGCAAAAGCTTATAATATTTATCAAACAGGTCTACGCCATAAAATTTTTGGTCATAATTCGTCGTATTGCTAATCCATGGTTGTTTTTCTCTCAGCCAAAGAAGCAAAATCATTCAGCCTAAATGATTGCCTTGTATCTAGATCTGTTCAGGTTTCCGCGTATACTTTTAACACTCAAACAACTTCGTAAACTTTCGCATTTATTCGTGAAATGTAATAAGCGCTTAAAAAAATGGAAAAAAATTCGGCATCATAATCGATAATTCCATTTTCAAATTTAAATAACAAATAGATGTTACCAGAAGTTATTTAATACGTTTCGTTTTACGTAATTTTTTGCTTTCTATTTAACATAGTGAAAGTGGTCATCTTATGACCTTTGCCATGGCAGAAACATATTGATTGATGCGATCCGACACACGATCAGTTTGGCTTGAAGTTATTTATTGACAAAGTTCAAAGGTTATTTCCTTTATAATGTATATGAATCAATTAAAATGACAAACATCAATAAAGAAATTGTTAACGTTATCGAATGAAGCCTTGCAAACTAATATAAAGCTGAATATATATTTTTTAGTTTGTTTATGGGCTATTTTTATCTCTTGTATATCGTAATATGTGAGTAAAGTCACGAGCAAAAGCTAGTTATTACAAATATAATAAACTTTAGTATAGGTTCTTAATAATTATTATTTACGGAAAATGTTATTTATTTGATAAACAAGTAGGTATCGAATGGGAATTAAAATGTAGGTATAAAATATAATTTTAATATTCACTGTTGTTTATTTAGCTTGTTTTAATAAGGAAATATTTAGCTACAAATATAAGGAATACCTATAAAAGTATTATTTAAAACATATTTACCTCCAAACCGAGTAACAAGGAAGTGGGTATTGTCACGTGAATTCCACTGCTCACAAACACAATAGTTGTTTTTTTTATTTATTTAAATATTACGGCTCTGGATACTAGTCCATTGAGCCCGTCTTTCATAAAACACAATTCTTGTTTCTTTTTTATCCTCGCTACTAACTACTGTGTCGAAGTAAAGCAGTGGCTACCTTACCTAGACTTTATCGAGGCGTTTTGGCCGGCCATAACGCAGCGTGCATGCCATATCTCCGCCACGTTCCCAGTTTAGCTCACAACAATATTTTAAATACTAGCTTTTGCCCGCGGCTCCGCCCGCATTAAAAAGTTTTTCCGGGATAAAAGTCCCGGGATAAAAAGTAGCCTATGTGCTAATCCAAGACATGATCTACCCGTGTGCCAAATTTCATCGAAATCCGTTCAGTAGTTTTTGCGTGAAAGAGGAACAAACATCCATACATCCAGACATCCATACATACTTACAAACTTTCACCTTTATAATATTAGTAGGATAGTAGGATGAATAAATGTTATTTTTCAACCAATTTTGATGTTGATTTCACAGCGGAATTTCTTTTTCGTATTATTTTCAGTTACATATAAAATTATGTACAAAATATAATATAGAAAACTACAGTATTATACCATTTTTAGCAATTGTGCATTGAAATTTAAAAGTATTATGTTAAAACTTTCTATGAATACTTTTAGATATTGAATAAAATGTTACGTATTATAACTGCAGACATTTTTTGATAAGTCATCGTTCTTTGAATAGTTAGGTAAAGGTCATTGCCCGGCATGTTTTTTTAATGGATAATGAATTGTCAATGATGTCGTTCCAAATGGTGAACTCAGAATGGAGTTATTTGGTGTCTCTTAAATACATTGATACTACCACCAGCAAAAGTCGGAAGCAATCACTTCCATTTTTATAGATACATATTAATTTATATTACACACACAGACACACATTCACGCCTCTATGTCCGAAGGGGTAGGCAGCGGCGCAGATAATATACCCACTTGTCGCCGCGCGTTTGCCGTCCCAGGATGTGATAGGAGGCGAGCCTATCGCCATATCGGGCACAAATTCCAGACTCAAGCCTTATACTGAATAGAAAAACACAATATCATATTGCCAGACACGGGGATTGAACACGAGACCTCAACACTAGAGTCGAACCGTAGAACAACTACGCCACCGAGGCGTAACCAAAAAAACCTAAGTATTTTATTCAAATTATTCCTTTTGAGAGATCCTAAATGGAAACACCTTTTAACATGAATAAAAAAATCGTCAATCGAAACCATCAATAAATACTGTCCGTTTAGCGAGTTCGTGTGACGTAATACATTAGAAGGTAAGGCCGCCATTTTGATTGTTTTTTTTACGGAAGCTTCAATTTTACGCTGTTTTGTTTAATTATTAGTGATGGCTGAGGTTTATAATTGTATTTTCGTTATGCGTGTATTTTTAAGTAGCAGATAAAGGTCTACCATTATACTCTAGATAAAAAAATAATAATTTAAAGGACATGGCCAAATACGAGCCTAAAATTCAATCCAAGACAGTTTTTATAAATTTGGATAGAACTTCTAAAATCTAGCCTTTTACAATAAATCGTTTGATTTTAAAGACCTCCGATTTTGAGATTTATGTAATTTTATTGTGCTTAACGTTTTAAGCACAATACAATTACACTGACTGCCTCGGTGGCGTAGTTGTATTACAGTACGATTGCAAAGCTCTCGGTCAGTGGTCTCGTGCAGAGGTCTCGGGTTCGATCCCCGGGTCGGGCAAAGTGATATTGAGTTTTTCTATTCAGTATCAGCTCGGAGTCTGGAATTTGTGCCCGATATGGCGATAGGCTCGCCCCCTATCACATCATGGGACGGAATAATGGCGAAAAGTGGGTGCACTAGTTGCGCTTCTGCCTACCCCTTTGGGGATAACAGGCGTGAGGGTATATGTATGTATGTATATATATATTATAAACGCGGAAGTTTGTAAGTATGTATTGGATGTATGGATGTTTGCTACTCTTTCACGCAAAAACTACTGAACAGATTTCGATGAAATTTGGCACACGGTTAGATCATGTCCTGGATTAACACATAGGCTACATTTTATCCTGGGAAAATAAAAAGTGGGACTTTCATCCCGGAAAAACGTTTCAACGCGGGCTGAGCCGCCGGCAAAAGCTAGTTGGCAATAAAAATACTAGATTGTATAAAAATTGGATACTAACCAATAATGATTCGTAGCTTACCAATTAAACAATCTTGTTTGTTTTTATTTATTAGTTTATTGTTTAATAGTTACAAATATGCTTAACATTATGTATCATATTTATATTACAAACTTTGTTGACATTCGTGGCCTTATTATTTTCTCTATAGGGTACGACTAGCGGTCATTGGAACAAAAAGAATCACGGAAATAGGTACACAATTTTCAGAGAAATCAGCGTATATACATTTAAAAAAAACAAACACAAATTGAAATTTGAAACCCTCCTCTTTGTTAGAAGTCGGTTGATAATCGTCATTAACCCTTCAAGCCCCGTTTTATATATATAGATGTATGGGAAAACCCTATATATATGGACACCGGTGTCCGTCGCGTGGCTTGAGGAGTCAATACGCACATCAGATAAAACCGAAGTAACGTATACAATAATAATCTTGTTTTCTGATACAAACACAATCCAATTTTAATGATTTTTTTTATGGCATCGAATGACGAGATGAGCATGCCGTTCACCTGATGGTAAGCGATACGACCACCCATAAACAGTAGCAACACCATCCAGCATCTTGAGTTACAAAGTACTGTGTGGCATTCTACTGCGTTCGTCATCCTGAGACATAAGATGTTAAGTCTCATTATGTCCTGTAGTTACACTGGCTACAATGTCCTTCAAACCGAAACAACAGTGCATGTAGACTGCTGCTTGACGGTAGAAATAGACATTGCGATGGTACCCACCCAGACGGACTCTTACATATGAGAGACCACCACCAGTCTAATAATACTAAAAGAATTAATCCCGCCCTTTTTAAATCGATCTTGTTAAGTTAGGGAGTTAGAAACTTAATAACCAATTTATGCACCCATAGTCAGCAATGGTAAACGTGGCGAAAACCCATAGTGACTCATTTTTATTTCATACTAGCTTTTGTTCGCTGTTTCGCCCGCGTGCAAGTTTTTTTGGGATAATTCTTGGTAGGATTCTCATATGTGAGAGTCCGTCTATTTCTACCGCCAAGAAGCAGTGTGCATGCACTGTTGTATTTCAGTTTGAATGACATTGTAGCCAGTGTAACTACTGGACATAAAAAGACTTAGCATCTTACGTCTCAGGATGACGAGCGCAGTGGAATGCCACACAGTACTTTGTAACTCAAGGTGCTGGATGGTGTTGCTACTGTTTATGGGTGGTCGTATCGCTTGCCATCAGGCGAACGGCATGCTCGTCTCGTCATTCAATACGATAAAAAAAAACTTTAGAGCCCATATAATAGGGGATAAGAGTATCATTTCCCGAAATTATAGACTCCGAATTAAGCAAAAACCGGACAAGTGCAAGTTGGACTCGCGTACCGAGGGTTTCGTACATACTTGTAGGTAAGGTATCTAAGTATATAGGATCTGGTATCCGGGTCGGGTAAAGTGATATTGGATTTTTCTAATCAGTATCAGATCGGAGTCTGGAATTTGAGCCCGATATGGCAATAGGCTCGGCCCCTATAACATCATGGAACGGAATAACGGCGAAAAGTGGGTGCACTAGTTGCGCCTCTGTCTACCCCTCCGGGGATAAGAGTAGGGCTGCCATCCGTCCGGATCTTCCCGGATTTGTTCTAGTTTGAAGGGCGTTGAAACCCGGACACTTGTTGTCAGGGGAAATAATTTTTTTATAGATAAGCGATAAATTGAAATAAACCTTAGTTACAAATTCATTCATAATAACCCGCATTCAAGAAGGCACGGCAACATATTTTTTCAGAGGTGTCCGGGGAAAAACGCATATTTCGCCCAAATGTCCGGGATTTTTGCCGTGTATATCCGGCGTGAGCAATTTAAGTGACGGCAGCCCTAGATAAGAGGAGTATGCGTAATTTAAATATACCAAACACAATCCGTATTGTTACCACAAACCTCGTTTGAACTTCAAAAGGTCACAAAAGGTCGTTATTTCCACATCGATGCCTTGGTGTGTAAATATGGTGAACAAAAATTTTGTGAACTACAGTTTTACATACATATACACTCACGCCTTTCATCCCCGTAGGAGTAGGCAGAGGCGCAACTAGTGCACCCACCTTTCGCCATTATTCCGTCCCATGATGTGATAGGGGGCGAGCCTATCGCCATATCGGGCACAAATTCCAGACTCCGAGCTGATACTGAATAGAAAAACTCAATATCACTTTGCCCGACGCGGGGATCGAACCCGAGACCTCAGCATTGCAGTCGTACCATAATACAACTACGCCACCGAGGCAATCTACAGTTTTACTACAGTTTTAACTTTTTTATTACCACTGCCACGTGGTAAATAATGTAACGGTTGAGGTCATTAGAATTAACATAATACTAGGTGCTGCTGGCTTCGTCTGCGTGAAAAGATTTTCCAGCTGCAATAGTACCTAAAACCATAACAACCATAAACCATACCAGCCCTGTATTATATACTGCCCACTGCTGATCACGGGCCTCCTCTACTGAGAGGGTTAAGGCCTTAGTCCACCACGCTGGCCTAGTGCGGGCAGACTTCACATACCTTCATAGAAAAAGCGTGGGATGCATGATGTCAATAGTTATAAATATTTTATTGACAGATTATATGAGTAGAAAGGATTATCATTCTGATGATATCTTAAAAAGCACCCCACGCTTTTTTGCAATAAAATACATTATTTTCTTGTTTACACTATTCTTAATTCAAATTAAAAAAAAAAATCTATTTTTTAGTTGTATTTTTTATAAAGCGTTTTTTTTTCAGTTTTTTTAAACTATAATTTATTTTTTCGCGATCGTTCCGAAGAATAGTATTTTGCCGTACGTAGCCAAGAAGTTTCTTTTAAACCAGGAATTGAATATCGCTATATTGTCCTCGGATTAAAATCATCAAGTGAAGGGAAGCGACTAGTATAAATATCCTAACGATCTATCATTAACCTGTAGCTTTTATTACAAAAGCATAAGGGTGATATTAACTTTAATTTGACCTTTAACAATAGTTAAAATTCCTAGTGCATCAAGAACAATACGTAAAATACTAATGTGTAAGACAATTGCAAAATTTATTACAATATCCTTGAAGTCTAATAATATTTCTCATTAATGTATTGTTTTTAATGTTGTATTGAATGATTTGGGATTCAAGAGTTTCGTTCACGATATTTGACTAAGCTTCTATAATACGACCAAATTGAAAGGCACTCTGTTAAGTAAAGTATCCAAGGGGTTAGAATGTGGCAAAAAAAAAGCTACTGGAAAGACGATGTCGTTTAATGTTGATTTTTGTTATTGATCGAGAACCCGAGCGGCGATTGCCTAGTTACGATTGGAACGGACTGCCGAGACGAATGTCCGCAGGTTCAAAACCCAAGGGCACACACCTCTGACTTTCCTAAAAAAAGTTGTGTGTATTTGTGAATTATCGCTCGCTTTAACGGTGAAGGAAAACATCGTGAGGAAACCTGCATACCTGAGAAGTTCTCTGAATTTCGAAGGTATGTGATGTCTGCATACCTGAGAAGTTCTCTGAATTTCGAAGGTATGTGATGTCTGCCCGCACTAGGCCAGCGTGGTGGACTAAGGCTTTAACCCTCTCAGTAGTAGAGGAGGCCCGTGGGCAGTATATAATACAGGGCTAGCATGGTATGGTATGGATTGATCGACACAACAATACGTCAGTCACGTATTATTAGTCTCTCCACCAATCGCAATAAAACGAAACGGAGTGGTGTTCTTCTTGCCACATTCTAAAGCTGGGTACTCACTTAGCAGTGTAGCATGTAATGTATCAGATACGGTATCAAGTGAGTACGTAAGCACGAACCCGCTGCGAGCCGCTCGCGCGTGGAGCGCTGTAAGCTCGCAGTGTCCCGCCGAGTGGCGGCTCGCAGTGTGCTCGTAGTAGATAGAGCTAGATACGCGGTAGACCGTGGACGAGCCGTACCCACTTGCAGGTTGATACAGTATGTGATACGTTACATGCAACACTGCTAAGTGAGTACCCAGCTTAAGCTCACTGGATTACTTGACACTACAGTGGCGCCATGTTTGGTGACGTCACAGAACAATGTTTCTGTCTGTGGGTAGCATTGATACGTGACATTTTTTTATCTGTAACCACTTTCAGCTGGAGAACAGTGTGTTTTTATATTGATTTATTATTTAATTTATGACAAATGGAAAGATTTTTATTAAATAAAAAGGAGCCTATGCCCTTCCCAGAGTCTCAAACTATCTCCATATCGAATTTTATAGAAATCCGTTTAGCAGTTTCGGAGATGTGCGCTAACAAACAAACAGAAGAACAGACAGACAGAAAAGAATAAAAAGAACTGTGATTTTATTTATGACATTGAATTACGAGACGAGCATGCCGTTCGCCTGATGGTAAGAGATACGACCACCCATAAACAGTAGCAACACCATCCATTGAGTTACAAATTACTGTTTGGCATTCCACTGTACTCGTCATCCTGAGACATAAGATGTTAAGTCTCATTATGTCCAGTAGTTATACTGGCTAACCTTCCTTAATTGGTTATCCTTCAAACCGAAACAACAGGGCATGCACACTGCTGCTTGGCAGTAGAAATAGACATTGCGGTGGGACCCACCCAGACGGATTCTTACAAATGAAAGACCTACCACCAGATTTGTTTGATTTTTGTTCTTTAATTCTTTTTTAGACGTCCCCTTACTTTTTCATTATTTTTCTTTCAATTTATATGCACACCGGGTTTTACTGCTGTATTATATGTATAGATCGATCCGCTCAAACGCCACGATAATTTTATAATTATTAACCCTCAGAAAATTGACTAATAACAAAAACAACAGCCCTGCTATGGAAGCCTGCTTAGCTTTTTTTATAGATCGACTCGCCCATACGCTACGATCATTTTATAAGTATTAACCCTCAGTAAATTTACTAATAACAAAAACAACAGCCCTGCTATGGAAACCTGCTTAGCTTTTTTTATAGATCGACTCGCCCATACGCTACGATCATTTTATAAGTATTAACCCTCAGTAAATTTACTAATAACA
The DNA here is from genome assembly GCA_949316025.1 of Lapara coniferarum. Classification (NCBI taxonomy): domain Eukaryota; kingdom Metazoa; phylum Arthropoda; class Insecta; order Lepidoptera; family Sphingidae; genus Lapara; species Lapara coniferarum. The sequence continues at coordinate 23,877,322 of OX438929.1, forward strand.
AAAACAACAGCCCTGCTATGGAAACCTGCTTAGCTTTTTTTAATTTCCTTACAAAATATTACGGTTGCAAATATTTTTTCGCTGCTTTAACATAAGCTTCTCTCCTTTTTACCGCCATTTTGAGTATTCTTTTTACAAAAGGATCGCCTTTTAACGCTTCTCTTACTGCTGTTTCGTCTACCACCGCCATGACAGTTGGCAATCTGACTGTAGTTGTCTCTTTCACACTTTGCGTAATTTTAGTTATGTCACTGTCTAATATTGTTGCATTTCTTTTCTCTTCTATATCATTGAGCAACTCTTCGAAATCGTTTTTGGACTGTCTTAAGTATTCGTCAAATTCTAATATTTTTGCCAATTTTCCTATTAATTCCGTTTGTTTCGTCAAAACTTCATACAATTGCTCATTTTGTGAGGTTTCTGATGCTTCCATAGATTCTTTTGTGATGCTGTATTTGTCAAAATAGCTGCTATAGTCTGGAACGTTATTTATTCCATTTTTAAATCTCGGGATGTCTTTGATGCCGTTGTCATCGTATTGTAAATTCTTTATTTTTCTCATATGGGATTTTTTGTTACCGGTCACTTCACTAAAATTAGATATTACTTTGTTTTTATTTGCGAAATTTTTCAAATTTGGAACTTCGTAAATATCTGGGATAGTAAAATGCGTTAATCTTCGAACCATAACGAAATTATCTAGATTTTTCTTTACACTTTCATTATCAAGTTTTGTTAATGTAAAAGGATTTTTCTCCTCATTGTCTGTGGATTTCGAAGTTCTATTTTTAAATATATCCGCACCATGTCCTCCACAAACCACTGCAAGTTAATTAAGAAGGTATTATTTCCTGGAATGTTACATATTTTTGGATTTTAAATAAATATATAAGTTAGTAGGTTAGAGTGGCTATGGGCTGACCACATATATCGCAAAACAGATAACTGCTAGAGAAAGCGTGTTCTGGAGTAGAGAGCGCGTTTTGGCAAACGTAGCGTGGGACGCGCTCTGGCCAGATGGCGGGACGACTTGCACAAGAGGGCCGGCAGCGACTGGATGCAGAAAGCAGCAGACCGGGCTCTGTGGCGTATCTTGGGAGAGGCCTATGTCCAGCAGTGGACTGCAAAGGGCTGATGATGATGATGAAATATGTAATACAACACTATTATTGTTATCTATCCAATACAAAGGTATTGAAGTCCTTAAACAAAAACGAAGAATGGAGATTCTTCTTTTTTAAGGACACTGCGGTTTTCGGCTTTTCAAAAATGACCACGAGACATAAATGTAAGAAACTTACGTTCAGTTTAATATTTAGTTTGTTTGACTCGTAGTCGGAGGTGGGCTCGACACAATTTTTTCCAAGGATGTTGCATAAATTATTTACTTTTTCAAATCTTGCTTAAATCATAAATGTCCAAGCGTTGCCCCACTTGGGATTCGAACCCTGCATATCCGCTCGGCAGTCGATAAATCAATCGCATAAATAAATTATAATAAAAACGAAATCCACTCACATATAAATATGAATGAATAAAACATAGTTTCCAATAAATCTTATATTACGCAACTGCTTTCTAAGTGTATTCCGATAAATAAATATGCATGAAGAATAACTGAATGACGAAACGAATTCACTTGCAACTTTAAACCGTCTTTCAAAGAAGGACGTTTTCAATTCGTGTGTGTGTATATTTTTTGTGTATGTACACTGATTTATCTGAAAGTTGTGTTCCTGTTTCCTTGATTCCTTCTTTATTAAGGGTATCAAAATGGTCCCATTTCAATATATTGATTTAGGATTCATCATTTTTATATAAACGATCATAGACATACTAGAAAGATTTTACCGGTGGTAGGACTCTCATATGTAAGAGTCCGTCTGAGTGGGTACCACCGCAATGTCTATTTCTACCGCCAAGCAGCAGTGTGCATGCACTGTTGTGTTTCGGTTTGAAGGACATTGTAGCCAGTGTAACTACAGGACATAATGAGACTTAACATCTTATGTCTCAGAATGACGAGCGCAGTGGAATGCCACACAGTACTTTGTGACTCAAGGTGCTGGATGGTGTTGCTACTGTTTATGGGTGGTCGTATCGCTGACCATCAGGCGAACGGCATGCTTGTCTCGTGATTCAATGCAATAAAAAAATAAAAAGAAAACAACCGCAATATCTCTTCTAAGCAGCAGTGGGCATGCACTTTTGTGTTCCGGTTTGAAGGACATTGTAGCATAATTTACTTGTATCTCAAAAAACTATGAAAAAAAATTATTTTTTTTTGCTAATGTGTTAAGCATACCCCCCTGTGTCGACATGGGGCCGTAAGACTGTGTGAAACCAACACAACCGTTCCATTCACCCCCCAGTAGGGTTGCCAGGTCATCAAACCTAATAGCCGGACGGACCAGCCAGTTTAGCCGGACATTTGGGTAAAAAGGCCGGACCCTAAATTATTAACGATTTTGTGTCTTAGTATTAATACGATTTTTGGGCCTATTAACGATTTTGTGTCTTAGTATTTTTCGGGCTCCATTTTCCCGGCGACCTTTCTTTTAGCTCACAAATGTATATCCTTGGCACGTTTAATTTTACGCATATTGCCGACCACCTTAAAGTTACTGGTCAAATGTAAAAAGCCGAACACCGTTTAATTTGGATTTTATCGCAATTTAACGGTGATGTGTGTGCATTACCTTATATAACTAATCTGACTATGTATGCAAAAGACTTGAAAATAAAAAAATATAAAGACAAATGATGACAAAAAAGTAAGCCCGGAGTTTCTTTCTGCCTTTCTTCTTCGGGTAGTCATCGCTTAGGTAGCTAGTGAAAGGTTGGTAGGTTAGCTAGGCTAGGGCCTGTAGCGTCCTCACCGGTGAGGATCGCGACGTGGTCCTCCCATTATCATTACTATTATTATTATTTTTTTTGTTAACAAAATTATCTCTCATTTTATATTGCTTTTCTTGCCAGCCCGAGCTGGCTTCTTACTTTTTATTTTTCATCATTTATTTTACTCGTAATAAAAATGTCGGTAGTTACATAAGTGAGACTAATAATAAATAATTAAATGTATCTCGACTTATCATAAGTGCAACTATGTTCGTCTACGTGATGAATACTCTTTTTTTTGTTTTTATTTGACCGGAGACGCATTCAAAAAGCCTATGTCCGGCTTTATCTGGCCTGGCAATCCTTCCCCCCAGTGGTGGTGGCGATAACGCGTTTTTCCCTGCAATAAAAAAAGGTCGTAAGAACACCCTGGTAGCACTCTGATAACGGGTCTGTCTGGAAATCTAGGGGAGGCCTATGTTCAGCAGAGCACTAATAGCGAGCTTCATTACTCCAAAGTGCTATAGGCTACTTTTTATCCCGGAAAAACGTTTCAAACGGGTAGAACCGCGGGCAAAAGCTGTTATACTATAAAAATTAGTTTCGCGTTTCATATTAAATGGGATATCATATCATTCATTACTGGAGGGTAAAGTTCATATTGCTCATAATAATTTACTGTTATGTACACAATTGTTATTCACTAGATGCGCAAGCAGCTAAGATTTTTTTTGTTTCTCGGAGAAAGTACGTTATTACTATCGCCCAGCCTTCGTGAGGGGCGACTGAGCGGTTATCTTGGGTTCACCGTGCCTTACGACCCGGCGTTGAGCCGCCCGGAGATGGAACCATCGGGCGACCACCGGGCCGAGTCTCTAACATTATAGACACGCACGGCATACCAAATAAAATTCCGCAGTGGCCATCTTCTGCGCATTAGGGACGGCATTAGCGAAAGTGTTTAAGTTGTCCGCAATCGCCCCTGCGCAGTGCTGCCTGATGCGGCTCGTCTCAAGGCAAGCAGCTAACCTAACCCAACCGCTACGCGTGAATGATAAGAAAAACGAATCAAAATAAGAAATAGGCCGTATAAAACCAATAACACCACTGAAAAAACCTTTCCAATTAAATATTAAACGGCCCTCAAAAACCACTAAGATATACCACCAGTAAAGTAAAGACTCGCATATGTAAGAGTCCGTCTAGGTCGGTACCACCCATGGTACCACCGCAATGTCTATTTCTACCGCCAAGCAGCAGTGTGCATGCACTCTTGTGTTTCGGCTTGAAAGACATTGTAGCCAGTGTAACTACTGGGCATAATGAGACTTAACATATTATGTCTCAGGATGACGAGCGCAGTGGAATGCCACACAGTACTTTGTAACTCAAGGTGCAGGATGGTGTTGCTACTGTTTATGGGCGGTCGTATCGCTTACCATCAGGTGAACGACATGCTCGTCTCGTCATTCAATGCCATAAAAAAAACCTACCACGAGTAAATCGGTCCCCGATTATAACCAAGCCGCCCCCTAGGCCCCAGCATAAATATGCGACTTATTGACAAAGTTATCGTCGCTGGAAAGAATTCCTGTTCTTAAAATAGTACAGATTCTAACTGAATCCGACTACAAATTGAAACATGACAACGGCCATATAAATGTCAATTTATCAGTCGATATTAACGCGAAAAAGGTCAATTGTATTCATTAAGAAATGATCCGGGCTGCGTAATTTGGAACGAACCCCTATTTACATGGGGTTTGACTAAGGGTGTCCCCTTTTATTATTATTAGCCCTGTATTATATACTGCCCACTGCTGAGCACGGGCCTCCTGTATTACTGAGAGTTTAGGCCTTAGTCCACCACGCTGGCCTAGTGCGGGCAGACTTCACATGCCTTCGAAATTCAGAGAACTTCTCAGGTATGCAGGTTTCCTCACGATGTTTTCCTTCGCCGTTCAAGCGAGCAATGATTTACAAACACGTGACTGGCGTATTGGTCTCTCGATCAATCACAAATATCGCACCTTTAGAACGAAAACGACACAATTCAAAAAATAGAAAATTGCGTTGTCATTTTTAAATAACTAAAAACTAGTGCCTTATTTATAAAAATATAATAAAAAAGGGAATGATATAACAGTTTTCTCCTTTTCCTGCTTGAATATGGCTGTGTTTGAACTATTATTGTTTAGAGAACTTCGTTTTAAGTAATTTTATGACGATAACTCAATATTTTATCTTTTTGAATTGTGTCGTTTTCATCCTAAAGGTGCGATATATAAATTAAACATTGTCTCACGAGTTTTTATTTGCCAACTTCTAAGCACACTGATTAACAACAATGCATTATCCTGAACAGTGCACAGGACTTGGGAAATATATCACGGGGAATCACGCGGTAAAGTTTTTTTTATGGCATTGAATTACGAGACGAGCATGCCGTTCGCCTGATGGTAAGCGATACGACCGCCCATAAACAGTAGCAACACCATCCAGCACCTTCAGTTACGAAGTACTGTGTGGCATTCCACTGCGCTCGTCATCCTGAGACATAAGATGTTAAGTCTCATTATGTCCAGTAGTTACACTTGCTACAATGTCCTTCAAACCGAAACACAACAGAGCATGCACATTGCTTCTTGGAGGTAGAAATAGACATTGCGGTGGTACCCACCCAGACGGACTCTTACATATGCGAGACCTACCACAAGTAAAATAATAATAATTGAAATAACTTCCCTACATTAGTATACACTATTTATAATGATTATTATTCATTGTGGTGTCACGGTTCCCTCTCATATTTCTGAGAGTTTAATATTGCTCTAATTAAAGGCTTGTATCTTAACATAATATAAAACGAAGTCGCTTCCCGCTGTCTGTCCCTATGTATGCTTAGATCTTTAAAACTACGCAACGGATTTTGATGCGGTTTTTTTCAATGGGTAGAGTGATTCAACAGGAAGGTTTTTAAGTACTTTTAGCTCGGAAAACCCAATAACGCGGGCGGAGCCACGGGCAAAAGCTAGTAATTAAATAAACGAAGCTAGCTGTTTAAAATAATACAAATTGTAAATTATAAACGCGAAGGTTGGTAAGAATGTATGGATGTATGTTTGTAACTCTTTTGCGCAAAAACTACTCAAGGGATTTCGATGAAATTTGGCACACAAGTAGATCATGTCTTGGATTAACATGTAGGCTACTTTATATCCCGGGAAAATGTAAAGCGGGACCTTTATCCCGGAAAAACTTTTTAACGCTGGCGGAGCCGTGGGCAATAGTCAATAATGTAAAATATAATTTGCTACTACATTTTACATAATAATTTAACCTAAATATAAATAAATAAATTGTGTTATGTAATAGTCGGCTCTGCGGCGTAAACCTCTCCTGAACCTTTCCATACATCTCTTTCCTGTATCTTAAACATCTAATGAGATCCACATCTGTGTCTGAAAATCCCTTTCCATCTTTTTCTAGATCTCCTTTTTCTCCTTTTCCTGCCTCTTTGTACCCACTCTGTAAGGTTTTGTCCATCTATTGTTGTTCATCCTACATATATATCCTGCCCATTGCCATTTGTGTAGTTAATTTTTTAAAAATTCTAGTTATGTATAAATATTTACACATACATACAGACTGCTTCGGTGACGTAGTTGTATTACGGTATGATTACAATGCTGAGGTCTTGGGTTCGATTCCCGGGTCGGGCAAAGTGATATTGGGTTTTAAAATTCAGTGTCAGCCCGGAGCACGTTGTGCCCGATATGGCGATAGGCTCACTTCCTATCACATTATGGGACGGAATAACGGCGAAAAGTGTGTGCACTAGTTGCGCGTCTGCCTATCCTTAACGGGGATAAAAGGCGTGTGTATAAATCTTTATCATAGTTGTTATTTGCATAGCATAAATTCTAGTATACTTAAAGCCTATTAATGAATTTATTTATATGCACTACCTCTTCTGACATTGGGAGCTATAAGAATTAAAATAACGTAACCTTATCATTTCCTTAACTATTTTATGCACGTTTTGGCATTGTTTGAAAACAACATATTATCAAAGTCACGTGAATATGTTTTTTTTAACACGCTTTTATTAGCTTCAGACGTATGTATGTATGTAAGTAACTTACACTTTGAACATGATTTTGACCCACTTCATAACGTCAGATTAAATCGAAATTTGGCATACTTATCAAGGACCGATGGCAATACATATTTTAAGCTAAAAAAATACGTTTTTATAGAAATTCAATTAAATAAATAATACTTAAGTTTTCCTTGTGCTTCAATAGATGGCGCCAAAATAGAATTAGATCGCGCTATGTTTTTTTTTTACAAGAAAAATACATGTTTTTTTTTTTATTTACTCTATTCTCAATTCAAGTTTATTAAAATTTATTTTCTATTTTTAGTTGGATTTTATATAAAGCGTGTTTTCGAAGTTATGTGTGTATTGTTTATCAATCGTTCGCTTTAACGCATAGTGTCAATTTCACAGTTTTTTTGGCCTTGTTCAGCTTTGTTTATCTGACAGCCAATGGGAGTAAAGATGTATCTCAATGTTAGCCAATCACAGCAAGCCCCCGCAACAGGGAAAAGGACCGCAACAGCGGTACGCGCAGGGGCGGTTGCGGACGACAACTTAGACGTGAGTCAGAGGAAGCCCGCTGCCGTCCCTAATGAGCCGAAGATGGCCATTCAAAAAAAAAAAAAAAAAACCCATTATCCTACGCACTGCGAAGGAAAATGCTGCCTGACATGCCGTAAGCACTGAGAAACAAACTTATAACAATATGTTCCATACTTAGCTATGTAACGTTTTTGAATCGTCTTAAGTCTTTCAGTTGAATAAAGTATTTAAATAAAACTATTGTATTTTATTTTTTTATTAAGGTTTTTATTTATATTTTCTTTTTTTTATTTAAATGTTACGGCTCTGGATACTAGTCCATTGAGCCCGTCTTTCATAAATTTTTATCCCCAGTCCTAACTCCTAACGATTACCTATGTCGAAGTAAAGCAGTGGCTACCTTACCAAGACTTTATAGAGGAGTTTTGGCGGCTACAAAAAACACTTTATTAGCACAGTTATTTCAATTGAATTCATTTGAGCCCTTTAATAGAACTATATTGGATAATATACCACCATAATTATGCAATATAACACTAAGTATCACCAAAATAATGAATTAAAACAAGAGCATCTCATGACACTTCTAAGTTCCCTCCAAAACTCATTTATATTTTCTCCCGACGTTTCGAAGGCTTTGCAGCCTTCATGGTCACGGGGCGGACTGAGGTGTTGGTAGTCCGAAAAGTAAAAGTTACAATATGTGTCCTTATTTAACAATTATAAAAGGTTTTTAAAATTATTAGTTTTCGACGGTCCGATCTAAGCAGAATTAATCACAGTCTTGAAGTCTGAAGTGTGTTTGAATAAAGTATTTTTTTGGTTTTGTTTTTAAACTTTTTTTTCTTTTCAGGTAGTCCGAGGAGTGCACATAGAACCGGCGCACTTAGTCAAAAAGCGTAGCATAGACCAACCATTAAGAATAAGCATTTACTACGACCACTCTGTATATAGGTAAGATTTTATTCAATTACTATTAATTATAATTTTTTAAGGTTTATGGGAAGTAATAAAGGCTTTATTATTATTATATAATAGATAAACAATGGGATGAAAGGTATAAATAATTGGCCTATATATAAATTTTAAACTTCGTGGAGCCCTTTTGAGATATGTACTTTACAAGATACTGCGGTAAATTTTCATTAAAGTTTATTAATTTGTTAATTATTATTGTAACGCGAACGTGACTGCGCGATAGATGTACACCTGGCTTACATTATATTGCGAACCATGCGTATGCACTATGCATTGATCCCCTTCCCGATCCCTCCGACGCCGCGCACCCCCGCCAGCATCCGGCGACCGCGACTCGAGCACGGACACGCGCGCGCGCCGTTGTCGAACTGAATTTTTGTATATATCCCGATTATTGTGATTTATTATATTATATGGTTGTGCTCCGAACCCTGTGTTTTCCTCCAAAACGCCCTGAGATACCAACACACGAATCTGCGACCAATACAGGCCTTTACATTATTTTTTTATAACTATTGAAAAATTAAAAAAAATATAAAATTAAGTAGTTTTATGCCAATGGAGATTGGGAAAAATTTGGTTAGTTAACAACAGAATAACTTTTTGAAAAATGGTGATAAAACTTTTTTTCTTCAAGGCTCGATTCTTTCAAGTGTTAAGAAGATACTACAATTTTTTCAAATTTTTGAAATCACATTTTATGTTATATATAAATTATTTTAATTGCTGAACTCTCTTCAGCGGCAGCGCGCGCATGCCGTAACTGCCTCGCGGAGCCCTATTTTCAACGTCTAATTAAAATTATAAATAATGGAGATAGAATTCCGGGAGTTCGGACTTTTTTATTGGAAATTTCCTTCTCTTTAACGAGCTTTATTTTCAAAATTGCTTAAATGTAAATATTTTTCGAGTTATTAACAAAAAACGAAATATCATTTTTTTTTTCATCTTATTTTGTTAATAACAATTGCAATTTTTAACCTGCACCAAAATCCTTCAAAAACATTTTTCTAGGGGTGATTACGAATGGAATGAGCCATCGCTCATATTTTTAGGCCCTTTATCTCTATTTTTCACGTTTTTCAACTTGTTTACTAGACTATATACCTCTGTTAACATCGTGCTAAATATTATCAATGAATAACGAATACTTTCGCCAAAAATCCCGGGTCTACTATTCCACTTTCTTTTAAATAATTTTGTAGTTTAGTGCGAATATGGTGTGTGCGTAAGTGTATTTCTGACTGAAAGTGTAATGTTGCCGCTGCGAGGAATTCTCCTAGAGCAATCATAGTGGCATTAGGGCGTGTAAACTTAAAGTTACATTTTATTGATATTTATTTTGTTCGAAACTTACACGTTTTTATTTTACATCTATGGTTAAAATAAGTTAATGGAAAGTGTTATTTTCATCGTGATATGTATGAGGTTTCATTTATTAACGCAATGTCAAAGTGACCCTGTATACGAAAAATAGCATCTCCCTTATTAATATTAAATCAACGTAAAAAGTAAGACTTCGTGAAATATAATTATTTCATTTTGTATATCGATGAATATAGAATGTCCTATCCATAACTAATGAGGTTATGTTCGAGTAAATAAATACGTGCGACGAATAGTGTTAGAGCTGTTGCCAAGTTTAAAGTTAATTTTATCCCATCAAAAACAAAACTAGGCCGACAAAAGAATTTAATAAGGGGCGCCATGCCTTTTAGATAATCCTGATTTTTGAATAATGAAAACCCCATTCAAATAGGATCAGTAGTTTTTCACAAAATCGCGGACATATAAACTTATATACATGTATACATCCATTCACACACACTACATACATACGGGTCGAATATAGAACCTCCTTTTTAAAGTCGGTTAAAAATAAAGTCGCCCGCTACGTTCCTACACGATAAACTCAAAAACTACGGAACAGATTTCGATGAAATTTGGTATGGAGGTAGTTTGTGACACTTGGAAGGTTTTACGGTACTTTGTTATCCAGACTTTTATCCAGGAAAGAATCTTTCCTTTCCTCACGATGTTTTCTTTCACCGTTAATGCGAGCATTCACAAAGAATCCTACTAATATTATAAAGGCGAAAGTTTGTAAGAATGTATGGATGTTTGGATGTATGGATGTAAGGATGTTTGTTCCTCTTTCACGCAAAAACTACTGAACGGATTTCGATGAAATTTGGCTCCGCCCGCATTAAAAAGTTTTTCCGGGATAAAAGTTCCGGTTTATATTTTCCCGGGACAAAAAGTAGCCTATGTGTTAATCCAGGACATGATCTACCCGTGTGCCAAATTTCATCGAAATCCGTGCAATAGTTTTTGCGTGAAAGAGTAACAAACATCCATACATCCAAACATCCATACATTCTTACAAACTTTCGCCTTTATAATTGTGCAGGACGCATATTCTCGAAGAGAGAACAACGTAAAGTGCATACCGCGCATGCGCGATTTCGTAATAGAACTCGGACCTCTTAGTGACGTCATAGACTTTAATGAATGAGCTGAGTGAAAAAATCGTGTTATCGTTAGGGTCATTGAACGCTTATAACTCACCCGGTATGAACTGTTTAGTGTTTCATTCGGTGTCATAGTGTAGGTTAGGACTTTGCCTACCCCGCTGCGGTAGCGGGATGAACGTGTGTATAAAGTCTGAATAGTTATTTTTAGAAATGTTGCTTGTGTGCATCGTTTGTGTTAAACTTAGAGTAAGTAAATCACGATAACTTTCTTTGTAATGCACATGAGGTTGTTTTATGATGTTTAATATATAGAGTCACTTATGCCTAGGCCGCACACATCGCGATAACATTCGCGCGATAAACTTCGTCTTCGCTCTACTACGAAGCCTCACGGCCACATAATGCGCGATGTCAATTTTATCGCGATGTATAAACGCAAAAGACAAAATGGACGCCGCGGTTGCTCTGTATTTTATGGCAGCAAATAATTATTTTTTTATGGTCAGCTTCGCTTGAATTCCATAAAATCAGTCCAGACTCGTAATTCGCAATAATTCTAAAATTTTATCGTTACTCCAATCCATATTTCGCTTCAGCTATACTATTCACTGCAGTTTAACTTAACACGTCCGCCACGCACGATAGCTGGCGGCCGACTGAAGTGTGGCCGCGCAAGCGAAGTTCATCGCGATAAAACGCTTTGATCTGCGAGAATTTACCGACAGCGGAGCGAAGTCCTCGCAGCTACGTACGAAGCACCGAAGTATACGCGATTACTTGGCTACACACATCGGGATAACGCGAATCTTCGGGTTATCGCGATGTGTGCGGCCTAGGCTTTAGTGTCTATGTACCAAGACACTTATAGTTTAGGCATATAGATTTAACTTAGGCGCGAATTGAAAATAAGTGTAATCTTGAAAGTGAAAAAGAGGTCCTAGAAAGAGGGAAGGCCCTCTTAGTGCTCCGTACGGTATAGCCGCGGAGTACTTAAGCTAATTTGTTTTTTTGTATTTTTGAGTTAAAACGTGTTAGGAGTTTTGTTTTAATAGAAATAGTTCGGGACATCAAGAAAGAAAACAGCAAGTAGTCGGCAAGAAAGAAGAAGTCTGCAAGTTTGAAGAGGAAAAAGGCGCTTATGCAGAGTGGACCATCCTTCCTCATCAGCTGTGGCACGGTGCTACGAGGACGACTTCCAGCTACGTCGCATAGCTACGGCATAGCAACGAGAGACTACGCGCCGAATATTAACGCCGGGAGAATTTGGCTACCGTTGTGGCTGAACTTTGTAACTTTCGATTCAGTGTGTGAAATAAACGCTATTTCCCGATTTTTCGCCTTTGTTACTTTGTCACTGGTATCGCCATATTCCCACTCACGCAATCCAGCACACACACAACACATTGCGGGGTGTTGGCCCAGTCTGAGCCCCGCACAATAATATGAGTAGGAAGGATTCAGAGGTGTGTTTGGGTTTTGAACCGGACATTCGTCTTGGCAGTCCGTTCCACTCCCTACTAGGCTATCGCCGCTACATTAAATTCAGATATTCGAAAATACCGTCATTTATATTTGTACTAGCTTTTGCCCACGGCTTCGCCCGCGTTAATTAGTTTTTCCGGGCTAAAAGTACATAAAAACTTTCCCGTTGAATCACTCTATGACTATGACGTTGGTACAACTCTTAACAAATAATGCATTAATTTCGACCAAATTTCATTACCATAAAAACGGTTCTAGTAAGTTAATCTTAAAAGATAGACATATACTGTTGTGGACATTTTTTTAGATAATTTCAAGAGGAATAATTCTTTCATACATATATTTTTGATATCTTGAACCGTTTTCGCAGCGCACGCAATGGAAGCCCTCAAGGATGAATAATTTTCCCCGCCTTTTTGACATTTTCCATTATTTCTTCGCTCCTAATAGTTGCATCGTGATGTTATATAGCCTATAGCCTTCCTCGATAAATGGTCTATTCAACACAAAAAGAATTTTTCAATTCGAACCAGTAGTTCCTGAGATTAGCGCGTTCAAACAAACAAACAAACAAACAAACAAACAAACTCTTCAGCTTTATAATATTAGTATAGATTTAACTTGAATTTTTCTCTACAATTCATCTACGCGGATGGACTTAAAGCTTTTCTCAAAATAATAGAAACTTATACTTATAATAATACATACAACATTTTCGTGATACCATGATGAAATATTGGTCGAATTGATCTCTCAAATATGTGCCAATATGCGGTCAATGTGGTTAGTTTTAGTTTACAAACTAAATATTGAATTACTTTTGGCCAGTTTCTTCATTGAGAATAGCAGTCAAAGTTAGTAGTTTTGCCTAAATTATATGGCGACTCTTAAGCGTTATTTAGACGGAGAAATTATTCTTTTAAAAAATGGCAGGCATTTATTGCAACCATTTGTTTTTTAAATATCTGTCAAAAGATTTGTATGTATGTATGTATGTTAACGCGGATGAGAATTGTCTCGTCATTGTTCATATTTAAAAGTGGTTGAATAATAGTTGATTACTTTTTTAAATACACACACACACAGACACACACACTCACGCCTGTTATCCCCGAAGGGGTAGGCAGAGGCGCAACTAGTGCACCCACTTTTCGCTGTTACTCCCATGATGTGATAGGGGCGAGCCTACCGCCATATCGGGCACAAATTTCAGACTCCGAGCTGATACTGAATAGAAAAACTCAATATCACTTTGCCCGATCCGGGGATCGAACCCGAGACCTCAGCTTTGCAGTCGTACTGTAATATAACTACGCCACCGAAGCAGTCCCACTAGTAATTTGCTCTCATGGGAAACAATAGTTGTTTTTAATGTGGTTCTGTAGTGTAGGAAACAACCGTATTGCGAAGATTTCTAGCAACAATTGACCCGTGTAAATTTTTTTTTAACGCGGACCTATCGGCCAGTAGCCTGACGCGAGTCGGCTTTTCTGGCCACACCGGTCTTTAGGGTGAACGCAGAAGGCGCTCGCAACCCTTTGAATTAAGTGACCATGCTGAGGGCAACCCACTAACGGGTTACGGACCTCGGCTCAGGACGGCCACTGAGAGAGGATGAGACATCATCGAGTAGTCGGGTGAGACATCAACGATTAGTGGGGGACCCGTGTAAATGAGACTTCATGGCTTTTATTTGCAGTTTTTTGTGAAAACTGACTGATTATATGTGTGTTAACAATAATTAATTTTAGACTTTTGTTTCAGGTTAGAATCGGAAAAGTTCTTAATGATAAATGTAAGTATTTTTATAATGTGTTGATTTTCACACACACACACACGCACACTGACACACACACACACACACACACACACACACACACACGCGCGCGAGCGCGCACGCACACACACACACGCATACGCACACACGCACACGCGCCCGCACACACACACACACACACACACACACACACTCACGCCTTTTATCCCCGAAGGGGTAGGAAGAGGCGCAACTAGTGCACCCACTTTTCGCTGTGCGTATTCTGTCCCATGATGTGATAGGAGGCGAGCCCATCGCCATATCGGACACAAATGCCATGCTCCAGGCTGTTAGAGTAGAAAAAACTCAAAAACACTTTGCCCGACCCGGGGATCGAACATATCGGGCACAAATGTCAGAACCGGGGATCGAACTCGAGACCCCAGCATCGCAGTCGTACCTAAATACAACTACACCATCGAGGCAGTATTTTTTTACACATAAATATATTTTGACTTTTAAATAGGGAGAAAAAGATTATCGAATTAAAGCTTAACTGAATATAAATAGTTTATGATCAACTTGTGGTAGGATGTTTGTATTTACCTGAGTTTTCGGTATCTACCAATGGAGATGCGATGACCGGGCGAACCCCTCGTTGGCCATAAATGCGCAACTGGTCATAAACTTTTATTAAAACCTATTATGACTTGCGATCGCAGTCATTACATTTTACGATAATGACATTTAATTGTGATTTTTGTTGTTATTGTGTAAAAGCGACCTTATATTCAGCCCTGCACGTGTGCATTGCCAAATGGAAACGGCCGCGTTCCGTATTAGCCGATCCAGAGGACGAAATCACTTTGGCCATCCGCCGGTAGAACGAGTTCTTAAAACTCCAACACTCCACAAGACCGCAGTTCCGTCCTCGCCGTCGAGGACATCGCCGCGTTCCCCGTCGCCCCCCGACCCCCCTAGCAGTTCCGGCCCGCGTGCCGATGACACCACAATCTAATAGGATAAGGTTTAAAAACCAATCTTTCCCTAATCGTTGATGTCTCATCCTCTCTCAGCGGCCGTCCTGAGCCGAGGTTCGTAACCCGTTAGTGGGTTGCCCTCAGCATGGTCACTTATTCAAAGGGTTGCGAGCGCCTTCTGCGTTCACCCTAAAGACCGGTGTGGCCAGAAAAGCCGACTCGCGCCAGGCTACTGGCAGTAGGGCCATTAACAAAAAAAAATAGAAAAAATTATCTGATGACTGAAAAGTTATATTTTGTTGTCATAAGAACCATATAATTACCTGTTTAGAATAACAACGTTATTATTCTAAGATTGCCTGCGTGAATAAAGGAATTTTACTTACCTTAAATAATATTTCAGGACACAATTCTCCCGGAAGCCGTGAAGTTCTGGGAACAAGCGTTGAAAGTACGCAAGACTGGTGGTCCCATCAAGTTAAATAGGTAAGTGTATATTCTTCTTCTTCTTGACTGCCTCGGTGGCGTAGTTGTATTACAGTACGACTGCAAAGCTGAGGTCTCGGTTTCGATCCCCGGGTCGGGCAAAGTGATATTGAGTTTTTCTATTCAGTATCAGCTCGGAGTCAGGAATGTGTGCCCGATATGGCGATAGGCTCGCCCCCTATCATGGGACGGAATAACGGCGAAAAGTGGGTGCATTTGTTGCGCCTCTGCCTACCCCTTCGGGGATAGCAGACGTGTGTGTGTGTGTGTGTGTATATATTCTTCATGGACTTGTAGGTATCCTTAGACCATCTCGAGAGGACGCGCCTTCTTACTAAAACGAGTTGACGTTTTCAGAACAACTGTACCCCTAGCAAAAATTTACCTATAGTATTCGTATGGAGTGTTTTTTTTTTAATGGCATCCCCTTACACGCGATGATTCTGCCAATGTCGAAGTATGACTAGAAGGAGTAAGTTAAAGTTTTCGTATTTGTTTGACAATACTATACGTCAAACAACAGATTCGTACTGTCAATTCCCATACATTTTAAGTTGACCCTTACCATGGTGACACGTTTACTGTTCGAAGTTTACACGCACGTAATGCTTAATAAGCATTACTTATGCTACCGTACTTTAATACGCTAATATGTTCCAAATACGCTAAAAGAGACACTGTTCAAATTTCTATACAAAAAATTAAATTATATATAATTATTAAATATAAAATTTAGAGAATAATAAATATATATTTCGGAGTTGGATGATGGATGTATGGGCGAAGGTGGTATTTCCATGTTTTAGACTTCGTCATGATTTAAGCTTTCAATAATAATTAAAAGCTGGTTTTTCTCATATAAACATAATATATTTCGTCTGAACAACAATACAGAGTAATAACAACGTTCTGTTGAGCTAGCCAACTAAACTTCGAATGCCCTGAAGCGCGTCTGCACTCTCATTATAAAGGTTCGCTCCCCTCTACATAATTTCATACTACTCGATTCATTGAAGTCAACAGTAATACAATATTCATAAATAAAAATAGTCAAATCAACAACTTATTTTACAAATTCAAATTAATCTGCAACATTGTGTATTTTAAATCTCACTGTGCAATATTGAAATACTGGTAATTAGCTAGCATCCTATTTTATAGTATTTTAGTCACTCCGACACGGCCATTCTGCAATACGGTCGCCTCTGACCTGTAAAGAAAATTAAAAGTCGCAATTCGGAGGCCTCTGCCATCAAACGAATGCCAACGCAATTCGGAGGCCTCTGCCATCAAACGAATGCCAACACACATCTGTGGTGTGTACGTGTCTACCCAGGGTATCACATAGGTAGCTCAGAGGTACCACTCTGTGGTGTGTACATGTCCACCGAGGATACCACATAGGTAGCTCAGAGGTACCACTCTGGTGTGTACATGTCTACCCAGGGTACCACATAGGTAGCTCAGAGGTACCACTCTGTGGTGTGTACATGTCTACCCAGGGTACCACATAGGTAGCTAGTAGTAGTAGTGACATAATTTGTACTAAATATTATAAGATTCTTAATTTAAAATATGTATTATTGATTATTTAATAGTTAAAAGTAAATAAATAAATTTAATAATTAATTTAAAAAAAGACAACCAATGATATCACTTAAGGCGAAGCTGTATGGGCTTGAACCCTTTGCCTTGCCTATAAGGGGAAAATTATAAAAAAACAACCGTGAGAATTTTTGTGTCACACATGCGCGCGCATCGTAAAATTTCACTCCCATCAATTTTTCATAACGCGCCTAAAGAAGTATAACTTCAAAAATATTATTCGAAATACATCAATGGTCGAAACCATTACTTTAACTAGACGAGTGTGTAAACTCTTGCTAGCTACATTGAATATTTTATTTGAATTCCTCCTTTGGTTTTTAAACATTATTTTGTTATTAAACCATTTCTATTCAAGCAGAGTGCAAATAATTCATAAAAAAAAATTAACACAGCCGCGAAAAAAAATTAAGTTTGTTGCTTTTAATGTAACTTATAGAAGGAAACAATAACACATGCCGTGGCCACATGAGACAGAGAATTTGACAAGTGAAATGAGTAATTGAATGCGCGTGAATTCGAACGCATTCCAGTTATCAACTCCGATACAGATCAGTTGCCTGTTCCGAATGATGTGTTACTACCAAGAACCTTATACCCACAATAGCGCACCTTTAGGACGAAAACGACACAATTCAAAAAATAGAAAATTGAGTTGACATTTTTAAATTACTAAAAACTAGTCCCTTATTTATAAAAATATAATAAAAAAGGGACTGATATACCAGTTTTGTCCTTTTCCTGCTTGAATATGGCTGTGTTTGAACTATTGTTATATTGAGTACTTCGTTTTAAGTAATTTTATGACGGTAACCCAATTTTCTATCTTTTTGAATTGTGTCGTTTTCATCCTAAAGGTGCGATATATAATCTCCTTGGTGACTACGCGTTAGTTCGCGTAATAGGCGCTAAGGTTCGCGCAAATGCGTACGTAACTTTTTGAAAATATTTGAATGTTAGAAGTAAACTCAGAAACCAATGACCGGATTTCAATGAGATTTATCGCACGAAGAGACCATGCCCTGGATTAGCATATAGGCGCCTTTTTATCCCGGAAAAGCACACAGTGGGACTTGTATCCCGGATAGATCCTACTCAAGCGGAGCCGCGATTTATGCCATAGGAAATAAAACTATTCATTCGTTTTTGATACATTTAATTACAATTATAACGAAAATGAACGAAGATGAACTCATATCACATTTCTTTTTGGGTTTCATGAAAAAGAAAACAACCTTATAACAACACCAAAAAACTCTTTTTTCGTTAACAACTTAATATAAATTTAATTTGTGTCAATGTCTGATGTTTGTTCAGCGCATTTTAATTCTTATTTCCATAGAATTTGTTTGAAATAATTATCAAATATCATCATAGAAATGCAATCTACATACATTTATCTTACCTGATGGTAAGCGATACGACCGTCCATAAACAGTAGCAACACCATCCAGCACCTTGAGTTACAAAGAACTGTGTGGGATTCCACTGCGCTCGTCATCCTGAGACATAAGATGTTAAGTCTCATTATGTCCTGTAGTTACACTGGCTACAATGTCCTTCAAACCGAAACACAACAGTGCATGCACACTGGTGCTTGGCGGTAGAAATAGACATTGCGGTGGTACCCACCCAGACGGACTCTTACATATGTGAGTCCTACCACCAGTAAGTACATATAAATGTATGTTCTTTATGGACTCCAAACGGCGGAATTTTACTCAACGGACATTTTTTTGCTTGTTAATTTTGTGCCATTTTCGGCATCTGAGTATAGAATTCGTACCCATGCGAAGCCGGGTCGTTAGTCTATACTTCGATATTATTATTATAAAGAGCAAAGATTTGTATTTTTGTATGTTTACAACGAATAAACTCAAAAACTGGACCGATGTTTAAAATTATTTCACCAATAAAAAGCTACATTATCGTAACATAGGCTACTTATTATCCCGGGGAATATAAAGCGGGGCTTTTATCCCGGAAAAACTAATTCAATCAGGCGGAACCGCGAGCAAGTCTGGTTTTTGATAAAAGGAGTTCTAATACAAATGAATTAAAGACGTTTTTTCGTTATCGACGGCACGCCTTCTGATGGTAAGTAAAGAGAAGTCAAAGATATATCGACCGGAAAGAGATAAGCAGCCCCGGACGGTCGGTACGGTTATGCCGACCTTTTTTTTTTGTTTTCGCGGAGAAAGTGACTTATTACTACCGCCCAGCCTTCAAGGGGGGCGACTGAGCGGTTATGTTGGGTTCACCGTGCCTTACGACCCAGCGTTGAGCCGCGGGGCCGAGTTCCTAACCTATGTACACCGCACGGCATACCAACTAAAACTCCGCGGTGACCTTCTTCAGCGCATTAGGGATGGCTGCGGGTTTCCCCAGACTAAGAGTGTCTAAGTTGTCGACCGCAGCCGCCCCTACGGTTATGCCGATCTTCTTATTTGCTTCATGTTCCGCTTGAAGGACCTCAAGTTGAAGGAACACGTGTGACAAACTGCATAATGAGACATAACATCTTATGTCTCAGGATGACGAGCGCAGTGGAATGCCACACAGTACTTTGTAACTCAAGGTGCTGGATGGTGTTTCTGTTTATGGGTGGTCGTATCGCTTACCATCAGGCGAACGGCATACTCGTCTCGTCATTCTATGCAATAAAAAAACTGTTCCACAGTTTGGATGTAATATACAACCTTCTTGTGTGAAAGATTGGGTTACAATTATGATAAATTCTATTTAAAATCGCGGTGTTGTAATAAATAATGAAATATTACAATGAATGTATCAAAAATATAATTAAATAATCAAATATATAAATATTTTTGTAGTTTTTCTCTCGGTCCATAGAGGTCCAGCTAGTTCGAAAGTCGAAGATCAGTCGATTCACAGTCGAAACGGAGTCGACATATCGCACCTTCAGGATGAAAACGACGCAATTCAAAAATATAGAAAATTGGGTTATCGTCATAAAATTACTTAAAACGAAGTACTCAATACAACAATAGTTCAAACACAGCCATATTTAAGCTGGAAAAGGACAAAACTATTATATCGGTCCCTTTTTAATTATATTTTTATGAATAAGGGACTAGTTTTTAGTCATTTAAAATTGACAACTCAATTTTCCATTTTTTGAATTGTGTCGTTTTCGTTCTAAAGGTGCGAATTATACATATATTTTTTCGCGTAAAATAAATGCACAGCTATCGTCGGACATAATTGCAATATCGTTCGAAACTGGTGCTCAACTTAAACTCTTTCTAGTTATTTTCATCATTCGCCTCTGTTTCAACTGTGCTTCGACATTATCGTTTTTAGATTAACTACCTTTAACGTTGCTCTCAAAGGGATCAACTGAATTACACAACAGCATATACAATTTGTAATAAAATCATACTTTTCGAAAATATGCCAAACTTTGGTAGTTTCTAAAGCTAGGAAAAAACAATAGATAAAAATCTATAGTGTTTCAAATATTCTTCAAATGCTTTATAAATTCAACATGTTTTCCGACAGAGATTGAAAAACTAGGTTTTTCTCTGATATTTTCTAAAGATAATTCTTTACAATTTTGTCCTTCATAAAATAAATTATATCTCGGTTATGTAACATATACTACTTTCTTTGCGTTTATGGGTAGTTGGTATGCTATAATCTTGTTGCAATTCGGGCAGAAATGGTTCTTATTCTTCAAGCAGTCCACGTAATAGATCATGAAGACGAAAGGGAGCATGCTGGAATGAAAAAAAAAATACATTCATCCTAGTGGTAGGATATTTGTACCGGATAACGAAATATACAAGGTGGAAACGCTTCTGTGTAAATCCTAACGCGCCGGCGCGGCGTTGTTTCGGCTGAGATAATCTTATCATCAGTTGCAGTGGAGCAAGAGAGGTCGCTCATGGTGACTTTTTGTAGCAGTAAAATCGCAAGACGGCCGCGATACAGTCGCGATGCTGTTGTTGGGAGTCCACATTCACCTCGCTCGTGGAGGCAGAAAATACATGTAATAATTCGCTACAATTGCGCTGCTGTCACGCTTTAGTAGCGATACAGATGCGTTGCAAACGTGCAGCTTTCGCGGCGCAACCTCAACAAAGGAATCAATGTGAACAAGTCGCCCGTTTGTATCGATACAGTAGCAATGCTGTCGTGCGTTTGTATCGCTTACGTCGTGTGTTGCAAACGCGACTAACGCGAGATAGTAGTCAAATAGAAGCGCGTTTACGAAACGCATTACAGCATTGCTGCATGATTTCGCTGTGAGAGCCTTAAAATTGAAAAAAAAAAAAAAACCGTAGGAAGTCCTCTGCTGAAAATAGGCGTCCCCTAAACATTCCTATACCGACCTCTTGGAAGTGGCTTGCATCCAGCGACTTTCTGATATATTATGAACGGCCAGTTCTTGGCAGGGAAATCTATTAAAATTGTATATTCAAAGTAATCAAGAGTTTCAATGCCTTTCAATTTTGTCCGAACATTACTGAATTTGACTTGATACATAAAATGAGAATATGCTTACCAAATCAAGAGACAAATTAGGGCAAAGAAGTGGGTGAACACTCCTACTTCTCTCACCACCAATGTGTGGACTTGCATTCCGCAGTGGTGGCATTTGAGATACTTCCGGTCCGTGTTTGGAATGCCTCCTGTTGGCCCTGAAAATGGAGTGAACTTTCATGAAAAATCTAATACAAGAGAGTAGCACAGCTTTTTAGTACGTTTTTCTCGCGTCCCCTAGTGTGAAAGTATTTTAGAAAAAGTAAAAGTTCGACTGTGCTCTCCACAAAGAATGCAATAGATAAAAAACTAATTCTGAAAAATGAATGTATGGATGTATGGATGGATGTTTGTTACTCTTTCACGCAAAAACTACTGAACAGATTTCGATGAAATTTGGCACACGGGCAGATCATATCCTGGATTAATACATAGGCTACTTTTATCCCGGATAAACATACACCGGGAACTGTATCCCGGACTTTTTAATCTTGCCGTTGGAGCGGTAACGACCAAACCAATGAATCTATTTCAATGAAATTAAGTAAGGAGATAGTTTAATTATAGTTCTTATCCCGGGAAAATATAAACCGGGACTTATTAATACGGGCGGAGCCGCGGGCAAAAGCTAGTATAAAATATTTTATTTATGGATACAATAAGGGAATCTTGGTCAATGCAGCCCAGCCTTAGCCAAGATTCCCTTAGAAAAGGAAATCTTTGATAAAGTCAGTTCCAATAAAGCCTACACGCTGAAGGTATATAAGTAAATTCTGAAACAACGTACCTGGTAGAATGACCTGCGTCTGTGGCGGCTGTGGCCGAGGCTGTTCAACCACTGTTGGGGTTGCTGTAGGGGTCTGTATATCATACTCCGTGTACGGAGGGGGCGGCTCTGGGAATCCTGATATAGGCAGCGCGGTGGGTAGATTTGACTCTGGGATTGGCCTGATATACGTGTCAGAGCCTGGTGAGGATATTAAGGATATAGGAGGCGTTACTGTTGAACCTGGAAATAAATAAGCTGTGACGTCATAGGGGTTATAGATGGGCGTGCGAGCGAGAAGTTGTTTTTAAGCTATTGCATAGCTTCTATCGCGGGCCTTGAGCGTGGAGACCGAATCTAGTAATTCCGTAACGAAAAAACCTGTCACCCCTCACTCCGACCGGCACAGCGGTGATATTTTATTTTCAACTCTATCACAACCATGTAGAGTGTAAAATTCCATAAGTAAATATCGCAGTCTTGTAAGAATACAATATAGCGAGTGGATATGAGCTGAATGTTAAACGATAAAAGGTCGAAATTACCGTGTATTTAAAAATTGGTCCAGTCAGTGAAACGTATCATAATGTCAAACGTGATTCTAAGTTTGAATTTTTAAAAAGTTTTGATTTTATATATTCTGTTCAAAGAGGTTTTTATTTCAATGATGATCATCTATAATTTGTAATGACATTTAGCCTTAATAAAAATATGTATCCTAATGTTTTCGATTCTGTCAGTGTACATTACTTTGATGAACCTATAAATAAATAAATAATTAAATAAATAAATATTACGGCTCTGTATACTAGTCCATTGAGCCCGTGCTTCATATTTTTTTTTTAATTTTGCCATTTATCGATGAACATTTTATTTTATATCTGTTCAAAGAGGTTATAAATATTAGAATTTATGCAATAGCTTTACCGCGGCAGTCTCCGAGTGCCACACGTCTTTTTTTCTATATTGTACGTTAGCTCTTTGGTACAGTTCAATTAAAGAACGTGCTCTAGGTTAATATTAACCTATCTGGTACCGCGAGTTTGACAGCTGACATTTGTTTTTTTTTATTTTTATAAACCTTATTGCGTAGGTAGGAACGACGATTTTCGCTTTTATGACACGAGCTGTCATGGACGCAGTGGACCAAGCGGGCCTGAACTTTTCATCTTCATCCCTTGAATTCTTAACAGTTCAACCTACCAGAAACACTAGACCCAGAAAGGTCCAGTAACCTAGGCCTTTGAGGTGGGATCCTCACGGGAGTATCAATGCTTTCCATGTCAGATTCCGAGTTCCCGGAGTTGTTAGACCTCACTGTGCTGCTTTTGGCTATGTCTATCCTTCTGTTTTCGAATGGGTCGAAGAAAATTGTCTCCTGAAATCAATAGTGCACCACGTGAGTTGTATTTATGGATCTGGTTTAGGCCGGCATGGTGGCGACAGAGATATAACCATAATTTTTTAGTTGTCTAACTGGGCACCAATCGGAGGCATCTGCTCACACCGAGATTTTATTGCTCCTATATTACCAACCAAATTATGAGAAGTGAGCGTCTTATCCCTCCGACTTTTTTTGGCATGGCCATCTTCGGCGCATTAGGGACGGCTGCGGGCTTCCTCCGACTCACGTCTAAGTTGTCGTCCGCAACCGCCCCTGCGCGTACCGCTGTTGCGGTCCTTTTCCTGTTGCGGGGGCTCAGAAGCCCCCGAAACACCGTACCGTGTCCGCCTTTTGGTGTCCGAGGCAGCGTGAGACACGCTGCCTCGGACATGTCCATCACGGGGGCCACAGAAGTTGGCTAGACTCATTAGTCTAGCCAACTTCTGTGGCCAACAACCCATTGGTGGGCGGCACCTCCCGCCCACCCGTGACCCCCGGAGGCCCCTTTATCCCTCCGACAGCGTTTGTGAACACTGTCAACTATGATTATTCAAAACCAAAATAAAATATTCAAATTAAAATCTTGTTTCTATCTTTTCAGTTCTTCAATTAATTTAATAAAGATGGCAGATATTGACGCAGTCGGGTTTTTTTTTTATTTTTTTTTATTATCTATCTGGCATGTATGTAACTGAGGGTAGGTCAGTCAGTCACTACTAATATTATAAAGGCGAAAGTTTGTAAGAATGTCTGGATGTATGGATGTTTGTTCCTCTTTCACGCAAAAACTACTGAACGCATTTCGATGAAATTTGGCACACGAGTAGATCATGTCCTGGATTAACACATAGGCTACTTTTTACTCCGGGAAAATATAAAGCGGGACTTTTATCCCGGAAAAACTCATTCACGCGGGCGAAGCCGCGAGGAGAAGTCTAATAATAATATAATCTATCCCATCCTAAGTAATGTGTTGGCGCGCAATGAAACGGCTATATTACTCCGTAGCTAGTTTATTATTGACTGAAGTACCCTCAGTTACATACATGTCACTATCCCAGGACCTTTCTCTACCCCTGACAAAGCAAAATGGCGTCTTACTATGTATTGCGGACCACAACTGAGTCGGAGAAAGCCCGCAGCCGTCTCTGATGCGCCGAAGATGGCCACCGCGGAGTTTTGGTTGGTATGCCGTGCGGTGTATATAGGTTAGGGACTCGGCCCAGCAGTCGCCCGACGTTTTCCATCTCTCCGGGCGGCTCAACGTCGGGTCGTAAGGCTCGGTGAACCCAACATAACCGCTCAGTCGTTCCCCTTGAACGCTGGGCGGTAATAATAAGTCACTTGTAACTACCTCTACAAACTGCGGCCCGCTCGGCTCCCTCTGTGAGACCTCACTCCCTCCGCATTGTGGCAGGTCTATATACACCACTGGAGTCGAGATCGGATCTGGTTTGAACGGCAGCTGTTGCCTGGAGGAACCTGCTGAGGGTTCCGCTCTCTGAAAAGGAAATAGTGAGATATTTTTTTAATGTATTGATTGACAAGACGAGCTAGCCGTTCGCCTGATGGTAAGCGATACGACCACCCATAAACAGTAGCAACACCATCCAGCACCTTGAGTTACGAAGTACTGTGTGGCATTCCACTGCACTCGACATCGTGAGACATAAGATGTTAAGTCTCATTATGTCCAGTAGTTACACTGGCTACAATGGCCTTCATACTGAAACACAACAGTGCATGCACACTGCTGCTTGGCGGAAATAGACATTGCAGTGGTACCCACCCAGACGGATTCTTACACATGTAAGACTCTCTCTTATGAGAGACCTACCACCAGTAATACATTTCTTAGCAATATTGAAAGTATTGCTGCTTGAATAGCAATTTTATGTAACTCCACATTTCACTACAGGTGTTTATGTACAACGTATTTTTTTTTAAGATATAGGGGTCAAATATAAATGAACGATAGCCTAGTTGGGAATGGAACGGTCTGCCGAGACAATGTCCGGAGATTCAAAACCCAAACACACACCTCTGACTTTTCAAAGCTACGTGTGTATTGTTTATCAATTATCGTTCGCTTTAACGGTGAAGGAAAACATCGTGAGGAAACCTGCATACCTTAGAATAAGAATTTCGTAGGTATGTGAAGTCTACCAAGCCGCACTAGGCCAGCGTGGGGGACCAGACTAGGCTGAGTATTGCTCTTGTATAGCAATTTTATTTAACTCCACATTACACACTATAGGTGTTTAAATAGAGCGATTTTATACTTGCTGACACTTTGGTTTTACTGCACTTGATGGTAAGTGAATCTAGATAATCTTGACAAGAGATGCTTTCCTTTCATCTATCTACACAATTATGCTGGACTTTTTGATATTGCTTAATGTTCACAGTCAAGCGTAGGTTATAAAACTGTTAATGCGATGAATATTGGTGACTAGTAGTGCTCGCGGATCCGCCCGCGTGAAAAAGTTTTTCCGGGACAAAAATAGTTTCCCGGTATAAAAAGTAGCCTATAGCACTCAGGAGTTATGTAGCTTCCTATTAGTGAAAGCATTTTCAAAATCGGTTCAGTAGTTCCTGAGATTAGCGCGTTCAAACAAACAAACAAACTCTTCAGCTTTATAATATTAGTATAGACTAGCTTTTGCCCACGGCTTCGCCCGCGTTAATAAGTTTTTCCGGGCTAAAAGTACATAAAAACCTTCCCGTTAAATCACTTTATCCAACACATTTTGGATAAAGATTACCTAATATTATGACGTTGATACAACTCTTAACAAATAATGCATTAATTTCGACCAAATTTGATTACCATAAAAACGGTTCTAGTGAGTTAATCTTAAAAGATAGACATATACTGTCGCGGACATTTTTTTAGATCATTTCAAGAGGAATAATTCTTTCATACATATATTTTTGGTATCTTGAACCGTTTTCGCAGCGCACGCAATGGAAGCCCTCAAGGATGAATAATTTTCCCCGCTTTTTTCACATTTTCCATTATTTCTTCGCTCCTAATAGTTGCATCGTGATGTTATATAGCCTAAAGCCTTCCTCGATAAATGGTCTATTCAACACAAAAAGAATTTTTCAATTCGAACCAGTAGTTCCTGAGATTAGCGCGTTCAAACAAACAAACAAACTCTTCAGCTTTACAATATTAGTATAGATAAAGATGGCGCCAGTAGGTACCTTCACTTTAAACATATAAGAGTCGCCAAATACACGATGTGTAATCCTGCGTTCGAAAAAACCTACACGCCAGCTGGAAGGCATACGCCTAGCGTGCAAAAATAAGCGCTACGAGCATCCGCTACACTATAGTCAAAAGATTCGCTTCAGCCCTTATTTTAACACGTAGCGTGTGTTTACATACACTTGCAGAGATTTATAACACGCCTCGTGTGTCGTGTATGCTGTACCACTTTCGTTACGCCCATAAAAACACAACAGTGGGGCTAGGACGTGAAAAAAAAATCACGATGCGTCTCCGCTTCGTTTTGCTGTGATTGGTTGAGTGACTGTCGTATCTGTTTTGATGTTTGTGATTGATCGAGAGACCGACACGTCAGTCTCTCAACCAATCACAATAAAGCGAAGCGGAGACGCATCGTGTTTTTTTTTTCACGTCCTAGCCCCCCACAGGTGTCAAATCAAAATTTCATTATTAATTACAATTACAACATATTATATTCTTTATTTTTTAACACACTCGCTCACGCCTTTTATCCCCGAAGGGGTAAGCAGAGGCGCAAATAGTGCACCCACGTTTCGCCGTTATTCCGTCGCATAGTGTGATAGGCGGCGAGCCTATCGCCATATCGGGCACAAATTCCAGACTCCGAGCTGATACTGAATAGAAAAACTCAATATCACTTTGCCCGATCCGGGGATCGAACCCAAGACCTCAGCATTACCGTCGTACCATACGACTACGCCACCGAGGCAGTCATTTATTTTATTTTTTAATTTTAAGTGTTTCGGCATAAAAAATAAATTTACCTCAATCCGAACCGGTTCCCGACTCTCCTCTCTGTGTTCTGAGACGTCACTCCCATTTTCCTCCGGTATATCTATGTACACCACTGGGTTCTCGTCGGGCTCTGGCTTCTGCGGCAGCGTCACCGTTGTACTTGAAGACGTGTCTTCCCTCCTCTGGAAAGGGAAAATATCTATATTTTTATAGAATCCTGAAAAAGAAACAGTCGAAGGCGGGACTCGAACCCACGACCTCCGGCGTACCGTGCCGGTGCTCATGTATAAAAATGGACATGTAAATTAATCTTTTCGGTTACTTACTCCTGTAAAGGAGTAATGCTGAGTTAGTAGTTGTAATAACTGCTAACAGATGTCGCTGGTCATCTCCTTTAAGATAATTAAATACGGATACTGAAATTAGCAATCGATGGCGAGAGTCGAGGTAGCTCAATTGGAAGAGCACCGGCACGGTACGCCGGAGGTCGTGGGTCGAGTCCCGCCTTCGACTGTCTCTTTTTCAGGATTCTATAAAAATATAAAATCATTAACCAGGCACTACATGGCCATTGACATGTATTTAAAATCATAATATGAAATTGGAAAGAATCTACATAGAAATATCACTGACCTAAACGTTGTTACAATGAGTAGAAGTTCTGATATTTCTAAGTCGACATAATTTCTGGTATTAGGCTGAGGGCTGACTTTCGGCGAGCTGTTTGCTCGTCTCGTCATTATTGTATTACTAGCTTCTGCTTGCGGTTCCGCCCGCGTTAAAAAGTTTTACCAGGATGAAAGTCCCGCTTTATATTTTCCCGGGATAAAAAGTAGCTTGTGTGTTAATCCAAAACATGGTCTACTCGTCTGGCAATTTCATCGAAATCCGTCCAGCAGTTTTTGCGAGCGTGCAGTCAGGCACGCAGGAGATATTTTAGTGCACAAGTGTGTGCGCAATACACAGGTGCACTCGCTATTCCTTCACTCTCATAGTCCGGTGAGACGGCAGACATGACCGGAGAGAGATCAGGCGCAGGACCAACGGCTTTACGTCTCCTCGGCACGGGGGTATCACACCGCCAACTTCCTCACTCAGAGCTGCGACTGAGTATTTTTTTTGAGATGGAAAAACCCAGTTGCAAAGTTTTTTGGCCCGACCCGAGATTCGAACCCAGGACCTCAGCGCGCAAATCGTACTCGCAACGCGTACGCAATACAACTACGCCACCGAGGCAGTCAAGCAAGCAAGTTTGTAAGTATGGATGTAAAGGATGTTTGTTACTCTTTCACGCAAAAACGAGAGTAAAAGTGGGCACATACGATGCGATTTGGTACAGCCGAACCATTAAAACGGTATGCCATCGAACCATATCGCATCGTGTGGGGCACGGTTCGATGGACATTATTATTATTATTGTAGGTACGGCTGGTTCGATGGCTTGTCCATCAAACTTGGTTGGATACAACTGGACATCGCATGGTACGGTTCGATCGTGTGGCGTAAGACTGTACCGCGTGACGAATTTGTCGCATGATACCAAATCTAATCGTCTGTTAGTAGTATAACAAACATACATTCTTACAAACCTTCACGTTTCTAATATTAGTAGGAGTACATACAATACATACCTCTAACCTCACGGGAGGTACCGCTTGCTCCGGCACATAGACGGTATAAGGTCTGCTAGGATCCCCACTGATTTGCATCCTGGGCAAGTTGGCCCATCGTGAAGTCTGACTGGGATTTGAAGTGGACACGTCAGTGACAGGAGGGTTCACGTACGGATATCCCTGATACGCTCCGTTACTTGATGAAGTTTGCATTACTGGAAGGAGAAATAAGTGTTGCATTAATTATATGTTTATTTTACATACATATACACTCACGCCTTTTATCCCCGAAGGGGTAGGCAGAGGCGCAACTAGTGCACCCACTTTTCGCCGCTATTCCGTCCCATGATGTGATAGGGGGCGAGCCTATCGCCATATCGGGCACAAATTCCAGACTCCGAGCTAATACTGAATAGAAAAACTCAATATCACTTTGCCCGACCCGGGGATCGAACCCGAGACCACAGCTTTGCAGTCGTACTGTAATACAACTACGCCACCGAGGCAGTATTTTTATTTTTTTATTTTATTTATTTAAGGAACCAACAAACAGTTACACATTGCGCATTACAAATTAATATTTCATACAGAGATACAAATGAGCAACTCACATCGTTGTCCACGACATATTATTGAGTGATTGCGAGTGCGAGTGATAGACAATGACATTAAACTACATACTAATCAGACTTACCTATAAAAAATTTGAAGAATTAATTATTCGAATAAGTGTTTTTCTATAATTACTAGTAGACATAGCAAATAAATCTAATTCCGTGAAAAAAAAAATGTAATTTGCACTGAGACGACGCAGAGGTGCACGCAATCCAGCGTTAGTACGACAATGTTCTTGAAATACATATTTTTAAAGTGCGAGAGCATCGTTGTAGACTTTTGCGTATAGCAGTGTTTCCTAATTTGATCGCAACCCACCTAAGAAAATATATAAATCTACTATTAGCTGCCATGGAGAAAAAGAAATAGATCTTCATGAATGACGGACTCTGACTGGACTAATGTATTTCTTCCTATATTTTAAGCTTCAGCATCAACTTAAATTTCAGTTACTTGTAACACCTATCATTGCCTGGAAGTCGGCCATATCGGTTGCTGTATTATTCTATCCCATCAAAAACATAAATATGAAATACGGGAGCCAAGTCCAACATTAAGAATATGCGTACTTGTCGACTTCACTGATAAAAGAATTGCAGTTTAAATGGTGCCAAGCTCTGTAGATACTCCTGAAAATGATTTATAACACACTCCATTCTAAAATAAATTTAAACTAATATTTCTTTCTTTTTCTGCCACGACAATATTAAATTTGAACAGTCAAATTATTGACACAAAGCAGATAACTTAGTATAAATTTAAGCTCAAGATTTGACTTGGCTAGGAAAGAATGGATACACAGAATATCTAACTAAAGCCGAAACTCCCTATGGTGTGTGGCCCTTGGGCATGATGCCGGTGAAGCGGGCCGACCCAAGGTGAAACTGGCGGTGCCACCCAAACTGGGATTAAGGGTGAAATAGTTCCAATGAAGGCGAACTGATCACCCGTCTGCGCGACTGCGTACGTCGCCACAAAACATACAACATACAAAAACGAAATGTTTATTGTTTGAGTCCACCACGCTGACACAGAGTTCGCATGATCGACCTTTGAAATAATACACTAAATATTGCAAAATCCTAGTTGGCTATTGACTCCTGAGACAAAGGATCAAGGTCCAAACACAGTTCTAACATCTCGGAGTTACATGCGTCAATAATGGCATGCAAAAAGAAAAAAATATTGTACATAATTTTGATGTTAAGCATGCCTGCACTACAGCGTGTAAGCTTTTTGTTTTGAAGTTAAGTGTGTAATCAATTAGAAAAACATCATTGGATAACAATTAAATTAAAATTTAAATAAGCACACAAAAAATCTCTAAAAAGTAAAATAATAATAGTGTCTTTGTTGTTTAAGTACCTAGTAATATTTTGACCCAACCGTCGTCGCGTCGGGGGACCGCTAAAGAAGTATTTCCATCTCCCTGGTCCGGATACGACCGCCCGTAAACATCAGCAACACCACCTTGAGTTACAAAGCACTGTGGCATTCCACTGCGTTCGTCATCCAGCGACATAAGATGTTAAGTTTTATTATGTCCAGTGGTTACACTGACTACAATGTCCTTCAAACCGAAACACAACAGAGCATGCACACTGCTGGCGGTAGAAATAGTCATTGCGATGGTACCCACCCAGACAGACTCACATATGAGAGACCTACCACCAGTAATAACTCCAAAGACAATGTACAGATATAAAATGTGAATACCTGGTCAGATTAATCCTTGGCAATCAACACAGTTCACATAATGTTACGTCAACATGAGCAAATATAGAACTAAACGTCTCGAACACAGTACGCGATACCTAATCACTGATAAGATATAGCTATCATATTGCGAATGATAATGAGAAAACCGTTCCAGATAATGTTCTTTGTTATTGTTTAATTGTATGAGACTGTCCCGAAGTGGACGATAGCCTAGTTGGGAATGGAACGGTCTGCCGAGATAATGTCCGGAGGTTCAAACCCAAGGCACACACCTCTGAATTTTCGAAGTTACGTGTGTATTGTTTATCTATTATCGTTCGCTTTAACGGTGAAGGAAAACATCGTGAGGAAACCTACATACCTAAGAAATTCGGGGGTATGTGAAGTCTACCAACCCGCACTAGGCCAGCGTGGTGGACTAAGGCCTAAACCCTCTCAGTAGTAGAGGAGGCCCGTGCTCAGCAGTGAGCAGTATATAATACAGGACTGGTATTAGTATTATTAGTCCCGCTTTTACCTACTGCTCCTGTGAGGATGGACACATGACACCGAGCGGTAAAGCTCGGCGAGTGTAGAGACTATCCCGCCCTCACACTCGCCACTACTCCTGTGAGGATCGACACATGACACCGAGCGGTAAAGCTCGGCGAGTGTAGAGACTATCCCGCCCTCACAACCGCCACTGCTCCTGTGAGGATCGACACATGACACCGAGCGGTGAAGCTCGGCGAGTGTAGAGACTTTCCCGCCCTCACACCCGCCACTGCTCCTGTGAGGATCGACACATGACACCGAGCGGTGAAGCTCGGCGAGTGTAGAGACTATCCCGCCCTCACACCCGCCACTGCTCCTGTGAGGATCGACACATGACACCGAGCGGTGAAGCTCGGCGAGTGTAGAGTCAAATCCAACCTACTTTAAGATCTCACATTTTTAAATTACAGCAATTGTTATAGGTATCCAATAAAGCAAAGAAATAGAGTTTAATACTTGTTCATAATGTTATTTTGTTCCTATAAATACATATTTGAATTTGCATAGAACTTGGCACTCATTTAGATCTCCATTCTTTTTGCGGCGAAGCCCACAGCCAAGCATAATTTTTGTATTGAACTTGGCTTTCCTTTTTTACATTTATAGTTTTGGTGGGATATCATTACTTATGACTAATGTAATGAAAACTAATAAAAAAGAAAAAATATAGAAGCAATTTTAATTTAGTATCTCTCTAATAATTTGTGGCGCTCTATTTAGAACTCACTTGCTACTTAGCGCCACCTTAATGTGCTCCCTTTCAACGGACACTTTTTAATACACTGAGATGGTCCTCCTTACTTATACGTCCATAGTAAGAAGTAAGATAGTAATATCATTTTATTTAGACTGCCTCGGTGGCGTAGTTGTATTACAGTACGACTGCAAAGCTGAGGTCTCGGGTTCGATCCCCGGGTCGGGCAAATTGATATTGAGTTTTTCTATTCAGTACCAGTCCGGAGTCTGGAATTAGTGCCTGATATGGCGATAGGCTCGCCCCCTATCACATCATGGGACGGAATGTCGGCGAAAAGTGGGTGCACTAGTTGCGCCTCTGCCTACCCCTTCGGGGATAACAGGCGTGATGTATATGTATGTATATGTATGTATCATTTTATTTATTCCAGGAAATGTCCAACAAGACAAGTATTCGTGAGAGATGGGAGATCACACTGCATAGACCAGTGTAATCCTGAGACCATGTGTGGGGAAGTGAGAGTTCCAGAAAAACATTTAAACGTAAGTAAAGGACATGTCCAAAAACGGACAAAATTCGAACCAACACAGTGTATACATGTTTGGAAAGAACTAAAAACTAGCCTTTTACAATCCTACTATCCTACCAATATTATTAAAGCGAAATTTTGTAAGAATGTATGGATGTTTGGATGTATGAATGTTTGTTACTCTTTCACGCAAAAACTACTGAACGGATTTCGATGAAATTTGGCACACGGGTAGATCATGTCTTGGATAAACACATAGGCTACTTTTTATCCCGGGAAAACATAAAGCGGGACTGTTATCCCGGAAAAACTTTTTAACGCGGGCGGAGCCGCGGGCAAAAGCTAGTATAATATAATAATAATACCAGCCCTGTATTATATACTGCTCACTGCTGAGCACGGGCCTCCTCTACTACTGAGAGGGTTCAGGCCTTAGTCCACCACGCTGGCCTAGTGCGGGTTGGCAGACTTCACACACCCTCGAAATTCTTATAAAGCACTTCTCAGGTATGCAAGTGTCCTCACGATGTTTTCCTTCACCGTTAAGCGAACGATAATTGATAAACAATACGCACGTAACTTCGAAAAGTCCGAGGTGTGTTTGGGTTTTGAACCTCCGGACATTGTCTCGGCAGACCGTTCCATTCCCAACTAGGCTATCCTCCACTATATACACATGTCTGGATAGAACTCCTAAAAACTAGCCTTTTATAACAAATTGTTTAATTTTAATGATCATTTTAAAGATCATTTTATTTTCCTTAAAAACTACACCTAATATGAACGTTTTTAAAAAAGTTGGCTATGAATGGAGGGACCTAAAATATTCTTTTTAATGGATCCAAGTTCCATATATTGCCCCTTTAATATCCCTAATGTTTGAGCTTGGTTAAATGGTTATATCTCAGATAGTTATCTAGAACTTTATCAAGGACCGGTGAGACTGGCCTTGTTGAATTTAAAAATCGAATGGCGTATTCATTTTTATGAAATCACGGCTTTTTTTTAATTCCTATGCCCAATTTCGCTTGCCAATGGACCAATGTGCGGCGGTAATTTTTTAAACGAATTAACACACACGCACACACGCCGTTTATCCCCGAAGGGGTAGGCAGAGACGCAACTAGTGCACCCACTTTTCGCCGATTCCATCCTATCGTGTGATAGGAGGCGAGCCTATATAGGCGTGCCATATCGGGCACAAATTCCAGACTCCGAGCTGATACTGAATTGAAAAACTCAATATCACTTTGCCCGACCCGGGGATCGAAACCGAGTCCTCAGCATTGCAGTCTTAAACTGCTTTTTGTGTATCAAGCTACATTATTCTAGCTGTATTCTCATTCCAGGACGGAATTTAAATATGACTTAATAATAGGTTTAAATTATAACTTAGGAGTGGTTAATTACTTTTTGGAAGTCCCTAAAGGTTTTCGTCGTAGTTACTATATGTTCGGTAAACACGCGACAAAGTATCATTATTTTTTGATAGAAATTAAATTTAACATTTCGTATATTTACTTAGCTTGGCTGGAAATTTAATTTTTTTTTTTTTTTTTTTTTTTTTATTTGGTTCACAAAACTGGGTTCATCTTACAAATAAATTAGGTATACCATACCAAGATATATGCTGCTTTTTTTTTACGCGGCGAAAGTGAATTATTACTACCGCCCAGTGTTGAAAGGGAACGACTGAGCGGTTATGATGGGTTCACCGTACCTTACGACCCGACATTGAGCCGCCCGGAGAGATGGAAAACGTCGAGCGACCGCCGGGCCGAGTCCCTAACCTATGTACACCGCACGGCATACCAACCAAAACTCCGCGGTGGCCATCTTCGGCGCTTTAGGGACGGCTGCGGGCTTCCTCCGACTCACGCCCAAGTTGTCGTCCGCAACCGCCCCTGCTCGTCCGCAACCGCCCCTGCAAGATATATGCTGCTGCAATTAATAATGATGGGCAGGATAGAGGGGAAGAGACGCGCTGGGCTAAGGAGAAAGTCGTGGCTTAGAAACATCCGGGAGTGGACCGGCATCACCTCCGTTGAAGACCTGTTCCGGCTGGCCAGTAACAAGGACGAATACAAGAAGCTGTCCAACTTTCAACATTGCAGAGGCACTAGAAGAAGAAGAATACCATTATATACTGCCCACTGCTGAGCACGGGTCTCTTCTACAACTTTTTAACCCAAATAAAATTACGTAAATCTCAATATCGGAGGACTTTAAAATTATACAATTTATTGCAAACGCCTAATATTTGGGAGTACTATACAAATATATTATACTAGATTTTGCCGGCGGCTCCGCCCGCGTTAAAAAGTTTTTCCGGGATATAAGTCCCGCTTTTTATTTTTCTGGGATAAAATGTAGCCTATGTGTAAATCGAGGACATGATTTACCCGTTTGCCAAATTTCATCGAAATCCGTTCAGTAGTTTTTGCGTGAAAGAGTAACAAACATTCATACATCCATACGTCCAGACATCCATACATACTTACAAACTTTCGCCTTTATAATAAGATATTAGTAAGGTTAAGTAACTTGGTTAGAATTTTAAACCGTTTTTGGAATTTCCTATAAGCATACCGAGACGTCTTATCACACGTGTCAGATAAAGCAGCGACTGTTTATCAATTGGTAATAAGTAACAACTTTGCTTGCAAAGTGGACGATAGCCTAGTTGGGAATGGAACGGTCTGCCGAGACAATGTCCGGAGGTTCGAAACCCAAACACACCTCGGACTTTTCAAAGTTACTTGTGTATTGTTTATCAATTATCGTTCACTTTAACGGTGAAGGAAAACATCGTGAGGAAACCTACACACTTGAAAATTCTCCATAAGAATTTCGAGTGTGTGTGAAGTCTGCCAACCCGCACTAGGCCAGCGTGGTGGACTAAGGCCTAAACCCTCTCAGTAGTAGAGGAGGCCCGTGCTCAGCAGTGGGCAGTATATAATACGGGGCTGGTATTAGTATTAACTAGTAGTGCTCGCGGCTCCGCCCGCGTGAAGAAGTTTTTCCGGGATAAAAATATTTTCCCGGAATAAAAATCCTATAGCACTCAGGAGTAAAGTAGCTTCCTATTAGTGAAAGAATTTTCAATACGATTCAGTAGTTCCTGAGATTAGCGCGTTCAAACAAACAAACAAACTGTTCAGCTTTATAATATTAGTATAGATAGATAACTTTGTTAACCAACTATACTATTTAATGTCTTTGACCTCTTCATATTGAAGTCGGTTGAATAACTGAGCTCTTCTATAATAAAAATGAAATTAAAATTTAAATAACCCCCGACTCAAATATCTAAAAATTAAAATAATAAACGTGTCTTTGTCGTTTAAGTACCTAGTAATATTTTGACCCAAGCGTCGTCACGTCGGGGGACCAAACTCCGGACCAGGGCGATGAAAATACTTCTTTAGCGACACTTTTATTATTTTACTGTTTAGGGTTTTTTTTTTGGGCCGGCGGTTATTTAAATTTTAATTTCATTTTGATTTAAAACTTTTTGAATTACTTTATTCTCCATCATGGGGCCTTGATAATCAACTATCTAACACCTACTCGTTGAGGCCATCCTAATGAGCCCAAATATGCTATATCTGCTATAAGTTGCTAAGGACTTGGGTATCCCGCAGACCACTTGATGCTACATCAGCTAATGTTTAAAAATATTGCGGAAGTCACGGTACACCAAATTTTAAACCTATAGGACTTTTTAAGTTGGAAATGAGTATATAATCTCCAAACGGCTGAACAGATCTTCATAAATTATAGCTAAGAACCATCTTGAACACATCAACTTTTAAACAACAAAAACAAACGAATGTTTGAGAGCTACGATGCCACAGACAGACATACAGATACACAGATATACACGCTAAACTTGTAACTCCCCTCTTTTATGTCGGGGGTTAAAAATAACAAAAAACCACTCAATCCCAATCTTTATTTCTTTTTTTATCTTCTTTATCCCACCAGTCTTGGGAAGGTATTTTCGGTAAAACCACAGGCCCGCTGGTAGCAACATATTCCGCTTTAGTATATTTCGTATTATCATATTGATCGAACTCATTCTTTTCTTTTCTAGTTGTTAGAACTTTTTGGATATTTTCGAAGTCGTTAGGCAGCGTTTCTTTCGAATTCGCTGTCAATCTAAAACGATTCGGACTTAATTTGGGTTCGTAAATTTTTGGAACATCTTTCTCTGGTTGCATCTTCTCTGCTATTCCTATAGTTGAATCTATGTGAGGTATCTCAGTTGGCTTCGGTTTCTTTATTTTAGGATTTATCGAATACGAATATTGCTTTGGATATTTATAAGATTTCTCCAGCTCTTTTTTACTCAAGTTTTGCACGTCCATTTGTCTATTTTTTAAATTAACTCTGACGGGTTTTTTAGGTTTTACGATTGGCTTTTTTGCTTTAAACAACTTCATCGGTTTTCTCGGAATCTCCTTTTTGTGATATCTTTGTGGCTCGTTTTGGTTTCTCTGTCTGGCCACATTGTATACATCGGTGTTCTCTTTCGATATATCTTGGTAACGATTCTCGTTTCTGTCGTTTTCTTCGGAAACGTTAGCAACCATCTGTTCAGTCGCTTTAGCTATGAAATCGGCTATTTTTTCCGTTAACGATTCGGAGACAAATTTTCTGGCTAGTTTTTTTATGTCTTCTATGTTAGCTGTTAGTAAGACAAAGCCGTGTGCAATGTGGCTTAGATAGAGAAGTAGGCCTGAAAGAAATGGAATTCAAATGATTTGTTACTAATATAAATGTGAAAATTTGTGAATATTTGTTAGTAGTCTGCCTCGGTGGCGTAGTTATATTACGGTACGACTGCAATGCTGAGGTCTTGGGCTCGATCTCCGGGCTGGGTAAAGTGATAGGTACTGGGCTTTTCTATTCAGTATCAACCCGTAGTCTGGAATTTGTGCCCGTGCCCGATATGGCGATAGACTCGCACCCTATCACATCATGGGATGAAATACGCACGGCGAAAAGTGGGTGCACTCGTTGCATCTCTGCATATCCCTTTGGAGATAACTGGCATGAGTGTGTGTATGTTGTTAGAAGTCACAAGGTCAAACAATTGAAACAACACGGAAAAATACACTGATTCCAAATATGGAAATAACTTGGTCTATACTGATATTATAAAGAGGAAGGGCTTGATTGTTTGCATCGAATAGGTTCCAAAATTACTGGACCGATTTGAAAAATTCTTTCATCAATATAAAGCTACATTATCAGAGAGTAACATAATCTACTTTTATCCCGGGGAAATATAAAGCGTGACTTTTATCCCGGAATCAGAATTCTAGTATCCCATATAACGGAAACCCAATACAATCGGATCAGTACTTTTTGAGAAAATCATGGAAAACTTACATACAGGTCGAATACAGAACCTCCTTTTTTGAAGTCGGTTGCTTAAGTTAATATTAACCTGAACCAATATTTTTTCATACTAGAATAAAAAATAAACTTACCGATAACATACGTTCGCTTCATGTTGTCAAATGTTTATGATGTTTTACGACCAATGTTTATGAATATTGAATTTTACATTTGTGAGTATATAGTTTACTCCCGGCCCTGCCAGTAGTCATTATTTTATTGGTATGACATCTATATCTGCCTGGATAGCGACCACCATTCACAATAATTCTCCTAGCCAGTTTCGGCCCCGGCGGCCAATCTCAACGGAGATCAGCCAGGTACGCAGGAGATATTATAGTGCACAAGTGTGTGCGCAATACACACCTGCACTCGCTATTCCTTCACTCTCATAGTCCGGTGAGACGGCGCGGCAATCCGACGTGACCGGAGAGAGATCAGGCGCAGGACCAACGGCTTTACGTGCTTTCCGAGGCACGGTGGTATCACACCGCCAACTTCCTGACTCCGAGCTGCGACTGAGTAAATTTTTAAGATGGAAAAACCCAGTCATAATGTTTTTGGCTCGAACCGGGATTCGAACCCAGGACCTCAGCGCGCAAATCGTACTCGTAATGCGTACGCAATACAACTACGCCACCGAGGCAGTCATTGGCAGTCACCATTTATAAAACACCATAGTGGCCCACGTAAGTGTCACGTACTTGGATCAAACTGTGTACAGTGTAAATTCGATTCTAACAGACCGGCATAATAGTTTCCTATGTTTGATTTGTATATTATTTTATACTAGCTTTGGCCCGCCGCTTCGGCCGCCTTAAACAGTTTTTCCGGGATAAAAGTCCCGGTTTATATCTTCCCGGGATAAGAAGTAGTCTAGGTCCTTCCCAAAGTCTTAAACTATCTCCTTACCAAATTTCATCGAAATCGGTATGTGGTTTAGCCGTAACGACTCGGGAGACAAAAAAATCCGGGATAAAAAGTAGCTTATGTGTTAATCCAGGATATGATCTACCCGTGTGTCAAATTTCATCGAAATCCGTTTAGTAGTTTTTGCGTGAAAGAGTAACAAACATCCATACATTCTTACACAACATTCGTGTTTATTATATTAGTAGGATGTAACAGAAAATAATACGAAACAGAAATTGTTCATTGAAATCAGCATCAAAATTGGTTGAAAAATAAAGCATATTTGAAATATTGTTGTGAGCAAAATTGGGGAAGTGGCGGGGATATGGCGCTATCTCTTTCGCACGCACGCAGCGTTATGGCCGGCGACTCTCGGTGACGTCACAGTGTAATATTACTGTCATTCGACTACTACCCCTTCCACAAAATTTCAAAGATTTTATAACCCACAAATTATTGCAGTAATTTTGAAAATATTTTTTCTGGTAGATTTTCGATGGCATGCCTTTTTGATAAATTATTTAAAAAAGTAGTCAACTCTCCTATTGTGTGTCTCTCGTAAGTCGACACTGGACCCTACACATGCAAGTCTTGTAATCTTCTTAATTTGGAAAAGTCAGCTGGCCGTGTATGATTACAATGCAATCGGCCCTGTATTATATAGTGCCCACTGCTGAGCACAGGCCTCCTCTACTACTGAGAGGGGTTAGCTTAGTCCACTACGGTGCCCTAGTGCGGGTTGGCAGACTTCACATACCCTGGAGTCGGAGGAAGCCCGCAGCGGTCCCTAATGCGCCGAGGATGGCCATCGCGGAGTTTTAGTTAGTATGCCGTGCGGTGTACATAGGTTAGGGACTCGGCCCGGCGGTCGCCCGACGTTTTCCATCTTTCCGGGCGGCTCAACGTCGGGTCGTAAGGCACGGTGAACCCAACATAACCGCTCAGTCGTTCCCCTTGAACACTGGGCGGTAGTAATAAGTCACTTTCTCCGCGTCAACAAAAAAAAAAAAGACTTCACATACCCTCGAAATTCGCTTGGAGAATTGTCAAGTATGTAGGTTTCCTCGCGATGTTTTCCTTCACCGATAAAGCGAACGATAATCGATAATACACACGTGAGATCGAAAAATTAGAGGTGTGTCTTGGGTTTTGAACCTCCGGACATTGGCTCGGCAGACCGTTCCATTTCCAGTTAGAGTACTACCCAAGTAACTGTTTATGCAGTAAAAAATACTTGCCGAAGATAACTTCTATTTTTTGTTTCAGCCATGCTACGTGTGTAACAGTACTGGACATGACTGCAGGATACTCCCTCGGGAGAGAGAGCTGAGGATAGAAACCACGACAGACAGCTCCACCAACGAAACGGAAACACCAGGTACGTATCCAACTCTAATGTAAAGCCTCCCATCATAAAACAGAAACGATTTAGCGACCCGTTTTAAATAAACGATTCCTATTGGTTTTTTCGTATTATCATGGAACCATGGACACCATACCATACCAGCCCTGTATTAAATACTGCTCATTGCTGAGCACGGGCCTCCTTTATTACTGAGGGGTTAGGCTTTAGTCCATCAGGTTGGCCTGTTGCGGGATGGCAGACTTCACATACCTTCGAAATTCTTGTAGAGAACTTCTCAGGTATGCAGGTTTCCTCATTATGTTTTCACCATTTTTGACGTGCTGAGCACGGGCCTCCTCTATTACTAAGAGGGGTTAGGCCTTAGTCCACCATGCTGGTGTTTTGCAGGTTGGCAGACTTCACATACCTTCGGAATTCTCATAGAGAACTTCTCAGGTATGCTGGTTTTCTTACGATAGTTACCTTCACCATTTTTGACGTGCTTACAAATGATTTACTTCCTCAGCCTATAGAAGTTCACTGCTGAAGATAAGCCTCCCCCAAAGATTTCCAGACCAACCAGTCAGAAGCTCCTGCATCCAGCGAGTTCCTGCGATCTTAACAAGGTCGTCCACCTTTTAGGAGGACGTCCCGCAGTGAATAACTTAGATTGGCGTAAACTCGGGATCATCGAAGATTAAGGATGGGATGGTTTATTGATAATTAGTCAATATCAACTGTGGATCGAATCAGAAATGAGGAGATCCGTAAAAGAGTGAAAGTCACTGACATGGCCCAACGGAAAAGCAAGCTGAAGTGGCAATGGGCAGGGCACATAGTGCGAAGAACTGACGGCAGATGGGGCAAAAAAGTTCTCGAGTGGAGACCACGTACTGGCAAGCGCAGCGTCGGCCGTCCACCTGCAATGTGGACCGATGACTTGGTAAAGGCCGCAGGAACGCGCTGGATGCGGGCCGCTTTGGACAGGTCCATCTGGAAATCTTTGGGGGAGGCCTATGTTCTGGACGTCATGTGGCTGGTGATGAACTGATGGGTTGTCTCTTGTCAGTCAATAATCTCTCTCCTACTAGATGCTACTCCATGGGCGTAGCTATAGCTTTCATATGGTGGGGGGGCTCCTTAAAAATTTTGGTGGCGTGGATTCTTGCCTTACATGACACCGTCTTTTAGAAGCTAAGGGGGGGAGGTCCGGATCCCCAAAATGTCAGCGGTCAGTGGTGTAGCGTGGTTTATTGTAAGCTAAGGGCCCCCTGAACCCCCTCCTTATATATATACGCCCATGTGTTTTTGTGTTTGTATTTTACTGCTCGTTATTCGTCCATGCGCTGAACGGATTTGGATGAAATTAGATACACGGATAGACCATGTCTTAACTTAATTATCATTATATGTGACAGAACAATTGATGGCCCTTTTAGTTTCTAAATCTACATAAAATTGTTTCATAAATAAATATGAAAAAAAATTTATTAAAATTTGAAAAACCCCCGACACAAAAAATCTTTAAAAAGTAAAATAATAATAATACTTCTTTAGCGGTCCCCCGATGCGACGACGCTTGGGTCAAAATATTACTAGGTACTTAAACGACAAAGACACTTTTATTATTTTAAATTCTAAAAAGTTTCAAATTCTAATTTAATTTTTATTTCAAACTTTTTAAATTATTTGAAACTTTTTATTCTCCATCATGGGGCCTTGATAATCAGCTATCTATCACCTACTCGTTGAGACCATCATTATAAGCCCAAAAACGCTATATCCTACTCCTACTAATATTATAAAGGCGAAAGTTTGTAAGAATGTATGGATGTTTGGATGTTTGGATGTATGGATGTAAGGATGTTTGTTCCTCTTTCACGCAAAAACTACTGAACGGATTTCGATGAAATTTGGCACACGGGTAGATCATGTCCTGGATTAACACATAGGCTACTTTTTATCCCGGGAAAATATAAAGCGGGACTTTTATCCCGTAAAAACTTTTTAATGCGGGCGGAGCCGCGGGCAAAAGCTAGTCTGCTATAAGTTGTTAAGGAGTTGGGTATCCCGCAGACTACTTGACGCTGCAGCATCAGCTCATGTTTAAAAATATTTATTTATTTATTTATTTATTTATTTAGAAACAAACGGTCATACAAAATACGGTACAATCATCTTATAGCAAACTTATATATAGGACCTATAGTTCCCTTATAATACTAGTGCATAATGCTAATTATGTGGCTTGGCTCCACCAATTGCCACTGTACATTATTTTAAATATTTATTTTTATATTTATATATTATATAGGTGTTATGCTAGATACGTATTAGCGCTTAAATGTATTTAAATTATGACTATAACGCTACTCGCCAACCAAGCCATGGTACAATAATTATGAACGTTTCCTATCACTGAAAGAATTTTTTCAAACGGGGTATAGTACAATTAAAAATGTCTAAGTCAGATAGTTTATAACTTTCATTAAAAATATGACAAGCACGCCTTATAAAAGCGTTCATGCTATAAGAGGTTCTACAAATTTGAATATGAAATAAATCTTTTTTCCGGCAAAGACGCTCAGGTCCGCGAGGTACCTTGAAATACACATTTTGCAAAAGTGAAGGGGCATCCAAAAAATTATGCAAGATTTTGTACAGAAGAACACAATCTACACAATCACGTCTTGCTTCTAAAGTTGTTAGCTTATAATGTTCGAGTGAATCTTCGTAACCAGAGCCAGCACGACACATTCTAAAGTCTAAAGTCTTAATAAATTTTTTTTGAACATTTTCAATTCTATTGATATGCAATTTATGATATGGTTTCCAGACAGCACATGCAAACTCAAGGCGACTACGAACGTAACTGTTGTAAAGAATCTTATATGTGAAGTAGTTTTTAAAAGGTTTACAAACACGCAATATAAAACCAAGTTGTTTATAGGATTTATTAACTATAGCATCTATATGAGGAACAAATGTCAGTTTAGTATCAATAAGAACACCCAAGTCACGTATTTGACTTACCCTCTCTAGATTTCTGCTATTTAATTTATAGTTATAGTTGATAATGCTGTGTTTCCTCGAGAAGGTTATAGTGTAACACTTCTCCAAATTTAAAAATAGCCTGTTATTATTACAATATGTAACAAAATTGTTAAGGTCTTCTTGCAACAGTTCGCAGTCCGTAATATCCCGAATTACTCTAAAAATTTTGGTATCGTCAGCATATAATAATAAATTAGAATTGGAGATAGAATTACTTATATCGTTAATAAACAACGTAAACAATAAAGGGCCTAAATGTGAACCCT
Source organism: Lapara coniferarum (assembly GCA_949316025.1). Lineage (NCBI taxonomy): Eukaryota > Metazoa > Arthropoda > Insecta > Lepidoptera > Sphingidae > Lapara > Lapara coniferarum. The sequence continues at coordinate 23,921,903 of OX438929.1, forward strand.
GTGGGACACCCGAACTAACACATTTATTTTGGGACGAAAAACCAGAAAGAACAACACATTGGTGTCTATTTTCAATGTACGACTTAATCCAACGAAATAGATCACCGCTTATGCCAAGTTGCCAAAGTTTCATTAGAAGAGTCTTATGACAAATTTTATCAAAGGCTTTGGAAAAGTCGGCGTACACAGCGTCCACGCTGTATCCGTCATCCATTGCATTAAAAATTTCTGAAGTGAAAACTAAAAGATTACTATCAACAGAACGTCCCTTAAAGAAACCGTGCTGATTAGGAATAAGGTGGCGCCTTGCAACATTAAAAAGTTGGTCGGTAACAATTTTTTCGAATATTTTACCGAGATGACACAACTTAGATATAGGTCGAAATTTTTCGATATCGTTACTCACTGAGCCTTTGGGTATAGGGGTAATCCAAGCTTGTTTCCATATCCTAGGAAATTTGCCTTCTTTCATGGATTTAATGTAAAGTATAGTGATAGGGGGAGTTAATTGTGATGCACACTTTTTAATTAATAGTGAGTGTACCCCATCCGGACCGGGACTTTTGTTATTATTTAAAGACTTTAAGTATTTGTACACGATAGATTCATTAAATTCTATAGTGTTAATATCAAACAGAGGATTCGAAGGAGCTTTTAGGTTATCAAAAAAAGTTAAGTCAAGACTGTTTTTTTCAAAAACAGAGTGGAAATGTGTATTAAACCAATTACATATTTGCCTACCATCTGAACAAAGCTCATCTTTATATTTCATAGATTCAGGTAAACTATTACTCGAAAATTTAGATTTAACATAAGACCAAAAAAACTTTGGATTATTTTGAATTTCGTTCTCCGAGAAAGCCAAATAATTTTGGTAACACTCTAAGCTCACTTTTTCACATCTTTTCCGCAATAGTTTAAAGCATTCATAATCGAGGGGGTTTTGGTACAATTTCCACAATTTATGATATTTACGCTTTTCATTTAGCATTTTTTTGAGAGATCTACTGTACCAGATGGGCACATTATTAGAGATGCTCGATTTACGGAGTGGGACATTCTTCTTAATAAGATCATTTAACAATGTATAAAATTTAGTAGTACTATCTTCGGTGTCTAAATTATGAAAGAAAACATTCCAGTTAATTAATGATAATTCTTTACTTATTAAATCGAATTTCGCCTTGTGGAAATTATAAGATACGGTTGGGGTAGATATTAGAGAAGGTAACAATTTTTTTATTTTTAAATCAATTAATAGTGATTTATGATGAGGGTCTTCAATTACTAAGGGTTGCTCACAAGCAGTAACGTCGCAGATAGTGTTACATATAACCAAGTCGAGAATGCGATTATTACTATTAACAACCAAGTTATATTGATTCATTTCCGTAAATAGTAAGAATTCATTGATTAGTTGTACATCATTGGTTCTAGGTAGGTTAGAGTGTACACTTGCTACCGAGGTGGTCGACCAATTAGCCGCAGAGATCTTGAAGTCACCAGTAATTAAAAAAAGGTCATTTGGTCGATCAGCAATTAAGTCACCCATTATTTCAAGGAAGGAATTCAGAGTATCCCTATACCCGGCTCCTTGAGGTATGTAAATACAGGCAATATTTAAATATTTCAGTGCCGGTTTATGGCCATAAGAAAAGTCATGAGAGTTAATATTTAAAGGAATAGATACCCAGACACAGTCAGAGAAGGCACGCGGAGGAACAGGCCAATCGCGCCGCTGAGGTCGGTACTCGGCGAGTACTGCCACGGCTACGCCACCCCCTCTAACGCTGCCGCTCTCAACGGTTGATCGATCACAACGATAAACGCTATACCTATTATCAAAATATTCACGATCATAGAAGTCCGGAGTTAACCAGGTTTCTGTGATACATATAAAGTCAAAATTACATTGAGTCGACTGGGAAAAAAAGTTATTAGACTTAGTACGTAAACCCCTTACATTTTGGTAATATCCACGAAAAATATTATTCATCATTTTTTACAGTAAAAGTAATTAATATATAATTGCGAGTTACAGTACAGTGATAGCAAAACATAATATGTAAATGATTTTAAAATTTTATCGTATCCGATGGGCATGGTTGGTGAGAAAAAATATTTGACGGTACTTGTATAAAATATTATAAAGAAATTTATATACGGAAAGTTAATAACAATGATTTTATGGACAGCACCTTCACAGTTTACATTAATATACACAATTATGGCTGGCGGTCGGAGGTCATTGTTGTTCACGTGCTTCGCAGAATCCGCCGAAGAAAAACGGCGTACACGGTGGATTGTGTCGATGTCATTATCGGTCATGTTATAACCGATATTAATACATATGTCGCGGAGAATCGCTACAAGATTTTCACCTTTTACGAACGGTACCCCTGATATTTCTAGATTGTTGAGCATAGAAAACTGTTTGTTGCTGTTACACTCCTGAATTAAGGACTTAATGGTTTCAGTTGTTTCAGCATTGGGAAGTGTAGATAAGGAAGCTAATTCAATCTCAGTGGTGGACAATCTATTCTTTAAATCGGTAATGTCGTTTTTCATGATGATTTGTTCTTCATATAAATTTTCTGTTAATGAGGTGATCTTTGTTATCTGTTCCCTGATGTCAGTAGTTATTTCTTGGCGCATTTTGACCATATTTTCATTTTGTGAATCTTTGAAGGAAGTAAGTAGGGATAGTATGTCATCACGAAAATCCGATAACTGTTGCATTATACCGTCACAGTTGTATGCCTGTTCTTGTTGCTTTTTCTGTCTTCTGGTTGTTTTATTCTGTGAAAACGCATCCGGAGCCGATGAGGAATCGAATTGTAATACGTTCTTCAAAGCAGGCACATCTGACGATGGTCTTGTATTCATTTTGCACCGAGATATTTCTCAAACTCCACATATGATAAAAGCAAAGCAGGTAGTTACAGCAGCGCAACGGTTCAGGTGTAAGCAGGATGCAGCGATAAAAAGTGTGTCTGTTTCCCTTTCACAACTGTAACACAGTGATGTGGCAAAAAGGAGAAAGTCACAAGCGCCTCAATTAGTTGAATGGAAATTAGACTTTAAGCAGTGTGCACAAAGTTCAAATTCACTTGACGAATATTTTATAATAAATTTGTACAGTAGCAAACGGGTGATCGGAGCGGCGGCTCGACGACGACTGCCAAAGATACAGTACACCAAATTAAAAATCAATCGGACTTTTTAAGTTGGAAATGTGCTGATGAAATGAGCTGATAATCTTCAAACGCCTGAACAGATCTTCATAAATTATAGCTAAGAACCATCTCGATCACATCAGCTTTCAAACAGAAAAAAACGCGTCCAAATCAGTCCATTCGTTTGAGAGCTACGATGCCACAGTCAGACATACAGATACACACCCTAAACTTATAACTCCCCTCTTTTTTGTGGGGGGTTAAAAAGAAAACCTCGGCGGCGTAGTTGTATTACGACTGCAATGCAATCTCGGGTTCGATCCCCGGGTCGGGCAAAATGATATTGGGTTATTTGTACTCAGTATCATTTCGGAGTCTGGAATTTGTGACCGATATGGCGATAGGCTCGCCCCCATCACATCAAGGGACGGGATACGCACGGCGAAAAGTGGGTGCACTAGTTGCGCCTCTGTCTACCCCTTTGGGGATAAAGGGCGTGAGTGTTTATGTATGTCATAATTTTTTAAATATCTTTCTAGCCTCCGTTGATGATGATGAAGAGGACCCTCAAGGCGTTGAAGACACGGATTTCGTCCTATACGTGAGCGCTGTAGAGACAGAGAGATGTCGACGCGGGCTCACTGTCGCCTACGCTTCGCATTGTCAGCAGGAGTCTGCCTTAGATAGGTAATTATAGAAAATCCAACTAAAAAACTTTTCAATAAAAAATAAACCACTACAAATCACAAAAAAAATAATTAAAATTTGTATTCGCTTAGTATATACGTATATTTGGAGTCGATGCCTAATTTACATACATACATACATACGGATCGAATACAGAACCTCCTTTTTAGAGTCAGTTAAAAATTGATTTTTTTTTTTTAATAAATTTGAATTGAGGATACTGTAAATAAGATAAAAATGTATTTTATTGTAAGAAAAGCGTGGGGTGCATGGTGTAAATAGTTATAAATATTTTATTGACATAAATAATATGAGTAGAAGGATTATCATTTTGATAGTATCTTAAAAAGCACCCCACGCTTTTTTTTACAATAAAATTTTTTTTTTTAAAATATGTTTTTTTTTTCATTTTTAGTTTATAATATTGAATTGTCATCGGTCCTTGATAAGTATGCCAAATTTCGATTTAATCCGACGTTTTGAAGGGGGTCAAAATCATGTTCAAAATTTCCGTTATATACACACGTCTGAAGCTAATAAAAGCGTGTTAAAAATAAGTCGCTTTCCGAAAGATTATTGGTAGAGTGGTAGGTCTCTCGTATACGAGGGCCGTTTGGGTAGGCATAACTGCAATTAAGAGGCTGGCGTGCTACTCCCATGCACGCATGTGTTCCAACCGAGTCCTCATTCCTTGCACGGCGAGAGGCTCTCTCCGACTCCTACGAGGGTCACGGTTGCATGCGCATGCGCACCCCGCACACTTCGATATAGGGGAGAGACAGTAGAATGGCGGGGTTTTAGTCGGTAGGACGGTTTAAACCGGTGAGTCCGGCAGAAATACTTAAATGGATTTCCCTGTGTTAAAAAAATGGTACCACTGCAATGTCTATTTCTGCCGCCAAGCAGCAGTGTGCGTGCACTGTTGTATGCCAGTTTGAAGGGCATTGTAGCCAGCGTAATTGATGTGCGTCATGAGACTTAACATGAAATGTCTCAGGGTGAAAAAATATATACCTCAAAATGATAACCTCCTTATTGAAGTCGGTTAAAAGGGTGGGATATAGCTTAATTATCCCATGCAACACTCCTTTTATCCTCAAAGGATTAGGCAGAAAAGTGGTGTTGCACCTTTGCCTACCTCTTCGGAGATAAAGTCGTGATGTATTTTTCTATACTATTTCTCCCCAGGCCAGTAGCGGGACACGCGAACTTCTGCCCAGGAGAGTTATCGACCAAGTCCAGGGACCTGCCGTCCGTGCTGGCAACTGTGAAACATGAAATACTTCACGCGCTTGGGTTCAGCGTGTCTTTATTCGCGTTCTATAGGTAATAATTCTATCCTACTAATATTATAAAGGCGAAAGTTTGTAAGAATGTCTGGATGTTTGGATGTTTGGATGTGTGGGTGTTTGTTCCTCTTTCACGCAAAAACTACTGAACGGATTTCGATGAAATTTGGCACACGGGTAAGTCATGTCCTGGATTAACACATAGGCTACTTTTTATCCCGGGAAAACATAAAGCGGGACTTTTATCCCGGAAAAGTAATAATGCTTCATAGAACTTAACCTGTTTTTCTTTTTTTTAATAATCATGTGATAACTATAAGCAAAGATAATATAGAGAAATATGAATTCTGATTACTTGACATTAGCGAAATTACTGATAAATAATCGGTGGAAAATATAAATTAAAAGAAGGAGATGAATTCTGATTCAACTGTCTGTTAAAAGTGTGTACAACATTCACAATATTCTATTTAAATGTTATATTGTGGTGTTTTCATTCCGACTTGGTGTCCGCACGTCACTTGGGTCCCCCATTGAAAATCAGCGCTGCAGTGTCAGTCAGGCTGACGCTGCAGCACGAAGCTGAATGGGGGTTCCCGTTGTTGGCGCAATATTTATAATTATGTTATAATTTCTTTGTATTTAGTTTTTTCTCCCTTTTTTATAAACATGTTATATTTTGTGCCAATAATAAATATTCCTTTCTTTCTTTCTTTCTAAATGTATCAACTGTGTTGACTAAAAAAGTTTAAGTTTTCAAAAATGTTTTACATTAGCTGATTATTAAATTATTACTGCCTCGGTGGCGTAGTTGTATTACAGTACGACTGCAATGCTGAGGTCTCGGGTTCGATCCCCGGGTCGAGCAAAGTGATATTGAGTTTTTCTATTCAGTATCAACCCGGAGTCTGGAATTTGTGCCCGATATGGCGATAGGCTCGCCCCCTATCACATCATGGGACGGAATAATGGTGAAAAGTGGGTGCACTAGTTGCGCCTCTGCCTACCCCTTCAGGGATAAAAGGCATGAGTGTATGTGTGTGTGTGTGTGTGTTTCAATTATATTGTACATAGATATATACCTATACACTCACGCCTGTATTGCGAAATTATCCTTATGACATTGAGACTTCTTGGTTATCGTACATTTTTTACTAAATATATTTGTTCCTACCAGAGACGATGCAGGAGAACCATTGACTGAGAGACGACCCGACACTGGGAACCCACCTTTAGATGAAGAGTAAGTACATAATAATAAGTCCTACTAATATTATAAAGGCGAAAGTTTGTAAGAATGTATGGATGTTTGGATGTATGGATGTTTCTTCCTCTTTCACGCAAAAACCACTGAACGGATTTCGATGAAATTTGGCACACGGGTAGATCATGTCCTGGATTAACACATAGGCTACATTTTATCCCGGGAAAATAAAAAGCGGGACTTTTATCTCGGAAAAACTTTTTAACGCAGGCGGAGCCGCGGGCAAAAGCTAGTAAATAAATAAAACCAATATTATTCGCAGGTTACAAATCCACAAATGGTCAGATCGCGTGGTGAGGAACTTCACTCGCAAGTGGATGGTCAGAGGGGGATACATGGAGAGAACATTCAAGATGATCGTCACGCCGAGAGTAGTTACGGAGGTAAGTAGCATTTCACCTTTTTCTTATTCTCTTTCCTATTTCTTCAAAAGCTAGTTTTTGGAACGAAGTTTCTTATCGCGCGTTGTGAAAGGGGGCTAGACGGAAAAAAATCTTACGAAAAGTTGTCACGACACTTTTATACTTGTCCTGTGAAACCAGCCAGTAACAATAAAGAACTGGTTCGAAATTTAAATAAAAAAAAAACAATTTAAATCTTAGAGTTAGTATAACTACGTATACATATACTCTAAGATTTAAATGCTTTTTAGAGTAGCTTTTTTTTTCGTTAGTTGTATGTCACTTTATGCCACTTGAACACAGGCGCACCGTTAATGATATTAGCTATTTAGTTAACGTGGCAAACGGGACTATTGATTGTCCTGACCTTCTTCTATACTAATATTATAAAGCTGAAGAGTTTGTTTGTTTGAACGCGCTAATCTCAGGAACTACTGAACCGATTTTGAAATTTCTTTCACTACGAAGGTACATAACTCCTGAGTGCTATAGGCTACTTTTTATCCCGGGAAAATATTTTTGTCCCGGAAAAACTTTTTCAGGCGGTACTAGTCCTACTAATATTATAAAGGCGAAAGTTTGTAAGTATGTCTGGATGTATGGATCTTTGTTACTCTTTCACGCAAAAACTACTGAACGGATTTCTATGAAATTTGGCACACGGGTAGATCATGTCCTGAATTAACACATAGGCTACATTTTATTTGGGGAAAATAAAAAGCGGGACTTTTATCCCGGAAAAACTTTTTAACGCAGGCGGAGCCGCGGTCAAAATCTAGTATAGTATAAAACAAAGTCGCTTCCCGCTGTCTGTCCCTATGTATGCTTAGATATTTAAAACTACGCAACGGATTTTGATGCGGTTTTTTGAAGTTATACTTCTTTAGGCGCGTTATGAAAAAATGACGAAAATGTAATTTTAAGATGCGCGCGCATCACTGTAACACAAACGATTTAAGCTGTTTAATGAAAACTTTTTGATAAGAATGAAAAGTGAATAAGAAAGTAATAAATATTAAAAAAATGAATAAACTTAAATTCAGTTTTTGCATTTTTATATTATGTGCTAATAAATTATATTCAGTAGGGATTTAATTTGTATATTTTGATTAATATTATTTACTGTTCGGAAATATTACTGAAAAAAAATTGTGCTTATAGACTTTTTCAAGTGCTCTAATATTATTGAGGTTAACTATCCGAATGTATTTCTTGATATAAATTAAAATATTATTACATATATATATGTCGCCGCGAAGATTATAAAACTAGTATTTAAGTCAACTTTAGAAATATTTAATTACTATTCATTGATTAATTTAAATATCACCAAAAATCTGTTTAATCAATATAGTAATCCAGAGATGTCTCATTAATGTAGTTAAGTAATCTTTTGATTTATAAAGTCTTTATGTTGACTCTTGTTTGTAGAATGTTGTAGAATAAATCTGAAATCATTCTAATCAATATTTCATAACTTTAGGACACTGAAATATTAAAAGTAAGGTTTAAAAATATTAAAATGAATTATAATGATTTGTGACGTTACCAATTTGTTGTTAAAATAAATTAGTGATAACGTTCGCCAATGGAGGGGCGACCTATCCTTTATAAAGGCGAGTGTTGTGCGTGGAGCGCGCTCTCGCCGCTGGTATTGCTAAGGAAACATTGTAAGTAGAACTACTGTTGGTTTTGATAAAATTAATTGTTGTTTATAGTTGTGTTTGCTTATTTTGCTTTGATTAGAATTCCCATCATTTGCAATAAATCTGATTCAAAATAGCCATCATAGTTACAAGCTAATATTGCCGCATAGTAAGTATTAGGTGTAATGTAGTGAAGCAGAGCCGATGATCAAATCGACGGCTCCGAAGAACAAAGTCGTATATGCAAAATGTTAGCTTTTCAGTAGAGCGCTTTGAAAGTCGTTAGTTTGTATTCATGTGCGAATTAGTGCTATTTTCACACATTAAGTTCAAAGTTGTTACTGAACCCTATAGAATATAATGTTTTGTTCACTATTACTTGTGATTTTAACAATTAATTTAGACTTTCAAAGCGCTCTACTGAAAAGCTTCATTTTGCATATACGACTTTGTTCTACGGAGCCGTCGAAATGAAGGTCAACGGTTCTGCGCTTTATTTTAAAATAACCGCCACTTTCTTTGACATATACATATACACTCACGCCTTTTATCCCCGAAGGGGTGGGCAGAGGCGCAACTAGTGCAGCTACTTTTCGCCGTTATTCCGTCCCATGATGTGATAGGGAGCGAGCCTATCGCCATATCGGGCACAAATTCCATACTCCGAGCTGTTACTGAATAGAAAAAATCAATATCACTTTCCCCGACCCGGGGATCGAACCCAAGACTCAGCATTGCAGTCGTACCATAATACAACTACGCCACCGAGGCAGTCCGTAAAATATTATTATTTAGCATAATTCATACTAAATATTATTAAATAATTTAATGATGTCAAAGAAGTATAACTTCTCACGCGCTTACATAAGTACACGCACCCATGTTTTTTGATAGAGTGATTCAAGAGGAAGGTTTATGTGTAAGACATGCATAATATATAAATTAATAACTTAAAAACCCAATAAAAAATCCTATTAGAATAATTTCCAACTTCTACGCGGACGAAGTCGCGGGCAAAAGTTAGTGGGTAAAGTAAATCTAAGGTAGCCTATTGCATCCAATTCAGGAATATAATAATCTACTTCCCAGGTAAGAGAGCATTTCAACTGCACGGAGTTGGAAGGCGCCGAGCTCGAAGACCAGGGCGGCGATGGCACAGCTTTAACACATTGGGAGAAACGAGTTTTTGAAGTAAGTTAGGGAATACATGACGAGAATTGGGTGCATTGGTTGCGCCTCTGCCTAACCCCTCCGGGATAAAAGGCGTGAGTTCATATGTATTTTTTTTTTCAGAACGAAGCAATGACAGGCACACACACGCAAAACTCAGTCTTCAGTAGGATAACCTTCGCAATGATGGAAGACACTGGGTGGTACAGAGCTGATTACAGCCACGCGACCCCACTGGACTGGGGCAAGGGGCTGGGCTGCAAGTTCGCGCGGACATCGTGCAAGGAATGGCTGAACACTCAAAGGTTGAGGTACATAATATTTGGGTTTTGCTTACGTTGAGTTTTGTGCTTATATTGAGTTATACGCAAAGGTTGAGGTACATAATATTTGGGTTTTGCTTACGTTGAGTTTTATGTTTCTATTGAGTTATATGCAAAAGCTGAGGTACACAATATTTGGGTTTTGCCTACGTTGAGTTTTGTGCTTCTATTGCGTCTTACGCAAAGGTTGAGGTACATGATATTTGGGTTTGCTTACGTTAGGTTTTGTGCTTGTATTGAGTTATACGCAACGGTTGAGGTACATGATATTTGGGTTTTGCTTACGTTGAGTCTTATGCTTCTATTGGATTTTACGCAAAGGTTGAGGTAAATAATATTTGGGTTTTGCTTACGTTGACTTTTATGCTTCTATTGATTTATATTTATTATTTTTTTACGTAGTATTAGAAAACTAAGTAGTATATAGGTAGAACAATTAGTTTCCATAGAAATTTTGTTTATACAACTCACTTAAGTAAAAGCAGATGTATACTTTGTAAAGTTAGTTAATTGTTTTTGTAGATTTCACTTCCGCTGATAATTTCAATTAGGGCATAGGTCTAAGGAAGGCAATCTAGACTTAATATAGTTTAGTGCTTATGTTTAATGATTGAAATGATTGTATTCTGTATTATGCCTTTTGTTTAATAAAAATAAAAATAAAAATATATGCAAAGGCTGAGGTACATAATATTTAGGTTTCGCTTACGTTGAGTTTTGTGCTTATATTGAGTATGTTTTTCGATAATTTTGGTTGAATGGTTTTAAAACGCATCGCCCACTCGCCTTATGAATCTCAAATCTGGGTTTGTGGTGGATTGATAGCAATTTATTTCGTAGAAATTACTAATACGGTATAATAGAATGTGGTAAAATATATGTAGAAACAGGTGCACGTGTTTTGGTTTACATTAATTTCCTATAGGTTTTGGGGTTGGTACGATGAAAGGTATATACTACTATTGAGCTTTGTGCTCGTTTTTATTAAGTCAACATTTATCTCAAAATATCTCAATGTAATTTACTTGGTGATGGAAATAATTAATGGGTAGCAACCTACGAGGGACTCTTGCTATTTACAAAGCATTCTTACATAAGGAGGATATTCTGTGATTTAAAGATTGAGATTTGTGCTCATTACATTGAGATTTTAAAGCAATTTTCTCAATTTCATATTTGTGTATTTATTTTTTATATTTTCTTACAAGCAACACCACGGATAATTTTACGATAGAGTAAGTCTTATTTCTCTATGGCTTGTACATTGTTTATAATAACTTAGACTGTCGAGGGACGAAATACTTCTCGTCACCCGAATTTTGGAGTACATTATCTTTATCAAGCGATCAATATTGGTTATTTATAATCTACTTATTTATTTTATAAGCTTCACTAATGGGACGGAAGATGAGTAAGTTAATCAATTATAATTAATGAAAATATCGTTACATTTGTCGATAGAAAAGTCATCTTAGATATGATTAGGCTCACGAGCCGAATAAAATCTATACATAATAAATGCGAAAGTTTGGATGTTTGTTACTCCAGAACAGCTGAACGGATCTGGATGAAATTTGGCACAGAGATAGACTATGGTCTAGAATCGTCACAGGACGGACTCGACCACGAAGTGCTGCAAAGCTTTCGAAACGTCGGGAGAAAATTAAAATAAAAAACCGCGAAAAAATCCGTTGTAGTAGTTTAATTTCAATATCTAACATTCGCGTAAACGAAAGGAATCATTCCTGATCGAGGTCGTCTATATTTTGAACCGAAAAATATGCCCAGATATCGATTTAGATTTAGTTTTCATACATTTTTTGTCTTGAACGCATATTATGTGCGCTTTAGCACAGAACGATTTTTTTTTGAGCGTTCGAAATCTCTTTTGGTATTCAATATATTAAAATGTTAATATATAACAGTCGGAAGAACCCAGCGCCATTTTGCGTGAGGGTCAAAGGCGACCCGTTGAGGACTGAATGCTCTCCAAGAAGGACTGCTGTGGTGCTCTGCAACCTCGTTAAGCATGACAAAATGCTGCCAAGAATGTACCAGGTAACATTCATCTTAATTAGGCTTTGCACTCTTTAACATTCTTTTATTACACACACACATACACTCACGCCTGTTATCCCTGACGGGGTAGGCAGAGGTGCAACTAGTGCACCCACTTTTCGCCGGTATTCCGTCCCATGATGTGATAGGGGGCGAGCCTATCGCCATATCGGGCACAAATTCCAGACTCCGGGCTGATAATGAATAGAAAAATTCAATATCACTTTGCCCGACCCGGGGATCGAACCCGAGACCTCAGCTTTGTACTGTAATACAACTCCGCTACCGAGGCAGTCACGTATGTATGTATGTAAGTAATTTGCACTTTGAACATGATTTCGACCCACTTCAAAACGTCGGATTACATCGAAATTTGGCATACTTATCAAGGACCGATGGCAATACAATATTTTAAACTAAGAAATACGTATAGAAATCCAACTAAATAAATAATACTTAAGTTTTCCTCGTGCTTCAATAGATGGCGCCAGCATATAATTATTTCGCGCAATGGTTTACAAGCAAGCGAAACTATATAAGTTCGCACATTTTAAGCACGTTTTTTTCATTTTATTCATCATTATGTGTCAAAAACCCTACTTGATTTTTAGTGAACTAAAAATGAAAAATAAATAATAATTTAAAAAACTAAAAAACACGCTTTATAGAAAATCCAACTAAAAAATGGATTTTTTTTAATAAACTTGAATTTTGAATAGTGTAAATAAGAAAAACATGAACTTTATTGTAAAAAAATCGTGGGTTGCATTGTGTCAATAGTTATAAATATTTTATTGACAGATAATATGAGAAGAAGGATTATCATTCTGATAATATCTTAAAAAGCACTCCACGCTTTTTTGCGTGCTTTTTAAACTCCTGTTTTACTGCGATATACTCAAAGAACATTATGGTGTATGAGAAAACCAAAAATATCACATAAGATGAGGCTTTTCCCCTAACTTCAAATTGGCAAACTGTACACACAAAGGCCATAAAACAAGAAAACTTTTGGATGAAAAAACTTGAGAGGTGTCAAGGGACACCCGGATGGAACGAAGTTCCTTTCGATTAATTAGTGAAGGAATTGTATTAAAATTTTATTTCTTTTAAGTTATAATAATATTTTTTTATTATTAACAAATATAATGTAATATAAACCTAACCAATAAGCTCAATTTTAATAATAATTGGCTTGTGGTAACTGAAGTAGAAAAAATATGTGTGGGATTTTATTTCATTTAAACATCTTGATAAAAAAACTACATTTAAATTGTCTTTTTTTTATTTAAATTTCGAATGTCACTTTTTCGGCCAGTTCTTTATTGTTACTGGCTGGTTTCACAAGGAAGTATAAAAAAAAGTGTCGTTACAACTTTTGGTCTTAATTTTTTCCGTCTAGCCCCCTTTCGCAGCGCGCGATAAGGAACTTCGTTCCAAAATTTGGTCCAGACGTCCGGTCTATAACGAACTATACTGTTTAATGTCTTTGCTTGTATGTTATGAACCCTGTCACCTGCTCGGCCACAGACTATATATTGATTATTGACCATAGACTAAGCCGTATCAAGTGGCGGCTTATGCACAATCGATCTTCTTCCCAGCATTTCGACGTCATCCCTGGTATAAACTCAAGCGAGGTGGCGCATTACGGAGGCTCCGTTTCCCTCGCGGACTATTGCCCGTACCTCCAGGAGTTCACGTGGAGGCATAGAGGGGAGCTGGTGAGGGGAAGCAGATGCTCTTATGAGGAGAATACGCCAGGTAAGTGGAGTAAGAAGGAGATAAATATGAAGGTTTAAGGAACATTTACTGGTGGCAGGTCTTTCATATGTGAGAGTCCGTCTGGGTGGGTACCACCGCAATGCCTATTTCTACCGCCAAGCAGCAGAGTGCATACACTGTTGTATCTTGGTTTAAAGGACACTGTGGCCAGTGTAACTACTGGACATAATGAGACTTAACATCTTATGTCTCAAGATGACGAGCGCAGTGGAATGCCACACAGTACTTTGTAATTCAAGGTGCTGGATGTCGTTGCTACTGTTCATGGTCGTATTGCTTACCATCAGGCGAACGGCATACTCGTCTCGTCATTCAATGCAATGAAAAAGAGGTGACAAGAAACGTATACACTTACTCGGTAGGCAGAGACGCAACTAGTGCAGTTATATTATTTATTGTTCTATTTTTTTGACGAGACGAGCATGCCGCTTGCTTAATGGTTAGCGACACGACCGTACATAAGGGGCCATTCATTTAATACGTAAGACGATTAAGGGCGGAGGGGGGTCGACCATTTCTTATTTTTCCTTACAAGGGGGTGGGAGGCAGTGTCGATAGTTCTCACTTAAGATCACAAAAATGCGCTTAAAATTATACTTTGTAAAAGCGCGGCCAACCGCGGTGCATCGGTGGCGTAGTTGTATTATGGTACGACTGCAATGCTAAGGTCTCGGGTTCGATTCCCGGGTCGGGCAAAGTGATATTGAGTTTTTCTATTCAGTATCAGCTCGGAGTCTGGAATTTGTGCGCTACATGGCCATAGGCTCGCCCCCTATCACACCATGGGACGGAATAACGGCGAAAAGTGGGTGCACTAGTTGCGCCTCTGCCTACCCCTTCGGGGATAATAGGCGTGAGTGAGTGTTTGTGCTAAATTTTTGACCCAATATTTTCTTTCCTTTTTTACAGATGTGGACGTCAATTTTGCGCTAGAGAACTACGGGAAGCACTCGAAGTGTTTCGACCACACTGACAAAGTATGGGAACAAAAAACTTGCAGACAGGTAGATATGAATTATATTAAGAATGTTGGTGCTGTCGCAGGCCGCCATAATAGGGTAGTTTCCTATGTTTTATTGTATGTTTGTTTGTACATTATTTTAGATGTAACAGAAAGTAATACGAAAAAGAAAACCTTCTGTGAAATCAAAATCAAAATCGATTGAAAAATAAAGCAGTTATTCAATTTTTAAATATTCTTGTGAGCGTGGCGGGGATATCGCGCTATCTCTTTCGCGTGCACGTAGCGTTATGGCCGACGACGCTTGGTGACGTCACAGCCTAGTATTGCTGTTATTTGACAGCTACCCCTTCCATCAAATTTCAAAGCTTTATAACTTACTATTGCGTCAATTTTGAAAATTCTTTTTGCATTAGATTCTGAATATTATACATTCTTCATAATTGTATTTTAAAACTGGCTTTTGCCCGCGACTCCGCCCGCGTGAATGAGTTTTCCCGGGATAAAAGTCCCGCTATAAAAATTAGCCTATGTGTTAATCCAGAACATGATCTACCCGTGTGCCAAATTTCATCGAAATCCGTTCAGTAGTTTTTGCGTGAAAGAGGAATAAACATCCATACATCCAAACATCCATACATTCTTACAAACTTTCGCCTTTATAATATTAATAGGATTTATTGTGTTATTAGTAATACATTAATTAATATAAAGTTGTCATAATCTGTGCACTAAGATTCGATAGTGTTTTGGATAATCAATATCTCTAGAACCATATGGGATAGATATACAGACTGGAAATGTTTTTGTCGAAAAAATAGTTGCATAAAATACATTGATAGATTTCAGGCTTGTCAAAATAGCTTTTAAACATTTTATTGTTTATTATGAAAGACTAGAATGTTAAATGCTAGAAAACCCCAAAAAATCATAATTCCATAAAGTAGTTCTTTTGTCATTTTATCTGGTCTAATAAGTATATTAAAATTCAGCAAATATTAAATTGTTCGAAAGCTATTGAGTTCTGAGCGCTTCATGGGACAAAATCGATTGTATTTGATCCAATCTACATGCTTTTAACGTGAATGCGTCACATTGCCAGGCAATCTGTATATTAATTTTCTCGGATTAATCGTTGCGTTGGTAATTTCAGCTCAGAGAGTGGCAACACTGGGGATCCGGGTGTTATAAATACAAATGCCAGAGCGGAAGGTTACATATTGTGGTAAGTTTAAATTATTACTCTCCACTGTCCTATTTTTAAGACGCTCTAAGTACAGAGGTTTCTAATTAGAAGAGTAAAAAAATGTTGTTTTGAAACTTTTTTTTTGTATTTAAATAGACTGTCTCGGTGGCGTAGTGGCCTTATGGTACGACTACAATGCCGAGGTGTTGGGTTCGATCTCCGGATCGGGCAGTGGTATTGGGTATTTCCATTCAGTATCAGTCCGGAGTCTGGTATTTGTGCCCGATATGGCGATAGGCTCGCCCCCTATCACATCATGGGATGGAATAACGGCGAAATGTGGGTGCACTAGTTGCGCCTCTGCCTACCCCTTCGGGGATAAAAGGTGCGAGCGTATGTAAATATTGTTTAACCTTTACCTTTATTTCCACACAGTACTTTGGAACTCACGGTGCTGAATGGTGTTGCTACTGTTTATGGGTGGTCGTATCGCTTACCATCAGGCGAACATGCTCGTCTCGTCATTCCATAAAAAAATTCTTCCCTTCTTCAGGTTGGCAACTACACTTATACATGCTTCCATGCCAACCAAGGGCTGCAAGTGAAGATTATCAAAGACGGCTGGCTGCACCAGGGAGGAGTGATCTGCCCTCCTTGTAGAGAGGTCTGCGAGGAGGAATTTGCGGTATGCAATTATTTTTATTAATAGTAAGGTAAACTGCCTCGGTGGCGTAGTTGTATTACAGTAACTGCAAAGCTGAGGTCTCGGGTTCGATCCCCGGGTCGGGCAAAGTGATATTGAGTTTTTCTATTCAGTATCAGCGAGGAGTCTGGAATTTGTGCCCGATATGGCGATAGGCTCGCCCCCTATCACATCATGGGACGGAATGTCGGCGAAAAGTGGGTGCACTAGTTGCGCCTCTGCCTACCCCTTTATGGATAACAGGCGTGAGTGTATATGTATGTTAGTTTCAAAATCTTCAAATAATTTCGTGATGAAATGTAAAGACAAACTTTTAAATAGCAATTATAGGCCATGTCAGGAACCGGGCCATTTTTGGTCACACTACCTTACTAGCCTTGAATTCTGGCCTCTATTAAGAGAGTTGAGGCCTAGAGTGTAGAGCCTAATTGGGAATGGAAGGGTCTACTGAGACGAAGATCTGCATGTTTAACCACACCTCTGTTCGAAGTAACGTGTGTATTGCTTATCAATAGTTCGCTTTGACAATGAAGGAAACATCGTTTGGAAACTTGAGTAATAAGAATTCTCCCAAAAATAACTCATTTATTTATTACAGGCAAGAAAAGAATACTGTAAGCTAGGAGAAGAGCCTTTACCACCGAATTTGTACCCAAACGATATTTTGAAATGCGGCGCGTCGACGCTGTCACCGGCCGCCATCTTGGCATTGACGGCCATCTTGTTTAGTATATTTAATTGAAAATATAGGAATGTTACTTGTGTGACTGTTAGACGCAGTGCCGGATTAAGACAACTTGATGCCCTAAGCAATTCACGCCTGTGGGGCCCCCTACCATAAGTAAACTAACACCAGTCTTTAATCGCGCGGATTTTCAAACAGCTTTACTTTTATGTGCTAGCATTTTTTTTGTGCTGTTTCTGGTGCCCCCCAAGACGTGATGCCCTAAGCAGTTGCCTAATTTGCTTATGGGCTAATCCGGCACTGGTTAGACGGCGGCAAAAATATATTCTAGTAAAAATAGAAATATCCGAATTATAAATATAATATTTATTTCGTTACTAGCTTTCACTCGTAGCTGCGCCAGTTTAAAAATTTTTTGCGGGATAAATGTCGCTCAATATTTCCCGGGATAAAAAGTAACCTATGTCCTTTCTAGGGTCTCAAATGCAAACCAAATTTCATCGAAATCCGTTCAGTAGTTTCGTAGATGCGTACTGCCTCGATGGCGTAGTTGTATTACAGTACGACTGCAATGCTGAGGTCTCGGGTTCGATCCCCGGGTCGGGCAAAGTGATATTGAATTTTTCTATTCAGTATCAGCCCGGAGTCTGGAATTTGTGCCCGATATGGCGATAGGCTCGCCCTCTATCACATCATGGGACGGAATGACGGCGAAAAGTGGGTGCACTAGTTGCGCCTCTGCCTACCCCTTCGGGGATAACAGGCGTGAGTGTATATGTATGTATGTAGTTTCGTAGATGTGCAATAACAAACAGACAGACAGGCAGACCTAAAAGAATTATGAAAATCACTCATTTGTTTTCATGACTTCGTTAGTCACCCCCTTTTTTTATTACATTTCTTTTAATGTACAGACACATCGAGTTCTACTGCTTCATTTAGTAGTTATTTGTTTGATAATTCAGCTTGACTGCCTCGGTGGCGTAGTTGTATTACGGTACGACTGCAATGCTGAGGTCTCGGGTTCGATCCCCGGGTCGGGCAACGTGATATAGGATTTTTCTATTCAGTGTCGGCCCGGAGTCTGCAATTTGTGCCCGATATGGCGATAGGCTCGCCCCTATCACATCATGGGACGGAATATGCACGGCGAAAATTGGGTGCACTGGTTGCGCCTCTGCCGACCCCTTCGGGTATAACAGGCGTGAATATGCGTAATTCAGCTGCTTCTGTCTGTTGACTGAAAATGTGTAACACGTATTGGAACTATGGCGGACCGGTAACCCGACTTTAAGAAAAGAATATTCACATTAGAATATATTTTTGCGGTTAAAGCCAACGTATGGTCCTTGAAACCAAATGGTATAAAACATTTTCTATGTACTCTGGTCGTGTAAATTCATCATCATAAATTGATTTTATTATTAACTTATCACTGTGCCTCGTGAAGAAATCAAAAAACAAAAATTAAAAAAGGAACCCTCCTTTGCTGTTCAAACTTACTCTTCAACAGATTTTATCAAAATTGATTAAGTGGTTTAAACAAAGCTTAAAAACAGAGTTTGTTTGCTATACAGGCATGGCAATCTGACACTGCAGTTGATAAGTGGCTTCTAGAGTATCTGATGAGAGATTATAACTGACACAATGCCGGCCTGATACACACAGGATGATCCTGGAACGATACGTAGGCTTCTATTGCATTATATCTTGTATAACCTTGACCATATACATAAAAAAAGTTTTAAGACCCTATCCACAACGGAGGTCCATTGGACCTTGAAAAAGCGATGTTATTACTACGTACCTAAGGCGAAAGGTGATCAGTGTTATTGGGGATATCTGTATAGGCGACTTTGGCTTATCATTACCATCACTATTACCACCATCATAATCATCATCATTATTATTACCACTATCATTATGATAATTATCACATCATATTATTATTATTAACATCACTGTTACCACCATCATTATCATCATCATCAACACTAACACCATTATGATCATAATCACCACTACATCATATCATTATTATCACTACTACCACCATCATTATCATCATATCATAACTAAACTATCATTATCATAATCATCACTACTACCACCATGATCATCATTACTGCCACTATCATTATCATAATCATAACTACATCATATTGTCATTATCGTCTCTACTACCACCATCATTATCATCATATCATAACTAAACTATCATTATCATAATCATCACTACTACCACCATCATTATCATTATTACTGCCACTATCATTATCACACACATTGGCTGCCTCGGTGGGGTAGTTGTATTGCGTACGCGTTACGAGTACGATTTGTGTGCTGATGTCCTGGGTTCAAATCTCGGGTCATGCCAAAAACATTGTGACTGAGTTTTACCATCATAAAAATTACTCAGTCGCAGCTCGGAGTCAGGAAGTTGTCGGTGTGATACCCCCATGCCTCGTAAAGCACGTAAAGCCGTTGGTCCTGCGCCTGATCTCTCTCCGGTCATGTCTGCCGTCTAACCGGACTATGAGAGTGAAGGAATAGCGAGTGCACCTGTGTATTGCGCACACACTTGTGCACTACACTATCTCCTGCGTACCTGGCTGATCTGTGCTGAAATTGGCCGCCGTGGCTGACATCGGCTAGGAAGAAATAGTGTGTAAACTAGTGCTACACTCAGCTCTGTTTACAATAACACTGATTTAACAGTATTTGATGGTCTTATACAAGAAAAGTATACAAACACCTGTTATCAATCCGAAGTATACAATTCAGGGACAATATGTCTTTCTATATTTTTTTTATATCAGGGCTTAGTGAGTGGAGGTGCATGTACCGTATATATACTCATATACATGTAGTAAAAAACGGTTATTTCAGTATTACAAACAGACACGCCAATTTTATTTATATGTATGTATGTATAGATATAATGCCGCTGAAGATACCCAAAGCCAACAAGGAAAACGTCCAGAGCTTTTTAATTTGTGTATCGTAGGTTATTTTCGAACGGGAATTGTTATTATCGCAGGCGAGCGGTTTTTTAAACGCTGAAACTAAAGTTTAACTGACGGGATGCAGTTTTGTAACTGAATACTTAATAATTTTAAGGTTAGATTTTAAAATACCATTTTACCATAAGCGTAATGAAATGAGCGTATAGGTATATGTTTTACCTTATTTTATTTATTTTTGAAATTAAACCAATTATCAGTTTGCAATATTATAAATAAAATTTATTCAGAATTGAGATTGCTTAAACGCTCGTCTTCACGTCAGACTCGGATTTCTGAGCCAGAAACACTGGACCAACTGTAAATATTCTTTAATTATACTAGCTCTAAGAAATTCTATCTAACATTGACTATTTGATATGGCAGTACATAGTACAGTATACTGACCGCGGTTGTGTCGTATTGCGCTACGACTGCTAAGGTCTTCAATCGCCAGGTCGGGTAAAGTGATATTAAATTTTCCTGCTCAGTATTGAGTCTGAAATTGTGCATTTGGAAATAAGGCTTGCTCTCTTTAACAAGATTAATTACATCTTTCGTGGATTTTACACCCCTTTTTCGCGGTAAATTGACTAATGTTAGGGGTTAGTATCACCGGCATTACAGCCTAATGTCGACGCTTGGGAGTATATATCAGCATCTGAGTGAACATTGACCCAAGCCCCTATGTGCACTCTATCAGGGCCGCGCCGACCCATGACAGCGCCTGTGTGCGAAATCTATGAAGCGCCTATGATTTTTGTTGTCCTGTAACTTGTTTCATAAGTTTTAATTTAGAAATTGAGCTTTAGTAAGACGTTTATAAAAATATATGTAAGACTTGTACATTTACCTACTGTCTTACCTAGTCACCTATAAAAATATAATGGTAGTATAACAAATACAAAATGTCATCCTGATTCCGGCGCCCCTATTGCCTTGGCGTCTGTGTGCGCCGCACACTTCGCACATATGGACGGCGCGGCCCTGCACTCTATATCGGCATACTGGCCAAAATCCGCGAGAGATAGAAGAATAAAAGACGGCCTGTCTACTAAGGGAAAATGATATTATGCTATATATGTACCATTATACGTTTATGTTTTATACTGTCCAATGTGTTGAGGTACGAGAAAGATATGAGTTAAGATGTAAGGGTTGTATAAATGCAACTTAGTTTGACTTTGAAGTGCGATATCAGCGGAGACGCTCTCAAGGTCTGCATCTTAAGATAGTCGCTATTTATTAATCTACATTAACAGCAGCTCAAGTGATTTCTTGAGTGACGATGTTACGAATTTAGACAGCTGAGTTTTGTTTACGTAATAGCGCTGACTCAGCTGAAAACAAGCTCTTAAATGACAGCTTGAGTTTTTTTTTTATTAAATGACCTCTTAAGATTTTACTCAGAGTCGAGATTGGTTTATTAGTACGGTCCTAAGGCCGGTATTAATAAATGAATCTCAAGTTTGAGTTACATCTCAAGTAGACATATTGTATGAAGAGATCAATACATTATGGCTACTTGAGATGTAACGCAAACTTGAGATTCATTTATTAATACCGGCCTAAGACTACCATTAGACTGTATAGTACTTACCATAAGTAAATATTCAGATATCTGTCAATGTTAGATAAAAATCATTTATTTCCACTTAAATGTGCGGTTGTATGCCATAACTTAATTTATTTTGTGACTACGTTTCTTAACATGGTAGAATTGTACTACGATGTATAAAAAAGTCAGATAATTCCAAGGAGAGTTTACGAAACCACTAAATAGAATTGTAGGTAATATAAAAAAATTAATTATGTGTAAATTTTTTCCCTCACAAGTATATACCATCTTGATTGTTGAGAAAAATATATACGACATAATTTTACGGAGATTTTTCCGAAACCTTCATAGTCAAGATTATATATTTTAAAAAAATATAGTAAATTTTGTAATTTACAATTGATTGGCGTTGCTAGTAATAAGCGTCTTACTACACGAATACTAATCTCGTCATTCAATAGCATAAAAAACATTAAGATCATAAAAATGTCAATTCAAAGCCTATACTGGTTTCCTAACCTGTTCCAATTGCATAGATTTAAAAACTAGGAAACATTAGAAGTATTAAAAAAACGTAGTACAATTTTATCTTAGATTTAAAACCAGGATAAAGGCAGCGTTTAGACGCCGAAAAACGCGGCGTCAAAACGCCCGTCTACATCCGATCTGTAAATATTAGTTCTTAAGTGTATTTCGGTGCTTTAATTGTGATTTTTCTTCATTCCTTTGTAAGTTCAATATATTTTAGTTTTTATTGTTTTTCAGCAAAAAATAATTTAATTTGCTGCAAAAATATTGTGTAAATGCTTGATTGTAAAAAATGTTTATCGAGTTTGTCCATGGAGAAAAAAAAAAATGTATTTTTTAAATATTATATGTAAAATTTTAATTTAAGTAGTTTTAACATTTTTCAGTCATAATTATTAAAAGATTTATTTTACCTAATAATTATATTTAAATGTAACTATTTTATGGCTTAGATTTTACTGTCTGTTATAAGTTTCATTGACACAGTATTTTTGCAAAAAAAAAAAAAACAAAACTTAAATCCAATGTCTGTGTAAGCATTGTACTGATTTATATTTAAAAATATATATTTTTTAGAGTATCAAATTGTTTGATTTTCGTTTTATTAATTTAAAAATAACCTGTTACCAGCTTGGTTACCTGCTAAGGCCACCATAATGGTTATTTTTATTCGTTCTATCGGGAGCCGGTTAAGGTCAAAGACCATGCTGCCAACTGATTGATGTATTCGTCTATATCCTATCCTCAACGATGCCGCCATAATATTAATTCTTTATCAATATAGATGCAACACCATTTCTGTCCTTATTCACCTTTTTATGCCCATTCATCCCATTCTACTGCCTCGCACAGTGGCGTAGTTGTATCACGACTGCAGTGGTGAGGTCTTGGGTAGTGTTGGGTAGGACACGACATACAAAAAGAGTTGGTTAGAGTAGCCTCTTTTTTGCACTAAGCCAGTACAACGTCCTACTTCAAATGAGGCGTAATGAAGCTGGGCGATACGTTCCAAGTAACGATTTTTTTTATGGCGTCGAATGACGAGACTAGCATGCCGTTCGCCTGATGGTAAGCGATACGACCACCCATAAACAGTAACAACACCAACCTTGAGTTACAAAGTACTGTGTGGCATTACACTGTGCTCGTCATCCTGAGACATAAGATGTTAAGTCTCATTATGTCCTGTAGTTACACTGGCTACAATGCCCTTCAAACCGAAACACAACAGTGCATGCACACTGCTGCTTGGCGGTACAAACGAGTACAAATATTACTTTTTCATTGAAGAATAACGTACCAATGTAATTTGTAGCATGCCTCTCGCTCCCTCTCTATCCCCGTCCTATAGTTTAACTGAGACAGATAGTAACGCGACTACCGCGACATGAAATTTGAAGTAGTACAAAATAAAATGTACCGCCTCTTGTATGTCCTACCCAACTAGTCTTGGTTCGATCCCAGGTCGGGCAGTGATATTTGGTTTTCTCCTCCGTATCAGCCCGGAGTCTGGAATGTGCCCAATAAATGTAAACAGGCCGGCTCCTATAACATGAAACCTAAAATGGAGAAATGTGGGTGTAAAACACCTCTGCCTACCACTGAAAAGGGAATAAGGCGTGATGGTATGTATGTATCCTATTTTTTTTTTTATTCGGGCGCGGCAATGTGATTGCACCTCACCTGATGGTAAGCGCGATGCCGTCCAGATAAAGTATCGAATGGCAGCAGATGGTTATCTCATGCCATTCGACACAATCATGCCGGCCTACTGAGCTGCATCTTCATGCTACGGCGGAAGGACCCAGGATTATAGGAAGGAGGGAACACGTGCGCCGGTAAACTATTCCAAAGCTTGATGGTGCGGCAAATAAAAGATTTGGCGAACCTATTGGTTCGGGCCGAGATGGTTTTAACCATCAAGCTGTGGCTTCGGATGCCAGCACGCGTGGTTCTGCTGAAGAAGGGAGAGGAGGGGATCAGATTAAACAATTCTTCAGAGCATTCGCCATGATACAGACGGTAGAACACGCTTAGAGAAGCGACATCCCTCCGCAATTGTAGCGACTCCAAGTTGCTCGTTACGTCTGCATCATCCACAATGCGGATGGCCCGCCGCTGCAATCCATCCAAGGCATCGAACAGTATTCGGTATTTTACGGTAAATAAAAAACAAGGAATGTTTTTGCATACGAAACTTTGAGTAATTGATATTAAAGTGCCAATTATATTGTGCTTATCAGTTGCTATAAACACCTTATTGATTACAAATTAAATTACTTTGCAATCATGGTTATTACAGAATAATAAAACAATATTATGTTTAGATTTTTAGTTGCTAGACTACGTATTATTCGTAAATATGTACAGCTTTATATTATTAGGTAAAAAGAATATATTTCTTTACCAAGCTATTATTTTCGTATTTTATACTTAATTGTAAGAATTAAGTCTCTATGAAGTTAAGGTGCGCTTTACATAAAAAAGGAAAGGTATAATGCATTAATATACAGAAAATTTTCAGGTCTGCTATTTATAGAGGCTGAATCATACGTTCTTCTACAAGTTAGGAAGCAGAACAACAATTACTCAAACGTAGATGCATTAATACATAAAGTGGTACCTTCGGAGAAATTAGACAACATCGCAAGCAAATTTGGCGCGAAACATACCAAGCAAAAACCTATGAAAAAAGATAAAAAAGAGCAGGAAAAGAACGTAGCCAATATTGAAAAAACGATTCTCAGGTTTGCTAAGAAAGACAAACCTATGTTTCGGGCGCAGAATGAGTATGTTAGTAAGTACCTATAAACATGGCCGAAAGGTGAATTCCTAAAGTATAGGTAAACCATAACCTAAAGTTAAGTTTAGAGTAGGGTTGCCATCACCTAAATTGCCGACGCCGGATAAACACGGCAAAAATCCCGGACATTTGGGCGAAATATGGGTTTTTCCCCGGACACCTCTGAAAAAATATTTTGCCGTACCTTCTTGAATGCGAGTTATTATGAATGAATTTTTAACAAAGATTTATTTCAATTAATCGCTTATTTAAAAAAAAAAAAGATTTTCCCCTCACAACAAAAGTGTCCGGGTTTTTTTTTTTATTGTCCATGAGTATACAAAATTGGTTTCTTATTTCATAAGTTACACAATGTGGTTTCGATTTAAGTGAGGCGGGGGTGGGCAAGGTTCCTCTATTTGATACGTAGCTCATCCCCCCCGTCCGATAGTACAGCGGTGCAGAGAGATTTCTTATTCTAAGTTTATTGTTATTTCTAATCTTACTTCTAATTGAATTAAACTATATATAAACAAGTGAAATAGATATAAGATTTCAATCGAAATTTTTTATGTTAATTATAATTAATGTTTAATCAAAACAATGAAAGCAAATTACAATGAGAATATGTTTCTAATTTCCAGTTAGGTGGTACACTATATATAAACAAGTGAAATAGATATAAGATTACAATCGAATTTTTTTATTGTAATTATAATTAATGTTTAATCAAAACAATGAAAGCAAATTACATAGTTGCATCGTGATGTTATATAGCCTAAAGCCTTCCTCGATAAATGGTCTATTCAACACAAAAAGAATTTTTCAATTCGAACCAGTAGTTCCTGAGATTAGCGCGTTCAAACAAACAAACTCTTCAGCTTTATAATATTAATAATAATAATAATATAGATAGGAGGCGAGAGCCTGTTTTGTCGCTACGAGCATTGTTAAGGTATATGGTGGGACCCTGAAGCGCCTGCAGATCGCCTCGTGCTTATGCCGTGCTCGCACGAACCGAGGGCAGTGCTCCATAATGTGTTCTACGGTTTGACTTGCGTCATCGTCGCACGGGCACGAGTCAGTGGTCGATAATTTAAATCGGTGCAGGTATGCTCTGTGGTAGCCGTGGCCGGTGAGTGCCTGTGTTAAATTGAAGGGAGGTGACGTGTTTTTCCACAGCTCCTGTATGCGATCGAGGCTAGGGAGGAGCGCCCAAGTGTGTCGGCCCTGTGTGGCGTGCTCGTACCGGTGTTGCCAGGCGTTAAAGGAAGAGCTGCGGGCGAGATGTTTAACGTACGCCATAGGAAAGTGAGCGTAGTCGGGAGCACGATGAAGGTCACAGGCCGCATTGGCCGCCCGATCCGCCAACTCATTGCCCGCAATGCCAACGTGGCTCTTTACCCATGAAAATTTTATAACACCCACCGACCGGTAATCCCGGATAACGCAGTGTATTCGGGACACTAGCGGGTGGGTATTGCTGCGATTCTGTAACGCTATAAGTGAAGAAAGTAAGTCGGAGTATACCATTGTGTGTGGGTATTTGCGTTCGAGAGCCCATCGGCACGCGTGCAAGAGGGCTAGCAGTTCCGCCTGAAACACCGAGCAGCAACTATGGAGTTTTAATTTACGGGTGGTGGTAGCCCCGCCAGGGTCAAAACACACAAAGGCGGCCCCGACCCTGCCGTCATCCTGCCTGCTACCGTCCGTGTATATGTGGCGTGTAGGCTGTTGTATGGTGTCGCTGTTGGTGTCGATCTCCTCCTGATTGGAGAACGATGTGATTTCGATTGCGACGCGCTCCGCCGGATGAAAGAGGAGGTGAGGAGGTGTGGGGGACTCAAGAGGGATGTCGCAAGGAATGAAATCGGAGGTCCCGATAAGCCGGACACGCTCCAGCTCGTACACCTCTAAGACCTTTAAGTCCAGGGGCGTGAACTGTGCGAGAGCCAAGGCTGCGGTGGTCGACACGGTGCGAAAGGCGCGAATGGCTTTTAGGGCAAATCCGCGCTGCACACTGAGCAGGAGGTCTCGGATGTATTTTTTGTTAGCTACGAGCCCCCAGACGCCGGCGGCGTAGGTGATTGTCGGTTCTATGACGTGTTTATAAATTGTTCTAACATTATCGGGGTGTGCGCCCCAGGTTGGTCTGACATATAAGCATAGTTTCTTGAATATTTTGATCGCCTTGCCGGTGATGTGGCGCACGTGGCTGCGGAAGGTGAGTTTTTCGTCGACCACCACACCCAACAGCTTGATCTCCCGAGAGAAGGCGATGCGATGCCCGCCCGTGGCAAAACCTGCAGTCTTGGCCCGAGGTGTGAAGGCGATCGCGTGTGTTTTAGAAGCGCCAAACTCGAGCTTGACGCTCCTTCCCCACTCGGCGATGTCGCCTAGGGCCAGGTTGGTAGTGCGTTGGAGTGTGCTCACGTCCTTTGCAGAAACGATGAGCAACACGTCGTCCGCGTAGGCCTGCAGGTGGCACCCGGGAGGGAGAGATCTATCTAGGAGCTCATCCAAGATAAGGTTCCAGAGGACAGGCCCACAAGTGGACCCTTGAATGCACCCTTTGGACATGCCTTTGGAGACCCGCACCCCCGCATGGCTCAAAGTGACGCTACGATTAGCGATGTAGCTACGTATCAGCCCGTAGATGTTATTCGGGCACTCAATCACTCTGAGCCGATGCAGTAGAGTAGGCCACCAACCATTGTCAAAGGCCGCCTTGATGTCTAATGACACCGCGGCGACCAGGTGCTTCTCCTATTTCGCCTTCCTGATGAGCTCCAGGGCCGTGTGAATGGCGAGCGTCGTGTTTTTTTGTTCACGGAAACCGTATTGGTGTTTGTTAGTTCTCTCGTTCCCGGACGCCTTGTAGGTCACCCTTTTGATAAAAAGGCTCTCTAACAATTTGCCGAAGACGGGCAGCAAACCTATCGGCCGGAAAGCACTGACCTCGGTGTAGTCCGACCTTCCGGGTTTAGGGATGATCCTAACATACGCCTCCTTCCACTGCCGTGGGAAGTGCTGTAACGTAAGGCATCTATTGAGGATGTCTGTTAAAAGGATCGGATAGGCCTTAGCGAAGTGCTGGCAGATATCCGCCATAAGGCCTCCAATCCTGGAGCCTTTTTCGGGCTCATTCTCCCGAGGTGTTCCAGCACCTCCCCGACAGCGAACGGCAGGTCGTCAGGGGAGTCGGGAAAGATGTGGGACGCGGTTCTGAGGGAAAGGTGTCGGGGCTCGGTGTCCGGACCGTCGTCAGGGTAGAATTGTCGAAGCAAAACCGGTCACCGAGTTTGAGGGTGATGGGAGGGCGTCGCGGCGCCGAATCTTTAAGAAGTCTATTAGTAAAGTGTCCGGGTTACACCCTTTTGAAAACCTCTGCCGGACGGCCCCCGGACGCCCGTCAAACTAGGAGAAATCCTGTGAATTCCGAACGGATGGCAGCCCTGGTTAAGGGCTTGTTTTGCATATTGTATACTAGCCCTGTATTATACTGCCCACTGCAGGGCACGGGCCTCTACTACTGAGAGAGGTTAAGGCTAGGAAATCTGAACGCTGTTGGCATTTACAGCTGTCTAATGTACCGGCGCGTCAGGTACCGCGATGTTGAATTTCAAATGAACTCGCTCGACACCAAACAGCCGCGACTACGTCACAATAAACAATTAAACAATAGTGAAGCAGTTTATTTTACGACAAAAGATATCCGCTTTTTTATGGGTGCTGGGCCTCAAAATCTAACACGGCTTAAACTTTACGAATATTAAAAGGACAAAAATATGGATATGGAATCCATAAAAAAAAATTAGACCCCTCCATCGATAGCTAATATATTTTAAACTAGACTTCTGCTCGCGGCTTCGTCCGCGTGAATGAATTTTTCTGGGATAAAAGTCCCGCTTTATAATCCCTGGGATAATGGACCTTTATATTGATGAAAGAGTTTTTCAAATCGGTCCAGCAGTTTCGGAGCCTATTCAATGCAAACAAACATACAATTGAATCTTTACTCTTTATAATATTAGTATAGATAAGTGTAGATGTAGTTTTTAAGCAAAATAAAATTACATACATCTCAAAATTGGAGGACTTTAAAATTATACGATTTATTGCGAAGGTCTAACTTTTGGGAGTACTATCCAAACATATGTATGTCGCAGGTAGAAATAGGTATACGTAGGCATACATAATAAAAGTTACCTATGAATTATGTCTTGATATCACGATTTATTGTTCGTTGATCAATGATTACGTAATCAAATTTCACAGAGTACAATACCACGTCAAGATTCATTATTATCTTTAGTTATTGTGACATAATATTGGTGATTGAGACAATTACTTAACCAATATTAACTATAATAATCGACTAGTCTAGTAACCTGAATATGACCTCAAGTTTAAACCCGAAACCCTTTCAGTATTCCGAGTTTGACAGGTGTCATTTCAGATTTTTTAATTAGAACCCTATGGGTAAGCGCGTAAAGACGATTTCCACTGAATGAAAAGTGACTTCTTGTTCGCCGGGGAAGACGCGAATATGGAATGGTTAACATAGTAACCGCTCAACTAAGCACTGACCGATATGAAAACCGCAATAGTTACTACTTAGTATTGAACTGCACCGGAGTAGTTGCTTCATATGATTTGACAGCCTTATTATATACCCAACTCTTGCGACTACTACTAGTCTGACAACTTAAATGGATTTTTCACGGTTGTTATTTTATCTTACGCGACGTTATATATTCAGACACCCTCAATGAGATCAATCAATTATCAATTACCCGACATACAAAAAAACTTGGTAAGACATTGAAATAAAACAATTTTTTTTATTTTATCGCTATTTTTTAAATGATATTTTCGTATTTGTTTACTACCTACTTTAAAGTTTGAACTGTGGTTCATAATAGAAAATATTAACTTTGCTGTCCCATCTGAAAAATTTACTCTATATACCTATAAATATGTCAGACAGTATTTTTTCAAATCATAATAGTATGGTCTTCATATAAATTGTAGTCAAGTCCAAATTGCCGTAAAATCCTGAAAATAACTTATCATTTTGTATTAGTATGTACTATTGTCACTCATACTATTTTATTGTTGTTTCCTGGCAGCGTCGCCCGCATAAAAGATTTTTTACAGGTTAAAAAGTATACCTATGCTCTACCCAGGGACTCAAGCTATCTTCATACCATTTCATAGATATCCGTTTAGTAGTGTCGGAGATGTGCGCTAACAAATAAACAGAAAAACAGATACGCAGACAAACAACGAAAAAAGAATGAAATAAAAAAACGGTGATTTGTGTTCTATTACTCTTATTTAGTCGTCCCTTTATTTATTTTTTCTTTCTATGTACAGACACACCAGGTTCTAGTACTGCTTTATAGACGATACACAAAGAAGCCTATACCGATACCTCCAGGGTCTGTAGAGCTCGTATGCATATTTATAAGCAGATACTTAATATAGGGGACCCAAACCGGGATTTTTTCAAGAAAATGTGGGCTACTGGACCAAATGAAGAACTTAAAAATACCGATATTGATATCGCAATAATTGGGATTTACTTGTATCAATAATAAGGTAGCTGGCTTTGTGTTATTCTGTACTATGATATTCTATCCATAATATTAAATAGCAAATAAAAAAACAAAAAAACAAGCCTTATAGAAAATCCAACTAAAAAATAGAAAATAAATTTAAATTAAGCTATGTAACGTACATTTAAATGTATCTATGTAACGGAAACTTTGGACATGATTTTGACCGCCTTCAAAACGTCGGATGAAAATTTGGCATATTTATCAAGAACCGAAGACAATTCTTTATTTTAAACAAAAAACACTATTTTATAGAAAATCCAACTAATAATGAATAAATATTCAAAATGAATGAGTAAATGATAGCTCATTTTTTTTTGACATCTGTTGGACCATAGTAGAGTTATAACTAAACTGGCTACTCTTATGTATAAAAAAAATCTTACTTGTTTTTAGTGACATCTGTTGGACAATAGTAGAACAAGCTTAAAAAATGAAAAATAAATAACAGTTAGAAAAAAACTAAAAAACATGCTTTATAGGAAATGCAACTAAAAATAGAAAATAAATTTTAATTAAGAATAGTGCAAATAAGAAAAAGATGTACTTATTTTATTGTAAAAAAAGCGTGGGGTGCTTTTTAAGATAGTATCAAAATGATAATCCTTTTACTCATATTATCTTTCGATAAAATATTTATATCTATTGACACCATGCACCCCACGCTTTTTTTACAATAAAGTATTTTTTTTTTAATTACATTATTTTCCTTTGGAGGTATTATGCCAAAATATTATCCACAAATTATGCAAATATATTATTTTACAATTTTACACACAATAAATTCAAATGTGATCCTTTACTATTCAGCAAAAACAAACAACAGTTGAAACAAGTATGACAACGTGTTTAAAGAAGAAAGAAAAAGAATAGGAAAGATTCATAGAAAAATCCATCTATTACAAATAAGAATCCATAATTGTTGTTCAAAAGTAGTTGGTTCCTTTTCTACATAACGCGGTCCAACTATAAACAAAAGCTGTCAAATACTTCGATAAATTAGTGGCAGCAAGCGCGAAAAATTGACGTAGGTCCGCCTTCCACGGCGCCTCGGGCGCATCTGAAACGAGACGCGTTGTGCGGAATTGTTAAAAAATTCGTGTTTTTTTGAATTTTGAAAAGTGCGAATTACTTTTGTGAAAATTTTTTTGCATAGCAATCTGCTAAATGTTATTACCCTTTTATTGACTTATATTTTTAAAGTAATTGTTTAATATACATTAGTTAATTTTTAAAAATAAAATCCGAATTTTCTCTATTTTCGTGATTTTTTATGATCGAGCGAAGTTGTAAGTATCGTGTTTTGGAATCCACACCAATCTAGAATGATTATTTAGCTATAACATATATTTTTCTCGGACCGAAATGTTGATTATTTCTTGGTTTAAAATTGAATAGAAAAGAAGGTGTTTTGGGATATGGCAGCCTTAAGCCTTAGTCCACCACGCTAGCCTAGTGCGGGCTGGCAGACTTCACAGGACAGTGGAGTGCCA
This sequence comes from Lapara coniferarum, assembly GCA_949316025.1. NCBI lineage: Eukaryota > Metazoa > Arthropoda > Insecta > Lepidoptera > Sphingidae > Lapara > Lapara coniferarum. Next base: position 23,954,221 of record OX438929.1, read on the forward strand.
CGCAATACTTTCTAGTTAAAAGTTTTCTATGGTGTTGCTACTATTTGTGAGCGGTTGAATCGCTTACCATCAAGCAAGCTCATCTCGTCATTCAGATGCAATAAAAAAATGCTGTCGCGTCAACCGTATGACGGTAATCGATATGCAAATGCGATGTCCCCGCTCCGTCGACGTAGTTCTTTTTTTTTTTCTCTTTGGCAAGGCGCGGGTTGTGCATCTACCAGTGTCAAAGTTTTTGGTTAGACATTTTTTTTTTATAAGTTGTGGTTGTATTGTTTCTTTTTTATCCTCAGTACTAACTACCATGACGAAGTAAAGCAGTGGCTACCTTACCAAGACTTTGTCGAGGAGTTTCGGCGGCAACAAAAAAAAACACTTGATCAACACAGTTATTTCAATTCACTTCATTTGAGCCCATAATATAACTACATTGGATAATATACCACCATAATTATGCAATATATCACTAAGTATCACCAAAATAAGGATTAAAACAAGAGCACCTAATGACACTTCCAAGTTCCCGCCAAAACCCCGTAGACATAGTTTCTTTTGTTTCTACTTAAAAAGTAAAGAAGCTGCGGCTTGTTTGCTGCAAGTGTCAATAAACACCCTACGGTGTTTCCTCAGCGCTATGACATATCCTTCAAAGGTTTAAAAAAGTTTTTTAAATCAGCGGCTTAGCTGTGCCCTTGGCGTTGCTGACGTTCATGGGCAACGGTAACTTACCATCAGGTGGCCCTTAGCTGGTCTGCCTTCGAAGTTAATAAGAAAAAGACGATAAGCACGCGTATGACGTACGGTGTACGAGGATAGTAGGCCTAAGTGACAACCTTTTTTCAAAGTATAGGTATCCTACTAATATTATAAAGGCGAAAGTTTATAAGAATGTATGGATGTTTGTTCCTCTTTCACGCAAAAACTACTGAACGTAATTCGATGAAATTTGGCACACGAGTAGATCATGTCCTGGATTAACACATAGGCTACTTTTTATCCCGGCCAAATATAAAGCGGGACTTTTTCCCGGAAAAACTGTTTTAATGCGGGCGGAGCCGCGGGAAAAAGCTAGTTTATAATACTTTTCATTTCAGAGCCGAAGGTCATAAATTTTAGAAACAGCAAGCCGTCGGTGGTCTTCGAAATCAACTCAAAAGCTATTGTATCGACCATAAAAGATTTGCTTTCCTCAAAAATGTTTCAAACTTACTTGGATAAGTTTGCAAAGAATGCGGCCGTCATCTACAGAGCTATGAAAGAAGAAATTGATAAAGAGTATTACTTTTAACCATTTTTAATTTTAAGTGTACAAGTATCATTTTGCTCATCTTGTCGTTTAGATGTATAAAATATGTTAAGTAGGTTGTCATTACGTCAAATAAAAATCAACTTCACTGAAATCATATATTTCAAAATTTTATAAAAATAATACCACTTACAACTAAATAAATATGAAAGTTAAATAAAACAGTTAAAATTAATGTACACTTTTTATTCAGCACCCTTGATGTGACGATTTTTTCAATCCTAACCTAACCTAACCTAACTCGTATCCATTCAGAGTTCATAGTAGAGTGACAGAGTGCAATGTAATCTTCTTTACAAGATCTCTAAAAATCTAAAAATTGGCTAGTTATTTTGTACTTACATAATATATTTTAGTTAAAAACTTTCTAAAGTATAGTGTATTTTTATAAACATAGAACTAATACGACTTTCGTTATCAAAATTCTATTATTCTAAATAACCGATTTATAGAAAATCATATTTTATTGGAAGATTTCAGTCAAAACTACAGTCAAAGTCGCTTCAAACTAAGTTTTGTGTTATGGATAACTACAAGCGAAAATCGTTCTTATTACTACCTAATCTAGGACATATATTTGTAACACAAGTTTAAGAATTGAATGTGGATTGCATTTAAATATTACTTACTAAGTTTAGTTATAAATTATTCCATAATAATACTACAGATATGATTAGAATATTACAAAATAACAACCTTAGCAGTACAGTATAAATAAAAAACAAAAAAGCGTCGACATGATTAAAAAAAAACGAAACAAAACTCAACGCACATAATATATATAAAAAAAACACACTTATGAGTCCGAGTATAACGTGGTATATTTTTTTTCGCCAATTTGGGCGTATCCACGCCCGTTCCGTCCGTTGGGAAAAAGCTAAAAAAAATTATCATCGCAAACACTTTTTTTAAATTTGACCGGGTTCGCGCAGGCGTAGTTTTTCTTTGTAGTAACCGCTCGTAATTGCCTGTAATTCATGTCTTTCGTTAGTTGGCTGACGGTTTTTCGGGTTTCTAGTAGAGTTGCCGCGTGGTGTTGCCAGCTCAAATGTGTTTGCATACTGCCGGTTATGATCACGTTGCAAACACTGCAGTGATGGGCCGAGTTTTTCTGTAAAAAAAAAAACAAATAGCTAAAAAGAAATAAAAAAAAGTCGTGTGGCACTCAGAGACTGCCGCGGTAAAGCTATTGCATAAATTCTAATATTTATAACCTCTTTGAACAGATATAAAATAAAATATTCATCGATAGATGGCAAAACTAAAAAAAAAATATGAAAGACGGGCTCAATGGATTAGTACTGGATACTAATAAAGCCGTAATATTTAAATAAAAACCTCTTTGAATAGATATAAAATAAAAACTTTTTAAAAATTCAAACTTAGAATCACGTCATCCCGCCGCGTTTGACATTTCGATACGTTTCACTGACTGGAACAGTTTTTAAATACACGGTAATTTAGACCTTTTATCGTTTAACATTCAGCTCATATCATCTTACATATTGTATTCTTACAAGACTGCGATATTAAATTTACTTATGGAATTTTACACTCTACATGGTTGTGATAGAGTTGAAAATAAAATATCACCGCTGTGCCGGTCGGAGTGAGGGGTGACAGGTTTTTTCGTTACGGAATTTCTGGATTCGGTCTCCACGCTCAAGGCCCGCGATAGAAGCTATGCAATAGCTTAAAAAATGTGCTAGGCTTAAAGCTAAACAGGTGTTTAAAATATTTTAATCAATAACTGTAGATTCCAAAAATGTGCCAATCAAAACTAATAATAAACACATCTTTAACAATTTTGCAGAGAATGGAGCATAAAAGATAGATTTGTTGGTGGTTCGATATTTCAATTCGCCTGGATAGTGACGGACACACACAAAGTGTTGCAAGGGCGGATGGAGGGCGATGGGGGTCAGGACCCCCCCTGGGCTGGGCTAGGTGACTACTGGGTAACTCTGTCAAATAAATTATATATGTGTATATTTAATAAGCTGTTCTTGTCTGCAACAAGCTTGGCGCTATGAAACATTCTAATGTTGCTAACCGTATATTGTATACTTTTACATATTTGTGTTTTTCTTTTTCTTTCATGTTTGAAAATGCCACTTGGAGTAGTTAAATATTTGTTAAGAAATGTATACCAGGTACCAGCTGAATTACCAGCGCTTTGCTCCTGGGAGCATTGCATATTGCTGAGCTGGGGCCTGATTGCGGCTACAATATTTTGTACTCGTCTATATATATAGTGTATTTGTAGCCAAAATAAACTTTATTTATCTATCTATCTACTAATTATAACTTTTTAATAACTCCTATTGATATATTTGTCTCGAGTCAGAGGTGTCTCTCGTCATTCAATACTCTTAGAGTTTTTCAACATGACACGACCGCTCTAGTATATAGTCATCAAATCAGAGGGGTCACTTTTCCGAGCCCATATAAAAAAATGGAATTGTCAGCTCAGCGATATAGTCTATCTACTCCCTGAGATACAAGCGTTGTACGAAAAAAAAATCTAACTAAAAATAGAAAATAACTTTTTATAAACTTGAATTGAGAATAGTGTAAATAAGAAAAACAGGTATTTTATTGTAAAAAAAAGCGTGGGGTGCTTTTAAGATATTATCAGAATGATAATCCTTCTACTCATATTATCTGTCAATAAAATATTTATAACTATTGACACCATGCACCCCACGCTTTTTTTTTACAATAAAATACATGTTTTTGTTATTTACACTATTCTCAATTCAAGTTTATTAAAAATTATTTTTTGTCTTTTAGTTGAATTTTCTATAGAGCGTGTTTTTTAGTTTTTATAAACTATTATTTATTTTTAATTTTTTAGTTCGCTAAAAAACACGTAGGATTTTTTAAAATGCGAAATTATATAGTTTCGCTTGCTTGTAAACCATAGCGCGATCTAATTCTATGCTGGCGTTATCTATTGAAGCACAAGGAAAACTTAAGTATTATTTATTTAGTTGGATTTCTATAAAACCGTATTCTTTATTTTAAAATATTGTATTGCCTTCATAAGTATGCCAAGTTTCGATTTAATCCCATGTTTTGAATGGGTCAAAATCATGTTAAAAGTGTAAGTTACATACATACATATAGACATACATACATACATACAGACATACATACATACGTCAGAAGGTAATAAAAGCGTGTTAAAAACTTACCCATCTAATCATGTTATCGTGGTAATGATCCATGTATTTACTACTCTTCAAGTTTTCCAAATGCTTATGGCTTTCAACATGTTTCTTCAAATCGATATAAACTGGCTCCCAACAAACAAAGCAATATCTGTTCCCATCGCCCACTGGGACCAAGCTATTGTACGAGCTAAAAGTAATCTTAGCCATATAGCTTTTAAGATTCAAATAGATGAACTCCTCCATGTCATAATCTTCGGAGTCTATATCGTTTACATCGATAATAGATTCGTTTATCGACGAAGTGTCGTCAATCGATTCCGCGTATTCCATTTTCGTATCAACTTTTGTTTCATTGTCGTTTTTGGACGCTTTATCTTTTGATTTATTTGCTTCTGTAGGTTTATTTTCTTCGACTTTAAGTTTACATTGGCTCGGTTCATTTTCTTTAGCTGTTTTTGCTTTTTCTTTTTGGGGGCCCTTTTTATTTTCATCAAAAGTGACTTTGCTTTTTTCCTTTGTCGCCTTCTTTGCTTTAGTATTTCTCTTTTCGTTTGTGTTATTTTTATCTTCCGGTTGGCATGGTTCATAAACTAGTCTTATGTCATCCAAACTAATTTCAACCTTATCTTTTTCGGGTTCATTTGATTTTTCTGTAATAGTCAAATCTGGATCTTCAGTATATTTAGCGTTATCCCAAGCTGTATTCTTTTCTTTAAATTCGCTGCTTTTCCACTTTTTTGTGCCTAAGGTGAATTCATTTAGCGAATATTTTTCATCCGACGTTGTGTCTAGGTTTTGTTCTTTAAGCAGCAAATCGTAAGTCGGTGTCATATGTGAGCTAGGATCCTTTTTATTTATATCATGTAGAACCTTTTTGTTCAACGCAACGTCAACTATTTTCAACAGATCATCACTTATAGGCTGTGTTGTCTGCTTACCCACTTTGTCTTCATCCCAAGACACCTCATGTTTGTCTAAAGGTAATTTAGCTACAGCCGAAATGTGTTCTGATTTTACAGGAGATATTTCTTTCGGTGCCATCTGAGCGACTTCAGCAAACGATTTGCGTTGTCGTATCGTGTCATCAATTTTTATGAGCGAAGAGTCATCGTTTCCGAAGGGTTTTTTTGCCCCATTCGCTGTGAACACTTTGCTGATATCAAAATTTTCGTTGTCACTCTTATTTTCATTAGCCTTTAACTGATCGACGCTTCGTTTAATTTCGTTAATTAAAGACTTCTTTTTCGCAGGTGAGTCCTTTTTTGCTTTTTTCGAATCTTTCACGATACCACTCTCCGGTTTTTTTGGTTTATCTTTGTTTTTTTTTAAACAAATTTCTTTCTTTTTCGCATTGCGGAATTCACGGTCCGGTTTTTGTTCGTTCACACACACATCGTTTTTAGCAGTTGGTTCAATATTTTGCTTTTCGTCTCTTTCAGGCTCGACTTTTTCTGGTACTCTTGAAGCACTTGGTGCAGCCACATTCTGAATCGGCATAATCGGACTGGCGTAACGGTGGTATTGATGCGGATTGAAAACAGGTCCGGGGGCAGGACTGGGGAATACCATCGGCGCTCTACACGGCATCATGGGTACCATATGGCTCCTAATAAATCTTGGCACTTGGACTACTGGCGTGTACGTTAACACGGGGACAGGGGGCCTAGTTTGGGAGGAAGGGGGACAGATTTGCGGAGCAGGGGTGCTAATTTGGGGGGCGTTTCTCATCTGCGCGAGAGTTGAAGCCCTGGCTAGTAAGGATGTGTGTGGGGGATTCATTATGTGTGTGAAGACGCTTTCGTGAGGAATGTAAGCATTACACAAGGCGCAATGTAGTGTATTTCTCACCTGAAAAGATATTTGAGATTATCAAAGATCAAGTGTTAGTATAGTAAAAATTAAAATTCGAGTTTCCAAAAAAATCTTTATGATGCATCTTTCATAATCATAATCAGACGGTTGGAAGGATATTTGAAATAATTTAATTTATATGTATCAGCTTGAAACTAATTATTAAAAATGTCCGCTTCTTGTATGGGTGTTGTGCCTCAAAATCTAACCAGGTTTAAACTTTAGGGATATTAAAGGGGCATAAATATGGATTTTGGATCCATAAAAAAAAAATTTAGACCCCTCCGTTTATTACTAACTGTTTTAGAAACGTTCATTAGTGTAGTGTTTAAGGAAAATAAAATTAATCAAATCTCAAAATCGTAGGACTTTAATTATACGATTTATTGCAAAGGCCTAGTTTTTGGGAGTACTATCCAAATATAAAGTATCATGTGGACGATAGCCTAGTTGGGAATGGAACGGTCTGCCGAGACAATGTCCGGAGGTTCAAAACGCAAACACACTTCTGACTTTTCGAAGTTACGTGTGTATTGGTTATCAATTATCCGTTCACTGTAAAAACATCGTGAGGAAACCTACATACCTGTGAATTCTCCATAAGGATTTCGAGGGTGTGTGAAGTCTGCCAACCCGCACTAGGCCAGCGTGGTGGACTAAGCCCTGACCCCTCTCAGTAGTAGAGGAGGCCCGTGCTCAGCAGTGAGTAGTATATAATACAGGGCTGGTATTATTATATTATTATAAAGTATCATGGTTAGAATTTTAAGCCCGTTTTTGGACATGTCCTTTTCGAAAATGAATTCTACTGGTGGTAGGTCTCTCATATGTGAGTCTGTCTGGGTGGGTACCACCGCAATGCCTATTTCTACCGCCAAGCAGCAGTGCGCATGCATTGTTGTGTTTCGGTTTGAAGGACATTGTAGACAGTGTAACTACTGGATATAATGAGACTTGACATCTTATGTCTCAGAATGACGAGTGCAGTGGAATAACAATACTTTGTAAGTCAAGGTGCTGGTTGGTATTGCTACTGCTTATGGGTGGTCCTATCGCTTACCATCAGGCAAACGGCATGCTAGCATCGTCATTCAAAGCCATAAAAAAAATATGTGACTAAAGTCAATTAGCCATCAACCATTGAAATACGATTCTAATCTTAAGAAAAACGTATTCCTTACCTCTCTTATTAGATGATTGTTACAGTTAGTTATGAATGGCGTTCTGTGCAAAATCTCCGTGTGTCGCGTCCCACAAATGTGTTGTACAGGGTCTTCTTTAATGAAGCAGTCGCACAAACCACAGACCAATTTATCCGCAAAAATAGACACAACATTGTAATACAACACATTCAAAGTCAATTCCATATTGAACGGGCAAATTGTGATCTCACTCGTAAAAATATTTGTGGGTCTTTTCGGGTTTACCGATTCTGAGCCCGTTGTCCCGACCGAGTCTGAGCTTTTCGTCGATTCCGGCGTCGCACTGCGTCTGGGTTCGTCAATGGTGACGTTTTTCGCATTGGCCATGTATTCAATTCGGACGGAATCGGGTATTTTTGCTTCTTTATCTGTCTGGGTTTTGTATGTATGCATTTGTGCGATATGTCGGGCCATGTCAGGTGGATATTGCAGATTGTTACAGTGGCCACAATGGAAAAATTTATCACCCACCTGAAAATAGTTTTATTTAAAAAAAATATTTTAACATTCGTTTTTTTTTGGCTGCTGTAATATTTTTTTATATGTTCTATTCTTATTCTGAACAATTGATTAGTTGCGAGACTAAAAAAACGAATAAATGTAATAAAAAAAGTTTATGTGCCTGCTGTACTATTTTGCATATCCTATTTGTAAGCCAATTAGCTGGTAACTAAAAACGTAAGCGTAATAAAAAACATAAAAAAAAAACGAAAAAAATAAAAAAACATACCTTTCTAATAAAAACATCTTCAAAAGCATCAACGATCGTACATTTATCCAAATTTTCTACATGTGTCACGGAACTACAATGAAGCATTTTATTCTTAATGTTGGTCTCAGTACACGCCATACAATAAAACGTTTTATTCTTCCTTTTGAGTAACATGTGCCACGTATCATATTTAGCTTTGACCGTCCTATCTTTATATTCGTGTAAAACAAATTCAGGGTCTTGACTCACTACTTTTTTGGCCGCTGACGCGTACGAAACAGTTTTTTGATTTGCGACCTTATTTCCAAACAATATAGATAATGAATTTTGGTCAGTACCGGATTTCAGTGCTGATTTTTCAGTCTGTGCATTGGAACTGCTTAGATTCCATGGATTATTTTGCTCGATATCGCCTTTAGGCGCTGAGTTCTCCGCATTCAAATTGGAAAATGGGCTCAAATTTCCTTTGGGTCTCAAATTTGGGAACGCTACTGAATCAAGCTCATACCCACTGGAAGATACTTTTCTATTACTAGAATTCAAATTTACAAACGGTATGGTTCTAATAGGTGCTACATAATTCTTGATTTTAATATTGTCAGCAGCCAAATTTCCAATTACTTTTGCTCTATTTTTACGAAGGGTTTTATTCACTGGAACTTGTTTTTTTTCAACTGAACTATCAACACATGGTCCATCATCACCAGTTTTATTTCCAATGGTGTCGTTAACAATAATTGCAGGTTTATTTTCAACTGCAATAACATCACTCGATTCAATAATACCAACATCAGTTTTAGTTTCACCTATCGGAATTTCTTTATCTATATTTTGTTTAATTTCTAACGCTTTATTGACAGCGTGCATGAGACTTTGCTTGTGTGATTCCGCGTTTATATGATCGTTTATGTTAATGGCTAACAAGTTGCATACACCACAATGATAGTAATATTCTATCTGTAAAGAAAAAATAAAAACAAAAATAAAATAAGGTGTATCGTTTCGTCTGTAGGTTCTTTTTTCTCTGGCAAAGAATTCCACTGCACCCGATAGTACTTCGAAGGTCCACATAAAGTCTACTGACGAGAGATGATTGCCAACAGTCTACACAATTGTGCCTTTGAGACTTTGAGACTGGTGGTAGGTCTGTATAAGTAAGAGTCCGTCTGGATGGGTACCACCGCAATGTCCATTTCTACCGCCAAGTAGCAGTGTGCATGCACTGTTGTGTTTCCGTTTGAAGGACATTGTAGCTAGTGTAACTACTGGATATAATGAGACTTATGTCTTAGGATGACGAGCGTAGTGGAATGCCACACAATGTTGTAACTCAAGGTGCTGCATGGCGTTACTGTTTATGGGTGATCGTATCGCTTACCATCAGGCACCATTATGGCGGCTTATACACTTTGTCTACGATCGCTATACGGTCGGATACAAATACTCAAATAGCAAATACTAACCACCTATTCTACCACCAAAATGCCTATTTCTATCGGTATTTTGATGTTTGTGATTAATCGAGAGACCGACACGTCAGTCTCTCAACCAATCACAATAAAACGAAGCGAAGACGCATCGTGTTTTTTTTTTCACATCCTAGCTCCACAGATTGCCTTCCTTACCTTTCTAATAACGCTCAGTTCGTACTCCGCGAGTGGTCTGCAACGATCCAGGTTGATTCTATGCGCGTCAGAAGATATATGATCGTCAACGGAATCAGGTGTCATGATTTTGTCACACATAGCACATTGAAACAACCCGTCGAGTGACAGTAATGTGTTCCAATTCTGATCTTTTAGATAAGTCTTTGCGTTTACAATTACGCCACCATTTGCTTTTTCCGTTGTTACTTCTGGTTTTGGTTTGGCGTTTTCTGAAAATAGAGAAAGTGTAGTTCAGTTATTTTTTTTTTATTAGACGGCCACGGGAAAATGCCAAAAGATTCTATTGCACCACATGGGACTGGGAAGGGATGATTCACAGTCGACATAATAGGATAGTTGACTACTTTTATAAAATTATGAATGTATCTCAGAGTAAGTATATACCTATAGAGCGCTAATATCGCATCGTGCGCCCACTACCCAGCGTAGGCAGGTGAACTATAGCTACTTATATAGAAATGTTGGCGACTGCTAGGGATGGGCACGCGAGCAGCACCAACGCAACAGTTATCGATAAGTACAGGTCCGGCGGCGCGGTACATATTGTTGTTAAAAAATTGTGGTTCTACAAAATATGGCCTTGTGAGTAATTTTAAGCGTATTGCGTAAATATAGATAAAAGCTATGCTGCGAATTGGTGTAGTGCCATGTGGAATGATTTATAAACACGGTACCTCAAGAGCAGTTTTTACAAGCATTAAGAACCAATAATATTAATGGATATCCATTATAATTGAACCAATGGATATAAACCGATCATTGCACCATGGATTTCTTAGCTAGTCTCCCCAAGCCTAAAATAGTCACGTCTAGTTTTTGAAATAATTATTACCAATGTTAAAAAAATGTCAAAGAAATATATCTTAATGATTGCTAACTTATACTATCAAGACCCGCGATAGAAGCTATGCAATAGCTTAAAAATATTATCGTAATCAGTCAATCTTTAGGAACAGTAATTATTTCTTTCATTTCATAAACAAAAACGCAATTATTAATTGGCTTAAAAATCACACACAGACAAAAACAGTTACCTAAGCTACATTATATTAAGCATCGCCTTCGATAGTAATAAATACGTATGCTATAATATTAAAATATTACATCGATTCTGGTATCGACGCGTAACATCACTATCGAAAAAGCGGGATGCGGGGCAGTGCGGGGGGTACAAGTGTTCGCCTCCCGAGCGTCTTTCATACCGCGACGCGTGATTTCAATTTTACCTAAAAATATACTGAAATATGGCTTGCCTGTGAAACGTGATATTAGAATTCTGTTAAGTGTGTTTCCGAGTGTCGTTTTTACAAGATTCCACAGAACATTTAACCACTTTGCAGTATTAATAATCAAATATTCGCATAGATCTCACTCGCGTGTGCTCACACCGTTCCTACTCGAGTGACTACAAGCGCTTGCGGCCGGCGCAGGACGATGTTCCCACCCGTGCCTATTGTTCCCACTTGCATACGCGCGCTCTATAGGTATATACTTACTCTGAGGAATGTATGCTATCCAAAATCTAATGGAAAAAGAATTTCCAAAATTGGCTCAATGGTAAGTTATAAAGCTTCGAAATTTGGTGGAAGGGGTAGCTGTCAAATACAATGCTAGGCTGTGACGTCACCAAGCGCCGTCGGCCATAACGCTACGTGCGTGCGAAAGAGATAGCGTAATATCACCTCCACGTCCCCACTTTTGCTCACAAGAATATTTCAAAATTGAATAACTGCTTTATTTACCAATCAACTTTTATTATTTAACGTTAACCTTTCTTGGCTCACTGTGGAGCGCAGATATTTTTTTTATATATTTTAATTAAGAAAATTACCTTTTGCAATAGTTTAATATATGTGGTTGGCTATTGTAGCGACTGCGGCCATTCTTTTGAATCCTATCCTACTAATATTATAAAGGCGAAAGTTTGTAAGAATGTATGGATGTTTGGATGTATGGATGTAAGGATGTTTGTTCCTCTTTCACGCAAAAACTACTGAACGGATTTCGATGAAATTTGGCACACGGGTAGATCATGTCCTGGATTAACACATAGGCTACTTTTTATCCCGGGAAAATATAAACCGGGACTTTTATCCCGGAAAAACTTTTTAATGCGGGCGGAGCCGCGGGCAAAAGCTAGTTTAACATATAGCTCATAAACATTGTGTTAAAAATTTAAGTAGTTTAACGTTTAAACCACAGGCGTATTGTCTTGGGACACTTCTAAGAAAGTATTACTATTCAACTATAAAGAATGGGTTGTAGTATAACAAATATAATTTCAATAATTAACGTTGCTATGTCATCCTGATTCCGGCGGCCCTATTGCCTTGGCCCCTGTGTGCGCCGCACATGGGGATTGGGGACGGCGCGGCCCTGTCCCGGTACATAACGTAAATGTAACGCACGAATTTCCCGCCTTACGTTCTGTGCCCAGACTAGCTGGCCAGACTAGGTCTAAAGTCGTAACTTTAACGTGCTTTACCCGTTGTCATAGACGCGAAGAGAAAATATCAAATAGTCGTTGTATGTAGTCAGTCACATAACAAACTTAAAATTTCAAATCGCCTCTACGCGTAAAGTACATTTGTTTTTCTTTCTGTGAAGCATGTTAAATCAAATTTTTGTGAATTAGAGAACAAAAATTGGTAAAAACAAAAATGTAGAGGTAATTGGAAATTGTTCAGCTATGTATGTCGCTGACTGTACTTGTGGCCTACTTTGTCGCCATAATCAGTGCGACGAGACGCGACGCAGTATGAAGTGACAACTTGAAGATTGGATATTGATAGTTAATGGATTTAACAGCTGCACCAAGATAATCTTAAGTGCTTAGTAATAAGCCACAATAGTCTTTAAACAAATGTGGATTATTTATTTTCGAATTTGGATTTATTATATACCTAGATAGACACTAAACGTTTTAAACGCGTCGAAAAAAATAGCTCCCCACTAAACAAGTTCAGGTGAATATTTTTTATAGAAACCATGTAATAACTGGTATCATGCGCGCACACAAGGAAACGCAGAATAATAATTATACAGCGATAGCGTATGACAGCTATCACGCATACTAGCTTAAGAAAAGTTGGCCGGTTTGTTTTAGTTTCATTGAAGCGCGTCACTCTATCTAGGTATATAATTAATCAAAGGTTTCGAATATAACATATACATACATATACATATACACTCACGCCTATGATCCCCGAAGGGGTAGGCAGAGGCGCAACTAGTGCACCCACTTTTCGCCGAGCCTATCGCCATATCGGGCACAAACTCCAGACTCCGGACTGATACTGAATAGAAAAACTCAATATCACTTTGCCCGACCCGGGGATCGAACCCGAGGCCTCAGCTTTGCAGTCGTACTGTAATACAACTACGCCACCGAGGCAGTCCATCGAATATAAATGATCAAATATTCCAAACTTTTGCTGACATTGGGTTAAAAAACACTAAAATTTTGCTTACGTAATACTTAACGGCCGCATAAGAAATACCATACCTGTATCTTCGCCAATTTCAACAATATTAGTATCAACCATAGCCTTCTCTTCGACGATTGCAACAACGGTATCGTCTATAACTCTGTCTTCTTTAAAAACCTCGAAACTGACCAAATCGGTACCTTCATACTTTCGAATATGGTCGTGAAACGAAGAATCGTTGATTGTATATGAATTTTCGTGCGGCTTATCGCCAAAATATGGTTTCAATGTCGACTCATTAACACACATCGTGTCCGGTAGGAGTTGTAACAAGTCTTTTAGGATGTCGACGTCCATGCCTGAAACACAATATTGATCAGTATTATAAGCTGCATTCGCGAGCAAAACGGCGCGCTGACCGTTTTTTGTATAAGCAAATTCAAATTCAAATCATTTATTCAGTAATTAGGCCCCTAAGGGCACTTTTACGCGTCATTTTCCATTTTTCACAATGTTGTTATACTAAAAGATTCTACCGGTGCTTCGGAAAAGCCCACTGACCTGAGAAGAAGCACCAAGAAACTCAGCGTAGGTCTTTTATCATTTTTTTTAAATATATATATTTTACAATTTGAAAATCACAATATTACCTCAATTTTAAAGATGGATATTAAATGCGAAAATTAACTAGCTATCTATTCGAAATTTATAACATATAGATTTGCCCGTGGCTCCGCTCGCGTTAATAAGTTTTTCAGGGATAGGGTACATATAAACCTTCCTCTTGAATCACTCTATCTATTAAAAAAAAAACATATCAAAATCCGTTGCGTAGTTTTAAAGAGACATACATAGGGACAGACAGCGGGAAGCGACTTTGTTTTATACTATGTTATTATTAAGAAGATTAAGATTAAAATAGCTTTTTCCGGCTCCGCCCGCGAGAATAAATTTTCACGGGATGAAAGTCCCGCTTTATATTTTCCCGGGATACAAAATAGCTTATGTGCTAATCTATGACATGATCTCCCCGTGTGCCAAATTTCATCGAAATCCCCTTAGTAGTTTTTGCGTGAAAGAATAACAAACATACATACATCCATGTTTTAATATAGCGCTTACATTGCTAAGTGACGTCATAACCTATAAAGCATTTAATACACACGCGCACCAAACAAAACATTCGGATAAGCTTTGGTTTCAAATGTCGCTTTACTTAAAACATTATTTAGGTCAGCGTTTCTATGTCGATGTTGGAAATTGTGTGGGTTTTAAATTGATTCAACTGAATTGCACGGGACTGACTCGGTTGTATAATATCAAATTGCGATACGACTATCGTGCAAAGGTTTTTGTTCGAATCCCATTCGACCGCGCCAAATGGAGACGGCCGCGTTCCGTATTAACCGATCCAGAGGTCGAAATCACTCTGGCCATCCGCCGTAAGAACGAGTTCTTGAAACTCCAACACTCCACAAGACCGCAGTTCCATCCTCGCCGTCGAGGACCTCGCCGCGTTCCCCGTTTTGTTTTTATTTTTATACTACAACCTTATTGCGTGGGTAGGAACGCAACGTAGGAGCGCAGTGGAATGCCACACAGTACTTTGTAACTCAAGGTGCTGGATGGTGTCGCTACTGTTTATGGGTGGTCGTATCGCTTACCATCAGGCGAACGACATGCTCGTCTCGTCATTCAATGAAAAACATGGGTGCGTGTACTTATGTGCGCGCGTGAGAAGTTATACTTCTTTGGCATCATTAAAAAATAGTTTTTAATTGCATGCAAATAATAAATTACAATAAAATAATAAAAAGACTGGAAAAGGATAGTCAACACAGTCAATAAAGTTCAGTTTAAATTTGAAAACTACTAAATATTATAAGATTCTTAATATTAAATATTTATTACGGATTATTTTATATTTTAAAAGTAAATAAATAAATTGAATAATAAATTAAAAAATTTCATTTAAGTTTATTCATTATATAAATATTTATTGGTTTCTTAATATAATATTCACTTTTCATTTTCATCAAAAAGTTTTCACTAAATAGCTTCAACCTTTTTCGTTACAGAGATGCGCGCGCATCTTATAGTATCCACAGACGATGAGATTTGGTACAGCCGAACCATAAAAACGGTATGCCATCGAACCATATGTCATCGTGTGGGGCACGGTACGATGAACATTATTATTATTATTGTTGGTACGGCTGGTTCGATGGCTTGTACATCGA
Organism: Lapara coniferarum; assembly: GCA_949316025.1. NCBI lineage: Eukaryota > Metazoa > Arthropoda > Insecta > Lepidoptera > Sphingidae > Lapara > Lapara coniferarum. Next base: position 23,969,803 of record OX438929.1, read on the forward strand.
ACTTGGTTCGCTGCATACCAAATCTCATCGTCTGGCGGACGCATTGTACCGTTCGATGGTTCAGTCGCTATTAGTTATAGGTCGGTACAAGTTTTTGTAATATCGAAACTGTTTATCGGTATTGATGACAATACCGGGTTTTGAAACTATGTATTTTAATAACTATGTATCGGTCAAATTCGGCACGGTTCCTGTATTACGATATATTGTCGGTACGCCGGTATTCGAAATATATATTGTATCGGTCAAATTCGGCACGGTTCCTGTATTACGATATATTGCCGCCGAATTTAAAAATATATGTATCGATTTTTTTTTAGGTGGGTTTCTAACTATACAAATCAACCCAAAATTTGCAGCTTGCTTTTTTTCTGCATTGTCTAATTTATCAAATATGTCCCACAGTACACTGCTATTTATACGAGACATGCTTAATTATTTATATATACACACTTATCACTAATACCTATATTAATTCATTCCTATTGCTATTTAACTAATTCCCTATACCTAATTGTATTTTATACTACACGGATATTTAAAAAATATTCAAATTCAAATCATTTATTCAGTAATTAGGCCCCTAAGGTCACTTTTACACGTCATTTTTCATTTTTCACAATGTTGTTATACTAAAAGATTCTACCGGTGCTTCGGAAAAGCCCACTGACCTGAGAAGAAGCACCAAGAAACTCAGCGTAGGTCTTTTATCATTTTTTTTAAATATATATATTTTACAATTTGAAAATCACAATATTACTTCAATTTTAAATATGGATATTAAATGCGAAAATTAACGGAGAGTACCTAAGTGAAACAACCACCTACATGTTTAATTTTAAGTAAAAAATAAAGTCAACCATCAAACAGAGCAGACCAGTCCACACAAGCAGCACCCGTTCACGAGTATGACGCATGTGCCAGCCATCGGCCTCCTCAACCATGTTACAGGGAAGTGACCGACCCGGCACACGACGCCGCCGCGAGCACAGACGTTAAAGCGAGCAAGACTACTCAGATTGTGGCTAACCAAGACAAAAGAGATGCAACAAAGGGGTATATCAAATGAGTAACGTAGTATGTTCAAAAATATACTCTTAGGACTACCCGGGAAAGTCGCACATATCCATCTGTCACAAGTCACTTAAGCTAAATACAATCGATCTTATCCTTGCGTAGCGAGCAACTATTCCCATGGGTTTTTGTCATTAAAATAGTCGTCAACAGTATAGTAACCCTTTTTTAATAATTTGTTTTTAATAAATTGCTTAAATTTGTTCAAAGGTAAATTTAAAACAGTTGGTGGTATTTTATTATAAAGTTGTATACCCAGTCCCACAAACGAACAACGTACCCTGTGCAATCGGTGACTTGGTACTGTTAATTTATCTTTATTTCTAGTATTAATATTATGATGATCACTATTTTTACTAAAACATTCAATGTTTTGTCTTACATACACAATATTAGCTAAAATGTATTGTGATGCAACTGTCAAGATGCCTATTTCTTTAAAGCGTTCCCTAAGAGAAACTCGTGCCCCTAAGTTATAAATAGCTCGTATAGCTCTTTTTTGTAATATAAAAATTGTTTCAATGTCAGCGGCTCTGCCCCAAAGCAAAATTCCATAGGACATAACACTGTGAAAATAACTAAAATAGACAAGCCTAGCAGTGTTGACATTGGTCAATTGTCTCACTTTGCGTATTGCAAACGCCGCTGAGCTGAGTTTCCCCGCTAGGCAAGAAATTTGAGCGTTCCATTGAAGTTTAGGGTCCAATGTTATTCCCAAGAAAACTGCTGAATCGACTGGTTTCAAAGATTCATTATTTAAAAATAAGTCTATCGTTTGCTTTTGGACGTTAGGCAACGTAAAACGAATGCATTTGGTTTTCTTTGCGTTCAATAACAGATTATTGGTAGTAAACCAATCTAAGATTTGCGACAGTGCACTATTTACGTCGTCAAAGTTTGTTTTTTTACGGTCAATCTTAAATACAAGAGAGGTATCATCAGCAAATAGCACAATATCACACATACCTCTAACAAAGAAAGGCAAGTCGTTAATGTAAATCAAAAATAACAAAGGACCTAGAATCGAGCCTTGTGGAACCCCCATATGCACTGGGGAACCAGAAGACTTGACTCCATTAACATCGACGCACTGTGATCTATCACTAAGGTAAGATGCTATTAAATTCAGAGCGTTATCTCTAATGCCATAATGGCGTAGTTTACACAGGAGTGTGGCATGTTCAACGCAATCGAAAGCTTTAGACAAGTCGTAAAAAATACCAATTGCGTTTTGCGAATTTTCCCAGGCATCAAAAATGTGTTGTAGAAGAGCAACACCGGCATCAGTAGTTGACCGACCTTTACTAAATCCAAATTGTTGACTGTGCAATAATTTATTTGTTTTAAAATGTTGTAATATTTGATTTAGTATAATTTTTTCAAATATTTTACTCAGTGCCGGTAATATAGAAATAGGCCTAAAATTACTAGGATCACTTTTATTACCACTTTTAAACAAGGGTATTATTTTACTATATTTCATGAGGTCTGGGAAACTGCCCTCATCAACACATTTATTAAATATTAGTGCTAGATTTGGGGCGATAATATAAATAATATTACTAACTAAACCAACTGAAATTCCCCATAAGTCAGAGGTTTTTTTTTGGTTAATTGACTTAAAAGCATTTACTATGTGACCAGGATTTATATGCCTAAAGCAAAAGGTTACCGAGCACTCATTTCTATTATTTTTTAAAAGTAATTCAGCTTTAGATGGGCATGAATTCAAAGAACTTGTAGTGGTTATAGGTATACTACTAAAAAAGTTATTAAAAGATTCAGCTATGTGAACGTTGTCACGGATGATTTTATTATCAACGTTCAATTCAAAATTATGATCGCGTAGCTGAGTCCGTCCAGATTCGGAATTAATAATATCCCAAGTTGTTTTTATTTTATTATTCGACTTTTCAATTTTTTTTACTTATGAACAATGATTTTGCAGCAAGACAAGCCTTTTTAAAAACTTTAGAATAATTTTTAACATAAGTAACAAAGGACGGGTCATGCTTATATCGCCTCATACTATATAACTCATACAGTCGAGCTCTACTTTTATGTAAACCTACAGTAGCCCAATCACAAAACTTGGTCTTTATTGTCTTATTTACAGATTTCAATTTAAATATCTTATTAAATTCTGTATTTATTAAGTTAAAAAGGTCACCATGAAGTCTATTCGGGTGGCCCTCTGACTCTATTTTGGTAACCTTAGAAAAGATACTCTCTTTAAACCTATCTAAGCGATTAGCAGTATACAGTCTGCTTGTAATTGTAATATTAGATAGTTTATTCTGTTTTGAGACACAGAATACTGCTTTTTGACCACAGTGGTCAGAAATACTACTATTAACAAAGTAATAATAAGTTCACGCACGATAAAAATGCATTCAATCGCGAACGCAAAACATTCAAGACTAAAAGAGTTTAAAATATTGTAAACTTAAACATTCATATTTTATTTTAATAAAAATCTCCCAAAACAGGGCCTCATGAACATTGGCCTTGACCTAATGACATTTATCCAATAAATGCATTTATTCTAATAGCAATAGGTGTCAAGTCGCTAGAAAAGTTTGAATTTGTATTTATGTTACTTCTCGCTTCTTCTCGTTCGCTTATAGTGCTGTCTTACTCATATCACATAAGTGTCAGTACGAGACGTTTCGAGTGGATAAATCGCTTAGCGTAGGTATATGTCTCTGGGTATAACATCGGTACGCAGCCCACTTGTTACGTGGTACTCGTCAATACATAGTTTCGGGCGATAAACAGTTATTGCAAACTTGAATACCGTATTTTCGGTATTGTATCAATACATAGTTATGCAAACTATTTATGGTTTGTAACTGCCATCGCTAGTCGCTATTCATCCTTCGCACGCGCAGCATGTAATCTGTCGTCATAAATCATAATGGGTTCCGAGCGCGACCTCGTTCCCGAGAACAAAATATAATGAGGTCAAATATATACACGAAAATTATAATTATAATAAACATTTATTGCACACATTTACACGGAAAAAAAGAAGCAGTCAAAATTAGGAACAAAGTAATAAAAATATAACAAGCTTATATACTATATTATCATCATCACATCTTTAATGAGTCCCATATAACTGTACTGTTGTCTGTATTTATATTGTATACTAGCTTTTGCCCGCGGCTCCGCCCGCGTTAAAAAGTTTTTCCGGGATGAAAGTCCCGCTTTATATTTTCCCAGGATAAAAAGTAGCCTATGTGTTAATCCAGGACATAATCTATCTGTGTGCCAAATTTCATCAAAATCCGTTTAGTCGTTTTTGCGTGAAAGAGGAACAAACATCCATACATCCAAACATCCATACATTCTTACAAACTTTCGCCTTTATAATATTAGTAGGATATAATAGCGCTACTAATATTGTAAAGCTGAAGAGTTTGTTTATTTGTAAATAATATGTGTTTGGTTGATCGCGCTAATCTCACGAAATTCTGGTTCTAGTCAAAAATATATTTTTGTATTGGATTGTCCATTTATCGAAGAAGGATATAGGCTATATGACATCACGATACGACCAACAGGAAAGTAGTATTTATGTAAAATGTTGCAAAAACAGGAAAAATATTCCTAGACAACTTCCGTTTGCGTGCGCTGCCGAAACGGTTAAAGTTACGCAAAAATTATATATCGAGGAATTATTTCCTTTTAAAAGTTCTAAAACAAGTCCACGGCAGCATGTGTCTATCTTTTAAGTTTGATTCAGTATATAACCATTTTTGTGGTAGTCAAATTTGTTCTTAAATAATGCATTATGTGCGAAGGTGTTTTTATAAATATGATATTGATCCTTATCCAATTAAATACATTATTCAACGCAAGTATTTTGTTATGAACAAAATTGCCCTCGACATCATTTGATTTCAATGAATATCTTAGCAGATATCATAGTTTCGAAATAACTCCGTAACAAAATAATGATCAAGTACCACGCGCGCATTTATGAACGCGCTAATCTCAGGAACTAATGAACCGATTTTAAACATTATTCCACTAATAAGAAGCTACATTACTCCTGTGCGCTATAGGCTACTTTTTATCCGAAATGCTGGGGGCTTCGCCCACGTTGTAGGTTTTTTCCCGTATATATTTTCCGTCCCGCTATATATTTTTCCGGGATAAAAAGTGACCTACGTGCTATTCCAGACTACAATCTATCTCTATGTTCTAATGAAAACCCTCCATATTAGTTTTTCTTCAATAAACAATAAGGTAGCCTTTTTCGAGAGAATAGAAGGCATACTGTTAGAGGTGTTCACGCGCTGCTAGCACAGATACAACTGGACATCGCATGGTACGGTTCGATCGTGTGGCGTGAAGACTGTACCGCATGACGAATTGGTACGATGGTACCAAATCACATCGTCTGTGAATACTATTAATATTTCACTCTTATCATTTTTTCATAACGCGCCTAAAGAAATACGTATAACTATAAAAAAAAACATGCATGGGTTTAGTTATAGAAGCTCGCACCAGGCGCAGGAAAGGCTAGTTACGGCACTGGGTCGGATATAATCCTATTATTGTGTTTATGGGCAGTGGAGGTCACTCAAGATTACCCACTTGCATACTGATTTATATTATACAAACTGATGTTCCATTGTGTCCATGCAAAATTCAGTAACAAAATATATTGAATAAGGTGTTATACACACAAACACTCATGACTTTACCCCCGAAGGGTTAGGCAGAGACGCTATCTGCCCCATGATGTGATAGGGGGCATGCCTATCACCATATCAGGCACAAATTCCAGACTTCAGGAGAAACACTGATTAGAAAACTTATATCAATTAGCTCAACCTGAGGATAGAATCCAAGACTTCAGTGTTGCAGTCATACTTTAATACAACTACATAACCAAGGTGAAAGTTTAATAGTACATAAGATTATACTATTTTTTGCAGTAATTTCCAATAAAAAATTGGCAAAACTTGCACATTTAGACATTGTGATATGGTGAATTTTTAAATAGGTAACAAATAAAATACCTACTAATTTATAAGAAATTAAGCATAAAATTGGTATTGGTATTAAGTGGACGATAGCCTAGTTGGGAATGGAATGGTCTACCGAGACAATGTCTGGAGGTTCAAACCCAAGGCACACACCTCTGACTTTCAAAGTTACATGTATATTGTTTATCAATTATCGTGAAGGAAAACATCATGAGGAAATCTACATACCTGAGAATTCTTCATAAGAATTTCGAGTATGTGTGAAGTCTGCCAACCCGCACTAGGCCAGCATGGTGGACTAAGGCCTAAACCCTCTCAGTAGTAGAGGAGGCCCGTGCTCAGCAGTGAGCAGTATATAATACAGGGCTGATATTATTATTTATTTTATTATAAGCATAAAATTGAACCTTAGCACTATATTTTTATTTCTTAATGCCACTATTCATTACTTGCAACATTTTATAGCTGTCATAAAAAAAAAATTAGAAAGAAAAAAATTAATTTTAAAAATATTGGTAAGTAAACAAGCATTATTATTAACCCTTGCCAAAATATGAGGGGTGTTATAAGGTTAGGGTGAGTATCTGTGTATATGTATGTCTGTCTGTAGCATCATAGCTCTCAAACGAATGGACCGCTTTTGACAAGTTCTTTTTTTGTTTGAAAGCTGATTTGATCGAGATGGTTCTTAGCATCTTATTCTGATGATTTATGAAGATTTGTTGAGGTGTTTGAAGATTATCAGCTCATTTCCAACTTTCACTACTCCAATTGATTTAAATTTGGTGTACTGTGACTTAGGCAATATTTTTAAGACATTTTAACCTTGGTCTGATGTTACAGCACCAAGTAGTCTGCGGGATACCCAACTCTTTAGCAACTTATAGCAGATATAGCATATGTGGGCTCATAAGAATGATGTCAACGAGAAGGTGTTAGATAGTTGATTATTAAGGCACTATGATGGAGAATATAGACAGTAATATAAAAGTTTGAAATAAAAATTAAATTAAAATTCAAATAGCCCCCAACATAAAAAAACTCTAAAAAGTAAGTATGTAAATAAAATTGTCTTTGTTGTTTAAACACCTAACAATATTCTGACCCACCGTCCTCACATTAGGGGTCCAATATCCGGACAAGGGAAATGAAAATACATCTTCAGTGTTCCCCCGAAGCGACGACGCTTGGGTCAAAATATTACTTGGTATTTAAATGATATATGCAATTTTATTTACTTACTTTTTGAGATTTTTTGTGATGGGACTTATTTCAATTTTAATTTAATTTTTATTTATTATTAACATACTTGGAATACAGTTGATTGAATTTTCAAACATGAAGGTAGAAACAAAATAATCACAATTGAAAAATATATATTAATGGCAACACTGTATCCTTAAAAACCCCCTTTTGGTTAATTTTTTTTAAATATTTTACTTTATGAATGCCAAGGTCATTCAGGTAAATATCTATACAACCATTTAAGTATATTTTTAACACAAATATTACTAAATATCGGTTTTTATGATGCATTATTTGGTCTTTATCATAGTTTTGATCATATTCAACAATTGCCTTAAAAATCTCAATTGAATGTGAAATTTTGTTGTTACTTACTTAGGAATAACGATCGATAATGCAAGTTGCAATTCCAATTGCGATCACTTTGCCGGCACACTTCGAAACGTATAAAAAAATTGCACTTAAACGTTCAACGTAAATTAAATTCGAAGAAAAATAAATTAAATATCACAGTTAAATATTTACGAACTCTTTTGTGCTGAAAATACGAGAAGCGGATTTATCGCTTCGAACTTGGAGATTGAAAACAATGACCAACTATCGCGCTGTCGTCTGATTTATATAGTGACGTGACGGCCGATGGGCTTGAACTTTGAAGATGAAACTAGAATCGATATGATTAAACATTTCATAACGACTTATCGTCAATTATTAATCAATTACTTTCAAGTAATAATGTCCTTTTTCACACGTACACACACATACACACACGCACGCACAAACTTTACTCAAATTAGTTATATTTTAGATTGTTATTTTTAGTTTGTCCTTTTTTAAAGACTCTATTTGGACCACCTAATTGCGTATGGAGGGGGGCGCTTGCATTTACGACACAGTGTATACTAATGTAGATGCTTTCGTTAACCTTGTCAACGAAGATTAATTTTGTTTTGACAAAAAATAACCACGTTGAGTTTCTTGGTGCTTCATCTCAGGTCAGTGGGCTTTTCCGAAGCACTGGTAGAATCTTATAGTTTTTAAAAAAAAAACTTGTTAAAAATGACGTGTAAAAGTGCTCCTAGGGGCCTAATTACATAATAAATGATTTGAGTTTGAGTTCGTTAATAACCCGAATAAAGATTTTTTTTCTCATTGTATACTTACATTGCCTGGTTTTAAAATGAATCCTTAATATAAATCAATATCAATATTATTAGGTAAAATTAAAATATCCAGGGCAGATTACACTGTGCTGATAAAAAATATTTGTCAAATAAATGTATAAGCTGGCAAAATATGAAATTCAAACTATAATCTGTTGTCTTATATTAAAATTTGACTTTTGTGTCTAGTCGGCTTATACACTTATGATAAATAGCATTTATCAGCAAACGCTAAAATCGACCCTAAATGTAGTAGGATATGTTTAAATAAATGTAACTACGATGAATGAATAATATAAATAATAAATATCAAACCCTGCTTATTATATAGATGTATGGGGAAACCCTATATACTCGGACGCCGGCGTCTGTAGTAGGGCTTGACGAGTCAATAAATTTTTAATTAGTTGAATATACTTTTATCGATTATGGTAATCGATACTTCTTTAATTGCTGGCAATCACTATTATGTTGAACGCCGCGCTGGTCAATGTCAAACTCAAACGGTGATTTACCGAACCATAAACAAGGAAGTCTACAATTAAATAACATTTGTTTGTGTAATTAAAAAAGAAAAATATTAATAATACAGTTACTTCATGTTGTATGATTTTATATGGAAACTCTGTGGACGATCGTAATTTAAACTTATGTATAATAAGCTTGATACTCAACTTTTTTACTATCTTTTATTAATATCTAGTTGCAAACTTATCTGCTATCAACAAAGAATATATGTAAGTACAGATAGGTATATTACGTACGTTGCTAATTTCATTCAACGTTAAAAAGTATATAACGGGCTACAATTTCGATAGATTTGGAATAAATCTTAGAATAAATGCATTTTATAGCCTAAAATGCCAAATTCAAATTCGTTTTGTATACTTAATACGCACGGAAAACGGAGGTTGTGACTTGTGATAGGTCGGTACAAAAACTATTTTATCCCAGTAGATTTTGTATTTTTTTTTTGTCTTTTCATTTGATTTTACTGCAGTAGTACGTTTTTATTCAGTAGGTGTGTTTTCGAAAGGCGTCGAAGAGGGGAGAAGTTCCGCTATTTGATACGTAGTTCGCCCTCTACTGCCTACCCTGCGATAAGTATGCTTATCAACTTGACGAAATGGGGGGAAGAAGGAGAGTGGAAGAGAAAATTAAGAAAGAAGTTTCTCAGCATAGGAGGGCAGATTTTCTAGTCTCTGCAAAAAAGCACAAATGTGTGAAATACCTAAGGCATCTCTAAATTTCGGGAGAATCGTCCCCAACGTTTCTCCCGAAATTAGGGGACATTTAACTCCTTGGGGAGAAATTTCGGGAGACGAAGTGATTGGGGGTACTTTTGGAAGTAAGAAATTAACGGATTCATAGCAAAAATAGACGGTATTATTGTAAAAGCGTTCGTATTACATATATGGAAAAAAATAGATCGTTATGTTTTTGGGGGGATTTGTCGCGAAACGCCTATATATTGGGGATTTCTTAACTCAGTTTAATCGTATTACAAACAAGACATCTGGCAAAAGACCTCTCAATCCCATGACCCATCACTAAGTGCATCACAAGCATAATAAACTGTACAAATGTGCATTTAAGATGTCTATGCTACGGAAAATACAGAATATAAAATATTACTTTCTCTTTTTCATGTAAGTATGCACTATTAAAATGTCGTGAGAGATCTAGACATATACCATAGCAGACTTTTTTGTGGACCTTTTTAAGGTGTACAATCAGGGTTCACTGATATATATTATCAGCGGATATATATCTTGATATATATTACGATATATATCAATTGATTTTTATCTTGATATATTTCAATTGATTTTTTCCTGTATAATGACCTACAAAATTTAAAGATTAAAGTTTACCCTGGCAACACGCAGCGAAAAACTACAATTCAGCATAATTTAGATTGTTCCCTAAAATGGCAACCTCATTTAAAGTTGTAGAAATTCCCTTTAACTAAACTAGCATGGATAGCTTTTTATTGAAATGCAAACCTTAACTTCATATTATATAAGGTTTATTTTATGAGGTTATAAAAATTGGGATTCCCTGGTGCTCCTAGCGTTTTCACTTTCTAGGGAATCCCCGCAAGCGTGACAATCGAAAGATTTGTTAAACGTTGACTCACTATTGTTTTTCTATTTTTTTATTAAAATTAGTTGATATATCCCACAAACAAATTAAGATTATTAAAAGAATAAGTACTTAATTTATTAAGTGTTCATTAAAAAAATATTTTCAAATAAACACTAACCCTTTTATTAGGTACTATTTTTAATTAAACATGTGGTAATTTTACTACTTAATGACTCTTATGTTATTTTAAAAATTCCTCTCACATTTTTAAGTGTTTAATCCAATTACAGAATGAAATTAGCTTCTTTTTCTTAGCCTGGATATATATCCGATATATATCAGATATGTATAAAAAATCGGATTATTTATTTTAATTTTAAAAATCGGATTTTTTCGAACCCTGTGTACAATACTGTAGTGCATTATTTTGCTCTATCTCGTAGGGTTTAGCTAGCGTTTGCAATGTAAGCGCAAAAAATGTGTTTATTTATGAAATCACATTAGAAACCTCTAAAATTAACAGTTTTTCTCTGCTACTTTGAAATGAAAATGAAATCCTCCTAGCCAGTTTCGGCCACGGCGGCCAATCTCAACGGAGATCAGCCAGGTACGCAGGAGATATTATAGTGCACAAGTGTGTGCGCAATACACAGGTGCACTCGCTATTCCTTCACTCTCATAGTCCGGTGAGACGGCAATCCGACATGACCGGAGAGAGATCAGGCGCAGGACCAACGGCTTTACGTGCTTTCCGAGGCACGGGGGTATCACACCGCCAACTTCCTGACTCCGAGCTGCGACTGAGTAAATTTTAAGATGGAAAAACCCAGTCACAATTTTTTTTTGCTCGACCCGGGATTCGAACCCAGGACCTCAGCGCGCAAATCGTACTCGTAATGCGTACGCAATACCACTACGCCACCGAGGCAGTCGGCTCTCTGCTACTTTATGCATGTATTATACACATAAACCTTCCTCTTGAATCACTCTATCTTAAAAAAAACGCATCAAATCCGTTGCGTAGTTTTAAAGATCTAAGCATACATAGGGGCAGATAGACAATGGGAAGCGACTTTATAATAAAATACCACTAACTGTCTTAAATTTACCCTTGAACAAATTTAAGCAATTTATCAAAAACAAATTATTGAAAAAGGGTTACTATACTGTTGACGACTATTTTAATGACAAAATCCCATGGGAATAGTTGCTCGCTACGCAAGGATAAGATCGATTGTATTTAGCTTAAGTGACTTGTGACAGATGGATATGTGCGACTTTCCCGGGTAGTCCTAAGAGTATATTTTTGAACATACTACGTGACTCATTTGATATACCGCTTTGTTGCATCTCTTTTGTCTTAGTTAGCCACAATCTGAGTAGTCTTGTTGTCTGTTGGCGTCATGTGCCTGGTCGGTCACTTCCCTGTAACATGGTTGAGGAGGCCGATGGCTGGCACATGCGTCATACTCGTGAACGGGTGCTGCTTGTGTGGACTGGTCTGCTCTGTTTGATGGTTGACTTTATTTTTTAGAAAATTTCGCGGCAACAAAAAAAGCACTTCATTAGCACTGTTATTTCAATTTACTTCATTTGAGCCCTTTAATAGAACTATATTGGACAATATACCACCATAATTATGCAATATAACACTAAGTATCACTAAAATAATGCATTAAAACAAGAGCACCTCATGTCACTTCCACGTTCCCGCCAAAACCTCTATGTCCGGCTTTATCCGGACGCCTGGCAACCCTACTTACCTATAGCCCAACGACGAAACTATCGAAATACACATTACACAGTTGTTTCTCGCTGCTCGCCAACTAGTTCATCGTCGGCGATACGACATGTGCCTAATCCTACTAATATTATAAACGCGAAAGGTAAGTATAAATGTATGGATATTTGTTAGTCTTTCACGTAAAAACTACTGAACGGATTTCGATGAAATTTGGCACACGGCTAGATCATGTCCTGGATTAACACATAGGCTACTTTTTATCCCGGGAAAATATAAAGCGAGACTTTGATCCCGGATTTTTTTTTCTTGCGAGTCGTTACGACTAAACCACTGGCCGATTTTGATGAAATTTGGTAGGGAGATAGTTTAAGACCCTGAGAAGCTTCTTATCCCCGGAAAATATAAACCAGGACTTTTATCCCGGAAAAACTTTTAACGCGGGCGGAGCCGCGGCCAAAGGCTAATTTGATAATAAAAAATCAATGAGGCACATATTACGACGGCTATCAAAAAGCATTAAAACCAAATTAATTTTCTTATTACTGCAGATGATTGAAGTCAAGCTGTTTTAAAGAGGCTTTATCAAGATGAAATCTTTGTTAATTTTGTTGTTGATAAGTTTCGTAATATGTACGTATTATCGTTTAAATTTGTGCCTAAATGCAGAAATTTTATTAGTTCTAGTTGTATAATATGTAATAAACATCTCGTGCCAACTTACAGACTGCCTCGGTGGCGTAGTTGTGTTATGGTACGACTGCAAAGCTGAGGTCTCGGGATCGATGCCTGGGTCAGGCAAAGTCTTATTGGGTATTTCTATTCAATATAACCTGAAGTCTGGTATTTGTGCACGATATGGCGATAGGCTCGCCCCCTATCACATCATGGGACGGAATAATGGCGAAAAGTTGCTGCACTACTTGCGCCTCTGCCTACCGCTTCGGGGATAAAGGGCGTGAGAGTGTGTGTGTGTGTGTGTGTGTATGTGTGTATAATTTATATGCAATAAACATCAAATGCTGTAGAGTATCAAAGAGACGATAACCTAGTTCAAACCCAAGCTACACACCTCTGTCTTTTTGAAGTTATGTGTATTGTTTATAATAAATTAAATATATATATATTAAAAAAAATTATAAAAGACCTACGCTGAGTTTCTTAGTGCTTCTTCTCAGGTCAGTGGGCTTTTCCGAAGCACCGGTAGAATCTTTTAGTAAAACAACATTGTGAAAAATGACGTGTAAAAGTGCCCTTAGGGGCCCATTACTGAAAAAAATATTTGAATTTGAATTTGTTTATCAATTATCGTCCGCACATACCTGAGAAGTCTCTAAGAGAATTTCGCGGATATGTGAAGTCTGCCAACCCGCACTAGGCCAGCGTGGTGGACTAAGGCCTGAACCCTCTCAGTAGTAGAGGAGTTCCGTGCTCAGCAGTGAGCAGTATATTATACAGGACTGATTGCATTTCATTGCATTGCACTGTAGAGTAAGTTGGTGCTAATATTTAATTTGCTATTTACAGATTGCTCTGGAAGGGATAAGAAACCCGTGAAATATAATCAAACAAAGTGAGTATCCTACTAATATTATAAAGGCGAAAGTTTGTAAGAATGTATGGATGTTTGGATGTATGGATGTTACTCTTTCACGCAAAAACTACTGAACGGATTTCGATGAAATATGGCACACGGGTAGATCATGTCCTGGATTAACACATAGGCTACTTTCTATCCCGGGAAAACATAAAGCGGGATTTTTATCCCGGAAAAACTTTTTAAGGTGGACGGAGCCGCGGGCAAAAGCTAGTTAAATATAATACAGACGTTAAACTAGTAAGTTCTCACAGCGAGCACTGCTGCGCAAGTTCTTCAGTGCGTTACACTAGCGGCAATACTTTAAATCCTACACACGACTTGCCTCAAGACCTGTGGGGCTAGGACGTGAAAAAAACACGATGGGTCTCCGCTTCGTTTTGTTGTGATTGGTTGAGAGACTGACGTATCGGTCTCTCGATCAATCACAAACATCAAAATACCAATCAAAATCAAAAATCCGGGGCGTAGTTTTAAATATCTAAGCATACATAGGGACAGACAGCGGGAAGCGACTTTGATTTATACTATGTTATTAAGATATGTAAATTGTAGACAATAGATGTAAAGTATCAAGGCATGTGTTCTTTTTCAGCCCTGAGTCTAAATTTAACAACCCGAACTTCATTCGAGATCGATATAAAAGTAAGTAGAATATACACTCACGCCTGTTATCCCCGAAGGGGTAGGCAGAGGCGCAACTAGTGCACCCAATTTTCGCCGTCATTCCGTCCCATGATGTGATAGGGGGCGAGCCTATCGCCATATCGGGCACAAATTCCAGACTCCGGGCTGATACTGAATAGAAAAACTCAATATCACTTTGCCCGACCCGGGGATCGAACCCGAGACCTCAGCTTTGCAGACGTACTGTAATACAACTACGACACCGAGGCAGTCAACTAAGTAGAAATAGGTTATAATTAAAACAATCAATAAGTGCGTGCACTAGTTGCGTCTCTGCCTACCCCTTCGTGCATAAGAAGGTTTTAGTCTTTCTATCTTAGTTCTCATGTTCATTCATAACTTTGTGTAAAAAACATTATCTAAACTTATGTTTCAATATGTTTAATCCAGTTGATTAAGAAGACGAGCATGCCGCTCGTCAGATGGTAAGCGATACGACCACCCATAAACAGTAGCAACACCATCCAGCACCTTGAGTTACAAAGTACTGTGTGGCATTCCACTGCGCTCGTCATCCTGAGACATAAGATGTTAAGTCTCATTATGTCCTGTGGTTACACTGGCTACAATGCCCTTCAAAACAGTGCATGCACACTGTTGCTTGGCGGTAGAAGTAGATATTGCGGTGGTACTCACCCTAAGTAAGAGACCTACCACCAAATCAATAATGCGTTAATAAAATATTTTCTTATATTCCAGATGTGATTTTCAAGCCCGAACTACCAGAATCGTGGAAGCATCGATTCCGGAAGCCATTCCACCCAGCTTGGATGGATTATTGCGATCCTTACCACTGTAATGACTACCACAAATTGGCTTGTGGGCTGAACAGGAGGAATATGCGCTTCAAATGGTTTCAGAGTAACTGCCATGTTATTTTGAATAACCAGTGCGCGACGTATCGAGGGAGTTTAAGTAAGTTTTGGAGAAAATTTCAATGGAAAATAGTCTGAGAATGTGCTAAGTTTAACAGAGGTTAGGCCCGATATCCAGGTATCGAGTAAAGCCTCGGATTCGTCCTAGTTTGAAGGGCATCCGGCAGGAGTTTTGTCCGGGTTTTGTGCGGACACTTGTTGTCAAGGGAAATCTTTTTTTTTTATAGATAAGTTATAAATTGAAATAAACCTTAGTTAAAAATTCGTTCATGATAACCCGCATACAAGAAGGCACGGCAAAATATTTTTTAACCTTAATATTTTGAAAAACCTATATTTCGCCCAAATGTCCGGGATTTTTGCCGTGTATATCCGGCGTCGGCAATTTAAGTGATGGCAGCCCTAAGTAAAGGACATGTCCGAAATCGGGCTTAATATTCTATCCAAAATACTTTACAGGTATATATTTGGATAGAACTCCTAAAAACTAGCTTTTAACAATAATTGTTTGATTTAAAGACACCCGATTTTGAGATTTATGTAATTTTATTTTGCTTAAGAATTGAAATGAAATCCTCCTAGCCAGTTTTGGCCACGGCGGTCAATCTCAACGGAGATCAGCCAGGTACGCAGGAGATATTATAGTGCATAAGTGTGTGCGCAATACACAGGTGCACTCGCTATTCCTTCACTCTCACAGTCCGGTGAGACGGCAGACATGACCGGAGAGAGATCAGGCGCAGGACCGGCTTTGCGTGCTTAAGTGCTTAATATGAACGTTTTGAAAAACATTAGTTATGAATGGAGGGGTCTGAATACTTTTTTTATGGATCCTAGTTTCATATTGTGCCCCTGTGTTATCCTAAACCTAACCTAATCCTAACCTAAACTTAACTTAACCTAATCCAATCCTAACCTAAAGCTAACCTATACCTAACCTAAACCTAACCTAAAGGTAACCAAAACCTAACGTAAACCTAACCTAAACCTAATCTAAACCTATTCTAAACCAAATCCAATCTAAACCTAAACTAAACCTAACCTAAACCTAGCCAAAACCTGACCTAAACCTAATCTAATCCTAACCTAAACCTAATCTTAACCTAACCTAGTCCTAACTTAAACCTAATCTAAACCTTACCTAATTAAAACCTCAACCTAATTTAATCCTAACCTATTTTTTTTTTGGTTTCGCGGAGAAAGTGCGTTACCACTACCGCCCGGCCTTCGTGGGGGGCGACCGAGCGGTTATGTTGGGGTCACCGTGCCTTACGACCCGGCGTTAAGCCGCCCGGAGAGATGGAAAGCATCGGGCGACCGCCGGGCCGAGTCCCT
Organism: Lapara coniferarum; assembly: GCA_949316025.1. Classification (NCBI taxonomy): domain Eukaryota; kingdom Metazoa; phylum Arthropoda; class Insecta; order Lepidoptera; family Sphingidae; genus Lapara; species Lapara coniferarum. The sequence continues at coordinate 23,986,611 of OX438929.1, forward strand.
AACCTATGTGCACCGCACGGCATACCAACCAAAACTCCGCGGTGGCCATCTTCGACGCATTAGGGACGGCTGCGGGCTTCCTCCGACTCACGTCTAAGTTGTCGTCCGCAACCGCCCCTGCGCGTACCGCTGTTGCGGTCCTTTTCCGAGGGACGCCCCTGGCGTCCGAGGCAGCGTGAGACACGCTGCCGTCCATCACGGGGGTCACATATTCGCTGCCCTGGCCCTGCATCCACGAAGCACTGCGGTACCACGTGGTGCCGCAGTGAGGTAATCCTAACCTTAGCCTAACCCAAATCTAACCTAACCTAATCTAAACCTAACCTAAACCAAATCTAATCTAAACCTAAACCTAATCTAAACCTAACCTAAAAGTAACCTAAACCTAATCTAAACCTAACCTAAAAGTAACCTAAACCTAATCTAATCTAAACCTAAACCTAATCTAAACCTAACCTAAACCTAACCTAAACCTAACCTAAACCTAACCTAAACCTAACCTAAACCTAACCTAAACCTAACCTAAACCTAACCTAAACCTAACCTAAACCTAACCTAAACCTAACCTAAACCTAAACTAAACCTAACCTAAACCTAACCTAAACCTAACCAAAACCTAACCTAATCCTAACCTAAACCTAACCTAAACCTACCCTATACCTAACCTAAACCTAACCTAAACCTAACCTAAACCTAATCTAAACCTAACCTAAACCTAATCTAATCCTTCCTTCCTTCCTTCCTTTTTTTAAAGTTATACTTCTGTAGGGGCGTTATGCAAATAATGGTGAGATTGAAATTTTAAGATGCGCGCGCCACACTGTAGCAAAAATGGTGGAAGGTGTTTAATGAAAACTTTTTGATGAAAAAAGGAAAATTGAAGTTTAAATTAAGAAAACCATGATTATTAAAAAATTTATAAACTCAAATTAAATTTTTGAATTTATAATAAAAATTTATTTACTTACTTTTAAGATATTAAATAAACAATAGTAAATATTTAAAATTAAGAATCTTATAATATTTAGTGCAAATTATGTCATATATATTTATAATATAATAATAATACCAGCCCTGTATTATATACTGCCCAGTGCTGAGAAGAGCCTTCTCTACTACTGAGAGGGTTTGAGGCCTAAACGGCATTTTGATGTTTGTGATTGATCGAGATACCAACACGTCAGTCTTTCAACCAATCACAATAAAACGAAGCGGAGACGCATCGTGTTTTTTTTTTCACGTCCTAGAGCCACTGATCTCTCCCCGGTCATGTCGGATTGCCATCTCACCGGACTATGAGAGTGAAGTAATAGCGAGTGCACCTGTGTATTGCGCACACACTTGTGCACTATAATATCTCCTGCGTACCTGATGATCTCCGTTGAGATTGGCCGCCGCGGCGCCGGGGCGAAACTGGCTAGATGGATTTCATTTATTTATTAATTATTTGCATGCATTTAAAAAACGATGTTTTTTAATGATGCCAAAGGAGTATAACTTCTCACGCGCGTACATAAGTACACGCACCGATTTTTTTTAATATCGCCACGTAGTTCCTGCTCCTGATGGTATGCCCAATGACGTCCAAATAGAGTATCGAATGCCTAAAAATATAACACGTGCGTTTTAATTTAAAAAAAATCACTACTAACACTATTAGATCCAACATACACCTAAATATACGAAATAATAAATACTCTCTCCGGAATAAATACCAACTAGAATTAATTAAGCCAAGACCTAATTATAGAAAGAAAACCACCTGTATGAGGGTGCACAGATGTATAATAAATTGCCGAATAGCGTGAAAAACTGTGAAAACGGTTTCATAAATAAACTTAAGTTAATATTATATAAAGTAGACGATAGCCTAGTTGGGAATGGAACGGTCTGCCGAGACAATGTCCGGAGGTTCAAACCCAGGCCCACACCTATTTTTTTTTTTTTTTTTTTTTAGGTACGGCCATCTTCGGCTCATTAGGGACGGCTGCGGGCTTCCTCCGACTCACGTCTAAGTTGTCGTCTGCAATCGCCCCTGCGCGTACCGCTGTTGTGGTCCTTTTCCTGTTGCGGGGGCTCAGAAGCCCCCGAAACACCGAACCGTGTCCGTCTATCACGGGGGCCACAGAAGTTGGCTAGACTAATGGGTGGGCGGCACGTCCCGCCCACCCGTGACCCCCGGAGGCCCCTATTAGTCGCCTTTTACGACAGGCAGGGGATACCGTGGTGGAATTCTCCAAACGCCCCCAATCCACAGGGCGGGAGACGTCGGTCAGTCGTCCACCCGACGCCTCCTACGTCTCGTCTGGCGGCGGGAGGGATCACCACTGCGCTGGCGATCCCTCTCGGCACTCTCCTTCCGCGAGAGGACCGCCTCGCAGAAGTGGGCCACCGCCTGCCAGGCCTCCCGGCCGCCGACCATGGAAGCGACCACGGCCGGCAGCGAGAGGTCTTCTCCGACGACTGTTCTGAGAGCGCTGCGCTCCTCATCCCAGGCTGGACAACACTCCAACGTATGTTGGGCCGTGTCCATTGGGCAGTTGTCACAATAGTGACACACGGCCGACTCCTCTATACCTACCACCCGAAACAGGAACTCACCGAAGCAGCCATGCCCGGTGAGCACCTGCGTCAGGCGGTATGTTGCCGCTCCGTGGCGCCTGTCCAGCCATTCGGCAAAGACAGGACGCACTGCCTCTACGACCCTGTGCCCCCACGACGGGGCCTCCAGCCTGAGACGCCACTCCTCCACGGCGGCTCGCCGTAAGGCGGCCCTCTTGGCCTCCACCTCCTTCAGGGCCGGACGCTCCCCGCGACTGAACGCCTCCTCCCGCCAATGGAATACATCGGCAAGGGATTTGGCGTCCAGGTCCCAGGGCAGAAATCCGGCCAATAGGCAAGCCGCCTCGAAAGAGACCGTGCGGTACGCCCTGACCGCCCGCTGCGCTAAAGCTCTCTGCGGGGCGCGCAGAAGGGCGACGCAGGGGCGGCCCAGGGAGTCAGCCCAAACGGGGCTGCCATAGAGGGCTATGGACCGCACGACTCCATGATACAGCCTCCGGCAAGGGAAGCCAGGACCTTCCAGGTTGGGCAGCAGGCCGGAAAGAGCTCCTCCTCCTAGCTCAACTCCTTAAAGCGGGTGCGGAATCGCCATCGGCTATCTAGGACTAAACCCAGATACTTCATGCTAGAGTCGATGGGGATCCGCACCCCCCCAACGACGATGCCGGCACCGGCCGGTGGCCCTCTCCGAGGTCCGTGAAAACACACGGCCTCGGTTTTCTCGAGGGCCACCTTCAACCCTAAACGTTGTATTCTACCAACTACTTGGCCGGTGCCCGCCGCCGCCAGAGTTGCGGCGTCCCGGAAGGTCCCAGCAGTCGCTGTGACTAACGTATCGTCGGCGTAACATGTCACGCCGACGCCCCGGAGATTGGAACCACGGAGCACCCAGTCGTACCCGATGTTCCACAGGAGAGGGCCCAAAACCGAGCCGCGACCGCGAATTACGTGCCGCGACCTTGGCCCCATGAATGGCCACCCGCAGCGCTCTCTTTGCCTCTTAGTAGAGGCCATAGAGCTGCCGCTCCTGGTCTGCGTGGCTCTCATCTCTGAGCCGGCGACGACGATGCCTGGCGTATCGGCGGCGCGCAGCAACGCACGATGCGCGCAACTGCGCTAGCTCCGCCGACCACCAGTACACCTGTCGCACCGGCGAACGGCGGAGAGCTCGGGGCATGGCGGCGTCGCAGACATCCGACATTGCCACCCCGAACCACTCCGCCTCCTGCTCAACCCGTACCGGCCCGTCCGGCACGGGGAGCCACGACATGACCAAAGCGGCCAGCACTAGGGCCTCCCCATCGAGGCGACGAAGCGCCCACCGCGGGCCGTCCTGATTTTGGGCACTCGGTACACCACCGGACTGAATACTCGGGGACGCGGAGACGCCGAACCTGATGTAACGATGGTCCGACAACGTCTCCACGCCCACGAGGACTCTCCAGTCCCGAACACGGCGTGCGACGGCGGCACTCGCAAACGACAGGTCTATAATAGACCCGCCGTTGTGCCGCACGCACGTGTCCACCGACCCCCTGTTCAGGACGACCAGGCCGACAGAGATCGCCCATTCCTCCAGGACCCGACCACGACCGCCCGTCGCCGGCGAACCCCAAGCCACGGACTTGGCGTTGAAGTCGCCGGCGACGACCGCCGGGTGAGGTTGGCCTTGTTCCACCAAGGCCCCCAGCCGAACGAGGAAAGACTCAAATTCGGCGAGGGGTCTGTTGGGAGAAAAGTACACTCCTACTATCCAAATGTCTCCCAACAGAACCGCCACGCATCCCCTGTCCTTCGCTACTTTTTCGAAGGGTGGGGAGCCAGCGGCGCCCCGGCTGATGATGGCCACCAAGCCGTCAAGGTCCCCAGCCCAGTTATCCCGGGGGGGGGACAAAATACGGCTCAGCGACCACGGCCACTTGCACCGACCACTGCGCCAGGCTTTGGGACAACAGGTCCTGAGGCCCACACCTATGACTTTTCGAAGTTATGTGTGTATTGTTTATCAATTATCGTTCGCTTTAACGGTGAAGGAAAACATCGTGAGGAAACCTGCATACCTGAGAAGTTCTCTGTATTTCAAAGGTGTGTGAAGAGCGGCGATAGCCTAGTTGGGAGTGGAACGGACTGCCGTTTCAATGTCCGCAGGTTCGAAACCCAAGGGCACACACCTCTGACTTTTCTAAAAAAAAAATTGTGTGTGTATTCTTTGTGAATTATCGCTCGCTTTGACGGTGAAGGAACACATCGTGAGGAAACCTGCATACCTGAGAAGTTCTCTCTCTGCCAACCCGCACTAGGCCAGCGTGGTGGACTAAGGCCTGAACCCTCTCAGTTGTAGAGGAGGCCCGTGCTCAGCAGTGGGCAGTATTACAGGGCTGATATGGTATGGTATGGTGAAGTCTGCGCGCACTAGGCCAGCGTGGTGGACTAAGGCCTAAAACCCTCTCAGTAGAGGAGGCCCGTGCCCAGCAGTGGGCAGTATATAATACAGGGCTGGTATTATTATTATTATTACAATATTATAGCGACGAGTACCAGAGACTAAACTAATATTTTTTATTTTAAATTTTATGTACTTATTTATTTATTTATTAAGGATTGCCAACAAAATTTACAATATCACAAGTATAATAAAGATAGTAGTTAAAAAATATTATGTACTAATTGCAATTTCGATTACAGGCAACCACAACATACTCAATAAAAAGATAAGTTTGGAGAATACAAAATGAACACAATAAAACTCTAAGAAATCAACTAAATAATAAAAAAAATGAGTTATAGTATAAATTAAGCTAAACTATAAACATAAATTGCTTTTATCAGAATACTATACTAGAATACTATAGGTCTTTAACATTCTCGGATACAATTTTTTTTAATAAAAATAGAGAATTGCCGTAAATGTCGATATCATTTACTTTTAAAGAAAGTTGATTATAGTAAGCAGAAAGACGTGGGATGGGAGAGTGTTTTCCTACATTGGTTCGACAACGGCGAACTACTACTAACTACTTATCTTGTTATAAGTGAAATGTGTCGTTTCTTATGAGAAAAATTTCTTTAAACCTAATTCCAACAGACGGTCACCTCATACCATTCGACACAATGCCGACTTACTGAGCTGCTCCTTCACACTATTTTCAGAATACGACGTGGTCGACACGAAGTTCTGCATGATATACGTGATGTATCTAAGATCAAACTGCCCCGTCGATTGTTCAGGATATGTGCAACCCGTGTGCGGCATCAGCAGTTTTGACGGCCATGTTGTCTTGTTTATTAACAGATGCGCTATGGAAAAGGCAAATTGCAGAAGTAATCTACTAGGTAAGAAGGTTTTTATGAGACACGCGCTTTTATTAGCTTCAGACGTATGTATGTATGTCTGTATTTATACTTTGAACATGATTTTGACTCACCTCAAAACGTCGGATTAAATCTAAATTTGGCATACTTATCAAGGACCGATGGCAATACAATATTTTAAACTAAAAACGACGTTTTATAGAAATCCAACTAAATAAATAATACTTAAGTTTTCCTTGTGCTTCAATAGATGGCGCCAGCATAGAATTTGATCGCGCAAGCAAGCGAAACTATATAAGTTCGCATTTTTTAAAAACCCTACTTGTTTTAGTCAACTAAAAAATTACAAAATAATATATAAAAACTAATGAACACGCTTTATACAAAATCCAACTAAAATAAAAATTAAATATATATAAATGTCGACACTTACCTGATTAATGTAATATTCTTTTCAGAATACGATGAGGTTAAGATGGACATGTGTTTGGTATACACAAATAAAATTAGAATGTAATGTTGTGTAATAAATTATGTTAAAATAGTCTTTTATTATTTAATATGTGTCAAGAGGTCGTTATTAAAAGATATTAATATAATAACAAATGTATTGGTGGTAGGTATCTAATATGTAAGAGTCCGACTGGGTGGGTACCACCGCAATGTTTATTTCTACCGCCAGCAGTGTGCATGCACTGTTCTGTTTCGGTTTGAAGGGCATCGTAGCTTTTATTTTTTTTTTTTGGTTTCGCGGAGAAAGTGCATTACCACTACCGCCCGGCCTTCAAGGGGGGCGACCGAGCGGTTATGTTGGGGTCACCGTGCCTTACGACCCGGCGTTGAGCCGCCCGGAGAGATGGAAAACATCGGGCGACCGCCGGGCCGAGTCCCTAACCTATGTACACCGCACGGCATACCAACTAAAACTCCGCGGTGGCCATCTTCGGCGCATTAGGGACGGCTGCGGGCTTCCTCTGACGAATGTCTAAGTTGTCGTCCGCAACCGCCCCTGCGCGGTGCCGCCTGGTGCGGCCCGTCTCCTGTTATGGGGGGGGGGCTCAGACGCCCCCGCGCACCGAAGGACGCTCTCAGCGTCTACGGCAGCGTGAGGCCAACCAGCCACGCTGCCGTCCATCACGGGGGTCACAACAATGTGCAAAGGATACACAAAACTAAAGACGGACAGCCCCCTGCTGCCCGCCCGTGACCCCCGGTGGCCCCTATTAGTCGCCTTTTACGACAGGCAGGGGATACCGTGGTGGAATTCTCCAAACGCCTCCAATCCACAGGGCGGAAGGGCATCGTAGCTAGTGTAACTACTGGACATAATGAGACTTAACATCTTATGTCTCAGGAGGACGAGCGCAGCAGGATGAGAGCGGGATCTCCTGATACAGGCATTTTTTATGCCTACTAGGAGGCCCCAACCTTACCCTAATGTTTTTTGCCTATTGTACATACATACATACATATATATACACTCACGCCTGTTATCCCCGAAGGGGTAGGCAGAGGCGCAACTAGTGCACCCACTTTTCGCCATTATTCCGTCCCATGATGTGATAGGGGGCGAGCCTATCGCCATATCGGGCACAAATTCCAGACTCCGAGCTGATACTGAATAGAAAAACTCAATACCACTTTGCCCGACTCGGGGATCGAACCCGAGACCTCAGCTTTGCAGTCGTACTGTAACTGTCTGCCTATTGTGTAACGAAATAAACATTTTTCATTTTCATGACGAGCGCAGTGTAATGCCGCACAGTACTTTGTAACTCAAGGTGCTGGATGGTGTTGGTACTGTTTATGGGTGGTCGTGTAGCTTGTACCATCAGGCGAAGGGCACGCTCGTCTCGAATAAGAAATAAGCTCGTCTCGCTCTTCAATTGCATTAAAAATTACTAGCACTGTATTATACTATCCACTGCTTAAAACGGGCCTTCTTAATTACTGACAGAGTTACGGCCTTAGTCCACCACGATGGCCTAGTGCGGGCATACTTCACGCCTCATGCAGGCGACCAATATTAATAATAAAGGACATGTCCAGAGGACTCTAAAATTATATCCAAGCCAGTTAATATATATCGACGGTCCCATAGAATAAAGTCGTATATGAAAAACGTTAGCTTTTCAGTAGAGCGCTTTAAAAGTCGTTAGTTTGTATTCATGTGCGAATTAGGGATATTTTCACACATTAGGTTCAAAGTTGTTACTGAACCCTATAGACTATAATGTTTCGTTCATGTATAATTTGTGATTTTCACAATTAATCTAGACTTTCAAAGCGCTCTACTGAAATGCTTCAATTTGCATATACGACTTTGTTCTATGGGACCGTCGATATTTGAATGGAACCCCTAAAAAGTAGCCTTTTACAATAAACCGTTCCATTTTAGACCTCCAATTTTGAGATTTATTTAACACTAGCTTTTGCCCGCGGCTCCACCCGCGTTAAAAAGTTTTTCCGGGATAAAAGTCCCGCTTTATGTTTTCCCGGGATAAAAAGTAGCCTATGTGTTAATCCAGGACATGATCTACCCGTGTGCAAAATTTCATCGAAATTCGTTCAGTAGTTTTTGCGTGAAAGAGAAACAAACATCCATACATCCAAACATCCAAACATCCATACATTCTTACAAACTTTCGCCTTTATAATATTAGTAGGATTATTTTGCTTAAATGCTATACTCAATATGAACGTTTTTAAAAAATCCAGTTATAAATAGAGGGGTTTATTGCTCCAACGTCCATATTTTTGCCCCTTCAATATTCCTAAAGTTTAATCCTGTTTAGATTGTGAGGCCCATGCAAAAAGCGGTCATCTTTCCATGAGCTTATGATTCTTTTTTTGTTTACAAATGGTTGAATGGTCGAATAGGTTTAATCAAGAGGAATTCGAATAAACTCAATGTTGTTCAATCAGTTCGTGTTTTATGTGGCGAAATATGAAATTATATTTGGTTTTTCTTTTATTTGGTAAGTACTTATTTTAACTTGGAACAGTAAGTGCCTTATTTACTTCTGGCTATAAGAAAATCAATTTCAGAACTCCTAAAAGTATCAGCAAAAAAGACAGAGACAACACTAGGACTGCACGACAGAGTGAAAGTATTAAAACATCGTTTAATTGAAGAAATAAAGCAACAACAGCAGTCATTTCTCACTCCTATCATACACGACTTTCCTGAGGAGTATGTTGACGTGGATTCTCAACCTGTTACTCCGATCATGAGCTTTGATGAGAGAAAGAAGAAAAACAAGTTCAAACTGCGACAGCTGAAGACTACGCAAGAGGATAGTCCTCAAGGTAGAGTAGTTTAAAAGAGGAGTAATGTTTTTAGCTCCCTCGGTGCCCTGGGTTCGTATTCTGGGTCGGGCAAAGTGATATTGAGTTTTTCTGATCAGTATCAGTCCGGAGTCTGGAATTAATTCCCTATATGGCGATATGTGGACGATAGCCTAGTTGGGAATGGAACGGTCTGCCGAGACAATGTCCGGAGGTTCGAAACCCAAGGCATACACCTCTGACTTTTCATAGTTACGTGTGTATTGTTTATCAATTATCGTTCACTTTAACGGTGATTTCTTCATAAGAATTTCGAGGGTGTGTGAAGTCTGCCAACCCGCACTAGGCCAGCGTGGTGGACTAAGGCCTAAACCCTCTCAGTAGTAGAGGAGGCCCGTGCTCAGCAGTGAGCAGTATATAATACAGGGCTGGTATTATTATTATCATTATATGGCGATATGCTCGCCCCCTATCCCATCATGGAACGGAACGCACTTGGTGAAAAGTAGGTGGTTGCATTTCTGCCTAATGATGTGTGTGTGTGTGTTATTTTTTCGTTCCTCAGTGTAGTGGCTAGATTAGTGCATTAAAAGGTTCTGGTTTCCTAGTCACTTGTGACCTCACTGTCTGACGTTAAGTCAAATGGCGTTAATTTCTATTGACAAGAGACCTTTATCTGTTGGTCAATACAATATAACTAGATAATGCGGATATACATAAGCTAGCCCGGAACGCAACACGGCGTATTAAAACTTATTTAAGGTGCTCATTATCCGAATGGATACCTACAAATACCCAAAAACTGGTTTCCTAATAAATGTTCAGGATTAGAAACCCCCAGAGTTTTGAGTATTAATAGTAACATTGATTTTTTTCTCGAATATACTGACTATAACTTCATAGTTAAAATATATTCATTCCGAAAATATTAAACCACAAATTCTTAAAAGGAACTCACATTGAAAATCTCTTTGCAGAAATTCAAACAGTAAAAGAAAGAATCAGGAAGAAACCCACAAAGAAGATTGCGAGGAAACGAAAGACTAAGTCAGAAGCGATCGACATATTCTACAGACGAGGTTTTGATGTAGAAATGATGAATGAGCCAATAGAATGGACGCATTGCCAGGACCTGATCACTCCATTCCTTACTGGGCAGAAGACGAATATCAATACTCCGAAGCGGGTCACTTTTAACGATCCTATTGTTTTACGGTAAGGGTTACTGTTGTGGGGCTCCTTTTTCCGCACTTAGCCCGTAGAAGTCGGGCCGTGATGTGCCAGCTAGAAGTTAACTCCTTCCAGAAACGCAGGATCTTCCTGGTTTCTTCTTACAGTAAGGGACACGAGTTACAACAGTTTTAAGGTTACATGTTATATTGCTCGCGGCTCCACCCACGTGAATGAGTTTTCCGGGATAAAAGTCCAGCTTCATATTATCCCAGGATAAAAAGTATTACACGCTAATAGCATAGCTTTACATTGGTAAAATATTTTTAGGAATCAGTCCATGAGTTTTTGAGTTTATTCGTTGCAAACATACAAAACTACATTAGCAAGAATTTATAGTAGTAACAGATAATGGTTACAATTTACAACATTACACAAGTTCTTACATTCAAAAGTATGATCTAGAATTCACGGAGAAACAGCTGTCCTCTCCTGCCCCGCTGGGTAAGGCCCCATGATTCGATGAAATTACCTCTCCAAACAGAGGCTAATAACTTCTCCAATGTCTCAAGTTGGTACTTGGCCGATCCATTCCTAAAATGAGAGAAGTACTCCATGCACGATCGGACTTGCGCTTTATACAAATTCAGCAGCTGTCCTGGCGTAAAGTACCGACTCACCTTCGCCAGTATAGCCAGATTTGACAGCCAATTGAGCTTTATTCTCAATGTAGGAGCCAAAATTGAGAGTTAAAGATAATTAGTTTAATTTCAGTGTTTCTTCTGCGAGTAACTTTCTCAATAGTTCGAAAACGTCTGTCAGTGCCTGATTGTTCCGTATTCCAGGTTAGTTCAGCTGCTCAGCGTGAACACCACTGGCCAGAGTAAGGATGACATCTACTCCATAATGTATCAAATAAGTAACCTACAACTACGTCTCTTCCAATGGGACGTCACCGCCATTAAATTGTTACTCAAAAATATCATCAAAGGTTCGTAAAATAGAAAGAACAGTCTTCATCCCCGTTTTAAAAAGTACATCATCATCAATTAAACATTGTTTTCGCATATTTATAATTCGCATATTTCGCACTCTTAATAAAAGTAAACAATGACCTAATGGAAAATCGTTGACTTGTGGGAATCGTCACAAATATTAACTGTATACACTTTTTTTTAAGTTGGGCGGGGAACGAACATAAATTCAATCGATTTTGATCCTTTTCCCAATGTTTTGACAATTTTTTTTCTTAGTCCGTGCAGCTTGCTCTTTAGGGTCCATATTTGCTACCAACATTTTGGATTAGGTATTTGTTTTATTAAGAGTGTGATTTATAATTAAGATTTTTTATATTTCGCACTTTTAGGATGAAAACGACACAATTCAAAATGATAGAAAATTAAGTTATCGTCATAAAATTACTTAAAACGAGGTTTTCATTACAATAATAGTTCAATCACAGCCATATTCAAGCAGAAGAAGAACAAAACTGTTATATCGGTCCCTTTTTTATTATATTTTTATAAATAGTTATTTTATTTTATTTTTTTTATTTTAGTTTTTGTTCATTTAAAAATGACAACTAGATTTTCTATATTTTGAATTGTGTCGTTTTCGTTCTAAAGGTGCAATTTTTTCGTATATTATAATTAAACATTGTTTTCGCACATTTATTCATGTATTTATCAAACTTAGCTAGCAATTTTAATTAGGCAACGCGCAATGACTCGAAAATTGGTATCCAGTACATAAGTAGTATTATCGTATAATTCATTCATGTATTTATCCAGCTTAGCTAGCAATTGAAATTAGTCACGGAATATAGGTTTAATGTTAAATTATTTTTCGGTTTTTAGTCTTTGTTTAGTTGTTTTTGAAGACGGTTAAATTTTTTGTTAAAAAGGTTTTTATATCATATTCATATACACTCATGCCTGTTATCCCCGAAGGGGTAGGCAGAGGCGCAACTAGTGCACCCACTTTTCGCCATTATTCCGTCCCATGATGTGATAGGGGGCGAGCCTATCGCCATATCGGGCACAAATTCCAGACTCCGAGCTGATACTGAATAGAAAACTCAATATCACTTTGCCCGACCCGGGGATCGAACCCGAGACCTCAGCTTTGCAGTCGTACTGTAATGCAACTACGCCACCGAGGCAGGTTTTTATATTTGGCTTTTATATGTTAATCAGAAATATACCGCCTCGATGACTTGGTTGTATTTATTGCGCACGCGGTACAACTATCGCGCTGCGGTGTTACGTGCATCTGCTTACCCCTGAAAAGGGGAAAAGCCGTGATATTATGTGTATACATACCTATATATACATATGTGTGTGTAATAAATAGATTTAACAAAACCCTCAAAGGCACCACTCAAAAAGTCACAGGGAAGCTGAATTCTCAATTTCGTATCCTTGGCCAACATACTTTTTCAAGTTATTTTGGTTTAAAAATAAGCTGTTCAACCGATTTAGATAAAATTCTATATGTCGAAACTGGAAGTATATTCTTTATAATGAAAGACATTTCCAAATCGGTCAATAAATGATGGAGTTCTGATGTAACAAACATAAAATTACGTCTCTGTCTACCCTGAAAAGGAAAAAAAGCGTGATGTTATTTTTATATGTACGTAAGAAATAGACTGAACAAAATCCAATGCGAAAACACCACTGAAAAAGTTACAAAAAAAAATAAATTCGAATTTTCGTACACTTGGACGACATACTTTTCCAAATTATTTTGGTTTTAAAACCAAACTATTCAACCGGTTTTGATAAAAATTCTACAAAACCAAAATGGAAGTATATTCTTTGTAATGAAAAAAGAATTTTCCAAATCGCTCAATAAATGATAGAGTTCTGAGGTAACAAACATAAAAAATTAAAAAAAGACGCGTGGCACTCGGAGACTGCCGCGGTAAAGCTATTGCATAGCATTTTTTATCATCTTATGTAATTATAATTATTTTGTTTTTTTTCTATTTATTTCTATAAATTTCACTCGCGCCCTAACGCCGAAACTCTAAGCAGGCAATTCTAATATTTATAACCTCTTTGAACAGATATAAAATAAAAACTTTTTAAAAATTCAAACTTAGAATGACGTTTGACATTTCGGTACGTTTCACTGACTGGAACAATTTTTAAATACACGGTAATATCGATATTTTTTCGTTTAATATTCAGCTCATATCCTCTTACATATTGTATTCTTACAAGACTGTGATATTAATTTTACTTATGTAACTTTACGCTCTACACGGTTGTGAGATTTGAAAATAAAATATCACCACTGTGCCGGTCGGAGTGAGGGGTGTTAGGTTATTTTCGTTACGGAATTTCTGGATTCGGTCTCCACGCTCAAGACCCGCGATAGAAGCTATGCAATAGCTACAAAAATATACACGTGGAAAAGAGAACCTTTTTTTTTGAAGTCGTTAAAAAACCGTACAAAAGTGATATAATATAACACACTATTCATAACATTTACAGTAACATATTTCTTTTTATATGTATTTCAGATAAGAAGCACAGTTTCACCAATCTAAAACATGGTTTGAAAGCGATTTTTACTGAATGGAATTTAGATATAACCAATACAACAAATTTGTTGAAGCAAGCGAGGATATTTCGACCTCCGTGTGTCAAAATTACTGATTACGGAGGTAAAACATCAAAATCTTCTTTTTTCATCGCATTGAATGACGAGACGAGCATGCCGTTCGCCTGATGGTAAGCGATACGACCGCGCATAAACAGTAGCAAAACCATTCACCATCTCGAGTTACAAAGTACTGTGTGGCATTCCACTGCGCTCGTCATGAGACATAAGATGTTAAGTCTCATTACATCCAGTAGTTACACTGGCTACAATGTCCTTCAAACCGAAACACAACAATGCATGCACACTGCTATTTGGCGGTAGAAATAGACACGGTGGTACCCACTCAGACGGACTCTTACATAATAATATGAGAGTCCTGCCACCAGTAAATTTCTATTTAGTGCATTACCAACTAGGATGATGCTAACGAGCTAGCTTTCGTGTATTCTTTCGTTGATATTAAAATCGTTACGTTACTTTGAATGAAAGCAGCGATAGCCTAAGCTAGTTTAAAGTGGAACGGACTGCGGAGGCACATATCCGCAGGTTCATAACCCAAGGCACCTCTGACTTTTCTAAATGCGTCTATTCTTTGTCAGTTACCACTTCCTTTAACGTTGAAGAAACCTGCATACCTGAGAAGTTCTCTACAAGAATTTCGAAGGTATGTGAAGTCTACCCGCACTAGGCCAGTGTGGTGGACTAAGGCTTAAACCCTCTCAATCTAAGGAGGCCTGGGACAGTATATACAAGGCTGATATATATAAAACCCGTAACAGATTTCAAGCCAGTAAAGCTCAATATTAATTCACAGGCTCCACAAAAACCTCCAGGGCTCTGCGATACACTAAATCAGTCAAGAAAAGATGCTTAGAAGAAGACGATGACGACGAATGTAGGGATCCATAGGAGTTATTTAAAAAATAAAGCCAAATGAGTAAAAAAATGAGGTTAAAAAATATAAAATCAGAAAAAATGTCATGAGATAGTAGAAAAAGATGTTTTTAATTTTTATTAATAAAGTACCTAGAATAATAATTTAATACATGAAGAAAAAACTGTGTACTCCGTTTCAACCAAATTGCGCACACGAAGGAGTTTGAGATTTGGCACAATATAAGTTCATATAGAGGAACGCAGGTGAAACAGAAGGGGCTTAAACTCTATTTTAAAGTTAAACTACGGCATTTTATAGAAATATATCATTTATTGCCGGCTAGCCGTCAACAACAAACAAAGAATCCTCCTTTTCCTCTTATGTTCCAAAACAAAAACATTTAACATTCTAAATTCAAAAGCTCCATCCCACTCGCATTCGCCTAGCTGCAAGAAGGCTGGATGTGGTGCAGTGGAGGAAAATGGCTGGTCATGGCTGACTAGCTGGCTTAGCGTTGGTAGCGCCTTGGCTGGCTCGCTTAGCATTAGCATCACTTTGGCTGGCTGGCATAGCCTTGGCTGGCTGGCTGGCTGGCTGGCATAGCATTGGCTGGCTGGCTGGCTGGCATAGCCTTGGCTGGCTGGCTGGCTGGCATAGCATTGGCTGGCTGGCATAGCCTTGGCTGGCTGGCTGGCTGGCATAGCCTTGGCTGGCTGGCTGGCTGGCATAGCCTTGGCTGGCTGGCTGGCATATCTTTTACAGAATGTAACACAGGAAAATAAATATTCAGACTACTAGTAATAATTTTTTCTTCAAAATATACTTTAATTTTAAAAATACACACAAATCTAAGTAGGTCTCTCATATGTAACGATCAGTCTATTAGGGCGGTATTAATAAATCAATCTCAAGTTTGAGTTACATCTCAAGTAGACATAATGTATGAAGAGTTCAATACATTACGTCTACTTGAGATGTAACTCAAACTTGAGATTGATTTATCAATACCGTCCTTAGACTCTAAACTCTTGACAAGTACAAGTGAAATATCTATTTCTACCGCTAAGTACCAGTGTGCAATGTGCATGTACTATATCCAGGTTTGAAGGACACTGAAGCCAGCATAATTACTGGGTATTATGGAACTTAACATCTCATGTCTTGGAATGACAAACGCAGTGGAGTGTCACGAAGTTATTTGTAGTTAATTAAAATGTCTTTTGTAATGTTCATGAGCGGTCGTGCCGCTAACCATGAGACGAGCAGGTTCGTCATCTCGTCACAACTGTAAATAAAACAACTGGTATTGACACTTTTTAATCGAATTCATTATTAAACCATCCTCCTTCGTCCAGAAAATGCATCAAAACTGCCACTAAACATTCTATCTCCATATTTGTTTCTGTCTTGTTCCAATATTATCCTCTTTTCTTGTCGCACAGTGAAATTTGGCGGAATTTCTGTATATTTCATTAAATTCTGTATTGACAATGGTTTGAGCCCTCTATTTGTAAAAATATATTGATTTATTGGATTAAAATCGTTTACTATTAATGGTACTTTTATTACTAAAGGTACTGATGCGGTGGCAAATGATACAAAAAATAAATAAATTAGTGGCGCCATTTTAAAAATTCAAGATGGCCGACGTCTTTATTTGAATTTTGAAATCGTTAATCCATCGTTTCAGTACTGTTCAATCTGAATTTGATTGCATGTTGTAAACATATTATTTTTTACGACATTGCTATTTTTGGTTTTATATATATGGTAGGTAATAGTTTTCACATAAAACATGTGGCATTCGAAATAATGACTTTTAATCTTAGTTACTTTCATAATATTCGTCGAAGATGTGAATGTGGAAGACAAAGTTACAGCTTTCAATTTCTCGTATTTTTACGACCCATGAAATGATAAATTCATTCACATATCAAATTCTTCACAGTAAAAAAATATATATTTGAACCGATATAATTATCAGCTATCGCAATTTAAGGCGTAAGTTTCTGTATAGTAATTATACTTGAAGAAGCAATAGATATTTATATCGTAGTAGGTACTAAATAAAAATATTTTAAAAAATTTAATGAACTTTATGTACACAAACGAAACCAAAATACAATTTTAATTTTATTTAACCTACTTACAATCTAACTTTTTTATTAATCATTGCCGGCGGGTTACCAATAGGCCTTAAAATCTCTGGCTCACGATCTTTCTCAGGCAATGGTTCATCAAAATTATATTTCTCAGCTATAACTGGTAACTTCTTATAATAATCAGGAGAACTCATTTTGTAGTACTCTCTTGTGGGAATCATAGTGCCTTTGCCTTTTTTTGTTTTGGAATGCCGAAAAGCGCCATCTATCGTCCGATTAACGCGGACTTCTTTTTCATCATACAAAAGGCTTTCTGTTCTTGCTTTAACATCCTCATAATCTTTCGGATAACTTCGCTCTGTGTGTTTTTTTGCTGTTTGACGGAAAGCTGTCTGTTTTGTTGTTGTTTCTTCGCTTTCGAAGATTTTTTCTTTGTTTGGAGTGACGTAATCATTAGTATTTCCTAAATCAACTTCATGGAATATTTTTCCTTCGCTATATTGATTGGGAGTAGGATCTTTAACGCTTTCTTCATAGTCTTCATCTCTATAATTCTTTGGTGCTTTATCGACTTTATGTTTACTTCGTAATTTTTGACGCTTAGTAGTTACATCATAATCTGGTTCCCAACCTGTCTCTTTTTCTTTTTCAACATAGTCATAATTTGGTTTCTGATCTTCCTCTGTATTTTCTTCGTAATTCTGATCGTAATCTACATTCTCCGCATTATAAGTAGTAGATTCCATTTTATTCTTTACAATGTAGGAATTTTTCGCTGATTCCCTTTTATTTTCTACATTGCTATTCAAAATTTTCGTCTTCTTCTCATCAATTGTTGCTTTCTGGTTCTTATGTTTCCCTTTAAACAATCTCTCTCTAACCTTTTCGACGAGTTCATCTATATTCACTTCGGGTGTTGGCTTTTTTACAATATATCTTTTCTTTGCAGTACTTTTCATTGTTTCGCTATGTGTATAAGGTTTTGTGACGCCATCTCCCTCACTCTCATAATATTCGTATTCTGCATCCTTCTCTTCTGCTTTTTTGTGATATTTGACGGAAGATTCCGATGCCATCTCAGCCAGTTGGTCTGCTAGCTTCTCTGGTATAAATTTCTTTGCTATACTCCGAAAATCGTCAAGGTTTGCAGCGAATAGTACGTATCCATGCATTTGATGTAGTAAAGTCGTTAATAGACCTATAAATATTGATCCTATCGTTAATAATCTCATAATTTACGTCGTTTTCATTGTCATTTATCTCATCATGTATCATCTTGAAGGACTATGTGGCCAGCGTAATTACTGAGCATTATGACACACGTCTCATGTCTCAGGATGACGACACACAGTACTTTGAAACTCAAGGTGCTAGATGGTGTTGCTACTGTTTATGGGTGGTCGTATCGCTTACCATCAGACGAACGGCATGCTCATTCTTCATTTAACTGTAATAAAAGAAAAGAAAATAAAATTAAGGAGCATACTGCAGATATTTATACACGACTGGGGCATCAAACGATAAACATAGCTTATCAGCTTATCTGAACGTAACCATATCAATTTAACTGATTCTGTATCCCCTAACCCAGACGACATAATATTGGCGACTGTATGGACCTCGCATTATATTTGAAAACACTGTACTTTCCTTCAGGGACATGTTAGGTTTGCTTTAAAAAATCTTGAAGCCTACAATTTAAATGCAAATAAATAGTACTTACATATCCGAGGAAACCGGAGCAAAACCATTTTATGAGAAGTAATAAAATATTATCGCAGCTTATATGGACTGGCTGAATGGTTTATGACATTCATTTTCATTTAGCTCAACACAGTGTGAAATGTATTGCTTTTCGTATCGCGCTGAATTATTATGCAGCTTTTAAAAAAGAGCGTGTAAATTAATTGCTTCATCTGATGGAAAGTGACAAAGCTTGCCGCATCAATAGGGCTACATTCCTTGTGTGCCGGTACAGATCTAATGTAGGGAAGTTTGCACCGCTCAACAGAATCCAAAGATCATACAATGACATCCAGAGCTCACTTTCTGTGGATGTATTCTCGGATTCGATTCTCACA
This sequence comes from Lapara coniferarum, assembly GCA_949316025.1. NCBI lineage: Eukaryota > Metazoa > Arthropoda > Insecta > Lepidoptera > Sphingidae > Lapara > Lapara coniferarum. The sequence continues at coordinate 24,005,615 of OX438929.1, forward strand.
TTGAGACAAAAAATGCTGCAATTATGATCGACGACTTCCACATGCGGGTTTATTTTATGCATGGTATCGTTTTGTCTTTGTGTTTATTTAAATTTCAATATACATTTATTATTTGTAGATTAATTTTTATTCTTATAAATTTAATGATAAATGTTTAATTAATGATTTACGAATGCTGTTTCACACCTGTAATTGGTGAGTAGACTAGTCTATTGTATTGTAACAAGATGATTTTATGTAAAAAGTTTTAGTCTATTAACTGTTTGTGTGCCATTTAATAAATAATACATACATACACACTCACGCCTGTAATCCCCGAAGGGGTAGGCAGAGGCGCAACTAGTGCACCCACTTTTCGCCGTTATTCCGTCCCATGATGTGATAGGGGGCGAGCCTATCGAAATAGAAGTAGAAATCGAGAGTAGAAATTCTCTACAAGAATTTCGAAGGTACGTGAAGTCTGCCAACCCGCACTAGGCCAGCGTGGTGAACTAAGGCCTAACCCCTCTTAGTAGTAGAGGAGGCCCGTGCCCAGCAGTGAGACAGTATATAATACAGGGCTGGTAGTAGTGGTAGTAAGCTGCTCAATGGTATTATCGACGATTGAGGCTAATTGACTTATTTGATGACTTATGGGCGGTCTCAATAACAGATAACAAAAAGTTAAATTCCTTGCTTTTGGTGGTTATCTGTATTCATATCAATTAAGATAGGTAAGAACACCTTATCCTATCTGTTGGAGTGTCTAATATGATTGCTGGCATTGGTGCTTTTCGTGTTGGCCAAAGATGAACATATCGCTTTTAATAACTGTTATAATAATCTTTAAATTGCTTTACATAAAATGGAATTTAAAATATTTAAAATAATTATAATTGAAAACATAAAAAGCACTCAATAAAATTCTTTTAAAACATAACGAGTCTAGTACTCCGTCCAAAAATAAAACGCTTCGCTGGGTGCACTCACAAGAATTACATTAAAGTTTTTGATATTGAAACGGCGGTAAGAGTTAGCATAACTTGTAATGTCCAGACTCCAGTTAGATCGTAAGCTCCAGTAAAATTTTAGTAAGTTATTAAGTCCGGCGGTTAGTGTATAAATTAAATTCTCAACAGATCAAGATTTAATCTTAAACCTTGGGTAACACCGGGTCTTATGCGTTGTATGAGACATAAAGACCGACTTCATATGCGAACCAAGTCAAACCCAAAAGACTCAACAGCAAAACTAATATACACTCGTTATAGAAACTTTTTCATAGATCTAATAAGGAAGGTAAAAACCGACTATGATACTCAAAATTTGTTACAAAACAAAAATAATCATAAAAAACTTTGGAAAACAATTAAAGATATCTGCCACCTAAGTACTCCAAATACAGATCCGTCGGAGTTATTAGAAGTCGCAGGCACTTCTCACTGGAAACAATCTTTAGATACATGCAATGAACACTTTTGTACAATAGGCCAGAAATTAGCTAGTGAAATCCTGAACTCAACGGGGACTGACGAAAATACATTAGCTACCAAAGTTTGCAGTAACTCAACTCCAGTTAACTCTTTCTTTTTAGAACCTACAGATGTCTGCGAAGTAGCAACTATGAAAAATCAGCTATCAAGTGGTAAGGCGCCTGGCATCGATGGAATTCACAATGACCTTGTTAAATCTATAAAAAAGCAAATAGTTGCACCACTAACGAATATTTTTAATTTGAGTTTGTCAGCTGGAATATTTCCTAATGTGTGGAAAAAAGCGGTTGTCTCTCCCATACACAAAGCTGGAAATAAACACGTTCCAGATAACTACAGACCAATCTCACTTTTAGGAGTATTTTCTAAACTACTGGAGAAAATATTAAGTAAAAGAGTAACTAAATACTTAGAGCAAAAAAATTTAATTTCTCCAAAACAATTTGGCTTCCGTCAGGGAAAATCGACGAACGATGCTGTGTCGAACTTAACTTCATCTGCTTCTCCACTTCTTGACAAAGGAAAAAAATGTATCGCTGTTTTCTTAGACTTATCGAAGGCGTTTGACACGGTGTCAATACCAATTTTACTGAAAAAGTTAGATCTCATTGGCATAAGAGGTGTTTCCCTAGCATGGTTCAGTAACTATTTGACTGGCAGGAGACATTGTGTGAAAGTCAATAATAAAGTTAGTGACTTTATGGATGTAATTTTCGGTGTTCCACAAGGCAGTATTCTGGGGCCTACTTTATTTAATATCTACATGAATGACATCCATAAGCTTCCTCTTAAACACACCGAAATCATTCGCTATGCCGATGACACAGTGTTGTTATTTCATGGTGAAGATTGGCAGAATGCCTTCTCGAATGCTGAGATAGGCATGGAAATGATCTCCAAATGGTTAAAAGGCAACCTGCTGACACTTAACCTGAAAAAGACCAACTACATATGTTTTCAAATAACATCCGCATCTGCGCCACCATCATCATTATCACTGAAAATCCATTCATCAAACTGCTTAAAAAATCCCGATTGCAGTTGTGAATGTCTAGTTAAAGCTGAAGTGGTCAAATATCTAGTAATATTTATCGATCAGAAACTTAACTATCAGAAACACATTGATGCCTTGTCTGGTAAAGTTAGAAAAGTAATAAGCATAATGAGAAACCTCCGGCCTGTTGCTAGTATAGATACACTAAGAACCACCTATTTTGTCTTATGTCAATCTCAGCTTTCATATTGTATTTCAGCTTGGGGAGGCGCTGCTAAGTCATATATGTTGCAACTAGAAAGAGCACAAAGAGTAGTAATAAAAACCATGCTGAATAAACCCCGTCGCTATCCCACTAGCCAACTATACCAGGATTCAAGAATCCTAACTGTTCGTAAATTGTTCATACAATCATCAGTCCTTAACATTCATGAGTCAATCCTTAATTCTCCCGTATACAAGGACATGGTCAGCAGAAGAATTTTCAGAGTCCCACAACCAACTGCACGTACTGCGTTTGCAATCCGTTTCCAACCCTTCATATTTCCATATATTTATAACAACATTGCTAAATTGTGTGACATACGTTTAAGCTCAGTAAGAGAGGCAAAAATAAAATTGCGTAACTTTCTAATAAACCACCTCACATATGAGGATAGTGAGCAAATAATTAAAACCTTGATTTAAATAATTTATTTATAATACTATAATATACCATAAAGTAGAGTTTCAGTGCAGTTACATGTTATGTATATAAGTATAATGATATATATTTCTTTTTATTTATATATATTATACAATATTAGTATGTACTTAATATATTTCGTAACCAATCATAATTATTCGTACGTTATTCCAAATTAATAATTAAATTTTTATAAACACATTAACGTTGTAGGTATAAGTTTAAGTTTTAATATTGTATTAGTGATATACTAAATAAGATCTCATTTTATGTTACCAAAGGAACTATTGCGTAAGTGTGGTTGAAGGAACCCCTGTGTGATCACACGGGACCCCACGATACAGGCTTGCCTAGGTGGGGACCGTTGTTAATACACTTGTAGATTCAAGACTGTTGATCCATACTCTGTATTTTCTTTGTGGAAACATACTTTGTTGTAAAATAAATATTTTTTCATTTTTTTTCCTCAATTTTGATGCAGAGTTTTCTCTCTGGTTGATCAAATGAAACAAAAACTAAATAATCAGTAGTATATTTATTATATATAACGACTAGATGAACAACATAATTTCGTCCAAAACATTGTATACAAGGTGGTTATTGTGTTCTTAGTTCACTGTCGTTTTATTCGTGCTTCGCGCCACTCGAACGTTCATCGGCATATCTGAAAAAATGTATCTGATTAATAACTTAGTTTAATTCTGATCATACAGTTTTTTTTACTATGTAATTCACAAAACTGTTTTATTGAATTGAATGACACGACGAGCATGCCGTTCGCCTAATAGTAAGCGATACGACCACCCATAAACAGTAGCAACACCATCCAGCACCTTGATTTACAAAGTACTGTGTGGCATTCCACTGCACTTGTCATCTTGGGACATCAGATGTTAAGTCTCATTATGTCCAGTACTGGCTACAATGGCCTTCAAACCGAAACACAACAGTGCATGCACACTGCTGCTTGGTGGTAGAATTAGGCATTGCGGTGGTACCTACCCAGACGGACTCTTACATATGAGAGACCTTACCACCAGTAAAAATCAGATGTACAGTGAACAATAACGAACTGATGTTGAATCATGCATACTACAAGTAAAAGGTATGAAACAATACCGGGTGGAAGGGAAACGCTCTCGGAAACGAATACAGGTGAGAGTATTGGTGATTCCTGACGTGATGGCACTAAAAAAATCGCGATCGCATTATTACAATTTTAGTAGGATTTTCTCAAATTTCTGTACAGCTTCACGTATGGATAGATAAATCAAACTATTATTCTGAAAAACTTAGTAAAAAAGGTCAATATTTCAAAATAATCGTAATGAAACACGTACATCAGCTGACGGGTTAACGACCGCGGGCCGGTCCCGGCGCAGCGCGACGACGCCCAGTTTTTTGTACGCTTTACATTGCGCGCGCATGAATTACGGAAATACTAAAATCGTAAGTATTATCGCTTAGCTTTGCAAATGAATATAGTTTTTCGTTAATATTGTGGTTCTTCTTTCTTACCGTTCCGGTATAGAGAGCGTTTCCCTTCCACCCGGTATAATAATTTTGTTGACATCGACTACCCGTTAAGTGGATTCATCTTTGTGTAATTTTATCTGGCTGAAGTTTAAGAAATGACTTCCCTGTTTATCTGGCCTAATTATAAAGAATTATCTCTTCTGTCCTTATCAAAAGAAAAAAGAATGCACTTCTTTTGATGGTAAATTTTCTTCTGCTGCTATTCTAATAATGTGTGGTCGACGCTACACATTTTAAGCAAGTAACAGAACTTGTATTCTTAGAATTTATATGACCTTAACGGATTATCCTTAAGCTGTGATTCCGCAGAACGCGGCAGACGGCATCAGCATGTTCCGCGACAGACGGCACTACTATGCAGTATTAAATTGTATGAGAGCGATTCCGCACACGAAGGCAAACGACGCGCGGCAGGTGACGTCCTGCCGTCTGCCGCGTCCTGCACAATCACAGCTATACTCATTATATTACAAACTAGCTTTTGCCCACGGCTTCGCCCGCGTTAATAAGTTTTTCCGGGCTAAAAGTACATAAAAACCTTCCCGTTGAATCACTCTATCCAACACATTTATTTGGATAAAGATTAATATTATGACGTTGATACAACTCTTAACAAATAATGCATTAATTTCGACCAAATTTGATTACTATAAAAACGGTTCTAGTGAGTTAATCTTAAAAGATAGACATATACTGTCGCAGACATTTTTTTAGATCATTTCAAGAGAAATAATTCTTTCATACATATATTTTTGGTATCTTGAACCGTTTTCGCAGCGCACGCAATGGAAGCCCTCAAGGATGAATTATTTTCCCCGCTTTTTTTACATTTTCCATTATTTCTTCGCTCCTAATAGTTGCATCGTGATGTTATATAGCCTAAAGCCTTCCTCAATAAATGGTCTATTCAACACAAAAAGATTTTTTCAATTCGAACCAGTAGTTCCTGAGATTAGCGCGTTCAAACAAACAAACAAAGAAACAAACTCTACAGCTTTATAATATTAGTATAGATAGTATAGATGCGAAAGTAACTCTGTCTGTCGCGCGTTCACTCCAAAACTAAACAGATTTAAATGAAATTTGGTACACATATAGTCAATAGCCTGAGAAAGGACATAGGCTACTTTTTAATGCGAAAAAGGGTTGTAAGGAGTTGATAGGGGGGATGAAAAGTTGAATGGAAGTATCGTTTTTTTAGAGCTTGAAGGTTGAAATTATTTTTTTAGGCTGTTGATTCTACATACATACATATACACTCACGCCTGTTATCTCCGAAGGGGTAGGCATAGGCGCGACTAGTGCACCCACTTTTCGCCATTATTCCGTCCCATGATGTGATAGGGGGCGAGCCTATCACCATATCGGGCACAAATTCCAGACTCCGAGCTGATACTGAATAGAAAAACTCAATATCACTTTGCCCGACCCGGGATCGAACCCGAGACCTCAGCTTTGCAGTCGTACTGTAATACAACTACGCCACCAAGGCAGTCTATCAGCTGTTGATTCTATATCGATAAATTTGACATTCAAAGTTTGCAAAAGTTTTTCCCTTTATCCTGTGAAAATATGAAGCGGGACTTATATCCCGGAAAGACCTTTTAATGCGGGCGGAGCCGTGGGCAAAAGCTAGTTAAGTATAAAACTAAAATAAGTTAAATACTCTGTTACGATCCCTTAAAAAATCACCGATAACTTACCATAAGTCAGTTCCCTGCCAAGTCGTGGAGAGAAGTTCATGGTGCGGCCCAGTCTTGGAGAGAAATATCTCGTCCTGGTATCGATCTGCTCAGGGTCTGGATGGTAGCTGGTAAAGAAAAGAAAAAATAAATATTTTTTGAAGTTATACTTCTTTAGGCGCGTTATGAAAAAATGATGAGAGGGAAATTTTACGATGCGCGCGCATGTGTGACACAAAATTCTCACGAAAAAGGTTGAAGCTGTTTAATGAAAACTTTTTGATAAAAATGAAAAGTAAATATTAAATTAAGAAAACAATAAATATTTAAATAATGAATAAACATAAATTAAATTTTTGATTGTGTTGACTATCCTTCTCCAGTGCTTTCATCATTTTATTGTAATGAATTATTTGCATGCAATCAATAATTGTTTTTTAATGATGCCAAAGAAGTATAACTTCTCACGCGCGTACATACACACACCGATTTTTTTTATTTCCTTAGTAGTCAAACGAGCAAGCGGTCCGCTTGATGGTAAGCAGCATCCGCCGCCCATGGAGTAAAGGAATGCCAGAGACCAGATATCTGCTGCCTACTACTGCATCGATAACACAGTATTACAACGCGACTGCAGAGTGCAGAGCCGAAGTTTTTGGTTCGATTACCGGAAAGGGCAAAATGATATTGGATTTTTCTACTCAATATCTGTGTGTCTAGAAATGTGGCCGGTAAATTAGAAAATAAGCTACTTTTTATCCCAGAAAAATATAAAACTGGACTTTTATCCGACTTTTTAAGGCGTCAGGAAAAGCTAGTTATATCCATATATTCGCAGGGGCCTTGCTATAACCTGTTTCTACTATCTGTACAATATTGCAGTGCTAATCATCGTTGCAGCACTACTCAGGTTGTACTGTAGCATCCAGCTGAATGAGAGGTTCCTTTGCTAATCTTAATTGTAGTTTTAGTTTAAGATAACATAGGTTTTCTTTTGTGTATTTAAAATTGAGCCAGCAATAAAAATATTTTCTTTTCTTTTCTTTTCTTTTCTTTTCTTTTCTTTTCTTTTCTTTTCTTTTCTTTTCTTTTCTTTTCTTTTCTTTTCTTTTCTTTTCTTTTCTTTTCTTTTCTTTTCTTTTCTTTTCTTTTCTTTTCTTTTCTTTTCTTTTCTTTTCTTTTCTTTTCTTTTCTTTTCTTTTCTTTTCTTTTCTTTTCTTTTCTTTTCTTTTCTTTTCTTTTCTTTTCTTTTCTTTTCTTTTCTTCCTTTCTAATGATTTTTTTATACTGCCTCGGCAAATTGACCCAACTGCCTCTGATTGCAAGTGAAGTGGGGATCCAGATAGAGTGCCGAGTGACGAGCGATGATTATCAATTTCTAAATATTCTTGTTAGTAAAAGTGTGAGAGTGGCGGGGATCGCGCTATCTCTTTCGCACACACGCAGCGTTATGGCCAACGGCACTTGGTGACGTCACACCCTAGTATTGTTGTTATTTGACAGGTACCCCTTCCGCCAAATTTCAAAGTTTTATAACTTACTATTGCGCCAATTTTTTTTCCATTACATTTTGGATAGCATACATTTTTCATAATTGTTGGTAAAAAAGGTAGTCAACTATCCTATTATGCCGGCCTGTGTGAACTAAATATCCAGGATGATCCCGGACACACGTAGGCTACTATGGCGTTTTAACACTTTCTCTACGGTCACTATTCAGTCGGATACAAGATCTGACCACCAGCAGATATATTTACATTGGATACTCCTGGTCGGAAGGCGTGGCGGGCACGTCGTCAGAGAGCCGTCTGCCCAGCCGTGGTGTGAAATCAAAGTTCTCGTAGATCCGCTTCTCTTGAGAGGCGTCGTCCAAACTCCTTCCAAGTTTGGGAGTGAAAATTACCTTCTTGGTTACTGAAACAGATAATGTGATTAAGTAGGGATATTATTTTAAAAGCTTTTATTTAACTTGCAATGTATGTATGTATACGGGGGACGATACGGAGCGTGCACGAACTATAGAGGGCAGCACAAAATCGACACAAGAGCCACAGGTGGGTAAAAACTGACACGATAACTAGCACAATAACTTGTTTATATTTTCTTTTAATTAACTCCCGACAAAAAGAGGGGAGTTATAAGTTTAGGGTGTGTATCTGTATGACGGTCTGTGGCATCGTAGCTCTCAAACAATTGGACCATTTTGGACGCGGTTTTTTTTTGTTTGAAAGCTGATGTGACTGCGATGGTTTTTAGCTATAATTTATGAAGATCTGTTCAGGCGTTTGAAGATTATCAGCTCATTTCTAACTTATAAATCCGAATGACATTAAATTTGGTGTACTGTGACTTTGGAAATATTTATAAACATGAGCTGATGCTGCAGCATCAAGTAGTCTGCGGGATACCCAACTCCTTAGCAACTTATAGCAGATATAGTGTGTTTAGGCTCATAAGGATGGGCTCAACGAGTAGTGATAGATAGTTGATTAATTATCAAGGCCCTATGATGGATAATAAAGTAATTTAATAAGTTTGAAATAAAAATTAAATTAAAATTTAAATTGCCTCCGACACAAAAAATCTCTAAAAAGTAAAATAATAATAGTGTCTTCGTCGTTTAAGTACCTAGTAATATGTTGACCCAAGCGTCGTCGCGTCTGGGGACCACTAAAGAGTTTTTCATCTCCCTCGTCCGGAGTTCGGTCCCCCGACGTGAGGACGCTTTATATGACGAAATTAATGATAAAATGTGTGTTCCGGCCGAATGTTATTGATGCCCAGCGTGTCCAGAATATGTTTTTTTGGATGGGAGTTAGTTATTTAAGCTAAATTAGCAGGCCATGTTCCCTTAATTACAGATTTTTTTGTATTGAATATTATCTTCAAAACATCTTTATTATTATAAATTACGTAATGAGACATTTGTAAATGCTTTTGGAATTGATAACAACTTATGTTTTATACAGCTTTTATTATTTTTGACGATTTTCACATTACCATGGAATGTAAGTACTTAGGTACTATTCTTGGGTACCTAATACAATTTCACACCATTTGGTTTGTTTATTTTTATGTAGTACCTATGTATGTACTGATTATTAATATGTATGAATATGTGTACTGGATTTGTTATTTAAGGCTATAAATTTTTTTTTGTTGTGTAGAAGAAGTGTCAATACCTTTGGCTGGTTCGTCAACTTGACTTTCATAGTAAGGTAATTGGTCGTAGTAGTATTTGAGAGTGTCCGCAGCTTCCAATAATCTGAAGAAAGCTTGCCTGAAATAAAACATAATAATTGTATAACACAATGAACGCACATGTAACATCATAATGTAATAATATTTAAATGAAATAATATGGAGTGGAGACCGCGTCTTGGCAAGCATAGAAAGAAAAAAAAGAAAGAAAGAAATAATTTATTTGGTTTTGGTAACATAAACAAAAAAAACTAATAAGGAAAAATAAAATTAAAAATAAACAAAAAGAAAACTAGAGAATAAAGAAACAAACCAAAACCAAAATGGATCCAGCTCAGCTTTACCTATGCTACAGCGTAAACTGAAGCGCTGATTTTCAGCTGAACCCAATAGGTGCAGATTCCATCACTGTACATAAAATATGGCAAAGCTCTCGACATTATACAGTATGGCTAGTTATAGACCGGACATCAGGACCAAATATAGCATAGCTTGGGACGCCTTGTGTCCAGATGGCGGGACGACTTGCATAACAGGGCCGGCAGCGACTGGATGCATGAAGCAGCAGACCGGGCTCTGTGGCGTATCTTGGGAGAGGCCCATGTCTAGAAGTGGACTGCAAAGGGCTGATGATGATGAAGATGATTTAAATTACATTTTAAAAATGACGCCATCTTGTATTAACGATGACAAATAATGACAAAATATTTTATGCATGGAGACTCTATCAAAGAAGCATTAAAATATTTTATTCTGTGGATTTTAGTTGTTGAGTAAGTTTCGAGAAAAATGCATGTATTTCGGTCCTTTAATGTCCAGTTGTACAGGAGGACCATTTAAAATTTTAATACCTACAGTATTAATGCTGTTTTTACTTATAAAGACTGCATATTAATACTGTCTGGAAAGAGTGATTCAAATAAAAAAAGATAATAAATCTAGCTCTGGCATCTGGAATGATGCCCGCTATATCACAGTACCTAAAACAAACTGGTATCTAACATAATCACTGAAATGTGGGTTACACGTCCGATAAAAGAGAAATAATTTATGTGTGTATGTAAAAATCTTTGAATAATTTTTTTTTATTGCTTTGAATGACGAGACGAGCAAGCCGTTCGCCGGATGGTAAGCAATACGACCACCCATAAATAGTAGTAATACCATTCAGCACATTAAGTTACAAAGTACTGTGTGGCATTCCACTGCGCTCGTCATCCTGAGACATAAGATGTTAAGTCTCATTATGTCCAGTAGTTACACTGGCTACAATGTCCTTCAAAGAGAAACACAACAGACGGACTCTTACGTATGAAAGACCACCAGTCATCCATTACCTGTCATCTTCGCTAGATAATTTTAAAGACCGTTTGCCAAGCCTTGGTCCAAACCAAAGAGCTCCTCTGTCGCTATGCGCTCCTCGATCGCCTTCATCCTACAAGATAAACAAATTTGGAATTAAACAATGACGTTGACTGTATGAATGACATGCCTTTGCGTTTTGCATACTGAAAATTATTCAAAGATGTCCGCTTTTTCGATAGTCTCGCCCCCTATCACATCATGGGACGGAATAACGGCGAAAAGTGGGTGCACTAGTTGCGCCTCTGTCTACCCCTTCGGGGATAAAAGGCGTGAGTGTGTGTGTGTGTGTCCGCTTTTTACCCGACTGCGAAAGAAGGAGGGTTATGTTTTTCGAGTGTATGTATGTATGTGTCTATGTATATACATAGACACATACATACATACACTCGAATATATATTTCTGTGGCACGCCCTAGAGCCTAAACAGCTTGTCGTATTTTTATGAGAGCGGTGTCAATAGATTCGTCTAAGTCGTGAGAGTGACACTGGGTACGTGCATCAAAATTTAAAAAAATAAAATTAAGGATTTTGGCGGCAAAAAGTGACCTGCTAAATTAATTGAAGAACTGAAAAGATAGAAACAAGATTTTATTTTGGTTTTACATATACATATACACTCACGCCTGTTATTATTTATTTTGGTTTTGTTTAACCTTAGTTGACAGTATTTATAAACGCAGTCGGAGGCATCTGCGCACTCCGTGATTTTGTTGCTTTAACCTATATCACCAACCAAATTATGAGAAGTGAGCATGTTATGCCTCCGACAGCGTTTGTGAACACTGACAACTAAGATTATTCAAAACCAAAATAAAATCTTGTTTCCATCTTTTCAGTTCTTCAATTAATTTTATAAATATGGCAGATATTGACGCAGTCGGGTTTTTTGTTTTGTTTTAATAATTGTATGGATGCTGTGCCTAAAAAATGAATTTTATGTACGCCAATATTGTAAGATGTGTAGTTTAAAGTGGTATTTTTTATTTTTAGAAATAAACATTGAGTTTACTTACATTCGGCATTCGTTTAGTACGTATACATTTTCGAAAATTTCACTACTTTAACAATTTAATTTTGTACCATTTTATGTTGAAAATAAGGAAATTATCGCGTTTATCCATTAGGCAACTTAGTTAGTTTCAAGCACGATTTTGATTGAAAACGACAACAAGTTTGATTCTGTGTAACAACATTTCTGAAACAGACGTTGAAACTTGGTGGATAGATTGAAATTAAAGAAAGATATGAACAATCTGGATCATTTATTCCATTAGTGTGGAAATAGTCTTTCCCATGACGTACTATAAATTAATCAGATCAGTTTATTCTTTAAAAAATCGCCATGAAATGTTGAGTGAAATAGGTGAAATTTTAGATACGGCCTCTTGATCTTTATGGGTAATAATAATTCTTTTAATAATTAATTAATATTAATTTTCTCTTAATAATCATGGGTTAATCTCTTACCTTAACGTCATTACTGCCTGTGACCACACAGATCAGGCACAATGCGATGAACTCAATCAGTATTTGAGACATGTTGACGGTGGACTGTGACTTCAGGGTGTGTTCCCCGGCTTTTATACCGAGGGATGTTTGTAAGACCGGAGACTAGGGGAGGCTGGGCGAGGATGGACATGAATTAAATATTTTTATAAAAACAATGGGAATGATTTTCGTATGTAAGTTAACAGAAATGTATACTAATATTATAAAGCTAAATTTGTTTTTTTTTGTTGAACGCGCTAATCTCAGGAACTAATGAACCGATTTTGAAAATTTCTCTAATAGGAAGCTACATTACTCCTGAATGATAAAGGCTTTTTATTTCGGGAAAATGTTTTTTTTTTCGGAAAAACTTTTTTACGCGAGCTGTACCGCGAACAATGCTAGTAATATAAAAAGTCAAAATATAAAAACATAACATTCCGAGCTGAGAGGCATGAATTTCAACAATAAGGGAAAAAAATTATGCGTATAAAAAGGTGGACTACTAATATTATAAAGGCGAAAGTTTGTAAGAATGTATGAATGTGTGGATGTCTGGATGTTTGTTCCTCTTTCACGCAAAAACTACTGAACGGATTTCAATGAAATTTGGCGCACGGGTAGATTATGTTTCGGATTAACACATAGGCTACTTTTTATCGCGGAACAATATAAAACGGGACTTTTATCCCGGGAAAACTCATTTACGCGGGCGGAGCCGCGGACAAAAGCTAGTAGACTCATGTTATCTTAGTATCTAAGATAAAAAAAAATAACAATAGAGAGCTGAAAAGACAGAAACAAGTTTAATTTGAATATTTTATTTTGGTTTTAAATAATCTTAGTTGACAGTGTTCGTAAACGCTGTCGGAGGCATAACACGCTCACTTCTCATAATTTGGTTGGTGATATACGTAGAGCAACAAAATCTAGGAGTGAGCAGATGCCACAAATATACAGATATACACTCCTTCTTTCGCAGTCGGGTAAAAAGAAGCCTAAATGAAGTGCTCTTAACGTTATAACATACTAGGTACTGGTTGCAGCTTCACTCGCATGAGAAGCCTTTCCCGCAACAGAAGTACCTGAAATATAGTACGACAGTAGCGTCATCTATATAAAGAATCAGACCAATAAATATCATTATTTACCATAGGAGCAAATTACCGAGATAAAACGTAGCTCATGTGTTAATCCTGAATCCAGCACATGACCTATCCGTGTACCAAATTTTATTCAAATCTGTTAAGTTATTTCTGCGTTTACTTTTCAAACATCCCAACATCCAAGGATCTAGAAAGTTTTAAACGCAGTCAACACCTAATAGTGGACGATAGACTAGTTGGGAATGGAACGGTCAGCCGAGGCAATATCCGGATGTTAAAACTCCAAGGCACACACCTCTGACTTTTCGAAGTTACGTGTGTATTATTAATTATCGTTCACTTTAATGGTGTTAAAACATCGTGAAGAAACCTACATACCTGAGAATTCTCCATAAGAATGTTGAGGGTGTGTGAAGTCTGCCCGCACTAGGCCAATGTGGCGGACTAAAGCCTAAACCCTCTCAGTAGAGGAGGCCCGTGCTCAGCAGTGGGCAGTATATAATATAGGGCTGGTATGGTATCTATACTAATATTATAAAGCTGAAGAGTTTATTTGTCTGTTTGTTTGTTTGAACGCACTAATCTCAGGAACTACTGAACCGATTTTGAAAATTCTTTCACTAATAGGAAGCTACATAACCCCTGAGTGCTATAGGCTATTTTTTATCCCGCGAAAACTTTTTCACGCGGGTGGAGCCGCGAGCACTACTAGTTTGTAATAATTGTCCGTATATCCCCATAATATTCTTCATTTGTGTAAACGTAAGCCACTTTATATGATTAAATGCCATGATCCTGTGGGAATCAACACGCGTGGATGCTAATCTATTCGCAAGTGTGTACACAGATATACTGCTTCGGTGCATAGTTGTATTACGGTATGACTGTAACGCTGTCTTGCATTCAATCCCAGGGTCATTTAAAATGATATAAGACTTTTCTGATCATTCTGGAGTCTGGTATTTGTATACTCACTCCGTTTATTACAAAGAGGTAAACAGAGGCGGAAATAGTGATTCTACTTTTGGCTATGTGCAGTCCGTCTCATGATGGGTTTTTTTTTTGTTAATGGCGCTACTGCCAGTAACCTGACGCGAGTCGGCTTTCTGGCCACACCGGTCTTTAGGGTGAACGCAGAAGGCGCTCGCAACTCTTTGAATTAAGTGACCATGTTGAGGGCAACCCACTAACGGGTTACGAACCTCGGCTCAGGACGGCCACTGAGAGAGGATGAGACATCAACGATTAGGGGACTCATGATGGTGGGTGAATTTAACAGTGTAGTTCAGTTGTATTGTTTAAATTTGAAAGATAAGGCAAGATTTTTTTTCTAGACTAGCATGACTAGCGTTTTCTAATTAATTTCTGTACATACACGCTCTTTGTAGCCAGTGTAACTACTGAACATAATGTGACTTAACATCTTATGTCTCAGGATGACGAGCGCAGTGGAATGCCACACAGTACTTTGTAACTCAACGTGCTGTATGGTGTTGCTACTGTTTGTGGGTGGTCGCATCGCTTACCATCTAAAGTACTGTGTGGCATTCCACTGCACTCGTCACTCTAAAACATAAGATATTAAACCTCATTATGTCCTGTAGTTACACTGGCTACAATGTCCTTCAAACCGAAACAACGGTGCATGCACACTGCAGCTTGGCGGTAGAAACAGACATTACGGTGGTACCCGACCAGACGGACTCTTACATATGAGAGACCTACCACCAGTAAAAAACCGTTAAAACCAGGTTAAGAGCGTGTATGTACAGAAATTACTTTAAAAAAGTGCATAAGATACAACAATGTTCGTGCAACCCGACTGTCCCCAATCTCCCCAGCCTTAAAGTATTAACGTTAAATTGAGACAAATCTTTTCGTGACGATTAACCATTCCATTTGTAGTTGTCACCCTGTCGATTTCTAATTTGAATGGAATTTAACATAGAATTACATTTGTCTTTGTCCGCATGCTCTGTGCTATGTTTAGGAAGATAACAAATGTAATAATTATAATACCTGTACTATATTAATGTCTCTCAAGACACAAGCTTTTGCTTAGTTTGAGAGACAGCCGATCATCTAATTGATTCGCCTTTTGAACTAGTTATAAGATATTTTTGTTATTCCTGTGCTTGTATTGGCTATATCTATACTAATATTATAAACCGGAAGAGTTTGTTTGTTTGAACGCGCTAATCTCAGGAACTACTGAACCGATTTTGAAAATTCTTTCACTGATAGGAAGCTACATAACTCCTAAGTGCTATAGGCTACTTTTTATCCCGGGAAAATATTTTTGTCCCGGAAAAACTTTTTCACGCCGGCAGAGCCGCGAGCACTACTAGTTGGAAATAAAAATAAATTATTGATATGTACTGCCGACTGCTGGCCCGGGCCTCGTACTACTTGAGACGGTTTAGGGCTTAGTCCACTACGCTGGACTGGTACAGGCTTAATAATATATATTATTCGGTGGTGGTCGCGCCTTCGCCCGCGTAATCACCCTTTCTACAAAAGTGCCTAAAACAGTACGACAGCGCCATCTAGTTAAAGAATCAGATTAAAAACATGCATTATTTGAGAGCAAATTACCGGGATAATAGGTAGCCTATGTGTTATCCAGGACATGATCTACGGGTTTTTTTATAGCATAGAATGACGAGACGAGCATGCCGTTCGCCTGATGGTAAGCGATACGACCACCCATAAACAGTAGAATACCATCCAGCACCTTGAGTTACAAAGTACTGTGTGGCATTACAACGCTCGTCATCCTGAGACATAAGATGTTAAGTCTCATTATGTCCTGTAGTTACATTGGCTACAATGCGCTTCAAACCGAAACACAACAGAGCATGCACACTGCTTCTTGGAGGTAGAAATAGACATTGCGGTGGTACCCACCCAGACGGACTCTTACATATAAGAGACCTACCACCAGTAAGTGTGACAAAGGAGATGTTCACTTTTTGTATGGGGGATGCGCCTCAAAATCTAACCAGGGTCAAACTTTATGAATATCAAAGAGGCTAAACATGGCTTTTGGATCCATTAAAACCTATTTGTAAACCCTTTCATTTATAACAAAGTTTTTTGTTAACGTTCATTACCCGACTCCGAAAGAAGGAGGGTTATGTTATTCGAGTGTATGTATGTATGTGTCTATGTATATACAGGGTCATTTTGACATAGCGTTAATAAATGAAACCATATAATTATCTCTTTCAAAATAACACTTTCCATTCAGTTATTTTAACCATTGATGTAAAATAAAAAAGTGTAAGTTTCGAACAAAATATCAATTAACAGTAACTTTAAGTTAACAGCCCTAATGTCACTACTACGACTCTAGAAGGAGTCGTTGCTGGAGCAACATCACACTTTCAGTCAGAAAAACATTCACCCACACCCATATTCGCACTAAACTGTAAAATTATAAAAAAATCAGGAAAGTAAAATTTAGAGTATTGGTGAAAATATTCGTTTTTCATGGATGATTTTTTTGCATGATGTTAGCAGAGGCAAAGACGAGGATGTGGTTTCATTAATTAACGCAATGTCAAAATGACACTGTATATGTCTGTGGCACGCCCTAGAGCTTAAACGGCTTGCCGTATTTTTATGTGAGTGGTGTCAATAGACTCGTCTAAGTCGTGAGAGGAACACTGGGTACATGAAAATTAATAAAAAAAAAGTTAAAAGAAAAACAAAAACCCCGACTGCGTCAAAATTTGCCATCTTTATAAAATTTATTGAAGAACTGAAAAGATTTTAATTTGAATATTTTATTTTGGTTTTTAATAATCTTAGTTGACAGTGTTCACAAACGCTGTCGGAGGCATAACACGCTCATTTCTCATAATTTGATTGGTGATATAGGTAAAGCAACAAAATCTGGGAGGGAGCAGAAATTGGTTACCAGTATATAATGAAATGAAAATGAAATCCTCCTAGCCAGTCTCGGCCACGGCGGCCAATCTCAACGGAGATCAGCCAGGTACGCAGGAGATATTATAGTGCACAAGTGTGTGCGCAATACACAGGTGCACTCGCTATTCCTTCACTCTCATAGTCCGGTGAGACGGCAATCCGACATGACCGGAGAGAGATCAAACACATAAATACAGTATATAAGTAATCCTATCGTATATTTATTCACTATTAAAATAATTTTTGGTTTTTAGTTTTATTTAGTCGTTTTTGAAGGCGGCTTAAATTTTTGTTAAAAAGGTTTTTATTCAAAGTATAATTTTGACTTTGCGCAATTTTGTGATCTTCTTAAGAACTATCGAGATTCCCTCCCATCCCCTTGTAAGAAAAAATAAGACATGGTCGACCCCCCTCCCACCGTAAATCGTATAACGTAATAAATGAATGGCCCCATAGACAAAGTATAAAGACCCACGCTACCTGAAAATAAATCTGTTACCCGAGATATCTATCTACTCCCACGTTAACAGTACATTTAATTAAACTATTTTGGAGCACAATTTTATTAGTTTCCTCAAGCGACATTCGTATAGATTGTCTTAGACAGAATTGGGTCGCAAAAGTATTTTCTTTGTTTACTTTAAATGTACACATTGATTAATGAATTCATCATTTGTTCGGTGATGTGTTATGCGCGTGAGTTACGAGAAAATGCAAAGATTTACGTGTAATTAACTTAACAAAACAATTATAGGTTGTTCTCAAAATTGTAATCTACAAAAATAATACTTAGTACATTTTAAATCTTTAAATGTTGGTTTAAAAAAATATATTTTTTGTACTTTTTGTGGACCATAGCGTAGTTGGGAATAGTGGACGATAGCCTAGTTGGGAATGGAACGGGCTGCCGAGACAATGTCCGGAGGTTCAAAACCCTAGGTACACACCTCTGACTTTTCGAAGTTACATGTGTATTGTTTATCAATTATCATTCACTTTAACGGTGAAGGAAAACATCGTGAGGAAACCTACATACCTGAGGATTCTCCATAAGAATTTCGAGGGTATGTGAAATCTGCCAACCCGCACTAGGCCGCCGTGGTGGATTAAGGCCTAAACTCTCAGTAGTAGAGGAGGCCCGTGCTCAGCAGTGGGCAGTATATAATACAGGGCTGATTGCATTGCATTGCATTGTACTTTTTGTGGCATTTACACTATAAAATTAACAAAACAATATCCACATTAAAAAAAAATTAAGCAGCCAAAGTAAAGAGATCACATTGGAGAGACATGAAGTTAGGGCCCAAAAACGCTTGCTGATAAACGTTATTTGTCACATAAACGTATAAGCCGACAAAATACAATTTTTAAATTCAAATTAGGAGCTTAGATTGGAATGTGACTTTCGTCTTTGGTGTTATCGGCAAACTGTGAAATAAACCCGCAATATTTTTGTTGTATGTTTGTGTATGTGTATCATCGGAAACACTATTTCAACAATAATGGAATAAATGAGCCAGATTTTTCATATCTTTCTTTAATTTCAATCTATCCACCAAGTTCCAACGTCTGTTTCAGAAATTTTGTTTGACGGAGACTCAAACTTGTTATCGTTTTCAATCAAAATCGTGCTGGAAACTAATAAAAAATACTGTTTATTGGTATAAAAGTCGCCTAAAGGATAAACGCGACATTTTTTTTTATTTTCGACACAAAATCGGCTTTGGCCTCTTAAAAGATTTCAAAAAGGCATTATTTGAGAAGCTACCTAATAAGTGTTCGTATTCTAGCACAAATCGTTTGGAAGTTGGCTCCTGATTTGGTTTTTTTGTTTTGCTAGCACAAATATTACTGATTACAATTGTGTTCATAATTATTCTTTCTAATTAAATGTGATAAAAAGTTTATATTAAAACAAAATATATTTTTACATACATTTATTATTAATCATAACACACAATATTACAATTTTTTTAGATCCAATCGTTATTCATATTTTCTTAAAATATTTTATAAAAATATTATGGAATTTACACTTATAAATGTCACAACATACATAAATATAAAATGGAATTAATAAATGACACCATCTCATTTTTTTTATCCCCATAGATACAGGGTTTTTTAGCTTGCTACTTAATTAATCGTTTCGTTGATACCGTCGTTATATTTTTCCCCTAAATTTTGGGGGTTTTACACTTTCAATATTCGTTCATTAAAGTCCGACCTGTTTTCTGTATTTAATAGGTATATCATCTATGCTATGGAAGCAGATACATATCCTGCCTCGTCCTGGCTTATTGGGCTTATGTCTGTCTGGACCGCCATATGGTGGGTAATTAGGAGTAGACGAGCCAGGGGCAGAACTACTACTTGTATCGCCACTTATTGATGTATTTGGTTGCGTTGAGTTTGGTTCAGAAGTTGAGCCCGCATTTGGTTTGGAAGTTGGCTCCTGATTTGGTTCAGTTGAGCCCGCATTTGGTTTGGAAGTTGGCTCCTGATTTGGTTCAGTTGAGCCCGCATTTGGTTTGGAAGTTGGCTCCTGATTTGGTTCACTTGAT
Source organism: Lapara coniferarum (assembly GCA_949316025.1). NCBI lineage: Eukaryota > Metazoa > Arthropoda > Insecta > Lepidoptera > Sphingidae > Lapara > Lapara coniferarum. The sequence continues at coordinate 24,025,641 of OX438929.1, forward strand.
CCTACATTTGGTTCGGAAGTTGGCTCCTGATTTGGTTCACTTGATCCTACATTTGGTTTGGAAGTTGGCTCCTGACTTGGTTCAGTTGATCCCGCATTTGGTTTGGAAGTTGGCTCCTGACTTGTTTCAGTTGATCCCGCATCTGGTTTGGGAGTTGGCTTCTGACTTGGTTCAGTTGATCCCGCATTTGGTTTGGAAGTTGGCTCCTGACTTGTTTCAGTTGATCCCGCATCTGGTTTGGGAGTTAGCTCTTGACTTGGTTCAGTTGATCTCGCATGTGGTTTGGAAGTTGGCTCCTGACTAGGTTCAGTTGAGCCCGCATTTGGTTTGGAAGTTGGCTCCTGACTAGGTTCAGTTGAGCCCGCATTTGGTTTAGAGGTTGGCTCCTGACTAGGTTCAGTTGAGCCCGCATTTGGTTTAGAAGTTGGCTCCTGACTAGGTTTAGTTGAGCCCGCATTTGGTTTGGAAGTTGGCTTCTGACTTGGTTCAGGTGAGCCCGCATTTGGTTTGGAAGTTGGCTCCTGACTTGGTTCAGTTGATCCCGCATGTGGTTTGGAAGTTGGCTCCTGAGTTGGTTCAGTTGATCCTGCATGTGGTAAGGAAGTTGGCTCCTGAGTTGGTTCAGTTGAGTCCGCATTTGGTTTGGAAGTTGGCTCCTGACTTGGTTCAGTTGATCCCGTATTTGGTTTGGAAGTTGGCTCCTGACTAGGTTCAGTTGAGCCTGCATTTGGTTTGGAAGTTGGCTCCTGACTTTGTTCAATTGATCCCGCATTTGGTTTGGAAGTTGGCTCCTGACTAGGTTCAGTTAAGCCCGCATTTGGTTTGGAAGTTGGCTCCTGACTTGGTTCAGTTGAGCCCGCATTTGGTTTGGAAGTTGGCTCCTGACTAGGTTCAGTTGAGCCCGCATTTGGTTTGGAAGTTGGCTCCTGACTTGGTTCAGTTGATCCCGCATGTGGTTTGGAAGTTGGCTCCTGACTAGGTTCAGTTGATCCCGCATGTGGTAAGGGAGTTGGCTCCTGACTTGGTTCAGTTGATCCCGCATTTGGTTTGGAAGTTGGCTCCTGACTTGGTTCAGTTGAGCCTGTATTTGGTTTGGAAGTTGGCTCCTGACTTGGTTCAGTAGCTCCCGCATTTGGTTTGGTAGTTGGCTTCTGACTTGGTTCAGGTGAGCCCGCATTTGGTTTGGAAGTTGGCTTCTGACTTGGTTCAGTAGCTCCCGCATTTGGTTTGGTAGTTGGCTTCTGACTTGGTTCAGGTGAGCCCGCATTTGGTTTGGAAGTTGGCTTCTGACTTGGTTCAGTTGCGCCCGCATTTGGTTTGGAAGTTGGCTTCTGATTTAGTTCAGTTGATCCTGCATTTGGTTCGGAAGTTGGCTCCTGATTTGGTTCAGTTGATCCCGCATTGGGTCCGGCAGTTGACTTCGGGTTTGGTTTAGGAGTTGATCCCGACTTTGGTTCAGAGGTTGACTTTGGATATGGTTTTGAGCTTGGTTTGTGCGTTGGTTTTGGACTAGGTCTAGGTTTAGGCTTTGGCCTAGAGCCACTAGCACTAGGGTTTCCAATGGAGCCGTCTGGGTAGTAGTCTGGTTCATAGGAGTTTTCGGTCAGTTCCGTTTCGATTTCCTCGTCGTACACTGTTTCTGTTTCTGTGTCTGGAACAAGAGCATTTAAGGTTACAATGCTTCTATTGTAGATTGGCAGATGACCACATGGAAACAAATACGATTTTATTTATCTAAGGTGGAAGTGAAAAAAAATTGAATATTTGTACTTGTCCGAAGTGCAAGCGAGTGCATATTTCAGTTTTTTTTTTTAATATGGCCATCTTCGGCTCATTAGGGACGGCTGCGGGCTTCCTCCGACTCACGTCTAAGTTGTCGTCCGCAACCGCCCCTGCGACACTATGGAAATATACGATTACTGCTGTGTACAGAATGACACAGTAAATAATAAATTGATGATTTTTGTTTGATCTGTACTAGTATTATTAAGAAGAAATATTTGATTATTTGATCATTTGTTTCTTTGTAATGGTTAACTCAAAAACGCCGCACGCAAAAGCTAGAAGTATGTGAGCGTAAAATAAACATTGATGGCATTTGACTGTACATATTGTACTTTCAATGGATTAAGTCCTACAGCTGAATGTGAAGCTATAAGCATTCTCTCCCTATCAATCTTTTGGTTATACATATAAGATTTGTGTTTTAGTTACCAATTTCCTAATTGTTCCAATCATACAATTCTTTCTTTCTTAGATAAACAAGCTAGATGGAAGTAATCAATTACCTGTCAACACTTGTGAAGATCTGGTATCAGTATTGGTGATAACACGCCGCTTGTGTATTGGTTTTCGTGGCAGGTGCGGGCGACGTTTGTGCCTGGGCCTGCGGGGTATACGACCAGGTCTGCTCTTCCTGCCAGGTTTGCGAGTTCCTTCAGAGAGACTATCAGGAGACTCATCGGGTTCGTCAGAGGAACTGACCAATGTGGATACAGTGTTTGGTTCGTTGTCCGTAATATCAGTTGAAGCATTTCCATCTGGTGCAGGGGAACTGCTAGTTGAGATGCTGACAGCTGTGGGGGAACCTCCATCTTGTCCCGGAGAGCTGCTATTTGGGCTGTCATTAGGTGTAGAACTTCCGTCTGGTCCAGAGGAACTGCCAGTTGGTCTGCCATCATTTGTAGGATAACCTTCATTCGGTCCAGGAGAACTGTCAGTTGGGCTGCTATCAGTTGTAGGATAACCTCCATTCGGTCCAGGAGAACTGTCAGTCGGGCTGCTATAAGTTGTAGGATAACCTCCATTTGGTCCAGAGGAACTGCTAGTTGGGCTGTCACCAGGTGTAGAACCTCCATCTGGTCCAAGTGAACTGCCAGTTGGTCTGCCATCATTTGTAGGATAACCTCCATTTGGTCCAGAACTGTCAGTTGGGCTGCTATCAGTTGTAGGATAACCTCCATTTGGTCCAGAGGAACTGCCAGTTGGGCTGTCACCAGGTGTAGAACCTCCATCTGGTCCAAGGGAACTGCCAGTTGGTCTGCCATCATTTGTAGGATAACCTCCATTCGGTCCAGGAGAACTGTCAGTTGGGCTGCTATCAGTTGTAGGATAACCTCCATTTGGTCCAGAGGAACTGCCAGTTGGGCTGTCACCAGGTGTAGAACCTCCATCCGGTCCAAGGGAACTGCCAGTTGGTCTACCATCATTTGTAGGATTACCTTCATTCGGTCCAGGAGAACTGTCAGTTGGGCTGCTATCAGTTGTAGGATAACCTCCATTTGGTCCAGAGGAACTGCTAGTTGGGCTGTCACCAGGTGTAGAACCTCCATCTGGTCCAAGGGAACTGCCAGTTGGTCTGCCATCATTTGTAGGATAACCTCCATTCGGTCCAGGAGAACTGTCAGTCGGGCTGCTATCAGTTGTAGGATAACCTCCATTTGGTCCAGAGGAACTGCCAGTTGGGCTGTCACCAGGTGTAGAACCTCCATCTGGTCCAAGGGAACTGCCAGTTGGTCTGCCATCATTTGTAGGATAACCTCCATTCGGTCCAGGAGAACTGTCAGTTGGGCTGCTATCAGTTGTAGGATAACCTCCATTTGGTCCAGAGGAACTGCCAGTTGGGCTGTCACCAGGTGTAGAACCTCCATCCGGTCCAAGGGAACTGCCAGTTGGTCTGCCATCATTTGTAGGATAACCTTCATTCGGTCCAGGAGAACTGTCAGTTGGGCTGCTATCAGTTGTAGGATAACCTCCATTTGGTCCAGAGGAACTGCTAGTTGGGCTGTCACCAGGTGTAGAACCTCCATCTGGTCCAAGGGAACTGCCAGTTGGTCTGCCATCATTTGTAGGATAACCTCCATTCGGTCCAGGAGAACTGTCAGTCGGGCTGCTATCAGTTGTAGGATAACCTCCATTTGGTCCAGAGGAACTGCTAGTTGGGCTGTCACCAGGTGTAGAACCTCCATCTAGTCCAAGGGAACTGCCAGTTGGTCTGCCATCATTTGTAGGATAACCTCCTTTCGATCCAGGAGAACTGTCAGTTGGGCTGCTATCAGTTGTAGGATAACCTCCATTTGGTCCAGAGGAACTGCCAGTTGGGCTGTCACCAGGTGTAGAACCTCCATCTGATCCAAAGGAACTGCCAGTTGGTCTGCCATCATTTGTAGGATAACCTCCATTCGGTCCAGGAGAACTGTCAGTTGGGCTGCTATCAGTTGTAGGATAACCTCCATTCGGTCCAGAGGAACTGCCAGATGGGCTGTCACCAGGTGTAGAACCTCCATCTGGTCCAAGGGAACTGCCAGTTGGGCTGTCACTAGGTGTAGAACCTCCATTTTGTCCAGGGGAACTGCTAGTTGGGCTGCCATTAGATGTAGGATAACCATCACTTGGTCCAAGGGAACTGCCAGATGGACTGTCATCAGTTGTAGGATAACCTCCATCTGGTCTAGGGGAATTGCCAGTTGGGCTGTCACTAGGTGGAGAACCTCCATCTGGTCCAGGAGAACTGTCAGGGTGGTTGTCAGGTGTAGAAATTCCATGTGGTTGGGTGCCATCAGTTGTAGGAGAATTTCTATCATGTCCAGGGGAGTTGCTTAGAGTACTGTCAGTTGGACTGCCAACAGTCGTAGGAGAACCTCCATCAATTCCAGATGGGCTGCCGTCTGTGGGATATGATCTAGGTGACGGGGTACGACGTGGCTTGCCCCGTGGATGACGCGGTCTGCGCTTGCGTCGCGGGCGGCGTGGCTTTGGACCTCCAGAGCTGCTAGTTGGAGAGCCATCTGATTCAGAAGTCACACTGATTGTGGTAGTTGTGGATGTTATAGATTCGTCATCAGATTCTGAAGTTGAATTTTCGTCAGGTTTAGGAGTAGGCTCTTTACCAGGTTCTGGGCTCGAAACTTCACTAGGTTCTTGAGTGGGTTTTCCACTAGATGTTGTTGTGGGCTCTTCAACGGACTTGATAGTTGGTTTATCATTTGGCTTTCCACTTGGTTTTGGACTCTGTTTCTGAGTGGGTTCTCCACTTGGGCCAGTAGTAGTATCATCCTCTGGTTTAGAACTTGGCTTTCCACTAAGTTTAGGACTCGGTTTCGGAGTAGGCTCTCCACTTGTGTTGGGAGTAGGCTCTTCATCTGGTTTAGGAGTTGGTTTTGAATTTGGTTTAGAAGATGGTCTCGGTCCCGGTTTGTGAGATGAGTCTTCGGACGGCTTGTGATGTGGTTTACGTTTTGGTATTGGCCCTCGTTTAGGACCCTTTCCACCTCTAGGCTTAGTATTGGAATTATCTGGATTTGTTTCATCACCGGCTTCGTCATCATTGTCATCATTGTCAACATTGTCATCATAATCACCATTACCATAATCATCATCGTAACTGTCCTCTGGAATGTAATAGTCATCTTCGTAAACGGTGATTATAGATCCGTCAGTGCGCCGTTTAACAACTGTTGTATCTGTAACGGTATTTTTCAATCAGTTAACTTGAACAAGCTTTGACTAACGACTTAGTAGTATTTGTATTTCCCCTTACTTCCCCTTCCTCTTTGTGTTTATTTAAAATGTAATGTAACTTATATCACAGTGAAGATACACCAAAAACCAAAACGCTGATATGATATTGAAATAAAAATATTTTACGGATTTGATCACGGTGTTTAATTTATGACTCCCGATGTTCAAAGACTTTACAACCTTCGTCGTAATGTCCGTAAAATAGTTTTATTTCAATGTCCAATATTTGCGAAAATATTAAAAATCATTACGTCAATATGATAATTAACATAATGACGTAACAAAAAGAGCGAAGACCATTAAATCATTCTAGGTACAGAAAACTCATTACAATTATGAGCTAAAAACATATACACCCTTTTATTTATGATATGAACTGTATTGGTACATATAGTCATACATATATAGCATCTCGCCTTTACTTAACAAGAAGTCACACACCCATAGTTCAACAGCTGTTCTGCTTTCGATGTCATAGCGGGTGAACATATTGCGATTTGCTGGCTACAATTAAATTCCGGGCAGATACTGAGCTGATATACTCAATATCACTTTACTCGTGGATCAAAGCGCGAGACCCTGACAATCGCCCTGGACATTCATCGTATATATTATGTTATGTATTTAAGTATACATCATGACTTACCAGTATCAGTTTCAATCCTCTTCCTTGTGATTTTTTTCCCTGGTCTTCTATGGCGTCGGGGCTTCCGGTGAATGCCAGGGGATCTTCTACCAGGCTTGCCTACGATATCGTCTGAATCGCCAGTATCGCTTGGTGATGTATCATCATCTGGTTCATTCGAAGATGAGTCAGGTGAGTTATCGCCGGTAGTAGATACGGATCCATCAGTTTCAGCAGGATTGCCAGTTGTAATTGGAGATGTTGCGTCTTTTGGAACTGATTTCTCAGTTGGCTTTGGACTCGGTTTTGGTCTAGAACTAGATCCCTTGCCAGACCCGTCACTGGGTTCAGTAGATTCAACTGGTTCTTGACCATTATCATCAGAATCGTCAAGTTCTTGGTCATCATCATCGCCTTCATCGTCATATTGTCTATCGTTGTTATCATCATCATCATACGGATAAAGATCACCATCAACAACGTCATAATACACATCGTCATAATCTGGCGTCACTAGCCCTTCACCATCTGAAGGTTTTAAGCTGCTCGGCTCTTCATTTGGTTTTGGATTGGGTCTATCAGTGGGTTTAGAATTCGGTATATCACTGGGTTTTGGTCTTGGTTTGGAGGTTGGTTTTTCACTCGGTTTCGGACCTGGCTTTGAGCCAGGTTTATCGCTCGGTTTAGGCGTAGGATTTTCAGATGGTTTTCGACTTGGTTTCACACTAGGTTTGGCACTCGGTTTTGGTCTTGGTTTCCATTTCTTTGGTACTTGTTCATCATCAACGTCATCATCATCTTCACCTCCAATATCATCACCATCACCACCATCAACGTCGTCATTGGTATCATCATCGTCATCATTATCATTATCATAGAAATAGTCGTCTTCATCATCATCATAGACATCATCGTCGTCATAAGGTGTGTCTACTGGCTCATCTGTGCCTGTGAAAAATGTTTTTTTTTTAATATCGATGGAGTTAACAACGATGAACAAAAATGTTTTTAATGTATGGAATGATTATGTTCAATACTATATAGATACTATTCTATGTTCAAGTTTTGTATCTCGGTGTGTAATATCTCCCTATGGCCCTGATAGGAAGGTAGGTTCTTCAACACAGTTCACTTTTTACTTAATCTGTGTTTGTCATATATTCAGCAGTTTTTAGATTGCCCAGAAAATTCAAACTTCATATACTTTCATAATAATATAACACTTACCTGGAGGCTGCTCAGGATAATCAGGTTGATGATCTGAAGGATGTCCAGGATTCTCTGGTACCGAGTGTCTTGGATAGCCATGGCCTGGTTCATAATCTCCTGGATGATTATGGCCGGATTTAGATTGTTCTGGATAACTATGGCCGGGTCCAGATTGTCCTGAATGTCCGTGGCCCGGTTTAGATTCCCCTGGATGTCTGTAACCGGGTTTAGATTGTCCTGGATGTATGTCGCCGGGTTCAGATTGTCCTGGATGTCCATGGCCCGGTTTAGATTCCCCTGGGTGTCCATGGCCGGGTTCAGATTGTCCTGGATGTCTATGGCCAGGTTCTGATTGTCCTGGATGACCTTGGCCGGGTTCAGATGATCCTAGATGTCCGTGGCCCGGTTTAGACTCCCCTGGATGTCTGTAACCGGGTTTAGATTGTCCTGGATGTCCGTGACCGGGTTCAGATTGTCCTGGATGTCCGTGGCCGGGTTCAGATTGTCCTGGATGTCCGCGACCAGGTTCTGATTGTCCTGGATGACCTTGGCCGGGTTCAGATAATCCTGGATGTCCGTGGCCTGGTTTAGATTCTCTTGGATGTCCGTGGTCCGGTTTAGATTTTCGGGGATGTCCATGGCCGGGTTCTGATTGTCCTGGATGTCTGTTGCTGGGTTCAGATTGTCCTGTATGTCCGTAGCCGGGTTCAGGTTGCTTTGAATACCCATCGCTTGGTTTTGAATATCCATGGCCTGGTTCAGAATGTCCTGGATGCCCATGGCCAGGTTTCGATGGCCTTGAAGGATGACTTTGTGGATCTCTTGGTGGTTGTGGATAAGGTCTTTGTAGTAAGGGTACGGGGAACGATACACCTTCCTCGTTGATGTTGTAAATGGGAACCTCACGACCATGTACACCTGGGTAGCTTACACCTAACAAAGAAATTTAGTTATTAGTGGTGATTGTTTTGTTACACGGGTGGATACAAGTTTAGACAATTTCCATCTTTTGAACACAAGTCCATACTTAAGTTGTGAATAATAACAACTTAAAATTTTTGGTTCCGCGGGAAATGCGCGCCTTTATCACCACCAAGCCTCAAGGGGCTTATGTCACGTTAGTTGGCCTTACAACCCGGCTTTGACCCGCGGAAATGATAATCTGACTTCTGCCGGGTCGACTCCCTAACACTATAACCACCCTACGCAATAAGTTAGTTGAGTACTTTTTTAAAAATACATGTCATCGAAAATATAACGGAAGAAGATATTTCAAAATTAACGGAATACTAAACAAGTTATAAAGCTTTGAAATTTGGTGGAAGGGATGGTTCTGATATAACAGTAATATTAGACTGTGACGTCACGGAGTGCCACTGGTCATAACGCTGCGTGCGTGCGAAAGAGAGTGTCATATCCCCATCACGCCCCCACTTTTGCCCGCAACAATATTCAAATATGAATAACTGCTTTACTTTTCAACCAATTTTGATTCTAGTCTAATAGAAGAATTTATTTTTCGTATAATTTTCTATTGGATATAATAATGTACAAAATCAAACATAGGAAACTACCCTATACCAACTGAAACCCTCGATAGCTGTCTTCGGCGCATTAGGGACGGCTGCAAACCCTTTAGCAGAAGGAATTTAAGTTTGATTAGTGTTGCTACAACTCATGCCGTCTCTTACCATCAACGCTCCGGTCTCATCATTCATTGCATAAAATTGTTTTGAAACCAGTAACACTCCAAAACACACACTTTACTTGATTTACTTTCAAAACTCTCAAGGTTTTAATGATAAAGAACCATATCCCAACCTTAGTAATGAATTTAAGAATTATTTACCTGGAGACTTGTGTCCCGGTGGAGATTCTGTGAAAAATAATTATATGTTGATAAAAATATTTTAAATTTACTGTTTAAGAGAGACGATAGCCTATTTGGGAATGGAACGGCCTCCCGAGACAATGTCCGGTGGTTCAAACCCCGAGGCACGCACCTCTGACTTTAAGAAGTAACGTGTGTATTGTTTACCAATTATCGGTCACTTTAACGGTGAAGGAAAACATAGTGAGGAAACCTACATACTCGAGAATTCCCTATAAGAATTTCGAGGGTATGTGAAGTTTGCCAACCCGCACTAGGCCAGCTTGGTAGGCTAAGGCCTAACCCCTCTCAGTAGTAGAGGAGGCCCGTGCTCAGCAGTGGGCAATATATAATACAGGGTCGATTGTATATTTAAGAGAGAAGAAAGTTTGATTTGCCGGTACTATATCTATCGCTGGGTACAAATATTATTTACTACAATACTCAGACGAACTACTGATGTACCCATGGATAACTCATTATGAAAGCAAAACAATGATACCATTTCGCAAACTTCTTTTACCAAAAAAAACAATCTCGAAGAAATCCGAATGCAATATGTTTCAAAAATTACAAACACACATTAAGAATGATTTTAAATTTAATAGAAACATTGCAACCTCCAGCGTACCGTGCCGGTGCTCTGCCAACTGAGCTATCTCGAATTCTCGACTTTACCTTCGTCTGTTCAATTTCAAGTTCCCTATTTTATCTCTTTTTCAATGTCTCCATTAAATTTTAAATCATTGTCCAGGCACTACACGGCTTTAACGTGTAGAAAAAATAATAATATAGGACACATTAAGAACCAAAAAAAGTCTGATAATAATGGCAGCAAGATAGTAACATAGTCCATAGACTCTTCATCATCAACCATACGTATGACCACTGCCGAATATAGGCCTCCCCTAAAGATTTCAAGATGGACCTGTCAAAAGCGCCCTGCAAGCGTCCTGCGCCCATAGATTGTTACTGGATTAAATTACCTTTCCAAGGAATAAGTTGCATAGTAATCACCGGTACACCTTGTTCCACGCTTTCAAAGGACCTCACTTTGAAATTCAGACCTTCTGAAGCTGAAAAGAGATTATTTTTAAAATAAGCCAAGGAAATATACGAAAACATTGTTCTATTTAAATTAGGCACCCACTACAAATATACGTATATATTAAGCGAATATAAAGTTGAACTATTTTTTGGTTTGTGGTGGTTTATTTTTTGTTAAAATGTTTTTATTTATTGCTTTTTTGTTAGTTAATTATAGATAGTGTAAACAATACATCATAGATATACGATTGCAGCATTCGCGAGTAATCTGCTGTTAATTATTGAAGAGTTCCGTTGTTTGTGTTTGTGTTCATCAGATCTTCATGAATTATATAGGTACTAAAACCTTTCCTGAAAACTATACATTTGAACATCGAAAACCACATCCAAATCGGATCAGTAGTTTTTGAGAAACTCGCGGACATACAAATTTACATACATATATACAAATTTACATACATATGCCAGGGACACAGTCAAGCCGCTGCCTACCGTAGGGACAATACTATTTTTAAGCCTCGTTTGAAGGACAGGTCATAGCGCTCAGGGAACACCGACACAGGTTTCATTCCAGAGCTTACACGTACGTGGTAAAAAAGAACGCTGGAACCGTACCGTTCGGGAACGGTACGATTCCAGGTGGAAGGAATGAACTCTACTGCGGTGACGAATGGTGTGATGGTAGAAAGGTGACTATGGAACCATCTTAAACAATTCCACGGAGCACTTCCCGTGGTACAACCGATAAAACACACAGCGCGACTCATAGTCTCTCCGCAGTCCTAACGACAAATAATAGTAGGATGTCCACTTAGGTGTCCCGCGTTCCGCGATCAGAGAATTTTAAAACAGGCTGGCATATTTGTGTTGACAAGCAATGGATAACCATCTATTGTCAGTTCCCATCTTCGCTTACGATCAGGTGCATTGGGTGCATATTGCAGAGCCAGAAAATGAATGAAAAAGATATGATACTTACGGTTGGTATACTCCGTTTCAGATACTGAAGATGTTTGAGAATTGGATCTACTGCTACTACTTCTCCTGTATCCGCTTCCATCATTGTTCAGAATAATACTGGTTTCACTGTCAGATTCAGATTCACTTTCACTATGCTGCGAATGTGTACTATTTTCATCAGCATAAAACTGACTGTTCTGATTCTCGTGTTTACTAGAATCGTTACTCGAAATGGCTGTGATGTTTATGTCTTTGTAATAAGAATCAGATTCCTGGTTAACTTGTGAATCTCTTGATGCGGAAACGACCACCGTCTTATTATCAGCGTAGAAGCTGGTGTTATCTTGGTCGACGGCATCTCTTCTACCAGAGTTTACGATGATTTTATCAGGACTTGCATAGAATTTTTTGTATTGGTCGTTTTCGGTTTCGTAGTTCGCTGCGTTGCCGGCAACATAATCACTGTTCTTATAATAGTTTTTAATCTGAGCTGCGCTATCTCTTGAACTTTGATCTGATCCAGAAATCACTCCTTTATTATCTTCATATACTGAACTGGCTTGGTTGTCTTCTGAGTAGCGGTATTCGTTCTCGGTGTAGCTTCTTACGGGCTCTGTATCAGGATCTTGGATGATTGTGCCGTCTTCATCGTAATATACAAAGCTGCCATCTTGTTCAGAATCTGTTGTATAGCCTATGTCTTCAATTTCTGTAAGTAAAGTTTGAGTTAAAGTGAGCAACTTTTTTATCAATTAAAAAAATGTCTCTCGTATAATATTTTGCAATTTGTATGATATACTAAGAGAAAATAACGTTTTACTTACCGCCTTGAACACTCAGCTTCTGTAAAATGAAACAATAAAATTGAATACAGAACCAAAAATCAATATAGATAGTGGGATCAATAATTATGTTTTACTTATGTTTCAAATGAGCACTAGTTTTTTCTAATTTAAATTTTACAATGGAATAAATAGGAAATAGTTTAATATCTCTAAAAATAGAAGAGAGAATGAGAACGCCTCACAGAACTTTGAATTAGAGAGTACTCTGTTGCACTCCACTGTGCTGGTCACCCTGAGACATGAGTCTCATAATTCCCATTTATTACGCTGGTTACAATGTCCTTCAAACCAGAACACATCAGTGCATGAACACTGCTGCTTGGCGGTATAAATAGACATTGCGGTGGTACCTAACTAGATAGTATAATATTATATTTCTGTTATTTAATTTTATACACTCTTATTATAACTCAAAGTGTTCCATTCAGAAAATATATTTGAGAGTATTTTTTTATTTATTTCTTCTTATACATGATGGCTTCTAACGATAATTATCTATCGGTAGATTTCAAGTTATAATAACAGATACAAAACAATTCATATATAAAACAAAAACATAAAGTTGTCGCCATGTCGAAAAACAAAAAAAAAATTGTTTCAAAAATAAAACATTTACTAAAATAATCTAACGGAAAATCAACAAATGTACTACAGAAAAAAAACATAATATGAGCAAAGGAACTGAATCATACAGCCAACGAAAAAATAAAAAAATACTTACACTGAGCGCAAGAACCAAAAAACAAGCGAGCAGGCGCATTTTGGCCTGTGGATACAGAGATCCTTTAGACCACAAGTCGACTGTAACATTCAACCATTAACAGGGCCTTATATACCCCATAAATACAATAAAAATCGTAATAAATAATATCAAACATCTGTGTAAACTTCAATTGTTATAAATGAAAGGATTATATTTATATAATATAATTTATTAACCTCTGCTAGTGTTGCGTATTTGTTTCCATACCAATAAATAAAAAAAATGATTTCTTTGTTGTTATGAACTAGCTTTTGCGTACAGCTCCGTCCAAGAAAAAGTATTGTAGAAATGGTACAGAAAGCTCTGCAGCGCCATCTATTCTTAATTTTAGTAAAATTGTTATTGCCCGTTTTACATGAAGTAAGGTTATTCAAGGGTATTGATTCTCGTCTTACATATTATATGTACTTATTTGTAGGGTTCCGGAACTCAAAAGGAATCCTTATGGGATAATTTTGTTGTCCGTATGTGTCTGTCTTTCAAGACACCTTTTCTCAAGAACTCGTAGACATAAATAAAGTTGAAATTTATATCAAATACTCGGGTCTACAGTATCTTTTAGCTATGAAATAATCAAAATTAAGAGTCAACGCAATCAAAAGATATGATGTACCGTATTCACATATTTTCGCATATTTTGCGATTTCGCAAGGGTATCAAAACCTATAAGGTACTTCCCGTTGACCTAGAGTCATAAAATTTAGCTAGAAGCAAAGCCTTAGGTTCGTTCGTTCGTTTGCAAGGCATTGCCTTTACACGTTTTAGCGCGTATTTAATGTAAGTATACGTGTGCACAAAATAAGAGATAAATGGATTAATTTAATATAAATAACTAATGAAACTACTTTATTGTAAAACTGTATGTCTTAATAACAGTTTTAAGAACATTTTCTGGAGATGTAGAAGAAAATTATTTTATTATGTTTTTTCTTGACAATTAGATGTCATTGGGCAATGAGAGCCAGTGAAATCCTTGCTAAAACCAAACTCCATTAGCCTGTAAAATACATTCTTAAAAGGTAAAAAGCAGTCAAATGAAGCCCCACGCTAAAATATTTACAGCGACACCCATCAAAAGAAGTCTTATTAAAAGATAATATAAGAAAATAGCAAAAGCAAAGAAAGAAGAAAAAAGATAGAGGAAATAAATAAATGTAAGAAGCGCAAACATCAACAAAGGGTGTTACATAAGGCTAAAGGGCGTGTGCTTCAAGAAAACATTTCTTCTGAATCATACACTAGACTTAATCAAATAGATGACCTCAACGAAGGTGATGATAATGAAAATTACTATGATTTTGAGAATATCTGCCTAACATGTGAAGGATTTGGCCGCTATAGTAAGTAATGAAACTGGTGCACTTCCTGTGAGTTATGGGTGCACAAATACTGCATTACACCACGAGGATACGTGTGTGACAACTGTTGACTCTCATTGTCCACTGAGTGACCATAATTATCCGCATATGCGGACAATGGTGGTCAAAGCTATTTTTTCATTCGAATGCTATAATTTTTAAACTGTATTTTCAAAGATAATGACATCATCTTAGACTGATAGTTTATTAACTAAAGTGCTGTAATAATTGATTTTTGTAAAGTTCTAAACATAATTCCATTTTTTATTTCAATTATTGCTTAAGTGACTCCGATTACCCCCTTTTCCCCTACAGCACGTGTAGAATAAAATATCTGAAATCCGTAAATATGTTTAATAACAAAATAAAGCGAATTTACAAACTTTTTAAATTTGATTAATTAATTTTGCCGAACTATTGAACTTATATACTTAAATGCTTACAAGTTTCTCGGAACCTACGCGATTCCAACTCGGACTTGTCCGGTTTTCCCTTTATATACACAGCTACCCAGATGAACACAAAATTTTAACTCTCTAGGTCAACACGAAGTGGGTTAGGTTTTAGATCTATATGTCAGTTAAAGTCAGTAATAAAAGTTGATTTCTAGACGTTCATATCTCAATCTTCGTTTGAGGGATTTTTGCTGGGTCGCTATTTCCATTTTTTTCAGGCCACATGTCTGCCAGAGATTCAAAGCTGTAAGGCGTTACTGTTTATGGGCGGTCGTTTTGCTTACCATCAGGCGGGCGCATACCATCCGGAAAACATGCTCGTCTCGTCATTCAATCAATAAGAAACATAAAGAAATCGGTATTTAGATGTGTCAATTTTTATGATGAAGTTTATCAAACTCCTATAAACCATCATAATTTTTATATAAATCTCCTTTCCTAAACAGAACCACGCTGGCTTGCGGAACCACAGCTTAGTGGTCTCTTCCATCCCAGGTCGAACCAAAAGGTTCAGTAATTCATATTTCTGCCGCACCATTAAGCTGTGGAACAGTTTGCCAGCGTACGTGTTCCCTCCTTCCTACGACTTAGGGTCCTTCAAGCGGAGCTTGAAGAAGCAATAATGCAGGCCGGCATAACTGTGCCGACCTACCAGGAATGTTTATCTCTTGCCGACATTATTTTTTGGGCTTCACTTCATTTACCATCAGATGCAATGAAGCCACTTTGTAGAGCCATCGATAAAAAAAAATTGATTTGTTTTATTACGATAGTAATTGTAACTAAAAAGGGCTTTCATATCCAAGTAATATTTGAAGTCGAGACATCATGGCGTCCGGACATTAGCCTTATGAATGAGCGTAAATAATTTCGCATGGACTACAGTGGATAGAATATAGACTGATATAAAAAAGTGCGGGCTCGACGGGATTTGAACCCGGCACCTTTCGCATCCTAAGAGAAAATCATATCCCTACAACAATGCGGATGTTCTCGAAAACCTAATGCATTTTGTTTATTTGAGGAGTATTGTTTTTTGTTAGTTAATTATGGAATGGTGTAAACAATACATCTTAAATATAGTTGCAGCGCGCGATATATTCGCGGGTCATCTGCTGTTAGTTATTGAAGTCCATTGTCTATCACCGAAGATTTTCGTCAGATCTTAATAAATTATATATAAAAACCTTCCCTGAAAATATATACATTTGAATAACGAGAACCCCATCCAAATCGGATGAGTAGTTTTTGAGAAAATCGCGGCCATACAATCTTACATACATACGGATCGAATACAGAACCTCCTTTTTTGAAGTCGGTGAAAAACGTGAATTATTGATGTGTAACGCTTGCCGCACACGTTCGGTTTCCTAATTAGGTTTCCTGATCAGGAATTCAGATTCAGAATTCCGAGTGACTAGCGCAAACGTCCGGTTTTTTGTACCAACACGTTCGGTTTCCTAATTAGGTTTCCTGATCAGGAATTCAGATTCGGGAACGTGTGCACGTTGTTGAACATTTTCTATGTACGCGGAGCATTCAGGTTTCCGAATCTGAATTCCTGATCAGGAAACCTAATTAGGAAACCGAACGTGTGCGGCAAGCGTTAAAAACAAATATTTCCGAACAAATTAAATCTGAAACGTAATTATATAACAATAGTACTACGCAAGCATTTTATAAAAATCAAGTTTATTCAAGTGTTGTATTTACGTATGTTTGCTTTGTTAAATGTTAATGAAAAATAAATGGTAGTCAGCTGCAAAAGTAATTGTTTACACGCGAAACTTCAAATGAAATATACTGGTAGAAACATTTATTTTGTCGGAGACAGTAGTTTGTGCTCGACATGGCGGTACTGGTGGCAGGTCTCTTATGAGTCCGTCTGGATGGGTACCACCGCAATGTCTATTTCTACAGCCAAGCAGCAGTGTGCATGCACTGTTGTGTTTCGATTTCGATTTGTAGCCAGTATAACTACAGGACATACATACATATACACTCACGCCTGTTATCCCCGAAGGGACAGGCAGAGGCGCAACTAGTGTGCCTACTTTTCGCCGTCATTCCGTCCCATGATGTGATAGGGGGCGAGCCTATCGCCATATCGGGCAACTAACTACAGGACATAATGAGAATTAACATTTTATGTCTCAGGATGACGAGCGCAGTGGAATGCCACACAGTACTTTATAAGTTGAGGTGTTGGATGGTTCTGCTACTGTTTATGGGTGGTCGTATCGCTTACCATCAGGCGAACGGCATGCTCGTCTCGTCATTCAATGCCATAAAAAAAAGTCCAATAAGACTAAGCATTATCTCCATCACTTGAACGTATTTGGACGCAGATAATTATTACTAATATCTGTCAATATGCCGTAACTTTTGTTTATTAAAGTAACTTATTTATTTGTAAAAGTGTGACGTAAATGAAACACATAATATTTGTTATTTTTGTAATAATGCAGTTTGTTTATTTAAGTCATTACACTTATGCAAATAATGTTATTTTTATACAGAACTAGGTGCTGCTCGGAGCTTCGCCCACGCGAATGAGTTTATCCGGGATAAAAGTCTCGCTTTATATTTCCCCGGGATAAAAAGTAGCCTATATTACCCGCTGATAATGTAGCTGTATATTGGTGAAAGAATTTTTCAGATCGATCCAGTCAGTAGTTTCGGAGCCTATTCAATGCAAACAATAAAGTCTTTTCTCTTTATAGTCGTGGTATAGACTAGGTGTTAAACGCAGCTTCGCCCGTGTGAAAACCATATCCGCTACAATGTCCTTAGACCGCTGGAGCGAACCATAGCGCCATCTTTGCAACGCCAGCGTAATCGTTTAAAAAACTATTATTTACTTCGGGTGCAAATTATTGGTATAAAAGTAGCCTATATGCTAATCCAGGATATGGTCTACCCGTGTGCCAAACATCCCAATTCTCTCAGCGGTTTCTGAGTTAACTTCTAACAAATATACAAATATTTTTTACACTTTATAATCATTGCGGTCTGGTATAAAAGTCCCGGTTTATATTTTACCGGGATAAAAAGTAGCCTATGTGTTAATCCAGAACATGATCTACCTGTGTGCTAAATTTCATCGAAATACGATCAGTAGTTTTTGGGTGAAAGAGGAACAAACATCCATACATCCAAACATCCATACATTCTTACAAACCTTCGCCTTTATAATATTTATTTATTTATTTATTTATTTTTTCAATCTTTTAGTAGGATTAGTAGGATTCTTTTGAAAATATTTGGATAATTTAATTAAATATAGAAGAGATACATACTACATTTGACTCAGGTTTCCCTAGATAAAGCCATATATACTTTTGCAGGATAAAAATTTGCCTATATTATTCAGGACATGGTTTGCGTATCAAATTTCAACGAAATCTGTTCAACTGTTTCTACTTTTACTACTAACATACCTAAAATTCGCATTTATTACAGAAGATTACAAAATATCGTCTACTTCTTACTAAAGAATACATATTCATTATGTTCGTTTTTCTCCTGTATGTAAACCAATATAGGTTTTGATTTATCTCTCTTTCCTTCTATCATTTGAACCAGTTCTTCGCCATTTTCTTCAAGATTTAGTGGGAGTACCTCTGGAGCTTTCTGTTTTAAATTAGGTATTAATTCTTCTGCAATTTCCTTGGATGCATCATTGTCTTTGTTCATATTTCCTTGATTTATTGGGTTATATTCCTGTTTAACATTTTCATGAGAATCATTTTCATTATGTTCGCTATTTATGTTCACAGAAAATACATCTGCAGTATTTATATTTTGTAAGTCTTCCTTAACTTCTAAAGTGTCATATTGGACATCTGATTTTATCTCATGGACTTTTTCAGTATCATCTTTTATACCTAAATTAATAAATTCATCAATACCAGGGTAGGTGTCTACAATTATGATTGTATCTTCCCTTTGCTTATTTATTTCTATGTCATTTTTGCTATCTTCAATACCAGACCCAGCTATTTTACCAAAATGATTATCAAATGGATCATCCACTAAATTAAAATCACTCAATTTAGATTTTTTGATAAATGAATTTTCAGCGACATCACTATCACTGTCATCGATATTATCTGTAATAAATTGTATATCAGATATCCTATCATCGAGAAGCTTTTCAATTACTTTAATAAATCTAACTTTCCACTGACTTCTTTTTGCTGATGTATTAATTTCGGCGTGTGTATCATTTGGCGATACTTTCTGAGTAACTTCATTGCTATTTTCCAAATTTTTGTAGCTTTCTGGACCTATTTCATCATCGTTAATATCACTTACATTTTTCATTGTAGGTTGATCAATTATTTCAAGGTTAGTTACATTCCTAGTCATATCTTGAGTAATTTTTAAAGTATCTTCAATATTTTTATGTGTCGCTGATAAGTCTTTATCTTCTATTACTACACTATCAGTAACGTTCTTATTGCTTGCCTTCGTAGGTTCATTAATAACAAAATCAGTATTTTTTGGTGAAAACTGGTTATTTTTATTATTGGCCATAAATTTTTTATCATTTTCACTTATTTCTTCGTTCTCAACTTTCACTTTATTACAAACGTTCAAAAGATTTTTCAATTTTTCAATTTCCTTGGTCAGATCTACTACAATATCTAAAAGCGTTTTATTGTTAGGTGAATCTTGAATAGCTATATTGTTAGCTTTAATATTTTTATTATATAAATCGGTTATATCTTTTTTATCTACATATTTATTCGAATTATGTTCTTTAACCCCAAAATCATGACAATCATTGATTAAAACACGCAACTTCGTGTCTTTTTCTTCACTTTCATCATCAGAATGGTTTTCAATGTGAATATTGATGAAAGGAATATCAATTTCTTCATGTTCATCAGCGATTCTGTTTAAAAAATCGGTGAATTTGGCCAAAACGTTGGTGATTTCTCTGTCCTTAGCTGAGCTCATTTTGATGCAGTGCTTCATGTTGATTGATGGGGTGTCTGAAGCATGAAATAAGAAAATTTAAGTAAAGGTCATCTTCAAAAACATGCCTAAAATTTTAACCAAGGCAGTTACATACACAATTTGGATAGAACTCCTAAAGACTACCATATTACAATAAATTGTTTAATTTTAAAGACCTTCGATTTTGAGATTTATGTAATTTTATTTTGCTCAAAAACTACACTTAAAACGAAAGATTAAAAAAATATATAAATGGAGTGGTCTATAAATATTTTTTTAATGGATCCAAGTTCAATATTTTATCCCCTTAATATCCCTAAAGCTTGAACCTGGTTGGATTTTGAGGCCCAGCGGAAATAATATAATAGATACAAAAAGCGGACATCTCTTTTGTTATTTAGAGGGCTGGGGAGAGTCGCCATCGCAATCAGCCCTATATGATATACTGCCTACTGCTGGGCATGGGCCTCCTCTACAACTGAGAGTATTTTTTTGCGAATACAGGAACATATTTCTTTTTATACGATGAGGGCAGAGTGACTCCATTACATCTAATGATAAGCAGAGAACGGTCCAGACAGAATGCAGACTGACGAGCGATGACTATCCTTCATCATTCAACACAATTATGCGGGCCTCTTTGAACCGGATATATACAGCAGACTGATCCCGATTTTTATGAAAGAAAGAAAGAAATGTGTTATATTAGTCATAGACACAAATTTAGATCTCCTCTTTATACCTAAAACCATGCCCAGATATCGATTTTGAGGTCGATTGGACTTAAAACAAAGAAATTTAAAATGGCAACCATTTTTCTCAATTCTTGCGTTGGTTCCGTTTCTTGTAACCAAATATATACTCAGATATCGATTTTGAGCGTAAAATGATATCAATTATAAACTAAGAAAAATCTGTTTCTTTTCATTGATTAGGTGATTGTTGTGAGTGGACGATAGCCTAGCTGGGAATGAAACGGTCTGCCGAGACAATCTCCGGAGGTTCAAAACACAAGGCACACATCTCTGACTTTTTAAAGTTACGTGTGTTTTATCAAGTATCGTTCGCTTTAACGTTGAAGGAAAACATCGTGAGGAAACCTGCATACATAAGCTCTTTATAAGAATTTCTAAGGTATGTGAAGTCTACCAACGCGCACTAGGCCAGCGTGGTGGCCAGCTAAGGCCTAAACCCTCTCAGTAGTAGAGGAGGCCCGTGCTCAGCAATGGGACAGTATTTAATGCAGGGCTAAAATTATTGTTATTTTATTGTTAGTGATTTTTGTGACGGGAAAGGCTTTTCATCCGGGAGGAGCATCCAGAAACTTCTAGTTAACATATAAAATATCCTTGATGTGACTGCCTCGGTGGTGTAGTTGTATTGCGTACGCTTTACGAGTACGATTTGCGCGCTGAGGTCCTG
The DNA here is from genome assembly GCA_949316025.1 of Lapara coniferarum. Lineage (NCBI taxonomy): Eukaryota > Metazoa > Arthropoda > Insecta > Lepidoptera > Sphingidae > Lapara > Lapara coniferarum. Next base: position 24,046,680 of record OX438929.1, read on the forward strand.
GGTTCGACTCCCGGATGGAGCCAAAAACATTGTGACTGGATTTTTCCATCGTAAAATTTACTCAGTCGAAGCTCGGAGTCAGGAAGTTGGCGGTGTGATACCCCCGCGCCTAGGTAAGAACGTAAAGCCGTTGGTCCTGCGCCTGATCTCTCTCCGGTCATGTCGGATTGCCGTCTCACCGGACTATGAGAGTGAAGGAATAGCGAGTGCACCTGTGTATTGCGCATACACTTGTGCACTATAATATCTCCTGCGTACCTGGCTGATCTCCGTTGAGATTGGCCGCCGTGGCTGAAACTGGCTAGGAGAGTTATTATTATAATTGTTATCCTTGATATATAACGGCTAGCAACTAATAAAACCGCCTATAGTCGGTTAGGTATTCTTATTCATTTTCGTCATATTAAAGTAAATATAATATATTAACGAAATCGAAAGCTTATTTACCATTCGGCCGGCTGTGTACATAATGTATCTGAAACAGAAATATGTTTAATGGGTTAAAGTACACATTTATTATCATAGTTCAGTGGTAATATTTAGCTTTGATTCCCAGGGTGCGTAACACTCAGAATACTGAAGTGCATTCCATATTCACATTGTGTGGGTTCTGGATAGCATCATCATCATCGAAGTCTAAGTGGACGATAGCCTAATTGGGAATGGAACGGACTGCCGAGACAATGTCCGGAGGTTCAAAACCATAGGCACACACCTCTGACTTTTCTATGTGTGTATTGTTTATCAATTATCGTTCGCTTTAACGATGCAGGAAAACATCGTGAGGAAACCTACATATTATTATAACTTGAATGAAAAGGGGAGGGGAAGCAAAAACAATTTCAAACTCTATATTAGAGACAATTACAAACTCTAGTGTTTCTAAACTAAGCATAAACTGTTGTCAAGCTATTAATAGATGGCGTTAGTTTCATTGATGTAATTTGTATTAAATTCCAACAAATGTAATACCTAATAATAATAATATAAACATTTATTGCACACAACACACACACAAAAAAATATAAAAAATACTATTAAAAATGGACATAAATTAAAGTAAAAGAAAAGGAACATTAAAAACTATTATATAAAAACACAAGATGACGAACACTCTTATAAACTAGCGACTTAAATGAAACTGTAATGTACTGGACGAACGCACCGCCTTTATCTCACTATGAATTCACTTCTAAGTCGCTAATGCGATAATTGATAAGAGCTTTAACTTTACTTGACCACAAAGAAACGACCCAGCCTCGTGTTGACTGGTAGATATAGAATGCACGTATATCAACACACACGCCTTTGATCCCCGATGGCGTAGTCAGATACGCATCTAGTACACCCACTTTTCGTGCCTTCCGTCCTATGATGTGATAGGAGGGAAATATATTGTCCTTTACTGGTGGTAGGTCTCACATAAGTAAAAGTCCGTCTGGTTGGTACCACCGCAATGTCTATTTCTACCGCCAAGCAGCAGTGTGCATTCACTGCTGTGTTTCGGTTTGAAGAACATTGTAGCCAGTGTAACTACTGGACATAATGAGACTTAACATCTTATGTCTCAGGATGACGAGCGCAGTGTAATGCCACACAGTACTTTGTAACTCAAGGGGCTGGATGGTGTTGCTACTGTTTATGGGTGGTCGTATCGCTTACCATCAGGCGAACGGCATGCTCGTCTCGTCATTCAATGCAATAAAACAAAATACCGTGCAGAAATGCACACAGATTGATGTCAGATACAAAGCAAATTCCACTTTACCCAACCTGGATATCGAACCTACGACCTCAGCATGGCTATCGTATGAAGCAACTACACCACCGAGGCAGCCGACCCAATAGGCAATCTTACCATTAAAATGAAAATCCACAGCATTATATTTTTAACTAGAAGCACAGGCGAACACCCAAACAGTCACAACTGAATAAATTATAACCCTGGAGGTTTGTTGTATTGGCTATGTTTACACAACTCAAAATGTATGTAGTTCTTTACACAACAAACGCTACGAGTAGGGTTGCCAGGTCGTCAAACCTAATTGCCGGATAGACCAGCTAGCTTGGCCGGACGTTTGCGTAAAAAGTCCGGACACCCTAATTTATTAACGATTTTGTGTCTTATATAATACGACTAGCGGCTCCGACAGACGTTGTCCTGCCCTAAAAAGGAAATAAAATCCTAGAACCCGAGTACAGAGCTACCTACCGATCCACCTGAAGACACACAAAAAAATTTCATTAAAATCGGTCCAGCCGTTTTTCAGCGCAATTTTCTTAATTTTTTCTTTCATAAGAACCTTCTCCTGACAATAATAAACACATCAAAAAAATAAATAACGAAATCAGTCCAGCCGTTCACGCGTGATGCCGTGACCAGGAAAATAGGATTCATTTTTATATAATAGATTTCTTCGGGCCTCATTTTTCCGGCGACCTTTTTTTAACTCCCAAGTGTATATCCATGGCACGTTGTATTTTTATACATTTTGCCGTCCCCCTAAAAGTCCCTAGTCAAATTTAAAAGCCATTCGCCGTTTAATTTGGCCGGTCACGCATTCAAAAACCCTAACTATATCCTGCTTTATCCGGACACCTGGCAACCCTAGCTACGAGCCAGTCACTCGCCTCAATCAGTACTTGCTTTTTACTAGTGGTAGATCTCTCGTATACCAGCGTCTGGATAGGAACCACTGCAATGTATATTTTAACCAAGCATGCATGCACTGTTGTGTTTCGGTTTGAAGGACATTGTAGCCAGCAGTAAGAACATCGTTTATGCTTTTTTTTTGCATTGAATGACGAGTATGCCGTTCGCCTGATGGCAAGCGATACAACCACCTCTCGAGGAGTGCCCAGCCTGGGATCTACAACGCAGCGCTCTTAGAGCAGTCGTCGGAGGAGATCTCTCGGTGCCGGCCGTGGTGTCTGCCATGGTCGGCGGCTGGAGGTCTTGGCGTGCGATGGTCTCCTTCTGCGAGTGCGTCATCTCGCGGAAGGAGAGCGCCGGGCGGGATCGTGAGCAGAACGATCCCACCCGCAGCCAGAGGAGACGTAGGAGGCGCCGGGTGGACGACTGGCCGGCGCCTCGTGCCCTGTGGTCTGGGGGCATAAAGAGAGTTCCACCACGGCATCCCCTGCCTGTCGTAAGAGGCGACTAAAGGGGGCTTCTAGAGAGTCGCCGGGCGAGCAGCGGGGGGCTGCTCAGTCCAATTTAAGCGACTCCGAGGTGGTTGACAATGCGGGTGGTTGGTCTCCCGCTGTCGTAGACGCCAAAGGTGTCCTTTAGAGTGTGGCGAGATCTTAGCCCCCATGTATAGAGAGGGTCCGTAACGGCATCGCGCAGGGACGGTCCCGTGCAGCTATCTTAGTGCAACAAGATACCCCGGGGCCGTCTCGTATGCGCCGAAGAGGGCCACCGCGGGTTTTGGTTGGTATGCCAGTGTAGGGTGTACATAGCGTTAGGGACTCGGTCCAATGCTCGCTCGGATGATGCTATACTCCCGAGTGTCGATATTGGGCTGTAAGACTGTGCGAAACCAACATAACCATCCCACTCACCCCCCCAGTGGTGGTAGCGATAATAAGTTTTTCCCCGCGAAAAAAAAAAAAAAAAAAAAAAGCGATACAACCACCCATAAATAATAGCAACACCATCCAGCACAATAAGTTATAAAGTAATGTGTGGCATTCCACTGCGCTCGTCATCCTGAGATATAAGATGTTAAGACTCATTATGTCCAATAGTTAAAATTTATTAATTCTCCGGGCTACGACTGCAGCAGAATGCCATTTATGGGCGGTCGTATCGCTTACCATCAGGCGAGAGGCATGCTCGTCTCGGTAATTAAATGCAGTAAAAAAAACTGTTGTTTCAAGGGTTATATTCGTCACTAGCTGTTGCCCGCGGCTCCGCCTGCGTTAAAAAAAATTCCGGGATAAAAGTCCCACTTTATATTTTCCCGGGACAAAACGTAGCCTAAGTTACTCCTTATTACATCAGCTACCTGCCAATGAAAGTCCCGTCAAAATCGGTCCAGCCATTTCAGACATTAGCCAGAACAAACAGACAGACAGAAAGACAGACAGACAGACCAAAATTGTAAAAAAACGTTATTTTGGTGCATGTACCGTATATATACTCATATACATGTAGTAAAAAACGGTTATTTCAATATTGCAAACAGACACTCCAATTTTATTTATATGTATAGATTAGTTTTGCGTAGTAATACGTAAGTCCAATTTATTAATAGTACAAAGAAGCTACGAGCCAATTCCTCGCGTATCTCAGGCAAGTAACTTGCTTCAACAGTTGATTCTGTGCGTCTATTAGGTATAGTTTGACTTTGTGTAACGTTCAAAACCCAAGGGCACACACCTCAGACTTTTCGAAAAGTTACGTGTGTATTCTTTGTGAATTATCGCTTGCTTTAACGGTGAAGGAAAACATCTTGAGGAAACCTGCATACCTGAGAAGTTCCTCATTCCGTTCTGAGCAGCCGACCTGAGCGGACCTATTGTTTGTCGTAGCACCTGCTGCGACATTCCATTGATCCGTCCGGGTACCTGCTCGGCACGGTCCGCAGCGACCTCGCTGCCGTCAAGGCCAAGCAGGTAGCAAAAGGGCAACCTTTTGCTGCTTGTTAGCCTATTTCGGGCCAAGCCGCGTCCTTTTCAGGACAGGGTTTAGCCCAATTATCGTTTCGATCGACATTTGCCCCTTCAGGGAATTGGCTCGGTGGTAAACCTAACGGTGTCAACAAGCCGAGTCAGCGGTGCCCCGGCCACGCGCTGCGCCCCCTCAGGGCGAGGCGAAGCCGGACGGGTTTTTTTTTTTTTTTTTTTTTTTTTTTTTAAAACGGCCATCTTCGGCGCATTAGGGACGGCTGCGGGCTTCTTCCGACTCACGTCTAAGTTGTCGTCCGCAACCGCCCCTGCACGTACCGCTGTTGCGGTCCTTTTCCTGTTGCGGGGGCTCAGAAGCCCCCGAAACACCGTACCGTGTCCGCCTTTTGGTGTCCGAGGCAGCGTGAGACACGCTGCCTCGGACATGTCCATCACGGGGGTCACAGAAGTTGGCTAGACTAATGGGTGGGCGGCACGTCCCGCCCACCCGTGACCCCCGGAGGCCCCTAATAGTCGCCTTTTACGACAGGCAGGGGATACCGTGGTGGAATTCTCCAAACGCCCCCAATCCACAGGGCGGGAGACGTCGGTCAGTCGTCCACCCGACGCCTCCTACGTCTCGTCTGGCGGCGGGAGGGATCACCACTGCGCTGGCGATCCCTCTCGGCACTCTCCTTCCGCGAGAGGACCGCCTCGCAGAAGTGGGCCACCGCCTGCCAGGCCTCTCGGCCGCCGACCATGGAAGCGACCACGGCCGGCAGCGAGAGGTCTTCTCCGACGACTGTTCTGAGAGCGCTGCGCTCCTCATCCCAGGCTGGACAACACTCCAACGTATGTTGGGCCGTGTCCATTGGGCAGTTGTCACAATAGTGACACACGGCCGACTCCTCTACACCTACCACCCGAAACAGGAACTCACCGAAGCAGCCATGCCCGGTGAGCACCTGCGTCAGGCGGTATGTTGCCGCTCCGTGGCGCCTGTCCAGCCATTCGGCAAAGACAGGACGCACTGCCTCTACGACCCGGTGCCCCCACGACGGGGCCTCCAGCCTGAGACGCCACTCCTCCACGGCGGCTCGCCGTAAGGCGGCCCTCTTGGCCTCCACCTCCTTCAGGGCCGGACGCTCCCCGCGACTGAACGCCTCCTCCCGCCAATGGAATACATCGGCAAGGGATTTGGCGTCCAGGTCCCAGGGCAGAAATCCGGCCAATAGGCAAGCCGCCTCGAAAGAGACCGTGCGGTACGCCCTGACCGCCCGCTGCGCTAAAGCTCTCTGCGGGGCGCGCAGAAGGGCGACGCAGGGGCGGCCCAGGGAGTCAGCCCAAACGGGGCTGCCATAAAGGGCTATGGACCGCACGACTCCGTGATACAGCCTCCGGCAAGGGAAGCCAGGACCTTCCAGGTTGGGCAGCAGGCGGGAAAGAGCGCCCGCTGCCCGGGACAATTTCGTCCTCAACTCCTTAAAGTGGGTGCGGAATCGCCATCGGCTATCTAGGACTAAACCTAGATACCTCATGCTAGAGCCGATGGGGATCCGCACCCCCCCAACGACGATGCCGGCACCGGCCGGTGGCCCTCTCCGAGGTCCGTGAAAACACACGGCCTCGGTTTTCTCGAGGGCCACCTTCAACCCTAAACGCTGGATTCTACCAACTACTTGGCCGGTGCCCGCCGCCGCCAGAGTTGCGGCGTCCCGGAAGGTCCCAGCAGTCGCTGTGACCAACGTATCGTCGGCGTAACAGGTCACGCCGACGCCCCGGAGATTGGAACCACGGAGCACCCAGTCGTACCCGATGTTCCACAGGAGAGGGCCCAAAACCGAGCCCTGTGGAACACCGCACGACATCGCTCTTCGGTGCCACCCATCGGCGCCCGGATACACCACGTGCCTGTCGGACAGGTACGCGTGCACCAGACGCCGGAGATAGGGCGGCACCACGTGGTACCGCAGTGCCTCGTGGATGCAGGGCCAGGGCAGCGAGTTGAATGCGTTGGAGATGTCCAACGACACCGCGATTACAACATCGCCCCCAGCCACTGCATCCTCCGCCTGTGCCTTCACCCGCAGAATCGCGTGGACAGTGGAACGTCCCCTCCTGAATCCAAACTGCTCGTCGGCCAGATTTGGTCCGACCCTCTCAAGATGCTCGACGAGGCGGGTATGGAAAATGCGCTCGAAGAGCTTTGCCACCTCGTCGAGCAACACGATGGGCCGGTAGGCCGACGGCGACTCTGCGGGTCGTCCCCCCTTCTTCAGCAGGACGAGCTTCCCGGTTTTCCAACGCACCGGGAAGACGCCCTGCTCCAGGCAGGCGGTGAATAAGCTGCGGAGCCTCGGGCCCAGGTACTCGAGGGCTAGCACCCAGGCTTTCCCGGGGATGCCATCGAGCCCTGGGGCCGTGTTTTTGCTCCGCAGCCGAAGCACTGCCGCCCGCATTTCAGCGGGCGAAACCTCCGGGATATCCCTTGCCGGATTCTCACTCGACGATGACGCCACATCCGGTGGCGCCATCGGTGGAGGAGTGAACTCCACGGTGGCCGGGAACAAGGCCGCGACGACGTTGGCCAGTAATTCTGGCCGGAGACTCTGCGACAGCGGGGGCGCCGCTGGGCGAAGCTTCTTCATCACCATCCGGTAAGGGCGCCCCCACGGGTCCCTGTCGAGAGTCCCCACGAACGCCTTACGTGCCGCGACCTTGGCCCCATGAATGGCCACCCGCAGCGCTCTCTTTGCCTCTTTGTAGAGGCCATAGAGCCGCCGCTCCTGGTCTGCGTGATTCTCGTCTCTTAGCCGGCGACGACGATGCCTGGCGTATCGGCGGCGCGCAGCAACGCACGACGCGCGCAACTGCGATAGCTCCGCCGACCACCAGTACACCTGTCGCACCGGCGAACGGCGGAGAGCTCGGGGCATGCCGGCGTCGCAGACATCCGACATTGCCACCCCGAACCACTCCGCCTCCTGCTCAACCCGTACCGGCCCGTCCGGCACGGGGAGCCACGACATGACCAGAGCGGCCAGCACTAGGGCCTCCCCATCGAGGCGACGAAGCGCCCACCGCGGGCCGTCCTGATTTGGGGCACTCGGTACACCACCGGACTGGACACTCGGGGACGCGGAGACGCCGAACCTGACGTAACGATGGTCCGACAACGTCTCCACGCCCACGAGGACTCTCCAGTCCCGGACACGGCGTGCGACGGCGGCACTCGCAAACGACAGGTCTATAATCGACCCGCCGTTGTGCCGCACGCACGTGTCCACCGATCCCCTGTTCAGGACGACCAGGCCGACAGAGATCGCCCATTCCTCCAGGACCCGACCACGACCGTTCGTCGCCGGCGAACCCCAAGCCACGGACTTGGCGTTGAAGTCGCCGGCGACGACCGCCGGGTGAGGTTGGCCTTGTTCCACCAAGGCCCCCAGCCGAACGAGGAAAGACTCAAATTCGGCGAGGGGTCTGTTGGGAGAAAAGTACACTCCTACTATCCAAATGTCTCCCAACAGAACCGCCACGCATCCCCTGTCCTTCGCTACTTTTTCGAAGGGTGGGGAGCCAGCGGCGCCCCGGCTGATGATGGCCACCAAGCCGTCAAGGTCCCCCGCCCAGTTATCCCGGGGGGGGACAAAATACGGCTCAGCGACCACGGCCACTTGCACCGACCACTGCGCCAGGCTTTGGGACAACAGGTCCTGGGCACTGGCACAGTGGTTGATGTTCGCCTGGAGGAAATTTAATTCCATTATTGGGCGATCTCTACCACATCCATCGCGGCCCCTTGCGGTGGGCTCGCTGACTGCGGCTGGGTCGAAGCCCCAGCGGCAGCAGCACTTCGTATCCCGTCGCGGCGCCTATCGCGACGGGAGGGGGCGGGACACGCCTTCCCGCCCACCGGATGCTTGGCGGGCCTCCCTGCGGCCGCGCAGACTGCGCAGTTCGGCGCGGCCTCGCATCCGCGGGCTTTGTGGCCCGGTTTGCCGCAGCGATAACAGAGATCGCTGCGGTCCGGTCCTCCGGTGCAGGTGCTCTGCGTGTGTCCGTGCTCAAGGCAACGGAAACAGCGCATCGGGCGCGCCCCTAGCACCGTCACCCGGGCCACTGTCCACCCCACCATCAGGCGGCCCGCCTTTATTTTCTGTGCCACTTTAGTTGGCACCTTGGCCCAAACTGCGCTCAGGCCGGAGCGGTCAGGCCGGATCTGTCCGACCTTGACGGCGTCGACTGCGCACTCGCCAGCAACGCTGAGTGCCGCTGCGACCGTCTCGGAAGTGGCTGCCGGATCCAACTCCGACAGCCGCAGCTCAGTGCACTTGGTGGGCCGGGAGATTTGGACATCTTCCGACCCGCCAAAGCATTCCCTCAGCCTTGCGGCGAGGGAGTCCGCCTTCTGCTCCGACTCAGCCCCGGGCACCTCATACAGCATGGCACCCGTGGCTGCCACCTTGGGCCTCAGCCTGTCAATGCCGAGGCCGGCGAGGTCCACGCGGTGCTGAGCGTCCGTCAGCACCTTGGCGTAGGTTAGGCCCTTGGCCACCGCCGCCGGCGTCAGCGACAGCACTATGGCCGCCGAGCGTGGCTGACGCAGTTTGGGCTCCTTGCGCCTCTGCCTCTTCTTCTGCGGCTTCGCCGCAGGCGCCGCAGCGGGGCTGGGCTTCCCCCGCTTCTTCTTCCCCACCACCACGGTCCATTCAGCGTCCATGGACGCTGGGGCCGGTGGCAGTGGGCGGGGCTCCCTCGGAGCGGACTTCGCGACGGGGGGAGCAGGAGGACCACGTTTCCCCCTCCCCTTCTGGGGCACCCCAGACGGTCCAGCGACCGCCACGGCAGCAGAGGTGGAGGGCCCGGCCCCGATGGCAGGAGCCTTAAGAGGAGGAGCAGGCTGCACTGCTCCTTTCCCCTTCCCCCTCCCCTTCCCCTTAGAGGAAGGCTGGGGAGCTCCCCCAACGAAACCACCCTGGACGGGGAGTGGTATGTCCCCGGGGGTGGACCTTCTCTCATGGGCCAGTGGAGGCCTCTGGGCCGGCCCTGCGAGGACGGACTCCATCCTGGCCTGCCACTTGGCCTCCACTGCTGCCAGCTCCTCCAGACGGCGAAGGAGAGAAGCGTTTTCACGCTTCAGCTCCTTCACCGCCTCCTCCAATTTGGCGCACTTATCGCGCCACTTTTTGGCCTCGCCTTTAGGGCGAGCGCTCGGTGCCGGTTCCGCCGCCGCTGCGACAGCCACCTCCTCGGCGGGCACCTTCGGTTTGGCGGCAGAGCGAAGGACCATGCCCTCCTCGCTCTCCTCCCTCCTTGCCCTTTGGCGGGCCTCCCTGCGCTGCAGGAGATCGCGCGCCTTGGCTTTCTTTCTTTGGTCGACGGAATCGTCGACCAAAGATGGTCCTCCTCTGCCGCGTCCGGTTGTCGCTTGCGACTTCGGGACCGGCTCCTCAGTGTCGCTCCCTAAGGACGACCTGCTGTTATTCAGCTCTGAGCGTTTCCTCCAGAGCCTACGGCTCCGAGCGGAGGAAACGCTCATACTCGACTCAGAGTCGACGCCTGTGGACATCTTGTCCGCGCCGACTCTTCGTCCGCCATCAACGGGCTTTCGCCCACCAATCTCCGCCTCTCCAGCCGGAACTGGAGTAGGCAACCTCGTCAGTGTAATTTTGGGGTTTAAATTTGCATTCATATTGAATCCCACGAGTATGGGGGAAATAAGAGTCCACCCAGGCAGTGCCCCCTGTACCTGGGTAAGCCTAGCGTAACCCGCCAAGAGGGTCGGCCGGTACTCTGGCGGGGGTCGCACTAGTGACCGAACTACCCATCGGCCATGCATCCCCTCGCGGTGCGCCGCCGCTTGGGATTCGGGGAACTTTTTATAGAGGTATTCTCCCTCGTGGTCCGGGCGATTAAGCCAAGACCCTCGGTCCAGCAGGAGCGCGAGACATGTCCACGGACCTCCATACTAGATTACGATCTGCAACGGTGACAGCGGAGAGGAAGGTTCCCCCCCACTGCCTGCTCGGGGCGGTGTTAGCGCACACCGAGCCCGTCGACACCCCCGGATAACCGGGAGCCGCCCGAATAAACGGGCCCACCATCTAAAAAATGCGGCAGCCACCGCAAAAAGCGGCGACGACCGCCAAGACCACTGTTGTCAGGATATTGGCCGTAGCGCCGATCAATTCGACCGACGCTCCGTTGCCCAGGGTGCACCACGTGGAGGTTTCCTGACTTTGCACCCCGAAGCCGGACGGGTGCGGTGAGGAGGCTGTGGAGACACACCACAGTTTCCCCCCCGCCGCATTTCACCCTCCCAACCCTACCCTTTCCTATAAATCCATCCCGTGTATCCAGCGAGTATATAACCCCTAGACTCCTAATGTTCAATATTTCTCTTCAAATTAATTCTGTCAACTACCTGAGGTTTGAGGAAGCGGGGTACTGCATTATGATTGGTTCTTCCAACACCTTATCGCATTATATAACCTTGGAAACATAGGCATAGGGATAGGACGAGATAAAGAAAACACGATTTTTTTATCGATGTTACTTTTATGCAATAAAGTTTTATAGTAATATCATTATTATTTATTAAACATATTAATATTTTAACGAAACTCTTTATGTTATCGAATGACAGATGGCGCTTAGTAAGTCTCATCGACATTAACAAGAATATTTGAGCTGACTTGTAGGAATAACACAAAGAATAACTCAAAACAATCGTTATAATCAACAAACAAAATAAAAAAATTATCCTAATAACATTTATTTCTGATACCGCTAGTCAAAAATATATCCTAATCATTTTTAAAATGAATTAACTATTACTAATGAACTAACCATTTAAAATAAGAAGCCTGTTAAAATTAAATAGGCCTCAGATAAATTGATTAGTTGAGTAGCGTTTGAGTATTCGGGCGACAGTCTTTTATTTTTAATTTTATCGATAGAACTATCGACAAATCCTTTTGGTGTATCACTTACTTTTAATGTTAAAAAACAAAACGAAATAGAAAATGTAAAAAGTACTTTCGTCGGAAAGAGATGCAAATATAACAAGATGGCGCGTAAACACAATATGGCCAGTCTAAGATGAACTCCGTAAAATTTTAAATAAAATGTGATCATGTGTCGTTATTGACTTATCTGTGAAATGTAATGCCATTTTTCTGAAAATTTGAATTATGGCTATTTATACCACACCATTTTATTGTGGACGGGTTCATTACAATAGTTATTTATTCGCAAACACGGAAGTATTTACAGCTCACAGTTGTGGTCGCAACTGACTTGAAGATTTTGAACGGTAAGCTACATTGGATCTATTTGTCAGATGTGTTGCCCGAAGCCGATCGTCTGTTATTAGGAGTCTAGGGGTTATATAGTCGCTGCGTGTATCGGTTGAGCGTGCGGCCCTCCGGCCATTACCGCTTACGATACACGGACTGTTAGGAACCCTTTTGCACAATAAGACTGGCAAAAAGGATACAAGCTTAGGGCACACCCTAATTTAAGTACACCCCCCCTCGCCTATACCCGGCGAGGAGGGTCACGCACTACCTCACCCCCGGGCACCCCCACCCGGGGCTTAGTTTAACGCGTCCGTTACCGCGTCGCGATCCGCGCTCGCTTTGTGTGAACCCGCCTGGATTCTTGTGTGTTCTTTACAGGCGGTGCACACCCGGGGTTAGTGAACACACACGCGGCCCCTAAATAATAATTACCGTAGGCTCGGACTCAGCCGCCAATATGGCTGATTCTGGGCCTATAGATTTGGCTCCCGAGCGGCCTGTCGTCGCCGCTCAAACCAATACAACGCCTATTATTATTAGCGCTCCTCTTGCAGCGCCCATTATTTCTAGAGAAGAAATAATGAGCATTGTAAGAGAGATGTTCCGGACGGACAACTCGGTTCGTCAGAAAATCCTAACTATGCCTAGGGAAGCCAGGGGGCCGTCTGAGTCCTCAGACACCTCGGAGTCGTCCGAGGCTACGACCTCCACGGAGGCCACCGAAACCTTGGGCGGCTCCGCGGTGTCGAATGAGGACATGGACGTGTCTCCCAGCCCACCCACAGCCACTAATAACGCCAAGAAACGGCCAATCTCTGCCTCTTCCTCCGCCTGTGAATCCGGGGAGGAGTCGTCTTCATCGGAACGCGACGAGGACAGCTTCACCACGGTGAAGAACAACCGGAGGAAGAAGCAGAGAAGCGTCACTGCTCCCGCACCAGCCTCCCCATCCGCGCCTTCTGCGCCTTCCGCGCCTTCAGCGCCAACCGCGTCTACGTCGACGCCGCCACCGCCGCCGACTCAACCAAAGGGGCCTAAGAAACCCCCGAGGTTGAATCTACAACTCCCCGCAAATATGTCCACTCGGGACATATTTGAAGAATTGCGCAAACAGCGCATATCTATATCATCAAACTCGTGGAATAAAACCCACAAACTTCTTGCCCTGCAGCCCGCCTCAATCGCGGACCACAGGGCGCTGACTAAATTCTTAGACGCCAAACATTGGCACTATTTTACCTACTCCCTCCCAGACGAGCGGCCCTTCCGCTACGTCATTCGCGGCATCCCCGTCCAGATGTCCACTCTTGAGGTCAAAGAAGGCCTCGAAGAGAAAGGCATTGTCGCCCTTGAAGTGCACAGGATGCACAGACAGTCCCGCGCCTCCCGGCCGGGCATTCAGTATGAGATGGTTCTTGCCATTCTCCAGTCCCCGTTAGACGTTAAACGTCTTTTCGAAATAAAAGATATCTCGGTTCTTGTTGCGGTTAACACGTTCGTCGAAGATAGGAACGCGGTCCGGCCACCGCCAATCTCTATTTCGCGACCGTTAAACGATAACATCGACCCGGACGTCGACGCGCCGCTCGATTCCCTTGCACCGGAGACGATCGAAGAAGTCAAGGTCAACTCTCTGATCAAGGCACTCAAACGTCGTAAAGCCCCCGGGGGCGACAGGATCTCCAATCGCATGATTAAGATGCTCCCGGAGCATCTAGTCCAAATTCTCACGTCAATTTATAACGCTGCGTTTCGAAACTGCCTATTCCCAGAGGTCTGGAAAGAGGCAGTTGTGATAGGTATCCACCAGCCGGGGAAACCCGCTTTCGAACCCGCCTCTTATAGGCCAATCAGTCTGCTCAGTACTCTGGGCAAAATCTACGAGCGGATCGTCCTCGACCGCCTCAAAATAGTCGCCCACAATCAAAATTTGATTCCTCCGGAACAGTTCGGTTTTCGCACTAGACACAGTTGTGTCAATCAGGTGCTCCGCATCACGGAGTACGTTCACGACCAATTTCGCAAAGGTATGCGTAGGCATACCTTTACCTAAGATAGCACCTGTAGAGGTGCTATCTTCTTCGATATTGAAAAAGCATTCGACAGGGTGTGGCACAACGGCTTGCTTTTCAAGCTGTACACTCTCAACGTGCCCACACAACTCGTGCACATCATACGAGATTTCCTGTCGAATCGCGGTTTCAGATATCGCGTGGAGGGAACTCTCTCTTCCCGACACACCATCACGGCCGGAGTCCCGCAAGGTTCTGCCCTCTCCCCCTTTCTTTTCTCGCTGTATACCAGTGATATCCCCAAACCAAAGAACGCCCATCTGACGCTCTTCGCAGTCGACACCGCAATCTACGCCTCACGTAGAGATCCCGACAGTGTGGTGCGCACTTTGCAGGCCGCCGCCGATGAACTCGGTGAGTGGTTCCGCAAATGGCGAATCACCGTCAATCCCACCAAAAGCCAGGCTATCCTATTCACTCGGAAAAGGAAAGTCCGTGTGCCACACCTTTCAGTCCGCATGTCCGACAAGGTTATCCCCTGGAAGGACAAAGCTAAATATTTAGGAGTGACCCTTGATCAGAGGTTGACCTTCATCCCACATGTAAACGCGGTACGCGCGCGAGCCGCATTCGCGATGGGCCAATTGCACTGGCTCTTAAACCGGAACAGTAAAATGTCGATCCGCAACAAGATTAGGATCTTTACGACATGCATCCGACCTATCATGACGTACGCATCGCCCGTATTCGCCCATTTACCGCCTGCTCGTTTTCAGCGTATGCAGGTCTTACAAAATAAAATGCTCAGATATGCTCTTGGTGCCCCGTGGTACGTTCGCAACCGCAACCTCCACGTGGACACCAACATGCCGACCATCAGGCACTTTATGCATATGGCCAGCAGACGCTACTTTACTTCGATCGGGCGGTAAACCACCCAAACACGCTTATCCGTAAAGCGTCTATATATACTCCATTTGATCGCGCCAAATGGAGACGACCGCGTTCAGTACTGACAGATCCAGAGGACGAAATCACTCTGGCCATTCGCGAAAAGATCGAGCATCAAAAGCTCTTGTGGCCGAAGACTACGAACACATGAATAAGATTAGGTTAAAAACCATGTTTCCCCAAACGCTGATGTCTTATCCTCTCAGTGGCCGCCCTGAGCCGAGGTTCGTGACCCGTTAGTGGGTCGCCCTCAGCGTGGTCGCTTAATTTTAAGGGTTGCGAGCGCCTTCTGCACTCACCCAAAAGACCGGTGTTCTTTCATAAGCCGACCCTCGTCAGGCTAGAAAGAGTAATGTCAGGGACAAAAAAAAAAAAAAAAAAGAAAAGTTCCTTATAAGAATTTCGAAGGTATGTGAAGTCTGCCAACCCGCACTAGGCCAGCGTGGTGGACTAAGGCCTAAACCCTCTCAGTAGTAGAGGAGGCCCGTGCTCAGCAGTGGGCAGTATATAATACAGGGCTAGTATTATTATTTACTAGCTTTTGCCCGCGGCTCCGCCCGCGTTAAAAAGTTTTTCCGGGATAAATGTTCCGGTTTATATTTTCCCGGGGTAAGAAGTAGCCTATGTGTTAATCCAGGACATGATCTACCTGTGTGCCAAATTTCATCGAAATCCGTTCAGTAGTTTATGCGTGAAAGTGGAACAAACATCCAGACATCCATACATTCTTACAAACTTTCGCCTTTATAATATTAGTAGGATACTGTGTCCACAGCGTGACTTTAACAATAAGAATAATTTACTGTCGCGAATCACGTGATACATAAAATGGACCTCTGCTCACGGTCCCGCCAGTGCCGGATTAAGACAACTTGATGCCCTCAGCAATTCACGCATGTGGGGCCCCCCTACCATAAGTAAACATCAGTCTTAAATCGCGCGGATTTTCAAACAGCTTTACTTTTATGTGCTAGCATTTTTTTTTGTGCTGTTTCTGGTGCCCCCCAAGTCGTGATGCCCTAAGCAATTGCTTAATTTGCTTATGGGCTAATCTAATAATATGGTGAATAAGTTTTTCCAGGATAAAAGTCCCACTTTGTATTTCGTGTGTTCCCTCTGCCTTCTCCGGAAAAGAAAAAGGCATGATTATGTGTGTAAAAAAGTATTTCCCAACTTACCAATGTCTAGTATAACATCTTATATGATTCATACGGAATCGTTGTGATTTTGCGCGGGAAAATCACTTCCAATTTCCTTGATAAAATATATATATGCACTCACGCCTTTTATCCCCGAAGGGGTAGGCAAAGGCACAACTAGTGCACCCACTTTTCGTCGTTATTCCGTCGCATGATGTGATAGGGGGCGAGCCTATCGCCATATCGGGCACAAATTCCAGACTCCGAGCAGATACTGAATAGAAAAACTCAATATCATTGCCCGACCCGGGGATCGAACCCGAGACCTCAGCATTGCAGTCGTACCATAATACAACTACGCCACCGACGCAGTTGATAAAATAATTATTAATCAACTAGCTTTTGCCCGCGGCCTGGCCTGCACGATTGAGTTTTTCCTGGATAAAAGTCCCGCTGTACATTTTTCCGGGATAAAAGTAACCTAAAATCTTCCCAGAATCTCGAAATATCTCCGTACAAAATTTCATCGAAATCTGTTGGAAATTAGGACGCAACCGAGCGAAGCGCCTGCGCGTATTAGGAGAGAAATGTCACTTCATGACGTTTCTTTCATTACACCACTTTAGGCTCATTAATGGGCTGACTCATTCTGTTCTGTACCGGCAAACAGTAAACGTTGTAATTATTATAACACACACACACACACACACACACACACACACACACACACACGCCTGTTATCCCCGAAGGGGTAGGCAGTGGCGCAACTAGTGCACCCACTTTTCGCCGTTATTCCGTCCCATGATATGATAGGGGGCGAGCCTATCGCCATATCGGGCACTAATTCCAGACTCCGGGCTGATACTGAATTGAAAAACTCAATATCACTTTGCCCGACCCGGGGATCGAACCCGAGACCTCAGCTTTGCAGTCGTACTGTAATACAACTACGCCACCGAGGCAGTAATTAGTATAAATTTATATTATACGCGAGTTATTCACTATCTAGACTTTAATTTCAATAAAATCCTTTCGGTAGTTTTGGAGTTTGTCCCTACAAACTTTGACCCTGTTCTGTACTCTCTTAGGGGTTGAATTTCGCAAAATTCCGTCTTAGTCCCTATGTGTTAATCCAGGACATAATCTACCCGTGTGCCAAATTTCATTGAAATCCGTTCAGTAGTTTTTGCGTGAAAGAGTAACAAACATACATACATCCTTTACATCCATACCTACAAACTTTCGCGTTTATAATATTAGTAGGATTATATAAGTTTAATACTTACATGAATGGTATTTATCGTGTGTAGATCGTAATGGTCGCAAAGTACGTATATTTGTAAACTGTGGTTCAAGGTTTGATCTTAGCTCGGGCATAGTAGGGTAGTTTACTCTTTTTTAAACACATGTATCAAAAATGTATGTCTTCTAAAATCAAGAGGAAAAATATTTTTTTAAATACAAGTTTTAATAAATCCTACTAATATAATAAAGGCGAAAGTTTGTAAGAATGTATGGATGTCTGGATGTTTGTTCCTCTTTCACGCAAAAACTACTGAACGGATTTCTATGAAATTTGGCGCACGGGTAGATTATGTTCCGGATTAACACATAGGCTACTTTTTATCCCGGAACAATATAAAGCGGGACTTTTATCCCGGGAAAACTCATTTACGCGGGCGAAGCCGCGGGCAAAAGCTAGTGAGTAGTAAAGCTTTGAAGTTTGGTGGAAGGGGCATCTGTCAAATAACGAAAACAGCAGAATGTGACGTCACCGAGTGTCACCAGCCATAACGCTGCGTGCGTGCGAAACAGATGTCGCGATATCACCACTACGTCCCCACTTTTGCTCACAACAATCTTTCAAATATGAATATCTGCTTTAGTTGTCAACCAATTTTGATTCTGATTTTACAGAAGAGTTTAGTTTTCGTATTATGTTCTGCTACATATAAAATAATGTACAAAATGAAACGTAGGAAACTACCCTATTGTGTGAGATATCTATTCGAAAACATTTTTTTAACAAAAATAAAACTGCCTTAAAAGCACTATAAACCAAAAAATAATTTAACAACAATTTAATTTTGGAGACGGTGGCTAATTTAAATTGAACAATGCAATGCTGTGGTCTCGGGTTCGATCACCGGGTGATATTGAGTTTTTCTATTCACTATCAGCCCGGAGTCTGAAAGTGCTGGTACGGCGATAGGCTCGGCCGCTCGGCCGCTATCTCATTATGGGACGCGCGGCGAAAATAGTTGCACTAGTTGCGCCTCTGCCTACCCTTTCGGGGATAAATGGCATGAGTTATAGTTTAGAAAATTTCGATTGTAATCTTTATCTATTTCACTTGTTTATATATAGTTTCATTCAATTAGACGTAAGATTAGAAATAATAACATACCTAGAATAAGAAATCTCTCTGCACCGCTGTACTATCGGACGGGGGGATGAGCTACGTACCAAATAGCGGAACCTTGCCCACCCCCGCCTCCCTTATATCGAAACCACATTGTGTAACTTATGTAATAAGAAACCAATTTTGTATACTCATGGACAATAAAAAAAAATAAAAAAAAATGGCATGATGTAGTTTATAATCTTCGAAGATATTGCATAAGACATAAAAGTACAGTCGAATGTATAACCTCCTTCTTTTTTGAAGTCGGTTAATAAACTAAACAAAGTACAGTCTACCTATTTTTAAGTATACTTATGTTCATAATTATAGACAGAATCGTCGTCAATCAAATAGTCGTCCTTGTAATCTTTAAAATGCTTTGTAGATTTTACCGTCTGGTAAACCCAACATGGAATTTATGACATCCGTTATTTCCTGTTATGTCTACTATTGCCTTAAGGCAACTTAAATACATCTTAAATATAACATACTAGTTATAGAAGATCATAAAGCCTTTTAGACAGATTAAATGTGGCTCGCAATAATTTAGATTGCGTGAATACCAATGCTAATAATAATAGAATTAAGAAAATAGCAGTAAACAAGAGATTAATACGCCAAACTGTCCATACCGCAGGCAATTATGTAATGCAAGAATCGCTTGACTGACTACCTCCGGTGTCTATGGAGCGTAGAATTTATTTTTTTTTGTCCCTGACATTACTCTTTCTAGCCTGACGAGGGTCGGCTTATGAAAGAACACCGGTCTTTTGGGTGAGTGCAGGAGGCGCTTGCAACCCTTAAAATTAAGCGACCACGCTGAGGACGACCCACTAACTGGTCACGAACCTCGGCTCAGGACGGCCACTGAGAGGATAAGACATCAGCGTTTGGGGAAACATGGTTTTAACCTAATCCTATTCATGTGTTCGTAGTCTTCGGCACGCGGGCCGGAACTGCTAAGAGAGGTCAGGGTGACGGGGAACGCGACGAGGTCCTCGACGGCGAGGACGGTACAGCGGTCTTGTGGAGTGTAAGAGCTTTTGATGCTCGATCTTTTCGCGAATGGCCAGGGTGATTTCGTCCAAAGCGTAGAAATAAGGAGGACCATTTCAGTGTATTAAAAAGTGTCCGTTGAAAGGAAGCAAATTAAGGTGGCGCTATAGTTTTTTTTTTTTTTTTTTTTAAACGGCCATCTTCGGCGCATTAGGGACGGCTGCGGGCTTCCTCCGACTCACGTCTAAGTTGTCGTCCGCAACCGCCCCTGCACGTACCGCTATTGCGGTCCTTTTCCTGTTGCGGGGGCTCAGAAGCCCCCGAAACACCGTACCGTGTCCGCCTTTTGGTGTCCGAGGCAGCGTGAGACACGCTGCCTCGGACATGTCCATCACGGGGGTCACAGAAGTTGGCTAGACTAATGGGTGGGCGGCACGTCCCGCCCACCCGTGACCCCCGGAGGCCCCTATTAGTCGCCTTTTACGACAGGCAGGGGATACCGTGGTGGAATTCTCCAAACGCCCCCAATCCACAGGGCGGGAGACGTCGGTCAGTCGTCCACCCGACGCCTCCTACGTCTCGTCTGGCGGCGGGAGGGATCACCACTGCGCTGGCGATCCCTCTCGGCACTCTCCTTCCGCGAGAGGACCGCCTCGCAGAAGTGGGCCACCGCCTGCCAGGCCTCTCGGCCGCCGACCATGGAAGCGACCACGGCCGGCAGCGAGAGGTCTTCTCCGACGACTGTTCTGAGAGCGCTGCGCTCCTCATCCCAGGCTGGACAACACTCCAACGTATGTTGGGCCGTGTCCATTGGGCAGTTGTCACAATAGTGACACACGGCCGACTCCTCTATACCTACCACCCGAAACAGGAACTCACCGAAGCAGCCATGCCCGGTGAGCACCTGCGTCAGGCGGTATGTTGCCGCTCCGTGGCGCCTGTCCAGCCATTCGGCAAAGACAGGACGCACTGCCTCTACGACCCGGTGCCCCCACGACGGGGCCTCCAGCCTGAGACGCCACTCCTCCACGGCGGCTCGCCGTAAGGCGGCCCTCTTGGCCTCCACCTCCTTCAGGGCCGGACGCTCCCCGCGACTGAACGCCTCCTCCCGCCAATGGAATACATCGGCAAGGGATTTGGCGTCCAGGTCCCAGGGCAGAAATCCGGCCAATAGGCAAGCCGCCTCGAAAGAGACCGTGCGGTACGCCCTGACCGCCCGCTGCGCTAAAGCTCTCTGCGGGGCGCGCAGAAGGGCGACGCAGGGGCGGCCCAGGGAGTCAG
The DNA here is from genome assembly GCA_949316025.1 of Lapara coniferarum. Classification (NCBI taxonomy): domain Eukaryota; kingdom Metazoa; phylum Arthropoda; class Insecta; order Lepidoptera; family Sphingidae; genus Lapara; species Lapara coniferarum. Next base: position 24,067,378 of record OX438929.1, read on the forward strand.
CCCAAACGGGGCTGCCATAAAGGGCTATGGACCGCACGACTCCGTGATACAGCCTCCGGCAAGGGAAGCCAGGACCTTCCAGGTTGGGCAGCAGGCGGGAAAGAGCGCCCGCTGCCCGGGACAATTTCGTCCTCAACTCCTTAAAGTGGGTGCGGAATCGCCATCGGCTATCTAGGACTAAACCTAGATACCTCATGCTAGAGCCGATGGGGATCCGCACCCCCCCAACGACGATGCCGGCACCGGCCGGTGGCCCTCTCCGAGGTCCGTGAAAACACACGGCCTCGGTTTTCTCGAGGGCCACCTTTAACCCTAAACGTTGGATTCTCCCAACTACTTGGCCGGTGCCCGCCGCCGCCAGAGTTGCGGCGTCCCGGAAGGTCCCAGCAGTCGCTGTGACTAACGTATCGTCGGCGTAACAAGTCACGCCGACGCCCCGGAGATTGGAACCACGGAGCACCCAGTCGTACCCGATGTTCCACAGGAGAGGGCCCAAAACCGAGCCCTGTGGAACACCGCACGACATCGCTCTTCGGTGCCACCCATCGGCGCCCGGATACACCACGTGCCTGTCAGACAGGTACGCGTGCACCAGACGCCGGAGATAGGGCGGCACCACGTGGTACCGCAGTGCCTCGTGGATGCAGGGCCAGGGCAGCGAGTTGAATGCGTTAGAAATATCTAACGATACCGCTATCACTACACTGCCTCTGGCCACTGCATCCTCCGCCTGTGCCTTCACCCGCAGAATCGCGTGGACAGTGGAACGTCCCCTCCTAAATCCAAACTGCTCGTCGGCCAGATTTGGTCCGACCCTTTCAAGGTGCTCGACGAGGCGGGTATGAATGATGCGCTCGAAGAGCTTTGCCACCTCGTCGAGCAACACGATGGGCCGGTAGGCCGACGGCGACTCTGCGGGTCGTCCTCCCTTCTTCAGCAGGACGAGCTTCCCGGTTTTCCAACGCACCGGGAAGACGCCCTGCTCCAGGCAGGCGGTGAATAAGCTGCGGAGCCTCGGGCCCAGGTACTCAACGGCTAGCACCCAGGCTTTCCCGGGGATGCCATCGAGCCCTGGGGCCGTGTTTTTGCGGCGCGGCCTCGCATCCGCGGGCTTTGTGGCCCGGTTTGCCGCAGCGATAACAGAGATCGCTGCGGTCCGGTCCTCCGGTGCAGGTGCTCTGCGTGTGTCCGTGCTCAAGGCAACGGAAACAGCGCATCGGGCGCGCCCCTAGCACCGTCACCCGGGCCACTGTCCACCCCACCATCAGGCGGCCCGCCTTTATTTTCTGTGCCACTTTAGTTGGCACCTTGGCCCAAACTGCGCTCAGGCCGGAGCGGTCAGGCCGGATCTGTCCGACCTTGACGGCGTCGACTGCGCACTCGCCAGCAACGCTGAGTGCCGCTGCGACCGTCTCGGAAGTGGCTGCCGGATCCAACTCCGACAGCCGCAGCTCAGTGCACTTGGTGGGCCGGGAGATTTGGACATCTTCCGACCCGCCAAAGCATTCCCTCAGCCTTGCGGCGAGGGAGTCCGCCTTCTGCTCCGACTCAGCCCCGGGCACCTCATACAGCATGGCACCCGTGGCTGCCACCTTGGGCCTCAGCCTGTCAATGCCGAGGCCGGCGAGGTCCACGCGGTGCTGAGCGTCCGTCAGCACCTTGGCGTAGGTTAGGCCCTTGGCCACCGCCGCCGGCGTCAGCGACAGCACTATGGCCGCCGAGCGTGGCTGACGCAGTTTGGGCTCCTTGCGCCTCTGCCCCTTCTTCTGCGGCTTCGCCGCAGGCGCCGCAGCGGGGCTGGGCTTCCCCCGCTTCTTCTTCGCCACCACCACGGTCCATTCAGCGTCCATGGACGCTGGGGCCGGTGGCAGTGGGCGGGGCTCCCTCGGAGCGGACTTCGCGACGGGGGGAGCAGGAGGACCGCGTTTCCCCCTCCCCTTCTGGGGCACCCCCGACGGTCCAGCGACCGCCACGGCAGCAGAGGTGGAGGGCCCGGCCCCGATGGCAGGAGCCTTAAGAGGAGGAGCAGGCTGCACTGCTCCTTTCCCCTTCCCCCTCCCCTTCCCCTTAGAGGAAGGCTGGGGAGCTCCCCCAACGAAACCACCCTGGACGGGGAGTGGTATGTCCCCGGGGGTGGACCTTCTCTCATGGGCCAGTGGAGGCCTCTGGGCCGGCCCTGCGAGGACGGACTCCATCCTGGCCTGCCACTTGGCCTCCACTGCTGCCAGCTCCTCCAGACGGCGAAGGAGAGAAGCGTTTTCACGCTTCAGCTCCTTCACCGCCTCCTCCAATTTGGCGCACTTGTCACGCCACTTTTTGGCCTCGCCTTTGGGGCGAGCGCTCGGTGCCGGTTCCGCCGCCGCAGCGACAGCCACCTCCTCGGCGGGCACCTTCGGTTTGGCGGCAGAGCGAAGGACCATGCCCTCCTCGCTCTCCTCCCTCCTTGCCCTTTGGCGGGCCTCCCTGCGCTGCAGGAGATCGCGCGCCTTGGCTTTCTTTCTTTGGTCGACGGAATCGTCGACCAAAGATGGTCCTCCTCTGCCGCGTCCGGTTGTCGCTTGCGACTTCGGGACCGGCTCCTCAGTGTCGCTCCCTAAGGACGACCTGCTGTTATTCACCTCTGAGCGTTTCCTCCAGAGCCTACGGCTCCGAGCGGAGGAAACGCTCATACTCGACTCAGAGTCGACGCCTGTGGACATCTTGTCCGCGCCGACTCTTTGTCCGCCATCAACGGGCTTTCGCCCACCAATCTCCGCCTCTCCAGCCGGAACTGGAGTAGGCACCCTCGTCAAAGTTATTTTTGGTATTAAGTTCATAATTAATCCCACGAGTATGGGGGAAATAAGAGTCCACCCAGGCAGTGCCCCCTGTACCTGGGTAAGCCTAGCGTAACCCGCCAAGAGGGTCGGCCGGTACTCTGGCGGGGGTCGCACTAGTGACCGAACTACCCATCGGCCATGCATCCCCTCGCGGTGCGCCGCCGCTTGGGATTCGGGGAACTTTTTATAGAGGTTTTCTCCCTCGTGGTCCGGGCGATTAAGCCAAGACCCTCGGTCCAGCAGGAGCGCGAGACATGTCCACGGACCTCCATACTAGATTACGATCTGCAACGGTGACAGCGGAGAGGAAGGTTCCCCCCCGCTGCCTGCTCGGGGCGGTGTTAGCGCACACCGAGCCCGTCGACACTCCCGGATGAACCGGGAGCCGCCCGAATAAACGGGCCCACCATCTAAAAATGCGGCAGCCACCGCAAAAAGCGGCGACGACCGCCGAGACCACTGTTCGTCAGGATATTGGCCGTTGCGCCGATCAACTCGACCGACGCTCCGTTGCCCAGGGTGCACCACGTGGAGGTTTCCTGACTTTGCACCCCGGCGCTATAGTAGCAATTGGAAGAATTTTAAATAGAACGCCACAAATTATTAGACAGATACTAAATTAAAATTGCTTCTTTATTTTTTCCTTTAGTATTAACACGAATTAAAGATAGAGAGTATTAACAACAATAAAGTCATTAAAATAACAAAGCTGTATCAACAAAATTTCATAAAAAACAAAAGTTCATATCATTTTCACTACTCTAGGGCTATTTCGGTGAGTGTTCGAACTATAATTTGCTGTTTACAAGTTGTTACTTTTTCGACTAATCCCCCATACAAGATGGTCCTCTTTACTTCTACCCTCCATATCGGTGGTATAGTTGTATTCCGATACGACTGCGGTGCTGAGGTCTCTCTCGGGTTCGATTCCCGGGTCGGGCAAAGTGATATTGAGTTTTTCTACTCAATATGAGCCAGAAATCCTTATAGGTATGTGCCATGAGTAAGTCATGGGTATAACAAACTTGTAAAGGGTTTTCATGCCAATCATCAACTGTCAACAGTGGTCTCGGACGACAAAATGTGAAATCGGTAGAGTTGCCAAGTAAAATCAGTATATTTGGAGCAAAAACCGATATATGCAAAAAAACAAGCAATATTCTATCAAAACCCCTTAATTTTAAACTCTAGGGAATATTATTCCACCAAAAGAAGGTAATTTCAACAAACGAGAGTCACGCATACGACCCCCCCCCCCCCCCTCCCCGTCATCAATGTAAAAATGTAAAACAAATTTTGCCACCCCTTTAAAAGTACGGGCCCGGCTGCCGCCCCAAACAGCAACATATTTAATCATGGAATCGTAAAATATTAAAGAAAAAGGGAATGTTAACTTCGAATCGCTGAAAATTGGTAAAAAAAAATCGGAAGAATCTTCTAGCTATCTAAAAATCGTTGAAAAATCATGTCATTTCGGTATTTCGGTAGGACAGTGTTAGTCTAAGGACATACCGAAAAATCGGTGGGTTCGAGACCACTGACTGTCAAAATACGGCCCACACAGCAAATTTATAAAGACCCTTACTTACGGTACACCACTATAAAAATAAATATAATTGTGATAGTAACAGGGTAGTTATTTACACAAAGTTTAATAATCACAATATTTTAATGTTTGTTTATTGTGCCACATATAACCAGCTAAGCAAGAAGTTTATAATATTATCTAATGGAGAGAGCGGTACACACATTTTTGTGAAGACAAAAAAATTACCTTTTGTGTTGTATTCTATCTCACTCACTCTTTAACCTATGTTGCCAAAGCTTACGGATTATTTCCCTACCCATAAAAAAATATCAATACCGTTATTGTCGTCTCAATCATGTATATATAAATATTTCCAACATATCTTATATAATGATATAAGTACTATTTTCATTTCAGAATTATTCTTGTTGAATAAGATATCCTTAAGGTTTTTTATCCTTATTAACATTTTAGTTTAAAAAATTTCCTCATTTAATTGGTAATTGCGAATACATACTTCGGCAACACTGTTATAAAACGTTAAGTTCGATGTCAATATAGTTGTCAAATAAATGTTCACTTCGAAATTTTCTCCGTAATTATCTACAATAATAAGTGTGTTTTAGTGATATTTTAATGTGAATTGTGTAGTTCACGGTTGCAGAAATATTTGGTATCCATCATTTAGTGTGAAATTCTACAGGTAAGTTCATTGTAATCAATATTGTGCAAATATTATAATTTTATCAATATTTATACGAATCGTAATAAAATACGTGAATATTTTATAAATGAACTGTAGAAAAACCTCGCTTAATGTGATTTGCTTTATATATGACTACTTTTTTCATATTAACGTAATGTTAAATGTGATTTTTTGTATTGTAAATAGTGTATGTAAACAAGAGGCTAGGGTGACCATGGTGTAAGCTTTGGTGGACCGGTTTGACAATGGTGCTAGAGTATTTGTAATACTAGCCGCCTTACTAATGAATATTATAAAGCTTATTAATCTTTAAATAATCATCGTAAATAAAAACTGAGGATCAACAGTTACAATCGAGTTCTCAGTGTATCCAGCATTGATTTATTGAAACTTTTATTTAAAATAAAATCGAGTTTGTATTTCTCTTTACAGATTTCTTAAAGATCTAGATAAGCAAAAATGTGGTTAAATATAAATACCATTAAAAGGTCAATTTGATGTCTGCAAGAATTACTAGTCAACATTTAAAGACAAAACATTATGATTCTGAATGTGATAATGTGTCTTCTACTTCTGGGAATATGGCAGTAGATGTCAAAAATAATTATTTATTACCAGAAACTCATCCTGTAAGTATATTATTTTTTATCATTTCACTGGTATAATTATGATCCACTTAGACTTTATTATTTACTAGCTTTTGCCCGCGGCTCCGCCCGCGTGAATGTGTTTTTCCGGGATAAAAGTCACTGTTTATATTTCACTAGGATGAAAAGTAGCCTATGTGCTAATCCAGGACATGATCTACCCGTGTGCCATATTTCATCGAAATCCGTTCAGTAGTTTTTGCATGAAAAAAACATCCATACATCCAGACATTCTTACAAACTTTCGCCTTTATAATATAATAAGATTAGTAGGATAGGGCATTAAGCTTGCGACCCACCAAATTTTATAACGGCGGTACATTGGGTGATATCTGAGTGTACTAAATGGCACCTCTGCCTCTGTCTAAAATATAGGTACTTAAATATATTATTATTGATTGATATTTACTTTTTACATTACATGTCAGCGAAATGAATATGAACCACCATTGAAACGTCAAGACTTGAAAGATTTCAATATATCAGTTAATGTGAAGACATCCAGTGAAATAAGTTTAAAGAAATAAAAGAAAGTATTGCAGCAGAAGATGAAGAGATAAAAGAAGAAAATTAATTACAAGTTATTTCTTATTAAAGTTGTTCATGATTATACAGTCTGAAATTGAAAATATTTTGCAGTGAAATTTTGCTAATATTTGAGATTTTTTTTTAAAAGTATATTCCAAGTAGCAAGCAAAGAAAAATTACATATAGTGATGACATAAAGACTTTTGCTTTAACATTACACTTTTAGTCGCCGAAAACATTTTTGTTTTATAAATTCAAAGATATATTTGCCGAAAGAGAGCACATTATGGTGATCTTTAGCAAACTTTAATTGTTTTGTTGGCTTCTTCACAGAAGTTTTAGAATATTAAAAATAAATTTAAGGACGAAACCTCACCCGCAGAATGTAGCGTTAATTTTTGATTCCATGGCTCTCAAACAAGAATTTATTTGGTATTGTAATTTGTAAAACATCCACGTGTTTATTACTTTTGCTATAAATATCTACACAACTTTGTTTACAGTCAACTTACCTATGGAATTTCACACTAGATGTTGGATTGCAAATAATTCTGCAACCATGGATTACACAACTCATAGTAGAATATCTCTAAAACACAATATGTATTATTATGGATAATTACAGAAAAAAAGTTCGCAGAATACTCGCAAAAATTGTAAAATCACACAAAATAGATATTCGTAATATTTCAAAATTACTTACTGAAAATTAGGTTATTAACTTCCTAAATGCGTATTATTTTTTTATGTATGATTGTTTACTTTTATGAGTATGTTTTTTATTTTTTTTATTATATTTAAATTTAACAATAACTGTAGTTTTCATTTTTAAATATCCCAATGTTTTTCTGTCTAACCTTACAGTCGCCATATTTGGTTATAAAGGCCGGCAAACAACGTGAACATATCCAGTCGCGGGGGAAAGTAAAACATATACAATGTGAGGCTGTGTGCCGAGCAAAAAAAAGCACGCGGGGCCCCGTGCGAAGCAAATAATTTTTTTTAACAGCTTTGTAAGTAAGGTGCCATAAAACGGGCCCCCAAGGAGCTGCAAAATGCCCCTGTAACTGCGAGGCCCCAGGCGGTTGCCTGGTTCGCCCCCCTCCTCCAAGGCCGCCACTGAATTCACCACCGCGTGGTGAGGTATTTTTTTTATGTAAGTGGAACTAGTAGTTCCGAACTACACATACCAAAAAAGTATGTAAATATGCCAATTTTGTTTGGAATAAACTTTCTAACTCAAATTATATTTTTTAAATATCAACTATTACTAGTCGCTGTAGTTGGTTTTCATAATTAATTTAAACCGCATTACTTTATAGAGATAAAAATAAATATTATGGTGCGATATCATATTATTACACACTCACACACTCACGCCTCTTATCCCCCGGGTAGATAGAGGTGCAATTAGTGCACCCACTTTTTGCCGTTATTCCGTTCCACGCTGTGATAGGGAGCGAGCCTATCGCCTTATCGTGTACAAATTCCAGACTCCGAGCTGATACTGAATGGAAAATAGTCACTTTGCCCGATCCGACTAACCTGGGGATCGAACCCGAGATCTCAGCATTGCAGTCGTACCATAATACAACTACGCCACCGAGGAAGCCATATTATATCGTATCATATTATTATGGACAGTTAATTATGTTACGTCCTGGTTTTGAAAATAAACCTTTGTCACTCTAAAGAGAGAGACAGCAGATAGCTGTGACGTCACATTTTAGTCTTCAGTTTGTTAAACGGAATGAAAAATCCATATGGGTATAACATTCTTGCAGCTAAGGCTAAAGTCCAGATGTCAACTGAATTAATCTCACATATTTTTAGATGCTAAATATAAATATTAATTTAACGCCATCTATTTTTTGTGCTTGTCATCAAAAACTACAAATTCTAATTTAGTGCCATCTACATTCATTACTACAATGTATCAATCAGTACGAGGAAACATTCCAAGAGAACAGAAATAAACGCAATCCGGAAAATCGGTGCTCACAGGAAAAAACACTTCAAACCTGTTACGTGATGAACATACTAGAAACCTATACTATGGTAAAAGCCTGTATGAATGGTGAATGGCTGTATGAATGAAATTCTTTAGGTATTAAAAAGTATGACGCTAGACCTCATGAATTCTTTCTCGTTAGTCATTGTGTAATATTTTATTAGCCGTCTTGTGTATAGAGTAAATATTGCTAAGTATTATGCACTTAAAATCAATACACATCCCTTCTTTGCTTGAATAACGCGATATTTTACAATTTAGAAGAGTGTTTTTGTTTTCAAACAATAATTGTGTCGACCATTGATTTCATTATTAAGTTTTCATTTAATTTAGAAGAATAAAATCGAACTCGCCAGTTTTAATTACCCAATTAAACAATATGCATATTATATTAGGTTTTCCCTTAGTCAGAGAAAGTCCATTTTGAATATTGCTATTTAAGGGCACGATTCCATAATACTGAGCAGAAAAACCCTATATTGTGGCCAGAAATCGAACCCGTGACACCACAGCGAAGACAACGTAGTACTACCACGCTACCGATGCAAGATCTGTAGAGTTTTAAATCTAAAGGTCTTTTGAATATACCGGGTGGAAGGGAAACGCTCCCGGAAACGAATACAGGTGATAGTATTGGTGATTGCTGACGTGATGGCACTAAAAAAATCGCGATCGCATTGTTACAATTTTAGTAGGATTTTCTCAAATTTCTGTACAGCTTCACGTATGGATAGATAAATCAAACTATTATTCTGAAAAAACATAGTAAAAAAGGTCAATATTTCAAAAAAATCATAATGAAACACGTACGTCAGCTGACGGGTTAACGACCGCGTGGCCGGTGCCGGCGCAGCGCGGCGGCCGCCGTCTTGTCGGCGTTTGCTTTGTAGTTTGTACTCTCTATCTCTGTTCTGTGGTTTGTACCCTACCCAGTTTTATGTACGCTTTACATTGCGCGCGCATGAATTACGGAAATACTAAAATCGTAAGTATTATCGCCTATCTTTGTAAATGAATATATTTTTTATTTAATGTTATGGTTCTTCTCTCTTACCGTTCCGGTATAGAGAGCGTTTCATTTCCACCCGGTAGATACCTGTATTTATAGCAAAACGTCTTCTACCAATGTTGTGAAGGAAGCATTGCATAATATTTTTCTGACACCAAGCCACAGTATGCAGCTATGCAGCTTGTATTTAGAATTATAGCCATTACAGGTAATCTCATTATTTTTTTTTTAAATAGGACAACCAAGGCGCTCGCCTGTTTTTAACCGACTTCAAAAAGGCGGAGTTTCTGAATTCGATGTGTATTTTTTTTTATGTTTCCACCTCAGAACTCAGTCCTTTATAAACCGATTTGGAAACTTCTTTCAGTCGAGCCGCAAATATTTTTCAGTCTCAAATGTATAAAGGTGTTTTTTTTTTAAATCTCCTGTACAAATTTCAACATGTATTTTAATTGAACACTTATTATTACATTCACAAACAGTTTAATTTTTTAAATAATATCTTTTACAATCTCAAAACTAGAAAGAAACTCAAGTATCTTAAATTAAATTAAAATACCGTAGACGGGCAGCCCTATGGCGTGTTTACCTACCGCGCGGCTGTAGGTAATTATTTCAAGGACACGGCCGAGTCAGAGTACTTGTAAATAGCTGTACTTTGGTTTTAGTTTTTTAATGATATTGAATGACGAGACGAGTATGCCGTTCGCCTGATAGTAAGCGATACGACCGCCCATATCGTCACTCGATCGTCATCTTGAGACATAAGATGTTAAGTCTCGTTATGTCCAGTAGTTACACTGGCTACAATGCCCTTCAAACCAAAACACAACAGTGCGTGCACACTGCTGCTTGGCGGTAGAAATAAACATTGCGGTGGTACCCACCCAGACGGACTCTTACATATGAGAGTCCTACCACCACTAAACATAGTTTATAGTAGTTAACATGGGTTTATTAAATAGCGACTATCTTAATATGCTGACCTTAATTTGACAGCGTCTCAGGTGATATCGGATTTCAGAGCGAAATTTAGTTGCATCTATTATTTATTTATTTATTTATTTATTTATTGCACTTTATACATAGTTATGTAAGTACCGCTTTAGGTCTCCGCCTGCCAGCATGGTCACATATTTGGCTAAGGTGTAAAGTTTATGAAGTTATGGCTTGTACATAGTGTTGCCAGGCGCGCCGGATAAAGCCGGACATAGTTATGCTTTTTGAATGCGTGTCCGGCTTTTTACATTTGACCAGTGACTTTTAGGTGGTGGGCAATATTCGTAAAATTAAACGTGCTATGGATATACACTAAAAAACGTTTGCCGGGAAAATGGAGCCTGAAAAATCGTATTAATACTAAGACGCAAAATCGTTAATGGTTCAGGGTGTCCGGCCTTTTTAAATGTCCGGCTAAACTGGCTGGTTTATCCAGCTATTAGGTTTGACGACCTGACAACCCTACTTGAACAGAGGGCGTGTAGAGTTAGAAGCTTGACTCTACATGAAATCTGTGGGGCTAGGACGTGAAGAAAAAACACGATGCGTCTCCGCTTCGTTTTATTGTGATTGGTTGAGAGTGACGTATCAGTATTTTGATGTTCGTGATTGATCGAGTGACCGACACGTCAATCTCTCAACCAATCACAATAAAAGGAAGCGGAAACGCATCGTGTTTTTGTTTCACGTCCTAGCCCCACTGATAACTTTGTGACAGTGCAAGCCATATGATCTCGTTTTGGTAACATCACTACATAGTATAAAACAAAGTCGTTTTCCGCTGTCTGTCCCTATGTTTGCTTAGATATTTAAAACTACGCAACGGATTTTGATGCGGTTTCTTTTTAATAGATAGAGTGATTCAACGGGAAGGTTTTTATGTACTTTTAGCCCGGAAAAACTTATTAACGCGGGCGAAGCCGCGGGCAAAAGCTTGTTTACATAATACTATGTTAAAAACGTTTAATATGTAGGTACTTAATAAAATCATGATAATCTTTTTCTTCTTTGATTACTGGCGACGAGCTTGACTAAGAAGCTATTCCGCGAACGTCACGTTCTTGAATATCATTGTGCAGGACGCATATTCTCGAAGAGAGAAAAACGTAAAGTGCATACCGCGCATGCGCGATTACGTAACAGAACTCTGAACTCTTAGTGACGTCATAGACCTCAGTGAATGAACTTATATTAGTGACTGCCTCGGTGGCGTAGTCGTATTGCGTACGCTTTACGAGTACGATTTGCGCGCTGAGGTCCTGGGTTCGATTCCCGGGTCGAGCCAAAAAATATTGTGACTGGGTTATTCCATCTTAAAAATTACTCAGTCGCAGCTCGGAGTCAGGAAGTTGGCGGTGTGGTACCCCCGTGCCTCGGAAAGCACGTAAAGCCGTTGGTCCTGCGCCTGATCTCTCTCCGGTCATGTCGGATTGCCGTCTCACCGAATTGTGAGAGTGAAGGAATAGCGACTGCACCTGTGTATTGCGCACAGACTTGTGCACTATAATATCTCCTGCTTACCTGGCTGATCTCCGTTGAGATTGGCCACCGTGGCCGAAAACTGGCTAGGAGGAATATAATTAGTGGAAAATCGTGTTATCGCAAATGACTTTGAACGCGTATAATGAACCCGGTATGGACTGTCTAGTGTATCATTCGGTGCCTTAGGCCGGTATTAATAAATGAATCTCAAGTTTGAGTTACATCTCAAGTAGACATAATGTATGAAGAGTTCAATACATTATGGCTACTTGAGATGGAACTCAAGCTTGAGATTCATTTATTAATACCGTCCATGGTGTAGGTTGGAACTTTGCCTACCCCGCTGCGGTAGCAGGATGAACGTGTGTTTAAAGTTCGAGTAGTTATTTTTAGAAATGTTGCTTGTGTGCATCGTTTGTGTTAAACTTAGCGTAAGTAAATCAAAATAACTTTTTTCGTAATGCACATAAGGTTGTTTTATAATGTTTAGTATACCTATAGAGTCACTTAGTGTTTATGTACGAAGACACTAATAGTTTAGGTATATAGACCTAACTTAGGCGCGAAACAGAAATAAGTGTATATTCGAAAGTGAAAAAGAGGTCTTAGAAAGAGGGAAAGCCCTCTTAGAGCTCTCCACGGTATAGCCGCGGAGTACTTAAGTAAAATAGTTTCTTAGAAATATCGATTCCGCTCTGAGCAGCCGTCTCGGACGGACCTATTGTTTGTTGTAGCGCTCGCTACAACTTTCATTGTTCCGCCCGAGTACCTGCTCGGTGCGTTCCGTAGCGACCTCGCTACAGCCAAGGCCAAACAGGTAGCAAAGGGGCAACCTTTTGCTATTTTGTTAGCCTATTTCGGGCCAAGCCGCGTCCTTTTCAGGACAGGGTTTAGCCCAATTTGTTTCTATCGACGTTTGGCCCCTTCAGGGTATTGGCTCGGCGGAAACCTAACGGTGTCAACAAGCCGAGTCGCGGCCCCGGCCACGCGCTGCGCCCCCTCAGGGCAAGGCAAAGCCGACGGGTACGGATCAGGAGGCTGCGGAGGCACACCGCAGTCTCCCCCGTATATCACCTTCCCAACCCTACCCTTTCCTTAATTCCATCCCGTGTATCGGTTGAGCGTGCGGCCTCCGGCCAATACCGCTTACGGTACACGGACTGTTAGGAACCCTTTTGCACATTAAGATTGGCAAAAGGGATACAAGCTTAGGGCACACCCTAATATAAGTACACCCCCCCTCGCCTATACCCGGCGAGGAGGGTCACGCACTACCTCACCCCCGGGCACTCCCACCCGGGGACTTAGTCTACCGCGACCGCGACAGCGACCCGCGATCCGCGACCGAACGTTTGTGCGACAGCCGGCCTGGTTTCTTGTGTGTTCTTTCCCAGGCGGAACGCACCCGGAGCATAGGGAACACACACGCGGTCCCTTAAACAAATTAGCCATGGACGTGGACCCAGCCTCTAAAATGGCAGGTTCCACGTCCACGGAACCCCTAACTGACCCCGTAGTATCGGGTATCCCGCTCTCGCAGCTCAAAACTGCGTTGAGAGCCCTGATTGTCACCGACGGTGGCTTCAGGGACTATATGTCCACGTTGCTACATAACGTGAGGGAGCAACTTTCGGAGACTCCAACTCCGTCGGGATCGTCTGGGGCCCCGGTCGCCAAACCAGCGGCCGGGACCGCGGACGGTTCCGACGAAGCCATGGAGACCGTTTCGGGCTCCCTAAAACGCCCCGTGCCGTCTTCCTCTTCCTCCTGTGACTCGCAGGCGGAAACCTCGTCGTCGGAACTCGACGACGAAGGCTTCACGACTGTGAAGCGCGGGAGAAAGAAGAAGAAGGCCGTGACCCCAAACCCGGACAGCATTGTCCCTACCCCCGCGCCTTCAGCGCCTACCAACGTGCAGTCGAGCTCCGCGAATCCCGCGGGTTCGTCGTCGCCGCCACCATCCCACCCATCCCAACCGCAAGCACCCAGGGGGCCTAAAAAACCTCCACGGGTGAATATGCAACTCCCACCGGGCAAAACGATGCAGGCCCTTTTCAAAGAGCTGGAAAGCCAGCACATTTCAATTCCCACGAACTCGTGGAACGGGAGCCAGCAGCTCCTCTCCCTTCAGCCCGGCTCTATCTCGGATCATAGAGCACTTACAAAGTACCTCGATTCGAGGAATTATTATTATTATACCTTTTCTCTCCCGGATGAACGTCGCTTTCGCTACGTCATCCGTGGCATTCCGACCCAAATGTCGACCAACGAGGTCAGAGAAGGCCTCCAGGCCAAAGGCATCAACGCCTTAGAGGTGCACCGTATGCTCCGCCAATCCCGCGCTTCTCAGCCTGGCGCTGAATACGAGATGGTGTTAGCCATCCTCGAGACCCCCGCAGACGTTAAACGTCTATACGAAATTAGGGACATTTCGGGACTAGGCGGCTTCACCGTCGAGTCCCCTCACAAGAAGGGCCAAATAGGGCAGTGTCACAACTGCCAAAAGTACGGCCACAGCTCTCGTGGCTGCCGCCTCCCCGCCAGGTGCGTCAAGTGCCTCGGCGAACACGGCACATCTGCGTGCCCTCGTCGTAAGGACCGTTCCCAATGCACGGAGCCGCCTTCGTGCACAAACTGCCGACAATCGGGCCACCCCGCCAATTACCGCGGATGCCCCAAAGCCCCCAAAAAGACCTTGAGAGCTCCTAAAGCTCCTAAGGCTCCCGCCCCTCAGGCTAATTTCAGACTGGCACCTACGCCAGTACAAAACGCTTGGTTCCCAACCACGTCCCGCATCGACCCACGTCTCCAGGCCCGTGGCGGAGTCATTCCCGCCACCCCGGCCCCAACCACCACCAAACCTACTCCTGCTCCCACTCCTATTCCTTCGGCCTCCACGGCTCCTGCCCCACAGGTGGCCAAGCCGAAAAAACCGGTGGCGACGACCTCACCCGCCCCCCCTACATCATCCTCTGCGCATAACGCAAAAGTCGAGTTCCTTCTGAACTCGCCTGAGCTGATGACTCTCACAGCTCAGATGGCCGACCTTGTGGCCCGTAGTGCAACCCTCGATCGCCCCGACGTTGATCTGGTCAACGAAATCCTCCGCATCCAGACGCGGAGGTACCAGATCACCGTAGGCGTCCTTTTTTCGTCATCATAAATGGCGCAACCAACAATATTTAATCCCTCTAAGCGGACCAAACCCCGCTCCCTCAGAGTGGGGTTTCTCAACATTGACGGTATTCGTGGCCAACGAGCCGAAATTTCTGATTTTATCCGCGAAAACAAATTAGACGTTTTCCTCCTCCAGGAAACGTTTCTCAAACCATCTCACCGCAATCCCAACATCCCCAATTTCAATCTGGTACGTAATGATCGTACCAGTGGCCCTTTTGGAGGCACTCTCATTTATTTCAAAAGGTCCCTGCACTGCATACCCCTTGACCCACCTGCTAACTTGAGGAACATTGAGGCTTCAGTCTGTAGGCTAGCCATGACAGGACATCCGCCGATCACCATCATATCGGCCTACCTCTCGCCCACTAAGGAGCTTCACTCTCATGAACTAGATACCCTATTTGCGATGGGGGATTCCGTCATTTTGGCGGGAGACCTCAACGCCAAGAACACTCTCTGGGGCTGTCTTTACACCAACGTTAGAGGCACCGCGCTAGAGAGTTGTCTTGAAACCATAGACATGAGTATATTGGTTCCTTCTGAACCAACCCACTATAGTAAAAACGACGCCTACCGACCTGACATACTCGACATAGCGCTCGTAAGGAACGTAAGCCTACGCGTACGTTCCATGCAGGTGCTACAAGAGTTAGACTCTGACCACAGACCTGTGATCCTAGACTTAGCCCCCCAACACGGCCCAACAGACACAGGTCCTAATGTTCCGATGAAGGTGAAAACGAATTGGCGCCTCCTTGGCACCAAACTCGCGGACACCTCATTCCCAGATCTCTCCGCGATTCCGACCAACATCGTGACTCCTGAAGAGACGACAGGCGCGATACGCTCCTTCACGAACCACCTCCAGAACGTCTTGAGCGAAAGCTCCGAGAAGGTGCCAGAGACTGTTCACAGTCACTGGCAAATTCCCGACGACGTTCGGTGGTGGGTGAGGTTGCGTAACGCAACGCTCAGAGCCTGCGCGACGAATCCCATCCCGGAACGATGACATCTTGCGCGCTACCTCCAACGCGAGGTCAAGCGTCGCATAAAAGATGTCGTCGATTCGAGATGGGAAACCCGCTTAGCCGAGATCGAACCGACACATCAGGCCTTCTGGCACCTGTGTCGTTCCTTCAGGAGAAACGATGTGGCCTCCATGCCTCCGCTCAATCGTCCGAATCAACGCCCGGCGTTTGATGACAACGAGAAAGCGGAGCTTCTGGCAGACAGCCTGGAGTCTCAATGTTCTCTCTCATCCGTACCCGTAGACCCCGACGATCTTGTTGCGGTTAATTCATTTGTCGAAAGTAGGAACGCGGTCCGGCCACCGCCGATCTCTCGCGACCAAAACGACGATATTATAAACCTCGACCCGGACGTCGACCCGCCGCCCGATCCCCTTGCGCCGGTGACGATCGAAGAAGTCATCGCTCTGATCAAGGCACTCAAACGTAGGAAAGCCCCCGGGGGCGACAGGATCCCCACTCGTATGATTAAGATGCTCCCGGAGCATCTAGTTATCAAGCTCACCGCGATTTTCAATGCCGCCTTTCAAAACTGCCTCTTCCCAGAGATCTGGAAGGAGGCGGTGGTGATAGGCATTCACAAGCCGGGTAAACCCGCATCCGAACCGTCCTCCTATAGGCCAATCAGTCTGCTTAGCACGCTAGGCAAAATGTATGAGCGGATCGTCCTCGACCGCCTCAAAATAGTCGCTCTCAACAACCATCTGATCCCTCCGGAGCAGTTTGGTTTCCGTCCCAAACACAATTGCGTAAATCAGGTGCTCCGCATCACGGAGCACGTTCACGAACAATTCTTTAAAGGAATGCCTACTGGCGCCCTCTTCTTCGATATTGAAAAAGCTTTCGACAGAGTGTGGCACAACGGCTTGCTTTTCAAGCTGTACACTCTCAACGTGCCCACACAGCTCGTGCACATCATACGAGACTTTCTGTCGAATCGCGGATTCAAATATCGAGTGGAGGGAACCCTCTCTTCCCGGCACACGATCACGGCCGGAGTCCCGCAAGGCTCCGCGCTTTCCCCATTTCTTTTCTCGCTGTACACTAGCGATATCCCAAGACCTAAAAATGCCCATCTGGCCCTCTTCGCGGACGATACCGCAATCTACGCTTCACGTAGAGACCCCGACGATGTGGTGCGCACTTTGCAAGCCGCCGCCGACGAACTCGGTGCGTGGTTCCGCAAATGGCGAATCACCGTCAACCCCACTAAAAGTCAGGCAATCCTGTTCACTTTGAAGAGGAGAATTCATATACCCAATTATCAAGTCCGCATGTCCAACCAGGTTATTCCCTGGACGGAGAAAGCCAAATATTTAGGAGTAACCCTTGATCAGAGGTTGACCTTCGTCCCACACGTAAACGCGGTACGCGCGCGAGCCGCATTCGCGGTGAGCCAGTTGCACTGGCTCATAAATAGAAAAAGTAAAATGTCCGTCCGCAACAAGATTAGGATATATACGACATGCATTAGGCCGATTATGACGTACGCATCACCCGTATTCGCCCACATACCGCCTGCTCGACTTAAGCGTATGCAGGTCCTGCAAAATAAGTTTCTACGACACGCTCTTGGTGCCCCGTGGTACGTTCGCAGTCGCAACCTCCACGTGGACACCAATATGCCGACCATCAGGCATTTCATGCAAAAGGCCAGCAAACGCTACTTCGAGCGAGCGGAAAAACACCCAAATACGCTTATCCGTAAAGCGTCGATATACACTCCATTCGACCGCGCTAAATGGAGACGGCCGCGCTCTTTTCTGACCGACCCAGAGGACGATATAACTCTGGCCATCCGCCGTAAGCACGAGTTCCTAAAACTCATACACTCCACAAGACCGCAGTTCCGTCCTCGCCGCCGAGGACCTCGCCGCTCCCCCCGTCACCCTGACCTCTCGTAGCAGTTCCGGCCCGCGTGCCGATGACTACGATCAACACAACAAATAGGATTAGGGATCAAAATCAATCTCCCCAAACGATGATGTCTTGTCCTCTCTCAGTGGCCGCCCTGAGCCGAGGTTCGTGACCCGTTAGTGGGTCGCCCTCAGCGTGGTCGCTCAAATTCCAAGGGTTACGAGCGCCTTCTGCGTTCACCCGAAAGTCCGGTGTGGCCAGAAAAGCCGACTCGCGTCAGGCTACTGGCCGATAGGTCCGTGTTAAAAAAAAAAAAAAAAAAAAAAAAATAGAAATATCAAGTCAAAAGTCTAATGTTAGGAGTTTAAATTTATAGAAATAGTTCGGTACATCAAGAAAGAAAACAGCAAGTAGTCAGCAAGAAAGAAGAAGTCGGCAAGTTTGAAGAGGAAAATAGGCGCTTATGCAAAGTGGACCACCCTTCCTCATCAGCTGTGTGCCACGGTGCTACGAGGACGACTTCTGGCTACGTCGCATAGCTACGGCGTAGCAACGAAAGACTACGCGCCAAATATTAACACCGGGAGAATCTGGCTATCGTATCGGCTGAACATTGTAACTTTTGGTTTAGTGTGTGGAATAAGCGCTATTTCCCGACTTTGGCATTTTTAACCTTGTCACCTGGTATCGCCCTATTCTCACTCACGCAATCCAGCACACAAACACAACACAGTGCGGGGTGTTGGCCCAGTCTGAGCCCCGCACAATTATTATAATGCTCTTAGGTTGAATATGCTTATGTTTAGTATCTTTACGTTGGAGAAAAAATCATGATAATGATACATCTTTTGTTTATATTTGAAACCTTTAAAACAAGTAGGTAATTAGATAATGAATTGAGAATGACACATCGCTTTGTTTATATTTGAGACACTTTATTGAAACGAAGATTATTTAAGGTTACTACGGAATTCTACGCGCGGATCGTTCGCTTCTCAAAACTGCATAGCACGTCATGTAACTTATCGCTTAATTTGTAGCTGAATTATAATAATTGCGTATAGAAATAGACTACATGATGAAGCAAAGGTACATAGCTTAAAACATTACATTCCTGATTTTAAATATCATATTAAATCTTCGCAAAATTTTGTCTCTTTACGCAATAAATCTGTCATGGTAATTGGTTTCAATTAATTTTTCAAGTATTGCAACCGTACGTCCTTTTCTAACAATAGTTATCAGCGATATCGCTATCTCTGTCACGGTCAGTGACGAATGTGCCATAAATACACATTCGCATCAATTAATGCTACCATGATATGTAGTTTTCTACTATTTTGGTAGAATTGTATATTTTTGGTATTTATGATGCGTAAATAATTTAATTGTATTACATATTTTTTAAATATTTATGATTACGTTGTTTGAGTTATTTTCGCCAAAATTTCAATGAAGCATGTTATTGTTATACTGATGAACACTATGTTTTCTTTGTAGAGCTATTAAGAATATATACATTTATTCAAACAATAATATAAAACCTAATACAATAAATTTCTACAGAAAATTATTTTAGATACTGTCTAATAATCTTTCGTAGTGGGTTAGAATTTCGTCTATGCTTAATTTACTTGTCGTGGTCTAAGTAATAATATTAAATTCTAGCGAAGCTTTTTTATAACTACTGAATAAAATATTGTGTATGACATTCAAAATTATAATGATTAAAATTTTTAGCACTATTTACATTTGATATAATATAAACTGATGACTGCCTCGGTAGCGTAGTTGTATTGTGTACATGTTACGAGTACCATATGCGCGCTGAGGTCCTCGGTTCGAATCCCGGGTCGAGCCAAAAAACATTGTGACTGGGTTTTTCGATCTGAAAAATGCTCGGAGTCAGGAAGTTGGCGTCGTGATACCCCCGTGCCTCGGAAAACACGTAAAGCCGTTGGTCCTGCGCCTGATCTTGCTCCGGTCATGTTGGATTGCCGTCTCACCGGACTATGGGATCGAAGGAATAGCGAGTGCGCCTGTGTATTGTGCGCACAATTGAGCACTATAATATCTACTGCGTACCTGGCTGATGTCTCTTAAGATTGGCCGCCGTGGCCGAAATTGGCTAGGAGGATTTCATAAATGTAAAACATGTTTTACTTGGAAAAAATTGGCAGAGCAATAAAACCTACCAAATTGTGCGAAATGTAGAAAATGTAATACATCATTGGCAACACATCACTACCGCGCCATTGCTTGTGCGCAACGTTGCACGGACGTTTTGCGCTCGCGTTTTGTCAAAAAAATTCCTGGAATTTGTGTCATTTGTGATTTTAATAAAATACTGGATTGCAGTGTTACTGTTTTGTGAAAGTGTGTTTGTTGGATCAATTTTCGACTCGGACAAGGTGAGTTTTTAATTTACTAAAAGATAATAAAAATATTTCGGGTTTGAATTACGTCATTAAAATATTGAGAGGAAACGCATGAGTGGACGCTTGTTTTTTTAGCAGCGATGAGATGTAAATTGTAATCTGGCTGTAAAGTGATTCGAGTGAAAGTGCGTATTTCGAACAGATGTTTCATTGGGCAAAAATCAAACAAATTAGCGCGGGAATTTAAAACAAAATTTTTTAGTAATGTAAATTACATGAGTTTACTTTTAAACCAAAAAGTATGTAGATATTATTTTTTGAGTTTTAGGCTTTATTTTAATGTTTGTCTTCCTATAAGTCAGTTTTTTTTTTGCTATAAGTTATTCTTTTCCTCGTGATCATATTTAGACTTTATTCACAACTAGATGATAAGGCCATGGTAATTGCCAAGACGGCCAGAACTTTGAATAACAAATTATTACAACTCTACAGACAAAACATTGTATGTTTGTGACCAATATTAATCAGTTATTACTAATTAACGGTATTCGTAAGTTTTCATTTTCCTTCCCTATACAAATGGAGCTGTAATTACATTTATATACATACATACATACATATACACTCACGCCTGTTATCCCCGAAGGGGTAGGCAGAGGCGCAACTAGTGCACCCACTTTTCGTTATTATTCCGTCCCATGATGTGATAGGGGGCGAGCCTATCGACATATCGGGCACAAATTCCAGACTCCGAGCTGATTCTGAATAGAAAAACTCAATATCACTTTGCCCGACCCGGGGATCGAACCCGAGACCTCAGCTTTGCAGTCGTACTGTAATACAACTACGCCACCGAGGCAGTCTACAGTCTAATTACATTTATCGCGTATTTAAATTATTGACTTGGATTCTTAATTTGAATTTTGCAGTTTATTTTTTTTTTCTTCTTTATGGCTACAAGCACTGTGTTACTGTGCTACGCCAACGACAAATTTTGCAGTTACATTCGCATTGGCTAGATTGTTTTTACCACTTTATTCATAATTCAGTATGGCTAGATTTTTCCCGCCTAAATGCTATTTATTGGTATAGAAATTACTTTTCCTTACTTGAAACTGGCAAAATGTTCACACAATAGCCATAAAAAAAAATCGGATTAAACTATAGTCTTTTTATTCTCTCCTTAGACTAAAAAAATTCTCTGGCAGGGCGCGCTTTGCGCATCTGCCAGTGTCGAAGTTTTTGGTTAGACATTTTTTAAAGAAGTTGCAAGTTGTATTGTTTCTTTTTTATCATCAGTACTAACTACTATGTCTAAACAAAGCAGTGGGCTCACTTATCAAGACTTTGCCGAGGAGTTTTGGCGGCAACAAAAAAAAACACTTGATTAGCACAGTTATTAAAACTAAAGCTCTAGTAACCACTTCGGTCGATTACTCTCAGCAACTCTTGTAAGCTATTCAAATTATACAATCCGCAATAATACCATTATTTTTCTGGGTTCTGGCTGGGTAGTAACTAGTAACACTGTCCATTCTCTGCTGCGTGTTGGAGTTTTGGCGGGAATGTGGAAGTGTCATGAGGTGCTCTTGTTTTAATTCATTATTTTGGTGATACTTAGTGTTATATTGCATAATTATGGTGGTATATTATCCAATATAGTTCTATTAAAGTGCTCAAATGAAGTGAATTGAAATAACTGTGCCAATCAAGTGTTTTTTCGTTGCCGCCAAAACTCCTTGATAAAGTCTTGGTAAGGTAGCCACTGCTTTACTTTGACATAGTAGTTAGTACTGAGGATAATTAAAAAAGAAACAAGTATGCGTCTGAAGGACTTTGTATCCATGGACATGAATAAATTAACAAAAAAAAAAAATCTGCTGCGTGCAAGAAGTTTATAATATATCTACCTGCGTGTTTAGAAAAAAAGCGTTTTGACACGTATAAGATCCGTCACAATAAAAACGCGACGTTCTTTATTTGAAAATGTGCAGAATTTTGTCGATGACCACTAAAGTAAAACCGCCATAAAACAAAAACAAGACGTTGGTTCTATATTCAAAAATGTGTTGTTTTTTAGACGAAAGGCGAACGATAACAAGATCGTAATTGAGTTAAGTAAATTCGACTTTATACAAAAGGTATACAGTTCAATATAACTAAACGTGCTTGAGATTTCTTAAATTCAATTGCCCCATTGAAATTACATATACATATACACTCACGCCTGTTATCCCCGAAGGGGTAGGCAGAGGAGCAACTAGTGCACATATTGAAATTAAATCCTATGAAAAACATAAATGTGAGAAATCCAACACCAAAATTAAGAATATACATGGTTATCCACTCCGCCGATAAAAGAATTAAGAACTAAATTGGCGTAAAGCTTTTAGGTAATCCTGAAATTTATTTAAAAGAAGATACACCATACAAAGGACATGTCTTAAAATT